>CAJGYO010000010.1:98753626-99353626 GCA_904845875.1 Miscanthus lutarioriparius | reverse complement strand
ACTATGACAAGGACCACAGAGCCAAGCACCTATCGGAGCTTCAGGAGGACTTGCTACCTCTTAGACTATGAACACACCAGCCGCGCCGCTGGGATGAGTGATACCGGCCGTACATACAGCGTGGCGGCTTCCTTGAGATCGTTCGGGTCTTCAACACTGGGCTACCGATCCTCGACCCTGCACTTCTCACTGCTGTTGTCGATAGGTATGATTTGATACACGTTTGGTGAAGTACAAAGCTTTGATTTGTCTCATTGTTTGAATTAAAAAACTTCTTGTATTGAATTAAAAAAACCATAGGTGGAGGCCAGAGACCCACACCTTCCACCTTCCGTGCGGCGAGATGACTGTTACGATGCAGGACGTGAAGATGATTCTGTGTCTGCGGTTGGGGGGTCTTCCAGTGACTGGGATCCTTGATAATGATCATTGGATGGACTTGGTGGAGCAGTTATGTGGTAGAAGACCATCCGAGGACAAGGATGCTAAGAGAGCAAAGTAAGAATTTCTACGTTCCAAACATTTACCATTTTGACACCAGCACATGCAAGTCTTTGGTTGGTCTCTTATATCACAAATATATGTTATGGTCTAAGTCTATCGTTGATCTACATATTCTGCAAATTATTTTGCTATTTAAGTAGAGGGTGTAGTACATAACTTTTATGATGAGTAATACCTTTGTCTAATTTAATGTTTATTTTTATTCCCTCAGCTCTCATGTAATTGTCCTTCAAAATTTTTAGGAAAACTCAGGTGTCAGTTCGGTCTGGATAATAGAAAACTTCAGGGCGCCGCGGCACCCAGATGCTCTAGAGCAAGAGATCGAGAGGTAAGCTAGGGTGTGGCTATGGCCCTTCTTAGGCGCCTGGTAACACCATCAGCTGGGCCTTCCTCAACATACTGAGCAAGCCATGGGAGAATATAGGAGCGTACAACTGGGGCAGCGCGATCCTAGCATGGATCTATCGTCAGCTCTACATTGCCTGCTGATGTAGTACAGGAGGTGCCAACCTAGGAGGTTGCTCCCACCTACTACATATTTGGTGTTGGGAGCGATGGCCAGTCGGGAGGCCCGTTGTTCATGGTTTATCTGTAAGTGCATCGATTTTTTATTTTCCTCAAACTTGATGCCGCACTTGTGACTGACTATCCTATTCAATGTAGGCATAGAATCATGTGGACGTACTGACACAGCACCAGGTAACGACCACTTTGACACTGCTAGTCAGTGTTGTTGCTTTTTATTATTCCCAAAACATAACTGTGGTTACCTAACTTTCAGGTGAATTGGTGTCCTTGGTCCAGATTCGAGCTAGAGGGGTACCTGAGTCCTCGCACTGAGGATGAGTCAGACGAGTGGCTTTTTAATGGGCCACTAATTTTCTTCCACATGGTCGAGATGCACTACCCTATAAGGGTGTATAGGCAGTTCGGAAGATTGCAGCCATGCCCACCGCCGCTGTACACAACCAACAGAAAGTTGCACGGGTGTGACGACTATAACATGATAATTTAGCAGTCTTGTGCATACATACAACCACTAACTTACGTTAAACTTGTAGGTACGATCGAAGGAACAGGTACAAGGAGAAGAATTGGGCCGTGACGCACGTGGGGTACATCCACAACTGGGAGAATAGGCAAAGGGTCCTGATCGTCGAGAAACCGCCGCACGACCAACGCAACTTCGACCGCTACCTCCAATGGTTGCATAGGAGTACCCCGCACACATATGCAGCCCCCTACACTAACAAGTCAATTGATGAGGACAAAGACAAGGATGACATCGCTGATGCATACGACGAGGCGACAAGGATGGAGACATAGCTTCAGAGAGCCCCGCTACAGAGATACGTGGTAAGAAATTTGAATTTCAATACTACTGCATGTCGGCGTTCCTATGAATTGTAGTGATACGAACTTGCCTCGATTGTGTATGCAGGCAACATAGTTGACAAGTCTATCCAATGAAGCAGCCGTGTGACTTCATGAGACCAAAGGGGAGCCGCACGACATTCTACACGTCTTTGTCGATGTACATTCTATTCTCAAAGCCATGACAGTGGTTAAATGGTTCCCATAACTCATTCATCCGTGTTTTCTTTTTTTGCAGAAAGTGAGGAGGAGCTGCAAGAAGCTAGCATGGATGCTCAGCTACATGGATACTACGTGGGAGATGCCCTATGACCTGGACCTATCTAGTTCCTTATGCTCGAGCACTATGCCGACACGAGCAGGTTCCTCCGACACAATGGCTGTTGGGACCTCTTATGTTCGTACTCCCGGTAATGCAGGCAAGCGTCCTGCGGAGCACGACATTGAGGAGGATGAGGACGAGGACGAGGAGGAGGACTACGATGAGATTGGGATGTCTCAGCTTGGTGATGCACCATTTCCTACATAGCTCGATGAACAGGTACATGAAACAACCCTTCGCCATATACATCACAATTACTTAAACATTGTAAGTAACGATGCCTATATTGTAATTGCAGGGTTCTAGTTACACTCAGCAGTACCGCCAGTGAGATCGTACTGACGTTGGGTTCACCCCTAATGTGCTGCCTTCACGTCCGAAGAGGCAGCGACACCCGTGGTACCCATATACTCCTAGGTCGTAGGAGTTCTTTAGGATGACATGATGCACTTTTACTCGGACACCCATACACTGATGGAACATGTAGTATGTCGAGTAATGTCGAACTTATATATTAATGAACTTGTGTCATAGTTATGACTTGCTGAACTTATGTCGAATAGAGGTATTGTCGAACTTGCGATGAACTTGGGACGTGTACAAGTTATTATTGTTGAACTTGTGTATTGATTGTCTCATGCTCTTAACCTTCTTGCTGGCATATTCGTTAAATTGACACGACAAAATAACTTGTCTCATGTGATAACATAACAGAAGTGCCTTGTTCCATTTGCTGTCGTTTTGACCGCCACGCCATGGCTGGAGGCGCGTCAGCCTTGCCACGCCATAGCGGCTGGCACGTCAGCCTTGCCGCGCCATGGCAGTTGGCGCGTTAGCCTAGCCGCGCCATGGATGGTGGAGCGGCAAACCCATGCTGGGCGCTAGCCAGACTCCCTTCTGAGCGCATTAGCAGCAGCAAGATTTTGATGCATATAATTTAGGGGTTTTGAAAGATCACAATGGCGAGAACAACTTTTTATTTATCTTTTTTTTAATAGAGCATAGACATGACACAAGGTCATTAGTGATTAGTACTGTCTTCTAGATAATGTTTGGACATGATGGGCACCAAACTAAAAGGAATGTGCATGCCATGTCTTGTGGATAAAGTTTTATGAGATAACACAATGTCTGTTACAAAAATTAAACAGTGTTTGTTACATGGGTACAATACATAAATAGTTCAAATGAAATACAATGAAGCACTGATAAAGTTCTACTACAATACAACTACCAAATCTAAAGCACTGAACTAGCACACCTGTACCAATCCTCAGTCTGAAACATACTAAGTAAGCAACTTGTCGTCCGAGTACCAGTCCTCTACCACTACCTCATTGCTGTGGCTAGGCTCACCTGCATTGCCCTAATCTGCCTGTCGCCTGTAGTAAGCTGCCTCCACTTCACCTCCGGCCTCTAAGGCCTGAGTCAAGAACGCGTCCTCCTTCGTCTAGCTCATGTGGCTAGGCTCACTTGCATTGCCTTGATCTATCTGTCGCCTATAGTAAGCGGCCTCCGCTTCATCTGCGGTCTCTGTGGCCTGAGAGAAGAACGCGTCCTCCTCCGCCTGTAAGCCCTCCTCTTCTAGAGCGATGAGCTCGCTCAGTCTGCTAGTGTCATCCTCGTCCTCCTCCGCCTGCAAGCCTGCCTCAGCTAGGGCGATGAGATCGCTCAACCTGGCAGTGTTGTCCTCATCCTCGTCCCTATCATCGGCCAACACAATCGGAGATTGGACGGTGTGACCAGCTCGCGTTATGTGCTCATCTAACTTCTATTCCTCATACCTTGCACGGGCCACCTCTGCGGCATGGTTCTCACTGCATCCAATCCGTTCATGTATAAAATGCAACCAGTTAGCAATGCGATTATATTACATTTAAAATCAAGCAACGAAAATAAAAAGGATTTCAAGCACTCACTGGCACACAATGCAACAACATGGTCATTCAAGACCTGCATCTGTACTCTTGTCTCCTCCCTTGCCTCCTTCCTTGCCCTCTCCTCCTCTAACGCCCTTCATCTCTCCAACCCCTATTTGTCAAGCCCAACATCGATCGGGTTACGAATACCGCGCTGTCTAGCAAACTCACACATCTTCTTTTTGTGTTGTTTAACGAATAGGTTGACATAGTCAGGTCCATATCCTCTCTTTCGTGCAATTACTTGCCTCCCCTTCAGTTCATCCAAGAACTTAGCTTGACCATCATAACATTCCTACCTTATTTTCTAGTGCTCTGTTCAAACAAAAAATTATATCATATATGTCCTAGCAAAAGAAACAAAATACGATTTTATGTTTACCACAAAAATAACCAACCTCATCATAGTCAACCATATGGCCGCAATAATGGCCTATTCCAAGCTCCGAAGGGACTAGACCATAGTTGGATTTCACACCAAATTCGCACATGACTGGAGGTGCTTTGTAAATTAACCTTTCTTTCTTCTTTTCCTTTGCCTTTGATGGTTTCGGCCATTGATTCTTAGGACTGTAGAGCCACTCATTGAAACGACACTTCGCAAATCTATAACACTACAAGAGAATACATTAGTACACGCACACATATAAAGATAAACATTTAAACAGATATACTTTCCACTTACCTCGTGCTTGTTCGGACACACAAACTCTAACGTATTTTCAGGGTTTATCACAGCTCGATCTCCGCATTCGCATAGAGGAGATTTCTCGAGTCATCTAACTGTGGCTAGGTGCTTCCCCATAGCCGTCATTGGTGGGGGGTTGGGGGGTGGAACCCACCGCTCGAAGTGCTCACGTGGATGTCTCCCTCTACACCAATCATCGAAAAAGAAGTACCTAGGGTCAAACTTGTCTGCACCGTCGATCCACTGAAAGAAAAAGCACCTCTCATGGACCTACACAACAAGATTCCAACAAAATATTAGTAGCCTACTTATACAAATGAAGAAAAAAAGATAGTAGAAATAATTACTTATATTAAAACGACTGCATGTGTAGAAGCAACGCACCGCTGTGTCGGGATGTCTCGATTGAAACATGTCGGCCAGGAAACCACAATCACAGTTAGAGACTGAGAGGTCAGGAGGGACGGGGGCATCTTTGCTAGACGCGTCAGGGTATAATTATCGAGGACGACCCCGTTTTCGCTAAAACTCCTCCCAATACATGTCTTGCATCTAACAAAACAGTTGTAATTTAACAAACAAAAATCAAAACATCACAAATTAATGTCAATAAGAACTCTTTGCATTACAACAAATAAAATATAACCTACACTTTGGTGAAACTCTATCATAGATGTAAATAAGCAAATTATATAAAAACTATACTTTGGTCACTAAAAAATATAATTTGGTACATCAACAGTGTGTCCATATATTTATTCACATATAAATGTTGAGATGCAAACTCAAACAAGCAAAATTCATATAAAAAATGACCTTAGAATACATGGTAATCATAATTCTAACTAACCAATTAATCTTAACATTAGCAATTCTAATCCTAATCTTTTAATCTAACGTTCTAACAAACTCATATTTTTCTCCATACCCTAACTACTCATTCAAATCCTTCGGTCCACCATGGAGGCCGAGGAGGAGCTTCATTACCTTAGCAAGGCCGAGGAGGAGCTTCGGGGAAGGTAAGGAGGGGGCCGGCAAGGGAGGGTGCGACCAGCGGCTGCCTGCGGCGGGCGCGGGCGTCGGGGTCTGGCGGCGGCGGGCGTGTGAAAGGGAAAGAAAGGAATGGAGAGAAAGAGGGAAGAGGAGGCCGCGTCGCGGGCCTCTACTGGGCCTTGCCGCGCCACGCTCGATGGCGCATTGGTGCCGTGCCAAGATCTGTGGCGCGGCAGAGCGGGGCCACATCACCGGTCAGCGCCCGGGTCGCTGCCACGGTGGCAGCCTCGCCGCGCAGCCATGCATGGCGCGGTAGCATAGTTTGGCTGCGCCATGTCAGTTGGCGTGTCCAAAAGTGTTAGTTTTAAAAAAAACACTGTCAGTTTGAAAAATAGTTTAAAAAAGTGTTAAAAATCCATATACAGCATGCTGCCATGGTAGACATGTCACTGCTGTCACTGTCACCCATCATAATTCGAAAAAATGTTATACTAATGTTTACAGATGGATCAAAGCCATCATAGAACTAGGCATCACAGTAGGTATGTCATTGCTCAAGTTCAAAAATAAGATAGATGCCATCACCCATTCAGGAAATACAGCCACAAGGTTGCTTCAGACCAAAAGACCCTCAAATCAGTTCATAACTGATGCAATTCTGAACAACCAAGTTTGGATATAGTATATAAACAACAATAAACACAACTTTGCAGCCACTAACCGGCAGCACAGAGTTATAAATATGAGTGTGCGGCATTGTTAAAAATTACAAACAAATAAACACTTTCAGAGAGATTCCATTACATGCATATAAGAATAAATGGATGGCCAATAGATTTTTGAAATTGAAAATAAGCAAACTTACTTGTGTTTGATTGTGTTCCAAGCTTATTCACTTCTTTAGTCAGCCACAAAGCACGAAGTCTTGTTTCAAAGCCTAGAAATATCTCTTTGTTCGTGGCATCCTTAAAAACCTCAGAAGCAAGGATCTTTACATCATCAGACAGATCAACCATGTCCTTTAACACGGGCAACTGTTCCCGTACTCCTCTTTCTAAAAATTGTACGCATATCAAAGCAGTCTATTAAACTAATTAAATATTTTCTTAATATTTTTTTGTTTGGGTAACGCTTGAGTCCAGCCCTAACCCAAAGCTAAAGTCAGGTCCCCATCCCGTCTGTTCCGTGCTTCTCCGTTTACACGTGGATTCGTTGAAGGAGACGACTACGATGAGCGGACTCGACGGCAAACTCCTCCAGTTCCTCCGTCTGTGATCCTCGCAACTCGTATACAGATCCTAAGAGGCAACTTATTTGTATGTTGAGGAAGTGAGCGAGATTTGGCCCCACGCAGATGATCGCCAAACTAGAATTGCCAGCACATGTTCATGTTCGTTCGTCAGGCATAAAAAAAATTCTTAATGCAGTGCAATTGCCTGAAAGAGGCATACAATCTGTCAAATATACGCAATCCTTTAACATTTGTAGTTCTGTACCGAACTGAATAAGTGTAAGCTGACACTATTAGAGATTCGATTAAGTGTTAATATTTAAAATAATGTTTAAGCGGAGACCAAAAATGCAAATGTAGTTTTGGAAGCCTGAACTCTCAGGCGCCACCAGTTAGAGGACGGCACCCCGGTCAAGGACGACGTCGATAGTGGCATCGGACCTCCTCACGCCAAATCGAACGGCGCCTTCGGAGCTCCTTGCCGGTTGCCAGCACACGACGAAACGGGGTTGGAGGAGGAGGATGGAGGTGCCGCCTTTCGCTCGGTTCGCCGGTTGCTGAGGCTCCGGAATAATCGGCACAGCGGCGCCGTCTCCGACGGGTCCAAGTAAGCGGAGCAGTACAGAACAGAGGGGATGGGAGACCCGACACTTTAGGTTTGGGTAGAGGTATGGACTGAGGACTGGGTTGGATGGGCTGGGCCTAAACATGATCCAGGTACAGAAAATGTTTATAATCATTTAATAGGCTGCTTCGAGATGTGTGCAACTTTTAGGAGGAGCAGTACCGGAGCAGTTCTCCGTATTGTTAACATATTCTAATGAAAAGAAACTGCTGCATCTGTGGGTAATGCTGACTCACATCACATATATTACGTTATGGATCCCTGTCACCATGCATCAGGCTAATCATGTCCGATCCCCTAGTCTATTTATTCTCCTCCCTGCTTGTTCGTACCGAACCGCGTCAACCGTATACTGCTTTGAGGCCTGAATTAATTACTGTATACTGCTTGTTCGTACCGAACCGCGTCAACCGTACCGGGGACTGGCCGGCCGGGGTTGCGTTTTCGCTGGCAGCGCAGCGCGTGGTCTTGGCCTCGGGTGGGGCTTCAGTTCGCTCGCTCGTCGAACAAGGCTTCCGTCGCCGTTTGAGTGGGGAGCAGAGAAGAGATCGTCGAGGCCCTCCCATCCGATCCGCCACATGTCGAAATCATATCCACTAGGAACTCACAAGATAATAATAATAATAATAATAATAATAATAAGGCGCCGACTTAATTTGTATATCTGTCCTGTGGTGCGTATTATAATTTCTGTCACGTACGTACGTTCTCCGCTTCGTAATCGGGCAGCTTGTCGCGATCGGAGTCGTACGTACGTGCGCCCCGGCCCCTACGACTACGATGCATGTCTTTATATATATGGCCATCTTATATAATAATTTATAATCAACAAATCAGGCAGGTAGCTGCAGCCTTCGACGTCCGTACGTACTCGCAAATTATAGATCGAGCTATATACGCGATAATAAATAATACAGGCTGTTGTTACTCTTCGATCGTCCTCAACGAGCGAGATCGATGTCACAACCGCTGCCTGCCGCGAGGAGGGTGAGTTCGTGGACGTCGACCTAGGACAGCAGCCGTCAGCGAGCGGCCGAGCAGCAGGCAGAGCCGTAGGGCGCTTGTGTGGAGCGATCAGGGACCAGGTCTTCGGCTGCCTATTCTCGTGTTTGTTGCGGCCTCCATGCGATAGCAAGGAGGAGGATTGAAAAATTCAAGTTGACCAAACAGATACAAGAGGACCAGCTAGCGTTAATTAGATGATGCATGTACAATAGCGGTGCTCAGTGTACGTAGATGTATGCATGACTAGAGGGGGGAAAAATCTCTGTTGTCCATGATCACTACACCACGACATCGCTTCACCGTCAGACATGACGACCAACTTGCCGGAAAAGTGTCTTGTTACGCGTAACATGACACATCATCATGTTACGCGAACAAGATGCGTGAAAATTTGATGCGGGGTCGTGGATAGGGACTCAACATGCACCAATTAACATGAATAACATTTTTCGAAACACTACATTGCAATATTTTATGCACCTGCAGTTCAAATTTGACATATTCGAAAAAAATCAAAGAATCAAAATAAATTAAGGAAATATACAAAACAAAATCAAAATTGGCCTAAATTTTAAAATTGAGTTCAAAACAATGTATTGTAGCACCACAAAAAAACTGGGCTAAAAAACCAAAAAAAAAATTGCTGAGGGTTCTTTGCCGAGGGCCTGCCCCGTGGCCCTTTAAAAAAAATAAAAAATCTTTGCCGAGGGCCGTGGATCTGGGCCCTCGGCAAAGCACCGAACCCTAAATCGGGCCGCAGCCGAAATTCCTGATCGGAAATTGTGAAAAAAAAAACGGTCGACCTCTCCTCCCCCACGCCCCGCTCGTGGCGGCCCCAGCGTCCACGCCCACCACACACCATTGCCTGCTGGCTAGCCCGAGCCCGGCCCGCCGCCCACCCCACCTTCACGCGCCATTCCATTGGCCCGCGCCTCCACCGCCTCCGCCCCACACCGCCACACTTGCCCGGCCGCCTGAGCCCTGGCAGCCCCTCAACCCAGCCACCCACCACCACCGCCACAGCATGCCACCCACCCCTCAAGACGCCCCCCACCACCGCCGCCAGCCTCGGCCTCCAGCTGCCCACCCACCAGCGCCCGCCGCCCCACCACGCGCCCGATGGCGGCCGAGGTCGCGCCTCCGCCTCCGTTCCCGTCTCCGTCGAGCAAGGGAGGTTGACCGCCTGGCCCGCCCTCGGCGGCTCCCCTCGCCGGCCTTTCCGCCTGACCCCAGCCCCAGGCCGCCCCGTGGCAGCTGTTGGAGGAGGAGGCGAGGGGTGAAGTTGGAGGAAGAAGAGAAGGAGAAGAGGAGAAGGAGGAAGGGAAGGGAGAAGAAGAGAAGGAGGAAGGGAAGAAAGGAGAAGGAGGAGGAGGCGAGGGGGAAGAAGGGAAAAGGAGAGAAGAAAGGGAAGAGGGGGAGAGGAGTACTCCAACGCCGCTCGACCTCGCCGGAGAAGAAAGTGACCCCCGCACCGCGACGCCCGACTCCACCGCAACCCTAGGTAAAACTCTCGTTGTCGGCCTTCGTGCCGTATGTGGTTGTGTGGGCCTTCGTGCCGTAACTTGATATGAGGGCCTTCATGCCGTTGTAGTTGTCGGCCTTCGTGCCGTTGTGAATGTCGACCATCGTGTCATTTTTTTGCAGGTTTTGGAAACCTCCCCATGCAGGGGAGGTACGT
The DNA here is from genome assembly GCA_904845875.1 of Miscanthus lutarioriparius. Lineage (NCBI taxonomy): Eukaryota > Viridiplantae > Streptophyta > Magnoliopsida > Poales > Poaceae > Miscanthus > Miscanthus lutarioriparius. Next base: position 99,343,287 of record CAJGYO010000010.1, on the reverse strand, counting down.
CGGAGGGGACCCGGAGGACCCCGATCGTCTTCGTCGACGTCACAGTTCTGCCTGCCATGCGTCGCCACGCCACTGCGTCGATTCGCCACTGCCCCACTAGCCTTACTTCACCGACACCCTTGGTATAAATAACCTCTTTTTGCGCATGTCTGTCGTAGCCCGCGCGTAACCCAGTTAGGCGTCTCCTGTCCGAAAGAGATACGGTCGTAGGTATGCGGATCTTTGTGTATCTGCGAGCGTATCTGTTTTGGATTGTCCACGTTTTTTGGACAGCCCGTGGATGCGTAGATGGGTTAGTTTCCATGGTCCGCTCTGGTCCGAGAAGGAGTTTCGGCAACACCTCCCTGTTGTTCTCCGGATACACTCTCTCCTTGCGGGACATGTATCGGAGAACAACGGGAGGTGCTACTGAAATTTCTCTCGGAGAGGAGCGAGCATGGAAATCCCGACCTCATCTCTACGCATCTCTGCAGGTGGGATTAGGACCTATCCTCACCTATTAGACAAGAGGAACACCGCGTAGATGCAATTGATGGTCACAATACTCTATCTTTGTAAATGTTAAAGGATGGAGGACCGTCGGTGGATGTACACGGGGTGGAGAAGCGGGAGTGACTACGACTATGAATGGGTGAAGGGGATGATGGTTTCTTGAAACATGCATTTGGCCCGAGGCGGGAGGACATTCTCTAGTTTGGTGTCCCTGCAAAGAAATGTGACAACAGGAGAAAAGTAGACGAGAAGACCATGGGTAGACATCTTGTGTTCAATGGTTATACGCTTTGGCTACCAAAGCAGTGGATCTACCATGGTGAAGCAGATCGTATAAGAGCGGAGGTGGTGAGAGCACGCCTCGAGGCTTTTGATGATGATGCCGGGGTAGCAGACATGCTAGATGACGCCCACCAAGCTCACTTCGCTGAACGACGTGAGAAGGAGGAGATGGAGGAATCCGCGAAGGACTTCTACAAAATATTGGACTCGGCACAGAAACCCCTTCACGAGCGTACAATGATTTCTCAGCTAGATGCGATTGGACGCGTAATGGGGTTGAAGGCTGAGTTAAACCTGAGTCGAGAAGGCTTCGATAAGATGTTGGCCGTGTTTGGCACCATGCTACCGGAGAAGCACACTTTGCCGACGAACTTGTACGAGGCAGAGAAACTCCTTCGTATGCTTAAGATGCCATATGACAAGATACATGTTTGTCCAAAGGGGTGCGTCCTATTTAGGAAAGAACACAAGGATGCAAATTACTGTCCGAAGTGTAAATCCTCCAGGTACCTAGAGGTAGACTCTGGTGATGGTCAGAAGAAGCAGCTTCCGATCCCCGCGAGAGTGCTACGTCACCTTCCTTTCCTACCGAGGATCCAACGGCTATTCATGACTGAGGAATCCGCGAAACAGATGACATGGCACAAAGATGGCAAACGGTACAATCCTGGGAAGATGGTACATCCGTCTGATGCTGAAGCATGGATGTATTTCAATGACAAACATCGTGACAAAGCAGCTGAGGCTCGTAATGTACGTGTCGCGCTGGCAACAGATGGGTTCAATCCTTATGGAATGATGGCTGCCCCATACACATGCTGGCCCGTTTTTGTTATCCCCCTCAATCTCCCTCCCGGCATCTCCTTTCAACGGCATAACGTATTCTTGTCGTTGATAATTCCTGGACACCCGGGGAGTAATATGGGTGTGTTCATGGAGCCTGTGATTGATGAATTGATCCACGCTTGGGAGAAGGGGCTATGGACATACGATCGAGCTACAAAGACAAGCTTTAAAATGCACGTTTGGTACCACTACTCCCTGCATGACTTCCTGGCGTATGGGTTATTCGCCGCCTGGTGTGTTCACGGGAAGTTCCCATGCCTAGTATGCAAGGAAGCCGTGAGGTTCATTTGGTTGAAGAAGGGTGGCAAGTATTCGTCGTTCGACCAGCATCGTCAGTTCCTCCCTCTAAACCATGAATTTAGAGAAGACATCAAGAGCTTTATGAAAGGTGTCAAAGTGACAGACCCTAAACCGCACTTGAGGACTGGTGCCGAGGTTCGTGTTCAGATAGATGCTCTCGTGGCCAATGAAGAAGGTGGTTTTGTGGGATATGGTGAGGAACATATGTGGACTCATAAATCCAGCTTGACGAGGCTCCCCTATTTCGATGACCTTCTTCTGCCACATAACATTGATGTAATGCACACTGAAAAGAATAACGCCGAGGCACTTTGGGGAACTCTCATGGACACTGACAAGTCTAAGGACAACGTTAAGGCTAGAGTAGACCTAGCGACGTTGTGCGATAGACCGAATCAAGCGATGCAACCTCCTAGTGGCCGAAACAAGAACTGGAAAAGGCCTAAGGTCAATTTCGTCTTGCAAATCGATCAAAGGAGGGAGGTACTAAAATGGATGCAGATGTTAATGTTTCCAGATGGATATGCAGCGAATGTTAGCAGGGGAGTGAACTTAGGCACTCTGCGAGTCAACGGGATGAAGAGTCATGACTACCACATATGGATTGAGCGGCTTCTTCCGGCGATGGTCCGAGGCTATGTCCCTAAGCATGTCTGGCAAGTGCTGGCAGAGTTGAGCTTTTTCTTCCGCCAGCTTTGTGCCAAGGAGATATCTCGGACCGTCGCTCAGGACTTAGAAAAAGCGGCACCTGTGTTGCTCTGTAAGCTGGAGAAGATCTTTCCACCCAGCTTCTTCTTGCCGATGCAACATCTGATTGTGCACCTCCCGTCCGAGGCACGTTTGGGGGGGCCCGTGTAGGCCCGTTGGTGCTATCTAATCGAGAGATGTCTAAAGACTCTTCGCAAAAAATGTACAAATAAAGCCAGAATTGAGGCTTCCATTACAGAGGCATGCCTTCGGGAGGAGGTGGCAAACTTCACAACGCTATACTACAAGCCGAACCTTCCTAGCAATCATAATCCACCCATTCGTTACAATCTTTCAAGAAAATGAATCGACCTGAGCCTTTTCCAAGGCCAACTCGGCAAACATAAAGTGGATCAACCCCAAAGCTATTGGGAAATGAAGAGTGGCGCAGTATCATGCTATATGTGTTGAATAACCTTACCGAGGTGCAGCCGTTCATCAAGTAAGTTCTCAACGAACTTATTTCAATATGCCGTCACTATTCTGCATCCAACCCCATTGATTCTCGTTCGGACAGGGAATTTGTTCGTGAATTCTGGCATCAATCAAGGGATCCTACCTCGCATGAACAAGACACCCTTGTTTCAAGGGTGCGGAGCGGGAGGCCTGATTTCATTTCTTGGTTCAAACAAAAGGTAATGTCCAATTTAGCTCGTACGTTCGATCATCCAAGGTGATCGTACGTTTGATTAATATAACGATCTTTCATGATTCACCTTGTAGGCCCAGACCGATTTGTCCATGAGCGAAGAGTTGAAACAGGTTGCAAACGGCTGTGATGTTAGGGTGAAGTCATTTACCGGCTATGACGTGAACGGATATCGCTTCCACACAACAAGTTACGAGCAGATTCGGCCCAAACGAAAAACCACAAATAGCGGAGTTTGTACGCTCGGCACTGATGGCCTCGACTATCATGGTAGAGTTGAGGAAATCTATGAACTCTCATTTCATGGAGACGAACCTCTTACACCTGTCATGTTCAAATGCCACTGGTTTAATCCTCGATCAACGAGATGAACCGCTCATCTTGGGCTAGTGGAGATTCGAGAAGATTCCATCTATCCTGGAAAAGATGTCTACATTGTGGCTCAACAGGCCGTGCAGGTGTATTATACTCGATACACCAACCAAGACAAAGAGGATCTTAAGGGTTGGGCTATTGTGCACCAGGTATCTCCACATGGTAAACTACCTGCCCCAAACGATGATGATTACAACTTCAACGCAAACACATATGATGGTCAGTTCTATCAAGAAGATGGGCTACCAGGCACATTTGAGATAGTCTTACCCGAAGCAATCGAAATGGAAGTAGACAACGAAACGGTTGATGACGAGGTCGATGGAGATGTGGTGGTAAATGCCAAGGACATAGCAATGCTTGAGCGATTACTTCTAGGCAATGACGACGATGACAACATAGAACCTTCGGATAGTGTTGCCCATTTGGACAATTTTGACAGTGATGATGAGACCTATGATCCCAATCATGAAGATTATTCCTAATACATGTAATACTATGGTTTTTTAATTTGTGTTTTGTTTATATATTTTGAATCTATTTCTAATATATGTACTAATTAGTCTTGTTCATTCTTTGTGATTGCAGGTGATTGGACAAAGATGGCGAGTAGACGTCCACGCCGTGACACGCCCTCGGTTTACGGGAGAGACCGCCCTCTCCTTCGAGGTAAGGGGTCATCGTCCGGGGTAGCGTCCGCAGGAGGTGACGAGAGGAGGACCAGGGGCAGCCGCCGCAGGAGGCAGCGGTCTCCTCCCTCGACACATGATGAGGTGTTGGAGGAGGAGCACATGACAGCCACGGCCTCGTCCTCATCGGAGGATGAGAGGGGTCAGCAGACGGGCGAGGGAGACGAGGCGCTCGAGGGCGAGAGAGGCGAGGCGCTCGAGGGCGAGGGAGAGGGTACCGCTACCCGGACTCTCTACGAGCGAGGTCCCGCGAGCCTCCCTCCGGTTCCGCTTCCTCACAACCGCTCAGTGATTCGGCCTATGGCAAAGAGTTAAGTAACTATGGATGTTATCACAACTACTTCATAAGATATGTTGGAAATCTTAAGAGAAACTGATAAATTTTCTTAATCACTTGTGCAGGGCCTGGTTGGTTTTGTTGGGTACTCCAGCACGCACCCCCGCGAGCAGCCTTGGTGTTTTGTGCAGGAAATGGTACCCCGGCATTGTGCAACTGTCCGAAGAGCCGGTGGTGCGGGAGCCAGCCTCCATCTAGGACAGGTACGCGCTGGTCACGGATGACACTTACCGCAACAAGCAGGAGCGAGTATTGGCGGAGTTTTGGGTAAGTCTCTCTCGCACAACATTGCTTAATACATCGCATTCATTGGTTAAATCTTTTATCGAAATAATGAATGGATACATCGGTTTTGTATGCGAAATATTTCAAGGCCAAGAAGGACTTGAGGCCCAGGCGGATCGAAGGGCCGCCGCAGCCTTGTAGGAAGTACGTCACCGAGATGCATCACCATGGGCGCGCCCAGCCCACATAGACTACTACAGGTCGGTGCTTAGGCAGCCCCTCCCAAAGCCTCAAACAAGATGGATTACGCCGACCGGGACCAAGACCTTGAGGTAGGCGAATAACATTCATAATGATTCGTTTTGATATTAAGTAGGTTCAATTTCATCTTCTTATATGTCAAATACTCGATGACTTGTAGGTGATTCCTGGTGGTGCCGATCGTATCCCGAGTCTTTGGGCCATGATCGTGGACAAGTGGTTATCACAGGACTTTGTTGACACGCACGAGAGGCAGCGGAACAAATGGCCCGATGAGGCAAGGTCCAACTCACCATCAAGGCAGCCGTAGCCTCCCGGATACAAACAAGCATATGTAAGTGATTTCTTTCATTTATTTTGACGCTCAATTCTGCTTGATTTCTCACCATCTTCCGTCTTTTTCTTGCAGGAGGCTGCACACCCAAGGCGAGGAGGTCTCGAGTTCTCTGCGTGGGCTATGTCCCACATGGGGGCGGGCGTCGTCCTCTATCTCCTTCGACCCGCTGCCCCGCCCAGTGTGTACTCCGACCAACGTGTACACTAAAGTCCAAGAGTACACGTCAACGGTAAGGCGATCTATGGGGAAGATTATAATGTGCGCCCGAGCCCATTGATGCAGAGGCGATCATGAGGCTCGGAGGAGGCAAGAAGCACGGGCGGGTCAGGGATGCGAGACGGGCGCCATCGACTCCACCACTGTTTCCTCCCTCGACGCTATCCGAGCACGGAGCACGAGCTCTAGCCAGCCCATACGTCCACGGCCTTCTCCAGCACTGCAGCAGGTCCAAGCACTCTAGGTAATTCTTGTTTTACTCATCGTACGTAGATATTTACACACCTAAATTAGATTTGCATTACTGATACATTGGAGTGAAATATTGCAGGCCGAGCTGCAAGAAACAAAAAAGGCAAAGTCAAGAGCAGAACGCGGAGCTGACCGCACAGCTGCAGGCCCAGAAGGTCGCGTTCGAGGCCACGCAGAAGCAGATGGCGGAGATGATGGTGATCGTGCAAAGTCTTGGGCAAGCATCGGGTGTACCTGTGCAGTTTTCAGCTCCTCCACCTCCTCGACCTCCTACTCCTGCAGCTACTCCTGTAAGTATGAAAGTTCACTTTTCGCTTGTACTTTGCTTGTATGTCGGCCTTCGTGCCGTTGTGGATGTCGGCGTTCGTGCCGTTGTGGATGTCGGTGTTCGTGCCGTCGTTTCTTGCAGGTTTTGGAAACCTCCCCGTGCAGGGGAGGTGCTGCCGAAATTTTCAATTGAGTCTAATCTTTTTTATTCCTATAATACTAGATGCAATCTCTAAGTTCCAAAACTGTTTTCCCGGATTACTCACACATGCAATCTCTGCTCCTTTGTGCAGCTTCCGTCCGCGGGTTCCAATCAACCCGCTAGTGCGTCACCGAGTGATCCTGTTTTTCCTTCACCATCGTCTCATAGGCTAGCTTGATGAGGACTCGTGCTAGGTGACGTGGTTGGACTTTAGCGTGATTTGTGATTTATGGTTATGACTTGTGCTTGAATTTCATTAACTTGTCGTAATAAACATGTGAATGATGATGAACATGTGACTTGTCGTTGTAATATATTGTGATTTGTGGTTCACAATTATGGTTGTGACATATTGTGAGAAAATGGGTTCTGTGTGATATATATATATATATATATATATATATATATATATATATATATATATATATATATATGAAATGCTTGTGTCGATGGAATGCAAAAAACAAAAAAAAAATTCTGCCTATTTGCCGAGGGCAATGACCAAGGCCCTCGGCAAAGAAGGGTCCTTTGCCGAGGGCCCAAGCAATAGCCCTCGGCAAAGATTTTTTTGGAAAAAAATCCTGACAATTTCTTTGCCGAGGGCCAGGGAGCAGGCCCTCGGCAAAGGGTTAAAAAAAATTCAAAAAAACCATTTCTTTGCCAAGGGCCGGCCCTCGGCAAAGAACTTTTAAAAAATTCTGAACATTTCTTTGCCGAGGGCCAGGGAGGAGGCCCTCGGCAAAGGTTTTAAAAAATAAAAATAAAAAAAATTATTTGCCGACTTTGCCGAGGGCCGGCCCTCGGCAAAGAATTTTTAAAAAATCCGGAAAATTTCTTTGCCGAGGGCCAGGGAGGAGGCCCTCGGCAAAGGTTTTTAAAAAAAAAAATTTATTTGCCGAGGGTCGGCCCTCGGCAAACAAATTAAAAAAAAAACAATTTCTTTGCCGAGTGTGGGCCATCGGCAAAGAAACCGCCAACGGCGCCGGCGCCTGACGGCCTCTTTTCTTTGCCGAGGGCCGTCCTAGCCCTCGGCCCTTCGCCGTCTAAAAATTCTCCAAGGGGTCTTTGCCGAGGGCAGCCCTCGGCAAAGCCTTTGCCGAGGGTTTCTGGGCCGAGGCCCTCGGCAAAGCATGCGCCTCCAGTAGTGCAGGTAGCTGCAGCCTTCGACGTCCGTACGTACTCGCAAATTATAGATCGAGCTATATACGCGCTAATAAATAATACAGGCTGTTGTTACTCTTCGATCGTCCTCAACGAGCGAGATCGATGTCACAACAGCTGCCTGCCGCGAGGAGGGTGAGTTCGTGGACGTCGACCTAGGACAGCAGCCGTCAGCGAGCGGCCGAGCAGCAGGCAGAGCCGTAGCGCGCTTGTGTGGAGCGATCAGGGACCAGGTCTTCGGCTGCCTATTCTCGTGTTTGTTGCGGCCTCCATGCGATAGCAAGGAGGAGGATTGAAAAATTCAAGTTGACCAAACAGATACAAGAGGACCAGCTAGCGTTAATTAGATGATGCATGTACAATAGCGGTGCTCAGTGTACGTAGATGTATGCATGACTAGAGGGGAAAAAAATCTCTGTTGTCCATGATCACTACACCACAGCATCAGACATCTGACGCTAAAAATTATATTTGGTGATGGATGATCTGACGCTAAAGATGACTCAGAGATCATCTGACGCTAAAACCTCATTGAGCGATTTAGTGTCTGACGCTATAGGTATTCATATTTAGTGTTTACCCATCTGTCGCTAAAGCCAAGTGTACCGTCAATCTGTCTGTCGCTAAAGAAAATGGGCCCCACGCTGAGCTCGCGCGCCCCACAATATGGATCAAGACAAATAGCCCATCACGGCCCACACTCACAGCCGCAACAAGCCCATACGGCCCAACCTGGAATCCCATTGGCGGCAACCCCTCGCATAACCCCCCCAGCGAGTTCGCTCCGTTCCCCAAAATTTCCCCATTTCCCCCCTCCCTTCCACCCGTAGCTCCCGCGCCTAGAAGGGGAACCCAGCCGCCAGCGCCCACGCCGCCCATGGCCTCCTCGTCGAGAAACATGGGCGCCACTGAGGAGGAGGCAGCCAGCCCCCACCCCGCCGACGCTGAACCCGGAGCCTACCGAGGCGGCGGCACTCGGCGAGGCGGAGGAGCCGCAAACCCTAGAGCGGACGCAGGAGCTCTTCGACAGGGGCGCCAAGGCCATCGAGGGCGAGGACTTCATCGAAGCCGTAGACTGCCTCAGCCAAGCGCTCGAGATCAAGTTAGGGTTTCCTTTCCCGCTCACAGGCCCAAACAGCCTATTATTAGCTCAGGCAGAGCAGAGGAGATTCCTTTTGTGTGTAGCAGTAGCAGGATAGAGAGGGAGAGGAGCAGCACAGACCAGAGACTCAGAGGGCAGTGAGCAGAGCAGAGCAGAGGAGGAGAAGGTGGCCAGCCGGAGGCAGTTGTGGAGAGGAGGAAGAGGAAGAGGAAGTGAGCGAGGATGTCGTGCCTGAACGTGTTGACCAACGTGAACCTAGAGGGGGTGGACACCTCCGCCATCCTCGCCGAAGCCTCCAAGTCCGTTGCCAACATCATCGGCAAGCCAGAGGCCGTAAGCCTCCGCCTTCCCCTTCCCCTCTGGTTCCCCTCTTGTTCTCTTCTATCTTGTTGCTTGTGTAGGCTCTTGTAGATTGTGGGTCTATTTGGTTGGTGGAGATTATGCTTCTTTTTTTAATTGGCACTTGACACTTGGCAACCTATTAGGGTTTAGAGCAAGATGTGCATCGCTGCATGACACCTTTCTGTACGTTATCAATCAATTGATCGTGTCTGTTGATGTTAGTATAAAGAAAATTCGTGTAAATCAGTAAATCTTCTAATATTTCTACTCTTTGCCTCTTTGGTAAATACTGAAATGGGGATTTTTCACCTATAGGCTTTTATTTGGGGGGAATATCCTCCAGGAGCACTGTGGACGCCCCCGATGTCGATTCTCACTGAACTCACTTTAACACTTTGTTAATATTCCCTAGGATGGGACTGCAATCTCATGCATACCGTGGACATTCTTTAATTGAGTTCATATATAATTATTATATTGTATTTTTTTATTTTAATAGTTTCAACATTGAGGAAGACAATAACTCAAAAGTATCACACTGCACACCCAGTGTCTATGTGGGACTGATATACTGACCATTGTGATCACTCGGTACATAAAATCCCAAATCATTCTTCTACCAATTTAATAGATGTATTTACAGCAAACTAACTGATGAAATTCTATGCCCACAGTTTTTCTGGACCAGATTTCTATCAACCAGCAACCCCTAGTATACCATTCTTCAGCACTAATCTCAAGTCTTGTTAAATATAAAGACCATGAGCTGCATGTGCTCTTCCTTTATGTTACCCTAGTACTACGGCCATCAAATTTACATAGATCAAATATGAACGTTCATGTTTATCAGTGACTTCGTGTTAGTGTTACACTGTTACTCAGGCAGGTGCTTTGCCATGTAGTTCAGTACCCAAACTTTTATGCCCTGTACTAGAGGTCACAGCTTTGCATCTTATGTTAACTGTATAGTCCACTTAGTATTATTCAGGCAGCTGCTTTGCTACTTTCAGGGACAAAAATGACCTCTCTGAATACATTGTATTCATAACCTGACCACGCTAATCTCATTCTCATACTAACACCATTTGGATTCCTTGTTGGGTAATATGTGGTGCTAGGCTCAAATTACTGAACTTTAGCTTTTATTGTTTCTCTGTTCTTGACTTATTTGGATGAAGCCATTTCTCTTGAGTACTATCATCATGAGTAACTAACTGGAATGGTTGTCCTGCCACAGTAGTGATGGTTGTTCTCAAGGGTTCTGGCACTTGTCCATCTGTTAGGGTTTTGAGCAGGATGTGCATAGCTGCATGACACCTTTCTGTACGCTGTCAATCAATCAATCAATTGTGTTTATTGATGTTAGTTTAAAGAGAATTTGTGTGAATCAGTAAATCTCCCAATGTTTCTCTTTGGTAAATACTGCAAGTCTGCAACATGGATTTTTTTCCTCCTGGCTTTTATTTTGGGGGAATATCCTCTAGGTGCATTAACACCCCGATGTTGATTCTCACTCGAACACTTCGTTAACATTCACATGATACAGCCTAGAATCCCTGGGACTGGAATCTCCTGCATATCATGGACATTCTTAAATTGAGTTCATATATAATTAAACTGTATTTTTTCATTTTAGTAGTTTCAGCATTGAGGAAATAACTAGATAACTTGAAGTATCAGATTGCACACCCAGTGTCTATGTGGGACTAGTATACTAACCATTGTGGTCACTCAGTACAAGAAATGCCAAACCATTCGTCTTCCAATTTAACAAATGTATTTACAGCAAACTAACTGATGAAAGTCTGTGCTCACAGTTTTTCTGGAGCAGATTTCTATCAACCAGCAACCCCCTAGTGTATACCATTCTTCAGCACTAATCTCAAGTGTTGTTAAATATGTGGACCATGGGCTGCGTGTGCTTTTCCTTTATGTTACCCTAGTACTACAGCCATCAATTTTACATAGATGAAATTTGAAAGTTCAAGTCGATCGGTCACTTCGTATTAGTGTTACTCATGCAGCTACTTTGCTATGTAGTTTAGTATCCAATTTTTTATGCCCCGTACTGGAGGTCACAGCTTTTCATCTTCTGTTAGCCATTTAGTCCATGTAGTGTTAGTCAGGCAGCTGCTTTGCTACTATTAAGGACAAAAATGACCTCTCTGAATAGTGAATACATTGTGTTCATAACCTGACCATGCTAATCTCATTCTCATATACTAACATTATTTGGTTCGTGGTTGTTGACCTGTGGTGCTAGGCTCAAATTACTGAACTTTAGCTTTTATTGTTTCTCTATTCTTGACTTATATTTGGATGAAGCCATTTCTCTTTAGTACTATCATCTTGAGGAACTAACTGGAATGGTTGTCCTCCCACAGTACGTGATGGTTGTTCTCAAGGGTTCGGTGCCTATGGCATTTGGAGGTACCCAGGAGCCCGCAGCTTACGGTGAGCTGGTTTCCATTGGAGGCCTGAACCCTGATGTGAATAAGAAGCTAAGTGCTGGCATTGCTTCTATCCTGGAGTCAAAGCTGTCCATACCCAAGTCGCACTTCTACCTCAAGTTCTATGACTCAAAGGTAAGAAGCCACTATTCCTTATTGATTGCTCATTCATGGGTCTTCATTACCATCATCATGTTCTCATTGGAATTTTGCTGTTTGTTAGGCCCATCCAGCACAAGGACGTGCTCAATGTTTGCATGCTTTGCATCAAGAATAGATCATGTAAATAACCATATCTGACTGGTTCATCATGTTTATATTATTAAACACACACTGACTGCTAGATAACATTTGGTTGGGTTCCTGGTTGACACTTGGGTTGGATTGGATTGCAGCTCATGTTGTCAGGAATAATAGAATGATGGACATCTGTTTTTGTCCACACCAGCAATCTCAAACCATTTGTAGAATTGCAAAGAGTGCTGATTGATAGTTTGTAGGGAAACAAGTAGGTCGACATCAACATTCAGTAAAGGTGCAGCTCTCAACTTGTAATTAAATTTTGAGCCAATGCATATACAGGTTCCACATTACTGAATTCTGAGCAAATGCATATACATGTCCCACATTACTGAATTCATATGAATACTCCCTACTACTATGATCTGTACTAGTTAGATTTCATGAGCTCTGTTTCTTCTGCTCTTGTGTAAATATAGACCTGTAGACTAACTACACATGGGATCTTTACATTTCCTAAATACATGAGCAATGGACTGTAGATTAGTATAACTTTATTACCAAATACCAATACTGCCCCTTCCTTTTTTTGTGCTTATTCACTACTAATTGCATTTGACTCTTTCTTATGTAGTGCCATTTAATTTGCTTGCAAGCAAATATCAAGTACATATTTATCATTTTCTTCCCTTAGTTTCAGTAGCAGCATATTATCTTAAATTTCTGTACTTGAAATCCGCTGGTGGCTAGAATTTGGAAAGACAATGACCTGTATGCTTTCAAGATAAGTTTCGAGTTTACACACCACCGGCTGCACTCTCAACTCTGAACTGTGTTCTTTGAAAACAAAAGCCACATGAACTGTTAGAATGATTAAATTAGAATGCTACCTACACATCAGGGATTGGTTCTTCGTTCTCACATCTTGTATAAATTTTATCAGGTTGCTTGTTTACAACAATCTCTGGAGTTTGAGCATCACCTGGACGATGTGAAAGATCAGTTCTGGATGGTTGACAATTGACAGCGAAGTGGGGTCCATGTCTTGCAACCTACAAGGTCGATGCAGAGGTAATCTTCAATTTTCTTAAGAGACCCAGAACCTACTATATCTGTAGATGTGTCTTTTCTTGTTCGTGACCTACTATATCTAGTCAACTACAAATGATCTCATAAGAGGAATGCCATCTTGTTAGCTTTGTTGCTCGTCAAGGTTGGTTGTCAGAAGCTGGTCTGGTCACCTTATGTAGTTTGGCTGTGGCACGACATAACAAGAAGTCTAATACTCTGTGGGTTACTTCTAAGATCTGTTACATCCCAACAACCTGTATCATATGCATTCTGTACCGTCTTCAGAGACCCACTTGTACTTGGTGCTATCGAGCTAGTAGTTTCTTTCTTATGTTCTTTGTTAGTATATGGCCATGATAAGTTGCAATTCGGTACATTTGGATTCCGCGAACCCAAAATTCTGATCCATGTTGTTTCTCTCTTCAACAGATCGTTCTTATGTATAGAAGCAGTGGAAGATGATGCCCTACCAATCAGAAGGCGAAACATCTTATCTAACTCGAAGCAACCTGGCATTAGTTGAGAAAATATACTATGCTTTTTCATCTAGTCAACTACTTAGATGAAATCAATAATATTTATATCCTATAGTGAAAAGAGTATAGACTTGTTGATTGTGCAGGTTTACAATTTTTACAGGCATGTAAATTTGCTTCTTTTGAAAGTAGTGTTTATATGCATCTAAAATGGAGTGATTGCTACTTTTGTAATAATACATCATACCGAAGCATAGTAACTTTATCTGATCATGGATCTATGTTTTAGGTTCATGAATGAATCTATTTGTATGAGAAATGTGCACAATGATGTTACTTTTGTATTAATTTGCAACTAAATGGCCTTTTATTTTTTTAAGTGCATTTAAATGATCTCGTCAAACCATCAGTCGCTAAAAACATTTGTAACTTCAAATTGTCTGTCGCTATAGAGTACTGGTAGGCTATCTGACGCTAAAGACTAGCAGCAGACTATCCGTTGCTAAAAAAATTCAGGGCAACGGACTGTCTGACACTAAAAGTACTGTTTGAAGCTAAAGATTTTTAGCGACAAGACTTACAGCGTCTGCAGAAGTCTATCGCTATAACTTTTTAGCGTCAGATTGTCTGTCGCTGTAGCCGCTTTTAGCGTTAGACCGTCCATCGCTAATCTTGGTATTGTGGTGTAGTGGATAGAGACGCTGCATGCCCGTCTATGAAAATCGAGTAAAAATACAAAAAAAACATGACCAGTCCAAGCCTAGTTTTGAGCCCATCGATGAGCCTGCTGTCGAGCCTAGTACCAAACTCACCGCCAAGCCCACCGTCACGTCGTGGACCGTGATGGACCACCACCTCCTTGACCTATCATGTTGTCATCTCCTTGCCCCACCCCGCCGCTTCATCACCTATCTCATCACCTCCTCACGCTATGTACCTGTGAGGAGAGAGAGATTGAGAGGAGGGAAAGAGCGAGGTTGAGAGGTGCATCCATGTCTGTGAGCAAAATTGAGAGGAGAGGAAGCTAGGCCATGCCGCTACACCTAGCCCTCGGCTAGGTCGGGCTGCCACACATCGCTCTCACCTCACATCCACCACTGGAAGTGGACTGGGGTCATGCCCGCACACTGCCAATAGGAAGGGGAGAGCCCACACGCCATGGCCAGGAGGGGGAAGACCCGTGGCATGGCTCGATGTGCCATGCCTCCTGCTAGATGTGTCGTGCCTCCAACTTGATCTCCTAGTGGGTGATGGGAAGGTAGAAGGGGAGTGGCAATTGGGAGAGAACGGGGTGAAGCATACAGACAGAGAAAGGGACGGGAGAAGTGTGCGGCCCATGGCTGGGTGTGGTGAGAAAAATGTGATGTTAGTTAGGGTTTTCTCTATTATATACTTTGAATCCAAGGATGGTAGTGGACCGAGACGTGGTACCGGCTGGGCCTTCGGAAACATAGGTGGGCCACTTAAGAGACCAAAGGCGCTATCGACGTCAAGGCTGGCATAGAGACCAGCACAACTTTTGCAAGCGTACACCAAACCACAACAACAAAACCTATATAGTTGACGAAGCACGTCTCATACCACGTCATTGCCAAACACTGAGGACCTAACACCCAAAACTCGAAGATGATGAAGCGCATCCCATACCACACTGGTGTCAAATGCTAAGGCTCTAAGCTCCTATTGCTAGCCATGTCATGCTCAACTGAGGTCATCGGATTACACCCGTGACAAGGATCGACAAACACACTACAAGGATAGACCCTGTCGGGAACAAGTATGCTGTCGGATATGTGGGATCGGGATACCTCGTGGCCTGTATTCCAACCGACGCCTGGTCACTGGGCCGAACACCATGAGGAATGAGCCCCATGAAAACACCACTTGTATCAGCAAGCGTGGAGATCAAGTCATCAAGCGTAGCGAGCCGGCATTTCGGTATCCGTGGGATACAATTAAACCATCTGTTGTATTTTCCATGTAACAAACTAGGAAACACATCTGTTAACTGATCGGATCTATTGTAACCCTACCCCCTAGACTATATAAGGAGGGGTAGGGACCCCTGATCGTCATCTTATTTTCCTTTACATTCTAGGCATAGCTATAATCAGCACCCCTGTAACCGAGCATACGAATACAGAGAGATCCACTTCAAACTGGACGTAGGGTACCATGTACCTAAACCAGTATAATCCTTGTGTCTTGTGTGCTACCCATCTAATTCCCTGTACGTGAATACACTGAT
Organism: Miscanthus lutarioriparius; assembly: GCA_904845875.1. Lineage (NCBI taxonomy): Eukaryota > Viridiplantae > Streptophyta > Magnoliopsida > Poales > Poaceae > Miscanthus > Miscanthus lutarioriparius. The sequence continues at coordinate 99,327,720 of CAJGYO010000010.1, read as the reverse complement.
CGGTATTGCCAGAGTTAATTCCTCTGACAGTTGGCGCTCCGAGTAGGGGCCTTTTGCGTACAGATTCATTATGTTTCAGATGGGCTTCATCCTCGAGTTCAACGACGACGCCGACTAGACGCAACCAGACCATGAGACCGTTTCTGGCAACTTGAACTCTGTTGCCGAACAACTTAGGAACTTGCACCTGTAGAACCCAGAACCACCCGCGCGGGAGGAGAAGCTTCCGTCCGCCATCAACACGTTCCTCGCCCATCTCGAAGAAGCTGCGGAGGCAGGGCCGGTCGCCTTGGTCCACCACATGAACCACAATGCCAAGGAAGCCTTCGCCAAGTTTAGTCAGTAGTACATCCTCTGAAAGCTCTAGTTTAGTTTTGGTTAATTGATGAAACCCTAAGTGCTAACCTAGTTTATCAAGATGATTATGAGATAGGTAGCACTACTCCAAGTGATGAAGCAATGGCGAAGATCATGACAATGGTGATGGCATGGTGATGGTCAAATGCTTAAACTTGGAAAAGAAGAAAGAGAAAAACAAAAGGCTCAAGGCAAAGGTATAAAATATAGGAGCCATTTTGTTTTAGTGATCAAGACACTTAGTGAGTGTGATCACATTTAGGATAGATAGCCGTACTATTAAGAGGAGTGAAACTCTTATCGGAATGCGGTTATCAAAGTGCCACTAGATGCTCTAACTCATTGCATATGCATTTAGGATCTAATGGAGCGCTAACATCTTTGAAAATGTTTGTGAAAATACGCTAACACATGTGCACAAGGTGATATACTTGGTTGTTGGCACATTTGATGAAGGGTGGTGAAGTTTGGGTGCAAGGGTAAGAAACTCCACCGGTGGAGTGTCCGCCGGTGCCACCGGCACCCTAGACAGAAAAATTGGAGGTCACTATGAGTGACCGGACGTTGATCTTGGGTGGACCGGCGCGTTCGATCAGGCGTAGCAGAGAGGTCGCCAGTTTCGGTGTTGCACCGGACGCTGGACCTGAGATGCACCGGACGCTGGTTTCTGCGTCCGGTCAAACTGACATGGCGACACAGTAACTAGGGTTTAGCACCGGACGCTGGTCTGTGTCCGGTCAAGGTGGACCAGACGCATCCGATCGAAGAAAACCAGATTTGGACCCTTACTGTAAACGACCGGACGCTGGTGGTTCAGCGTCCGGTCAGTTAATAGCCGTTGTGATCTGGTGGCTCAAGTTTAACTCAGAATGACACGTGGCTTACATCTGTGGACTGGACGATGTGTCCAGGGTCCGGTCAGTATGACCGGAGCGTCCGGTCAGAGCGCGTTTTGCCCAGCGAAGGGGTACAATGGCTCTATTTTGTGGGGGCTTCTATTTAAGCCCCATGGCTGGTTCAAGCTCACTCTCTTGCACATTTTCATTGACATAGCAACCTTGTGAGCTTAGCCAAAGTCCTCCCACTCATCTCCATCATTGATTCATCATCTTTGTGAGATTGAAAGATAATCCAAGTGCATTGCTTGAGTGATTGCATCTAGAGGCACTTGGTATTCGTGTTGCGCTGCGGATTTCGCTTGTTACTCTTGGTGGTTGCCACCACCTAGACGGCTCGGTGCAGCGGTGGAGGATCGGCACGAGTTGGTGATTGTTCATGGCCATCTCCGGTGATTGTGAGGGGAGTTGTACCTTCCCCAGCGGAGCGCCGAAAGGTAACTCTAGTAAATTGCTCGTGTCATTGAGTTACCTCACTTGTGGGTCGGTTCTTGCAGTGTCCTATTGTGTGGACGAGGTTTGTAAAACACCTCTTAGCCGCCGAACCACCAAGTGTTGGTCGACACAATGGGGACGTAGCGTGTTGGCAAGCACATGAACCACGGGAGAAAATCGTTGTCTCTTGTCTTTGACATTCTCCCGGTGATTGGCTATATATTCATCTTATGATTGGTTCATCCCCTACACGTCGGTATAATCACCCTACTCACTTATTTACATTCTTGCAAACTAGTTGATACAAGCTCTTTAGTGTAATTAGAATTGAGAGCTTGCTTTATTATTTACATTCATCTAGTTGAGCTCTTTAGAGTAGCAAGGTTGAGAGGTCTTAGTGAGTAATTACATAGCAAGTTTGTGTGCCTAAGTAATCATTGCAACTAGAATTGTTGCATAGGTGGCTTGCAACCCTTGTAGAGCTAGAGCAAGTTTGCATTACGCTATTTGTCATACTAATCAAATTGCTCTAGTTGATTTGTAGATTTTCAAATAGGCTATTCACCCCCTCTAGCCATATTAGGACCTTTCATCCTCGACACTGCCTTTGAGATCTAGGAAGATCCACGCCGGACCGATGACACGGATCCACCACCGCAATCGACTACATCCTACCTGGGTTCTCAATTGGGTTTAGGAACGCAACTGCGGCTCATGCTCGTTGGCTTCGTCAAGTCATCAAAACCCCTCCCGATAGGGCTTAGGAATGCAAGGCTGGGTCCTATATCGAGCCGAAGCCAAGCAACAATGACAGGTTTGAGAAGATCATGCCATGCTAGAACCATGGTTTTCGGGTGAACCCACTTCACCAAAGATTGCATTGCCTACAGAAAGTGGCTCATAGAAGAAGAGGAGAAGAAGGCAGCAAAAAGGGACCACCCGAACAAGGGCAAGCGGCATAGGGGGGACGACTGTGATCAAGGAGGGTTCCCAAACGTCGATGACATCACGTTCATCTTCGGAGGACTCGACGCCTACGAAGATCGACGGAGCTAGGGGACGACGCATAGGAACATTTACACCGCCACACCCGCTACACCACTCTACCTACGCTGGTCAGAAAAGGCCGATCACCTTCGATAAAAGTGACCACCCCGATCACGTCATCGAAGCCGGTCGATTCCCTCTGGTAGTCACCACGATGATTAGTACCGTGAGGATGATGAAAATCCTCATGGATGGAGGCAGCGGCATTAACATCCTTTGTAGGGATGCCTTCGACAGGCTTAAGATTGACGTTGGGAAGCTACACGCCTCGCAGTCTCCATTCCATGGAATCATGCCCGACCAACACGTGATGCCTCTAGGCACCATCGCCCTCCAGGTCACATTCGGCGACGCGATACACTGTCGCAAGGAGATACTCTCCTTCGAGGTCGTCGACTTCGAAGGGCCATACCACGCCTTACTTGGGAAGCCATGTTATGCCAAGTTCATGGCCGTCCCCAACAACGTCTACCTCATGCTGAAGATGACGGGCCAAAGATCACATAGCAACCACGCCAACCGGACCATGGCCATCCCCAACATAGCTTGGTGGTAGAGACGATGAAGCAGGGTGGATTCTCAGCAACAGCTGGCGCGCCAATATATGACGAACGTAAGATGCTTTGTCAAGATTTTTCTTCTATTTTTATTGAGCATTGTAATAGAGATATTAATAGAGTAGAGCATAATTTAGCAAGTTTAGCTGTTCAGTCAAAGCATGCTTGTATTTGGGTCGATGAACCCCCTAGCTTCATTCTTGAAGCCCTGGTCAACGATGTAACACTATTTTCAAATCAATAAAGTGCGCCAGACGGCTTCCCTAAAAAACATATGGTAGCAAAATAAAATAGATCAGTGCATTTTCTTAAGGACACTTCTAACGCACGACCGGCAGTGCATGCGTTAGGCTGGCCGCATGGCCGCTCCGATTTGGCTTCCCTAGTGTGCGGCTCTTCCTCCTCGCCTTCGGCCAGTGGCTCCCTCCACCCCACCCTACTCCTCGCGCGCACGGCCATCGTCTTCTTCGTCTCTGACGACCCTCGCTCCCGCCGCCGCGGGCGAGCCAGGGCTTCGCCGGAGCTCCACCATGGCCATGGAGCTCCCCCGCCCTGACCTGGCCCGGCCGCCTCTACCGCCGCCAGGGCCCCTAACCGCCCTCCAATCATCCCCACCGTCTGGCCGGCCTTCCACCCCTGCCCCCCCCCCAAACCCCTTCTCTTCTAAGCCCGTAAGAGTTGGGGAAGAAGGGGGTGATGCGGGCACGGGCGTGTGGGCGTCGGAGTTGGGAAAGATGACGATGGTGGTAGCTGCCAGAGGGAGGAGAGAGAGTGTGCGTTGCATTGGGGATGATGAACGGTGCTAGGCATTGGGTGTGCAGTGTGGGCGTCAGGCGCTGGAGCGTGTGGCCACGCAAAGGGCCAAAAAAACAGCCGGCCTGTATTATGTCATTACCTTTTCTTAATGTATAATGGTTAATAAAATTAATAATTTTAAAATAAACTCCTATGTCCTAAAAATATGCAATTCTATGTCCTAAAAATATTTGACAATCTATACAAAAATATTATCATTTAGTGAAACTTATCTTTTCAAATCTAGAACAGTGAGTCAAATAATTTTTTTACATTTTTAAAACCAAATATTTTAATTCAACTCTCCACGTCTCAAAGAAAGAAAAGAGAGAATACTTTACACTATTACAGTTGTAGACCATTCAATAAATTGCGTATCACATTCAGGCCGCTGCGTTTGTTCACGGGATTTTAAAAATTCGGAGGAAAGGATCGTGGTAGTTCCAAAATAGCAAACCCTTTCCTTAGGAATACTGTAGCTAGATACCGATTTCATAGGAAAAATCAAATCAGTCCGATCGCTTGTTTTCTGTTCCTTTGCGGAAGCCCGAGGCAACTCGCCCGTCTCACGCCAGCAAGAGAGGATTTTCTGTTATAAATTTCTATGTTATAAATTCCTGTGTTCCAAACAGCCTAAATTTTCTATTCCTGTGTTTTGAAATCCCGTAGTTTTTCACTTTTCATCATACCTTATTCCTGCGTTTTTTCCTATCCCTGCGTTTTGGATTCCTTCGTTCCAAACGTGCCCTCAAATTACTCCAGGCAGGGTTTCCCTTGCGCTAGGCGATCTTTTTCCTATATATGCCTGGACCTGAACAGCTTAGCCTGGACCTGGCAGGATCTAGGGCTCCAACCAAATGAGTTGCGGGCAGCCTCCAGGCACCTCGTCGCCTAGGCAGCTCGGTTCAAACAGTCCCTAGGTGTAGGATTTCATCTACATGTGGTGCAGATTGTTGCCTGGGCACCATCCAAACAGGCTTTAACTAACATATTTCACCTAAAGATTGTGGCCTTATTATTAGTTCATGATAAGCATGGGTCGGTCCAAATATTTTTGTGCTACCGTAGACTATCAACACTTCTAGAGAAGATGAGACAAAAAATTGAAAAATGTCATAATTACACGTTGAGGTTATTTGCAACACATCAAATAAAATATTTTCATATCTAAAATATTGTATTTCTTGATCTACTTTTAAGCATAGATATGCTTACAAGTAATGACCCAGTATTTGCTTATAAGTAATGACAAAGTAAGCATAGACATAATAGACACGGAGAAGCACGCATAGCAAGACGTCACTACGGGAGATGCACCCGATCTGGGGGCTCCACGGGCCAGCAGCGGCCAGGACACCCGGAAATGGGCAGCAGACGTGGTACCGGTCCACGGGAAACTACAAGAATGGGCCCCGATGGCCCAGTGGGCAGGCTGACTGCTACGGCCTACGGATGTTTGGGTTCCCCTGTAAAATGAAGGAACGCGTCGTCCATCCCAAATCCTGGAACGCATCAAATTCAGCCCGCTATCGGAGTCGGACTCCGCCTGCAGCCCCATCCCGGAATCGCGGAGCCCTCCTCCGGTGCCTCTCTATATACACGCACGCACACCGCCATCAGTAGCATCAACGAACCGATCGATCAGGCGCCATGTCGTCGTGGCGGTGCGTCGCCGCGCTCGACGCTGCCGCCTCTGTCCGGGCCCCGGAAACAACGTCACCGCCGCCGCCAGGGCGAGTTCGTCGTCAGGAGTGCAAGAGGAGGGCGGGTTCATGGACGTCGAGTTGGGACTGGGACAGCAACAGCAGCGCCGCACCTCTACCGTGGAGCAGCCACCGCCACCGCCCAGATAATCTGGCGAACAGCGACGGCGACGACTGCCTCAGCTATACGGAGCCGCTGTGAAGCGGTTGTGGCGATTGTGGTCGTCCTCGTCGTCCTGGGGGTGATTGGCTTCAGACTTGTAATTCTAGTGGCATTGGCGCGAGGGCCTTGAACTTGCCTTTACATGGCGCATGAAAGTTAGTGTTGGGAGCCATAGAATTGACAGCGACAGAAAAAAAAAATGAAACTAACGGAAACATATTGGGGCAGGGCCCTTAAAATGGACTGTAAAGTGAATTAGTGCACGCCTATACTGCAAAAAGGAATGTAAAATGCAAATATGTTTCTACGCACCCTTTTTTTTAAGATATAATTTGGACGCATACAACTCACACCACACTCACTTCACATGTAATTTTTTTATTGGTACAACTTTGACGCACACAACCCACACTCACACCACACGTGCACACACGCAAAGAAAGAGATTGGAGACTCTCTAGCCTTCAGTGCGCGGAAAACGCGTAGTACCACCGAATGCGTACGCGGTCGTGTATACGACGCCAGAGTTTGAACCTTGGTGGGTAATGTCCCATTGGACAGCCGTACCACCAGACCACATGCCTTTTAGCGTTTCTACTCACCTCCTACCCATATCGGTTGAAGATTCTTTTCTTTCTATATAAAACAGAGTAATAGAAAGCTCCTAGACAAGCACAGACACAAACTTCTATAAGGGTTTGTTTGGATCCATTCATTTTGAAGGAATTGAAATTTACTTAATGGACTAGGCTATTTGGCTTAAATTTTGATATTCCATAACTTTCTAAAGTTTAAATGTAAGCCCATCTTAAATTCATGGGGTGCGAGATAGAAATTGATTTTATAGATCCTAATTCTATATTTCTACGTTACAACTTATAGCACGCTCTTCAACTCGCTTCCCTATAGTAGAAGTGCAGCACATAAGTATCTCACTTATGTGGCAAATAATAGTATATATACAAATATATTTCCCATACAACTATATTAGCTTTATTAATTTGTGCCTAAATTATGATTATTTTTTGAGAAAAAAATATTATGATTATTGGAATAGAATTCAAGAATTCCATATATTCAATCCAACCGGGGCCTAAACGTCTATTTAAACATTTACCCAATAGACCTTGACATTGATCACAAAGTCATTAGAAGTGGCTCGTATCGACGTGCACGTGATCTACTATCAAGAATAACCAATCCTAGATATGCGAGCATTGGTACGTATTTGCTACCGCATGATGATGTTGTTGTTCCATATATTGAGCGGTGACAATCAAAACACTAGTAAAAAAATATTATCTCGGCCCATTTCATATTTTCACCTCGGTAGCCATTGCTTTGCTTTTTCGAGAGAAAGGAGATGCCACGTATCACAATAAAAAATGTGAATCCACACGTATAGGACACAACGGGACAATAAAAAATTCTTATTTGCTTTTTCGAGAGAAATGATGATGGCCCAACTCTCTTTTTTTTTGGGTACTTTTGGTATGATCTCAAGAAGTTTAGAGAAGAAACAAATATTTTTGTAGTTTTTCATGATTGAAATATTTTGTTGAGCAAGCAATCTGCAATACCTAGCTATTTCGATAACTTGTAAGAACACGTTGAGCGATTTGAATCTAAACTGTAATTGTTCACTGTTCTTAAAAGTTGCAACATATATGTGTGAGCATCAGCGAATATATACAGTTTTGGAAAAAAAAATCAAACTAAGACCCAAAATTGTCAAAAATAAAGAGGAAGTCTCAAACATTTCACGAAATGAGACTCATTTCGATGAAACGAGGACCAATAAAAAGAAATATAAAACCACGAAACATCCATCTTAATTTCCATTGGCCCAACATTCTTAGCCCCAAGCATTTTCAGCCCAACAAAAAGCCCATGCAACTGAAAACATGTACATCTGTTAGTTTGAAAAGGCCATACATATATAGCAGCCCGAAAACATGTACATCTATTAGTCTGAAAACATGTACAGCTGAAAACAAAAACCCAATTACTAAGTGAAAGGCCATACATAAATAGCAGAAAAAATGAGTCACCAGTTTTCAACAATATGGGCTCAATATATGTACTTCAACTAGGAAGAGGCCTAGCTAGGGCCTTGTTGTCAAGAGCTATTGGAGCATGTACATCTGTTGCTCTTTGAATTATGTGTGCTAAGATAGTTATCTATTTTATCCGTTTGCACCTTCTCTATGAAGCTTTAAGCACTAAAATTGTAAATTAAAATATCTAACTTTTGTTACTAAAACAGCATCACACTACTACACCATTAGAAATCTTTACCACACAGAAGAGGCCACCATTTATAAAGCCGCGTGTCCCTATACGATGGCAGTTACACCAAACCATAAACCTACATGTCCGTACACAAGTTTTTTTTTCTTTTTTTTTGATAAATCGACTGGGAGTTGGGGGGGGGGGATCCCCCACCTAGATGATATATTGATGATTGGCTCTGAAATAGCCATTTGATTACAAATACACTTTTCGGATTTTGCTGGTGCTAAGAGTACAATGCGCTAGATATTACAAAGCACAAAAAAGAGGCGAACTGTCAAGTTCCAATCATGTTGCTGTAGACGAGCACCCCATAGGTAAGCTTCATGTTTGCGCATCAAGGTTCACTGACAACACCACAACCAAGAGGCTCAACTCCGCGACCTCCACACCAACGGCGGCTGTTAAGCTTCGAGTCGATTCGGATAGACGACAGTTGTGATTACATTGTCTTAGAAGCACATCAGGGACCCAATTGACGCCCGCCAACGCCCAGTGAGGCGAGGAATCCTCAACGGAGGGAGGTCCGGCAAAAAGGAGCACGAGGAGATCCAAGGGAGGGGACCATGGTCTCGTTACCGGCATTTGATGAAACAAGGCAATCAAGGATCATGGAGAAAGGCAGTGCTAGGCCACTGGAAGCGAAGCATGACAGTTAGAACTTATGCAAAACATCGGAGAGAAGGGGTTGGAACTGAGGTGGGGTTTTGAGAAGTGCACAACATGTCATTGTGCACCAGTAAACAACACTCTCAAGTGACAAAACTCCGACGACCTCCAATCCCCAAGCAACTGTTAAGCTTTAAGCCAAGAAGGCAGACGACAGTCGTGATTTGCACTATCTTGAAGCACTTCCAGGATCCAGTTGACACCCACCAACGCCGATCAAGGGAAGGAAGCCTCGAAGGAGGGACAGATGGCAAAAGGAGAATGAGGGGATCTAAGAGAGGGGATCATGGTCCCGCTAACCCGATATTTGGTGAGACAAGGCAATCAAGGCTCATGGATGATGGTGGAGTAAGTACACTGGTAGCGATATTTTGGGCACTGCGAACAAATACTGGCACCAATGGCCATACCTGAGGCCGACAAAGGCGAGGAGCCCTACCTCCACCTCAAGGAGCCCACGGAGAGGCCGCCACCTTGACGTTGTGTAGCAGCAGCGAGAGGCCTAGTGCGACGGCGAGGTTCTTCAGTGACGCCTTCAAGAAGGAAATTGTTGTCGCTGGCCCAGCCTAGAGCAGGGCTGAGGTTTTGCCCAGAACCTTGCAAGTGCTCCTGCAGCTGACGCCCTGACGTCGCCCCACATTGCCATTGCCACCGCGGGCACAGGCATGGGTGACACCACCACTCTGAAGAACCGGCGTTCTGCCCTCCCCAATAGGGGAGGGCGCCCATGGACACACAGCCCCACTGGTGGCTCACTGGCGGCCAAACTGCGTGCACCATGCTCGAACGTGAAGAAGAAACCACCCACAGGCACGCAGCCTCGCCGCTGGCATGCCCGCGGCCAAACCGCGCGTCTAGGGTCCCAACACATGCACAAGAGGAAGAGCGCCGTAGCAGAGAGCAGCACCACCAGATCTTGCCATGAGGCTGAGAATCCAGCGATGGGGGTGGCAAGCCGCTGTCTAGTTGAGCAGACACCCGTGCCGGAGGGGCTGGCTTGGCTGCCGTCGCCCCGATCGCTATGGCCGGCCAGGCAGGCATGGCCCGGCCAACCACAACCGCATCCAAGACCATGCGCCCAACCAGCCGAGGCGAGTAGGCGGTAGAGGGGGCGGATCTGGAGGTGGGAGCAACAGATCTGGGGCAGGCGGCGGGATCAATCGCCGCCCGACCGGGCGGGGCGCTCGGAGACGAAGGGGAAGGAAGGGAGGAGGTAGACGGGGCTCGTGGGGGAGGAGGAGGGAGTGGATTGCTGCGGATGGGGCCAGTGTTTTTGGACTTGCAGTTATACAGCGGGCTAGGAAAAAGCAAGCTTCATGGGTCATGAACCTCAAGCTGGGAGACATAAATTCAAAATTCTTCCACCGTAGGATCAACGACAGTAGAAGAAAGAACCATATCCAATGGTTGAAAAAGGGTCAAGGATGGGCTTTCGAACACGAGGACAAAGAAAAAGTAATTCGTGATCACTTTGCCACTGTAATGGGGCGCCCCATAGAACGCACACTAGATCTCAATTGGGACGACCTTGACCAGCCAAGGCTCGACGACCTTCACTCGCTCGAATAATCCTTTCTCGAGAGGATTTAAATCAAAACTGCCATTTTTCCAAATGCCAGTTGACAAAGCGCTAGGCCCGGATAGCTATACAGGTGCTTTTTCAGAGCATGCTGGGATGTGATAAAAGGCGATTTTATGGAGGCGGTGATTGCTTTCCATAATCTACGGATCTCGAGCCTACCACTTCTAAACTCGGCCAACATTGTGCTAATACCAATGAAAGAGGGCATTGATTATGTGATGCACCATAGGCGGCCCATAAGCCTCATTCACTCATTTGCCAAAATCATTGCCAAAGCTCTGGCCCTAAGACTTGATCATTACATGAAGACCATAGTGCCGCCTACACAGTGTGCATTTACTAAAAAGAAAGCATCCATGACAATTTCATGGTCATGCGAAACACACACCGAAGCTTCCATAGAAACAACATCCCCGCCTCTCTTCATTAAATCGGACATCACTAAAGCGTTCGACTCAAAGGAGATGGGACTATTTGCGAACGCTTCTCCAGTGATTAGGCTTCCCTCCAAGATGGCGGGATCGGATTGCCTCACTCCTTGCCACCTCCACCTCTCGGGTTTTGCTCAACGAAGTCCCCAAAGACCCCTCTGAAGCATGGCAGAGGCCTCACGGCAAGGCGACCCCTCTCACCTCTCTTTCTTTGTTATCGCCATTGACCCGGCTGCGGACGCCTCCTGGACTAAGCAACAGAGAGCCATTCTAAGAAAGTTAAGGGGACACACACACACATTAGAACCTCCATGTACTGGCGACGATACATCCCTCTTCATCAATCCTCGAAAGAAAGTCATCTCCACCTTGGCAAATATTCTTACTTGATTCAAAGGAGGCAACAGTCTCCTAACAAACTTTCGAGAGTCCACAGATGGTCCCAATACGGTGCTCCATTGCTGACCTCCCAAAGCACACGAGTGCACTTTCTGATCAAGTACCTGGGCTTACCTCTCACCACTATGCGATTACGGCGTGTGGACCTTCAATTCCTTGTCGATAAGGCAGTTAGCAAATTTATCTCTTGGAATGGAAAAAACACAACTCCAGCAGGTTGACTCACGCTGATCAAATCGGTGCTCACGTCACAACCGGTTTACCTGCTCACAGCCTTGCAGGCACCCAAGGAGGTGCTAGATGAAATTGACAATAAGAGGAAACAATTTATGTGGCCCGGTTCTAAAGCTTTGACCGGTGCAAAATGCAAAGTTAATTGGAGCCGTGCAAGAAGGCCAACGTGTTCTGGAGGCCTAGGGAACCTACACTTGGGAAGGTTCACTATGGCACTTAGGCTTTGATGGCTGTGGCATGAATGGAAGTCAAGCGATAAGCCCTGGGTGGGGGTCAGAAATCCCGCAACAGAACTGACCGCCTCATGTTTGCAGCTGCAACAAAGATTACCATTGGGGATGGCAAGAAAACTTCCTTTTGGTATGGGGCCTGGAGTCAAGGACAAAGCCTAAAAGATATTGCGCCAAACCTCTTCAAAATTTCTAAAAGAAAAAATAGATCCCTTTATGTTGCCACTCAAAATCAAAACTGGATCAAGGATCTTAACTTGCAGCACCGTGGCTTCAATGCACAACACTTTATCGAGTACGTGGCAATATGGCGTGTGGCAATATTGCAGCACCGCTGATGGTGAATATTCTGTAAACTCAGCTTACAGAGCCCAATTCTTAGGGTCAACAACAACCAATTTTGGCACACTCATTTGGAAGGTTTGGGAACCACCTAAATGCAAATTATTTGGATGGCTCGCCATCCAAAATAGACTTTGGACGGCAGATAGGCTCCAGGCGAGAGGTTGGCCCAACAACGTTGTTTGCCCCCTCTGTCGTAGAGAGCCAGAAACTGTCCTCCATCTTCTCGCTCATTGCAGATACTCCATGCGTATTCGGGAGGAACTTGCTGCTTCGATAGGACTCAGTGGCCTCTTTTTGCCTTCCTGGTCGCAAGCCGAATCGCTTCATCAATGGTGGACCTCCCTATCAGCCGTACCTTGCCACTCTAGGAAAGGAATGCGTTCTATGATCATCTTAGTTCCATGGGAAATTTGGAATGAAAGAAATGCACGAATATTCAATCACAAAGAGTTACCTCATAATCAGCTACTTCAGAAAATAAAAGATGAAAGCGGGATGTGGATTATGGCTGGAGGGAAACATCTAGCAATTTTGATAGGCAGACACTGAGAGTTTTTCTTTTACACTCCTTTGTATAGTTTTTTGTACAATTTTGTTCTAGCCTGTCTTGGCTCACTTTCTTTTTAATACAACAGGCAGTCCTTCTGCCTTGTTCATTTAAAAAAAAGAGCTATATATGGACTGCACCATGGGAGTGAACAATGTGGCTTGGCATCTCACATCTCAAACTTGATAAAAATATCCTTCAAAGAAAAATACTTGATCTCTCAGGGACAAACGGCACCATCCTTGGATTGCTTGACATTAGAGTTCCAAACCTGAAGAGGTCAGCGATGCTACCCTGCCGAGACCGATCGCAGGTTTAGATTCGCCGGCCAGCCGGACCAATCGAGCCCAGGGTAAGATTGCCCCTCCCCGTGACAACTGATAAGCTTAGCATCCGACTACCCGAGGGCTAAGGCTACACGCCGTCCGCTGTTGATGGCGATGAGCTGCGAATGAAGAGATATGTAGCGGTAGCAGTTTTTTTTGAAACTTCAAGCGCCCGCTCATTCATTGTTCATACGGGGTTTAGCAAAATCACGAACCACAAGATTGTTTACAAAGTCTAGGAGGGGGTCGCTCCATATCACAGACTGGCACACGGGTCCCAACTCACACTAGAGCGAGCTAAATCGTGAGCATATGAGTTACAAGAGCGATTAGAATGGACGATCACGACCTCAATGAAGGACGAAGCAATCACCCGGAGCTTGATCATAGTTACTGCTGGTTCAGAGAGCTCTTACCAGATATAGGGAATCCGTCTCTAGGATGATCCGTGATAAACCATATTGTATGGCTGCTTGTAAGGCTGCAATGCAGGCCTCTGATTCCGCACATAAGGCATCATGCACCGTGTACAGATTACTAAGCTTGGACAGTTTCTGGAACAGATGTTTAGGACTCCTTCAGCGACGCAAAGCAAACACACAACATTAAATTTCGCAGACGAAGATTGTCGCTAGAGGCCCATACTTTCTGCTTCTGGGCAAACACAGCTCTATGGGCCGAAGCAACTACAAAGAGTACGTGTCCCGCCCTGTTTCCCCATAGGCCTGTAAAATGATGGAAAATGGACGGGTCGATGGGCACCGAGAAAGCAGGCCCATTGGCCCATTGGAAAATGGACGAGCTTGACCTTCACTAAGTTTTCTCACATATATACAGGGAAGGTGGTACATCTTTGTTTTATCAGCAAAAACCAAAGAAAAAATAGTGGTACATCTTTGTATATTAGTAAAAGGAAAAAAAAAAGGTTTGAGTACAGTCATCCTTGTAGGTTGCGTCTCAAGGCCACAAGTCCCATTTTATTTGTTATCTCCTTCACGGTTAGATTGTTAAAATTTGCTTGTTATTCTAAGTATCACTCACCCACCCATCTTCCTTCAATCTAGCATTCCTTGCTCTCACTTGTTCTGATTTGAGTTGAAGCTGCTTCTATTTAGCATTCCTTGCTCTCACTTGTTCTGATTTGAGTTGAAGCTGCAAAAAGCGCCGTTCGTTTCGCTGAAAAGCTAAGCTGAAAAGTACTGTTGGCTGATTTTTTGTGAGAGAAAAATAATGTACCATGACTGATAAGTTTAAGCGAACAACAGATAAACACAATATCTATCTATTTAAGTTGAACCAATCTCCGATCAATTTTCTATACGAGTAAAATGTATAGGGCGATTTTGGACGAAGTTGACACCGAAGATGGGACAGACAAGCTTAATATATATAGAATAAACCTCATTCAACGGTGAATTCGTACTAAATAAAACAGAATAAGGTAAAAAGTACTTTCTCCACTTCAACATATACGTTGTATTAGTTAGGATTAAAAGAGGTGAAAATTTCAAAAATTTTAACTAAAACCATTACTCAAATTTGATATAAATTTCATAAACTGATTATATCTTGCAACATAGTGTACTTCAAAGATTTTTCCAAATGTTAATGTGCCTTGTAAAAATAAATGGAGGACATGGAATACAATGACAATAATACATTGCAAATAGCTAATATGTCATGGAATCCCCTAACGCCAAAGTCGCGTATTTGGATTGAAAATAAGATTTCTATTTTACTTGCGTATATGTGAGCGTTATGTATGTACTGTGTTTCACAATTAATATAAGAGAAAAGTACAATTTTTCTGCTCCTTTAGGTCCTGTTTGGCAATAAGGTATTATTTCTCAGGTGCAAACCATTTTGGCTTGCAATTTGTTGTGCACAAGAATACTACTGTTTTATTTTACACTTGGAAACTGTTCTTTGGATAAAAAGCTTCCGCCTGCATCTGTTAGGCAATGCTTGCTCTCCTGCCCATGCTCCCATGTGTTTTTCTCTGCTATGCGATGCATGTGTTGTGCTTGTATCCACATATAAGATTTTTTTTATTTTTAACACTTTTTTTAAACTATTTTTAAAACTGACACTGTTTATTTTTTTTTTAAAACTAACACTTTTGGACGCGTCTGTTTGCACGGCGCGGCTACTTCACTCTACCGCGCCATGCATGGCGGCGCAGCAGGGGGCACTCAATGGCTGCGGCGACCACTGATGTGGCAGGTCTGGCGCGCGTCCGTCACGGCGCGGCAGCCCTTGTACAGGCCCACGGCTCAGCCTCGCTTCCCTTTCTCTCTCTTTGTCTCACTCGGCCGTTTGAACCGGTTGGAGAGAGGAGCTGCACCCTGAGCCCGCCGCCGCGCCACGCACGCCCGCCACCGCCCTCACTGTCGCGCCCGCCACTGCCGCCGCCGCCCTCACTTCCGCGCCACCCCTCCATCTCTTCCCACTGTCGCACGTCACTCCCTCTATCCCGCGTCCACCCGCCGCCGCCGTTGAGGCCAGCGCCCGCGCCTCCCCCCAGCGACCACCCGCCTCCTGGCCCGGTCTAGCGCGCCGCTGCCGCGAGGACGAGCGTATGCTGCTGCCGCGAGGACGAGTGCCGCCGCCGCGAGGACAAGAGCACACTGCTGCCGCGAGGACAAGAGCACACTGCTGCCGCGAGGACGAGCGCCGCCACCACGAGGATGAGCTCACGCTGCTGCCGCAAGGACGAGCGCCGCCGCCGCCATGGGTCTGCCACCGTGCATCGACGCCAGCGCCACAAGACGCGCGCATTGTCGTTATGCGTCGTTAGCAAAGGCGAGGCCCACGCAACAGCCGCCGACGTCCACCTCGTCGCCATTGGGGGATTTGGCTAAGCCCCAATCTTCCCCTCGTTGTCAAGGTACTCCCAGTGTGTATTTGTTGATTGAATTGGAATTATTGTTAATTAGGGTTAAGATGTAAAATTAGTTTGAATGATTAGTTAGTATAGTAAGTTAGTACAATAAGTAAAGTTAGTATAGTTAGTAAAGTATAGTTAGTTTAGTTAGTATAGGTAGTATAGTAAGTTAGTATAGTTAGTAAAGTTAGTTAGTTTAGTTAGTACAGTTAGTGAGTCTAGTTAGTTATTGTATTTAGTATAATTAGTTATTGTAGTTAGTCTTGTATAGGTGTTAATATTAGATTAGTTAGTATAGTTATAGTTAGTATAGATATTAATATTACTATGGACAGTACGTACGACGATTTCGACGACTTGATGAAGTTTCTTGAAATACTTTTGTAGATGGATTGTTGTGTTAGAGTTTTTTACGGAGGAAGTGTTAGAAGAGAAGATGGTATGTTTAAGGATATGGAAGAAGAATTGGAATGGTTTGATGAAGCTTCTAGCTTCAACGACTTTTGTGTTTTGAAATTGAAGGATTAGCTTTTACGATGTATATTTATTAGATAGATGATGTAGCAGTATCGATCTCTCCTTTAGGGCTTGTTCGTTTGATCCCAAACCTAAGAGGGTTTGAAAGGATTGAGAGGGATTCAATCCCTGCAAGTCAAAATCCTCCTCTACCCCCTTCAATCCCTCCCATCTCAAAATCAAACGAACAGGGCCTTAAGCAATTACGTTACATGCCAAAGTGAAATAGTCGTGAATATATATAGTAGGAGCACAGATATGCCTTGAAAATATAAACAATTGGGACTCGAGCCACGACTCAAATCTCATTGGATTTCAGACCGAGTGCAACTCTTAGTCTCTCATGAAATACTTCCATGGTGATGGTCTGCCAAAACAATTATCAAAGATGGATGTAACACATTTTTAATTAGAAGTGGGCACCTTGCCCGCCTCTATCTAGGCGCCTATGTTGTCCATAATAGAGGCGGTGCATGTCTGTCTATGAAAATCGAGTATTCATCACATCGATGAGCCTGCCCATGAGCCTAGTACCGAGCTCGATCACCGCAAAAGCTCACTGTCGCGTCGTGGATCGTGATGCAACACCACATCCTTGCCCTTGCACATCGTCATCTCCTTGCCTCGACCCATCGCGTCCTCACCTATCTTGTTGCATCCTCGCACCAGAGATAGAGAGCAAGCGAGAGAGAGAAAGGTTTAGAGGTGTGTCCATGCCTGTGAGCGATATTGAGAGGAGAGGAAGTTGGTCCGTGCCGCTACACCTAGCCCTCGCGCTCACATCCACCAGTGAAATTAAAGTGGACTGGGGCCACAACAGTGCGCTGCCGTTAGGAATGGGACATCCCTTGCGTCGTAGCCAAGAGGGGCATACCCGAGCACTGCACGACGTGTCATGCCGCTTGCTAGATGTGTCGTGCCCCCTGCTCGATTTGCCAGTGGGAGATGGGATGGTAGAAGGGGAGCGGCTGTGGGGAGAGAACTAAACAACACGGACGGGGAAGGGGATGGGAGAAATGTGAGGCGGCCCATGGCTACGTGTGGTGGGGGGAGAGAAATGTGATCTCAACTAGGGTTTCCTCTATTATATACTGTGAATCCAAGAATGGTAGTGGGCCGAGACGTGGTAGCGGCTGGGCCTCAGGTAACAAAGGTGGGCCACTTAAGGCTTAATAGACCAAAGGCGCTATTGACATCAAGGCTGGCATAGAGACTAGCACAGCTTTCGCCAGCGTAGACCAACCCACCACAACAAAACCTTGACGAAGCATGTCTCATACCACGTCGTTACCAAACACCAAGGACCTAACACCAAAAGCTCGAAGATGATGAAGGGTGTCCCATACCACATCGGCGCCGAACAATCAGGCCTTAAGTTCCGGTTGCTCTAGCCATGTCGTGCTCAGCCGAGATCATCGAATTACACCTATGACAACTAATAAGGACAACCGGGGACAGACCGTGCCAGGAACAAGCACGCGGGGAAGGTGTCGGTAACCACCCATGCAGGCGAGGTCAACTACGTTGCCGTGACTGATGCACTCCATGGACGTGGAGGGAAGCACTGCCACCAAGCCGACCATCGAGAATTGTACCGTTCACCATCGGATCTGGACTAATCCCACCATAGTATGTGAGGTGCCCATGCGAATTCGGCTAGATACCATGTCGATTAGTCATTGCCAGAACAAGAAGAGAGGGAAGAGATGAGTAGGAAAAATGCTAGGATGAGTGAGAGGCTCGCCCAGTCGCCAATGCCCATGCAATCGGCTAGGCTTCCCGGCAACCTACTTAAGTGGTGGCAAGACATAGGAGGACGTTGCATGGGATTAGGTGACAAGGCGGCGTTGGGCAGCTAGCTAGTGAAACCAAAGATTGCGCCCCTCCAATAACAAAAACTTTCTCCTTCTAAATTATAAGATGTTTTGACTTTTCTAGATACATTGCTTTTGCTATATATCTAGACATAGTGTATATTTAAGTGCATGGCAAAAGCTATGTATATTGAAAAGTCCAAACATCCTATAATTTGGAACTGATGGAGTATTACTTATTTTGACCAGTCAAACATTTGGAACTTAGACGCTTATTAGTTATTTAAAAAACATTTTGTTTGAGACATAAATATTATAGGGGTAGATTTGTATTGAAAAGTACTTTAATTTCACAGTAGTACTTACCTGACGTTACAGCTATTTTATGATAACAAAAAATTGTGGTCATAATTAAAATTCGGAGACCACATAACGTCACTTCTAGATCATGCATATGTTTTTCGTGTTTTATTAAAAAGGACAGGATAATCTCTTCATTTACTTCACTATGCTTGAACCGTATATGTTTATCACGTAGATCTGAACAGATCACAACAGTACTGAGCAACTAACCCCACTTTTTACATGCATGTCCTTTATAGTTAATATTTATTTATAATATATGTGAAGCATATGGATTTGAGTCACTGGGACCAGACTAGCTAGCACGTACTAGCTACTACGTATATGTCAACTTTAGCTGTTACTGTAAGCGTAGTAATCGATTCTTTGCTTTGTTCTAGTAATCTAGATAGGCATATAGGTATCTTTATTTTTTCCCCTTTTTTCTTTTTCTTTTTACCCTTTCCCTTTAACTGCTTTATTTTTGTCGATCGGTTGCATATATAATAAGGCTATGCAGCGCGTGACATGTTCCTTGCCTGCCTAGCTAGACTCTTTGTCACATTGAGAAGATTAATCCGTTCACCACCAGATCTACACGAATCCCACCATAGTATGTGAGACGCCCATGCGAATTGGGCTGATACCGTACCGATTAGTCGTTGCCAGAACAAGAGGAGAGGAAAGAGATGAGTAGGAAAAAAATGCTAGGATAAGGAAGGAGGCTCACCCAGCCGCCACTGCCCTTGGAGTTGACTGGGCTTCCCAGCGACCTACTTAAGCGGCGGCAAGGCGTAGGCGGGCGTTGCATAGGATTAGGTGACGCGACGGCATTGGGCAGCTAGCTAGTGAAACCGAAGATTGCGCACCTCCGATAACAAATAGTACTTATTTTGACCTACTGGTTAAACATATGGAACTTCGACACTTAATAATTTTAAAAACATTTTGTTTGAGACATAAAAATTATAGGGGTAGATTTATATTCAAAGGACTTTTGTCTCACAGTAGTACTTATCTAACATTACAGCTATTTTCTAAGAAAAATTGTTGTCATAATTAAAATTCGGAGACCACATAACGTCACTTCTAGATCATGCATACGCTTTTCGTGTTTTTAAAGGACAGGATAATCTTTTCATTTACTTCACCATGCTTGAAAACCGTATATGTTTATCACGTAACAGATCACAACTAAGCGTAATCGATTCTTTGCTTTGTTCTAGTAATCTAGCCATCTAGGTATCTTTATTTTTTCCTTTTCTTTTACCCTTTCCCTTTCACTGCTTTACTTGTCGATCGGTTTCATATAATAAGGCTGTGCTGCGAGCCTGCGAGTGACATATGTTCCTTGCCTGCCTAGCCTCTTTCTCATATTGAGAAGATTAATCCGTTGTAACACCCTGTGGCCTCCTCACTTGTTTTGAGAAAAAAATAGTAGTTTGAGTGCGTAAAAGTGGCTGCTGGATCATCTATTGGCGTCCATGCTATAGCGGCCATATTCAATTCAACAGCCAGGTATTATTGGTACCCTTGTTTCTTCATGGCTAGTGTGAATATGTAATAAATAACGCGTGTTAGAAAAGTAAAGAGGAGCTCGGGAGATTGATGGCCAAACGCCACCCATCGCTGTATTGACCAGTGTATAGGAGAGAGTTTCGCTGCGGACGTGCCACCTAAAGTCCCAAATCAAAAAGGTGAATGAACAAATTAAATTTATAATAATAGTTTATATGTCTTATGAGAATGAAGAAACATGTATAGTTGATACCTGGAGTAACACACAGTTTTTAACATAGTCATCCATATATATGATGTGAGATTTTGGAGTTTTAACTGTATGAATGATGATGTGACATAACAATTAAGAGGAAAGAGGAGATGAGTTTTTTCATCCTCACGAAACCCGGCTGGCATTGTTTTTCCAACGAAACCTCACCCCTTACCTTTTGCTCATCTTGTCTGACTGCCCATCTTGTCTGACTTGCATTCTCGCTGTGCACCGCGCATCCCATATTTACCATACGCTATATGTATTTTATTTTGCATATGTGACTCTATTATATATTTTCTTATATCATATGTTAAACTTTTGACATTTTTATGCTAATACTTAAATTATATGTATATGTAGTATGCAAGTGACTATATTGTTTATATGGCACATTTGATATAACAATACCATTCAAGAATTAAATGCTACAGCGTATAGATAGCATATGAAACAGTGAATGCAACTTTGGATTGAGAGATGTTGTTCCATGTCCTTGTTTTAAGACTGGCCTTACCCTTTGATGAAATGCATTACTATTATCTTTCATGCGTTTAATGTGCCAATGGCATTGCCTCCATAGAAATGAACAAAAGAATGGTATAAAACTATACTTTTGCCAAAATCATTGCAACGTTTGAATACTACTACTTGATACTAGTATACTCTCCTATTCCAAAATAAATCAACTTCTAAAAATTGTCCTAAGTCAAACTATTTTATATTTAACCAAATTTATAAAAAAAAGACCACCAATGCTTACGACATCAAATTAGCATCACCAGATATTCCATTAAATATATTTTTATAATCTACTTATTTGGTATCATAAGCTTTGTTATTCTTCCCTATAAAATTGGTCAAATTGACTTCGGGTGATTTATTAATTTTGGGATGGAGGGAGTATCTTTTTAAAATCAACGGAGGCGTTTTGGTTTTCTAAATACTTTTACAATATATCTAGACACAGTGTATATCTAAGTATATAATAAAAACTATGTATCTAGAAAAGACAAAACGATCGACTTATAATTTAGAATGGGGGGTATAATTTAAAGAGTCTAACTGCAGATACTAGTAAATAATAGCCAATACTATTGATTATGTCGTCGTGAAATAGTAATAAACAGATAAATCAGAAGTTCTCGGTAATCTTGTGTAGAAGGGATGGCAACTATGGACCGACGTCTCCTGAAAGCAGCCACATCCGGCGACGCTGCATCACTGAAACAACTGGCATCTCATGACCCGGGCGTGCTGCTTGGGACAACTCCACTGGGCAACACCTGCCTCCACATCTCGTCCATCCAGGGCCACGAGGAACTCTGCGAGAGCATCCTGGCGCTGGACCAATCCCCGGCGCTCCTCTCCGCCGTCAACAAGGACGGCGAGACACCGCTGCTGGCCGCCGTGGCAAGGGGTCGTGCGTCTCTAGCCTCTGCTCTGCTCAGGCGCTGCCGTGAGCGGCAGCTGAGCGAGGCGATCCTGAGGCAAGACAGGCACGGGTGCAACGCGCTGCACCACGCCGTCCGCAGGGGACACACGAAGCTGGCGCTCGAGCTGGTCGAAGTGGAGCCTGTCTTGTCGAGAGCCGTCAACGGGCGTAGCGAGTCACCTCTGTTCATCGCGGCGATGAGAAACTTCACGGAGGTGGCGGATAGACTGCTGGAGCTTCCTGATTCGGCTCACTCTGGAGCTTTCGGCTTCAATGTTCTCCATGCTGTTGTCAGAAGTGGAAATCTAGGTAACTGAATAGCACTAATAAGCATTGCATTGTGGTGAATCTTTTTACAAAATCTTGGCAGTGTTATGTACTACGTTCTTGCATCAATGCAATTATGCAATGTAGTAGAGTGCTTAACCTTTTTCTTTTTTGTCCCTCGATTTGCTTTATTTCAGCTATCGCTAAAAAGGTTATGGAGACACGTCCGTGGCTAGCCACACAGGAGAACGAGAATAGGCACACTCCAGGGCACCTGGCTGCATATGACGGCGAGATTAACGCGCTAACAGTATTGCTGGAGCATGATCCGTCTTTGGGGTACCTAACCACCACAGACGGTGACACTCTTCTCTGTGTCGCAGCATCTCAGGGACATGGTGGTGTTGCTCGAGGGCTTCTTGAACACTGTCCAGATGCTCCCTACTGCGATGCAAGCAGCTCGACATGTCTTCACATTGCCGTGTTGTGTGGGCATACAGAGTTTGTAAGATCTATCCTGGGGTTACAGCAGCTTGGCCACCTGATTAACATGCTAAATGGAAGCGGAGAAACTGCTCTGCATCTCGCTGTCAGAAACTGCAAGCCGGACATGGTTGCTGCTTTACAGCTTCACCAGGACATAGACGTAACGGTGCTTAACAGCGCCGGTGACCCGGCAAGCCGGGTGTTGCCTGATGCCGCCAATCACACCAAGGCTTTAATCTCGGTACGCTTTTTTTTTCTCTCACCGTAAATATATATTTTAGTAGCAAATATGTCCTTGCATTTATAATGGGATGTACAATTGTATGGTGCTCATGCCAATAAGGCAATAATAAACAGCCTACTTCATGTCAAATAAAAAAAGCACAGCCTACTTTTGTTAGATTTAATTGGGTTTCGTCTAACCTTATTTTAATTAAATAAAAAATCAAGGAAAAATATGATTTAATTAAGGTTGGCCTAACCTTATCTTGATCTGACATATTTACCTCCCCTAATATTAGAAATAACGATAACTACCCTAAGGGCTTGTTTGGCTATTCGTATTCACCTCAATTCACATGTGTTGGAGTGGATTAGGGTGGAAATTAGTTAATTTTCCACCCCAATCCAATCTAATACATGTGGTTTGAGGTGAATACGAGTGTAGTCAAATAAGGGCTAATGGACATCTAAATTAAACAATTATTACATTAAGGAAAAAGATAAACTCAAAGTACCCACTATGTTGGTTTCTATTTCGTGGGTTCTGACTATTCATGAGAAACTAACTAACTCGACCATTATTAAAAATAACAAAAAAAAAGCTTCTGGATTTACTGATATTTGATATTATATAAAACAATAACCCAGAGTACCCTCTACATGTGCTTCTAGATTATAGTAGGTTCTGCAAGTTTTCATATATGGAAACAAAATTTCATATCTTGGGCACTACAATGCAAGCTAGAGTGTGCCTATATGTGCTATTGAAATTACAAAGAAAACAATCAAATGATCTAGAATTCGTGCCATCTTAATATGAGTAATTGGAGGCATCTAAGAGAGCCTCCATGTTAATCCTCACAAGATGCTAAGGGAAAACAACTAGGAATCTAAACATAGCATCCATATTAATTCTTACAAGATGCATTAGCAAAAGAATAAATCCTACAAATTATCATAATAACAAAAAACATCTGGCAGTTAGTTCGTCAACTCTAATCATCATAGAGAATAATAATTATAGGCTATATTCTATTTTCTAAAAACGAACCGCTTTTGGCATTTAAAAAAGGGAATAAATAACCCCCTAAATCTACATCTAAACTACTAACCTTTACCATCTTGAAAGATATTTTAATTAATATCTTCCCTAAATTTTCTTTTAGATTACCTGACTCTACCATTATGGAAGATAGCACAAAGTAACCCCTTTAATTGCATCTAAATTTGCTGTATTTGCCTCTATCAAATAGAAACTAAAACATCCCTCGAATCTAAATCTAAATTACCGGTATAAGCTATTATGAGAAAGAATTAAATAACCATAAACTATACTATAAATATGGTTCTAATTACTTGGGTTCTACTACTGTTAAATTCAAGACATAGATGCTATGTGTCACCATTTATACCAAGTATACATGGATACATTAGTGATAAATATATATTTTTGTAGTTTATCGATAATGAAAATAAAATGTTCCCTTAACAAACCACATATAAATGACACCAATAATTCATTTTAAATTATATTGAAACTCTATGGCACTTAATTTTATAAGTTGCTAGTTTTTAAAAGGACAAGTTACTTTATATAAGTTTATACTTTTCGACAAAATCCTTATGACATATTGTGCAGGTAGTTTCATTTGAAGCACTCTATTTTTTATAAAACAATACCTATATATTTTAATATACTACACATATAATTTTATATCAACTCCCGCAACTTTTTAAAACACTTATATATTTTAAAAAATTGCTAGCATATGCAGGAGCAGGAGCAGGAGTCGAACCGACCAGTTAGATTTAATTTATTCGTTATATTCGATCAAACGTTTACTAACAAGTAGTAGCATTCTTATATTTGCTATATTTTAGACGACGGCACACCAAACAGCTACGGCAGCCATTAATTCGACAGGAGCTGCCATAACCACACCCTCCGATGGAGCAACCATGATGAATTCATCATCAGGAGCTCCCACGACTCCACCACCATCAGTATCACTGGCAATCCACCAACGTCTCCTGGGCGCAGCCGTGTGCGGCAACTCCGCGGAAATGAAGCACATGGCCCTGCAGACCCCGGGGGTGCTGCTGGGAACAACCCCTCAGGGGAACACCTGCCTCCACATCGCCTGCATCCATGGCCACGAGAGGTTCTGCAGGGACGTCCTGGCGCTGACGACCAACCAGCAGTCTCCGTCCCCGGCGGCACCTCTTCTCGGCGCCGTCAACGCGGACGGCGAGACGCCGCTGCTCACCGCCGTGGCCAGCGGCCACGTCTCCCTGGCCTCGTTCATCCTCGGGCGCTGCCGTGACGAGCGGCTGAGCGAGGCGATCCTGACGCAGGACAAGCGCGGGTTCAACGCGCTGCACCACGCCATCCGCAGCGGGCACCGGAAGCTCGCCCTCCAGCTGATCGACGCGGAGCCCAGCTTGTCCAAAGCTGTGAACAGGTACGACGAGTCGCCCATGTTCATCGCGGTGATGAGGAACTACGCGGAGGTCTCCGAGAAACTGCTGGAGATCCCTGATTCTGCTCACGGGGGAGCGTTTGGCTACAATGCTCTGCATGCTGCCGTCAGAAGTGGCAATCCAGGTATGCATGTATATATGTCTTCTCTTCTTTATATATATATATATATATATATATATATATATATATATATATAAAAGAATGTATGATGATGCCATGCATGTGTGGTTTCAGCTGTCGCAAAAAGGATCATGGAGACACGTCCCGGGCTGGCCAGAGAAGAAGACGAGCACAAGGTGACTCCAATGCACATGGCTGCACAGTGGGACAAGATTGACGTGCTAAGAGTGCTGCTGGAGCATGATTGGTCCCTAGGGTACGTACTCACCTCGAATGGTATCCCTATTCTTGCTTCAGTTGCAAGTCGGGGATACGTCGGGGCTGCCCGAGAGCTTCTCAAGCATTGCCCAGATGCTCCCTACGCCCTTGCAGATGGCACAACGACATGCCTTCACCAAGCCGTTCAGGGTGGTCACATGGAGCTTCTGCAATTCTTCCTGGGGTCAAAGCATCTTCGGAAGCTAGTCAACATGCGAGACTACGGGAAAGAGACTCCTCTATACGACGCGGTCCGAGAGTGCAATCCCAAGATAGTCAAAGCTTTGCTGCAACACCCGGACACCGACGTCACAGTGCTCAACATCTCGGGTAACCCGGCTACCTGGGTACTATCTCCTTTGACCGACCACGCCAAGACTTTAAACTGGGTACGCTTAATTATTTTCTCTTGGACTTGCATTTTTTTTCCGGTCCCCTTGACTACATCAGTCCGATCCCTTGACGACGTATATATTCATTACATACAAATACAATACAATAATATCAGCCTAAATATATGTTTTAAGTTCTCATCATATTCTAAATCTATGTTTTCGATTTTTTCAAATGATCTCGAATGGATACATGACCTATATCAAAGTAGTAGTGCTCAATGTGATCGATCTAAAACTTTCTAATTGATTTGTTTTCGTTTGAGATAGTTTAGGTCGCCAAATATTTTATAAAAAGATTCATAGAAGTTGATACAAGGGATGTCATGGTATATTCACTCATAGGTGACTGTGTGGTGTGTTGGTAGGGAATACTTGAGCGAGGTAAGATGACACAAGTTCAAGTCCTAGAAAATGCATGCACATGTATTTCTTAGTGGTAGGAAACCGGCCCACCTCTAGAAATGCTTGATATTGGTATACTAAGTAGTGGGTGCTAGTTTATGATTGTGGGTTGAAAGACAACAACACTATGGGGCAGAGCAGTCTGATTTTCTTTCCTTTTTTTTTGGTAATTTTTAACAATTTGCAAGATAGAGGGTGTTAATATCTTATGAGTATATTTGGACACTTATGGACTTATACAACTACGAATGATTAAACGTTTACATATATTGCATAGCAGTCTGGAAACTTATCCTGTGCACATTAATAAACGATCCATACAAACTTTTTAGAGGGGAAAAAAACAAATGAACATGTTCAAATCAACAACCACCGCAAGATATGCACCATTAAATTGTTGAAATCACTGACAGATAGGTAAGCAACTAAAGATATATGGTTGTCAAAATGAATAAGTACTCTGAAGCCTTCTATTTTAAACAAGAGGATACTATTAAAACATTGTAACAGAAATATATCAGCACCTGAGAAAAACAGTTTTCTACCACTAACTAGCGGACACAATGGTAGAATATTCTCTTTTTTGAGTATTGTGCTGATGTGTGCTCCACACATACCTTTCTTTGAGACCTTGCAGAATGAAGTCTCCATGCTTATGCTGAAAGCTGATCCTGAAGCAGCAAATGATACTTATAACCTTCATAAGCAAACCAAGGATCAAGTAACTTCTGAATCAAGGAAGGATATAAAGACATTGACTCAGACATATACAAGCTACACTTCTTTAGTGGCAATCCTCATTGCAACAATCACCTTTGCTGCTGCTTTCACCTTGCCTGGAGGATATAGCATTGATGCTGGAAGTGAGGGGCTACCCATCATGGCAAGAAAGATTGCATTACAGGCATTCTTGATCTCTGATTCCTTGGCAATGTTCTCCTCGCTGGCTGTTGCTTTCATATCCATAATAGCAAGATGGGAGGACTTTGAGTTTTTGGTTCATTACAGATCCTTTACTAAGAAACTTATGTGGGTTAGCTACATAGCAACCACCACAGCATTTGCAACTGGTCTATACACAGTTTTAGCCCCTCGCCTCCTATGGTTGGCTATAACAATTTGCCTTATGTCGATTCTACTGCCCGTTCTTACGAAGCTACTAGGTGAATGGCCTGTCTTGAAGCTTAGAATTCATCTGGGCAAAACATTCAAGTCAGAGCTCCTTGATATGGTCTGATTTCATGAACTCATCTTATTTCTTCCAACTACTCTCTGTTTTACTATAATTAAAAAAATACTATCTATGCTTCATGTTGTTTGAATAAATTAAATGTCATTGTGATTTTGAATGACATGTAAACACTAAACTTTGTATTTTTATGTTTGCATACAAGGTAACCAGTGTATCTCTGGCCCCTTATCTGCAATGGATCTGCATAATAATTTTTTCTATGTTGGTTCTACTACCCATTCTTACAAACCTACATGCAGTGGCAGACACAAACAAAAAATCAGGGGAAGAGGGATTATCTTCAACCTCTAGCAGCGAGCAACGTCTTTAATCTCTTCTTCCTCTCTTCTACTCCTAAAAATTGATTGGTGGGGGCAAAGGGGTGGGGTGCGCATCTTCAAACTCTAGCAGGGCACAACGTCTTTAATCTCTTCTTCCTGTTTTCCACTATTCCTAAAAATTTATTGGGATCACAAGGGGCTGCATGGCCAACCGACGAATGGTAGGGTGGGCTTGAGCCCCACTGATGGCCCCTTATCCTGCATGCAGTAGCAGGGGCAATGTTTTGGGGAAGATGAAAAGGAGCGCTCGATCGTCGGAACCTCGGATACGTGTGAAATGTATGTCTAGCTTCATAGCCATCATAAGGTGCATGCAAAATGGGGACATCATGCTTTTTTGGCGAACCAGATCACCATCTTCGTCAGGATATATGGAACAAATTTAAAGCGGAGAGTTCTAGGACTTGCAGTTATACAGCGGGCTAGGAAAAAGCAAGCTTCATGGGTCATGAACCTCAAGCTGGGAGACGCAAATTCAAAATTCTTCCACCGTAGGATCAACGACAGTAGAAGAAAGAACCATATCCAACGGTTGAAAAAGGGTCAAGGATGAGCTTTCGAACACGAGGACAAAGAAAAAGTAATTCGTGATCACTTTGCCACTGTAATGGGGCGCCCCATAGAACGCACACTAGATCTCAATTGGGACAACCTTGACCAGCCTGCACTCAACCTTCACTCGCTCGATGATCCTTTCTCAGAGGATGAAATCAAAACTGCCATTTTCCAAATGCCAGCTGACATAGCGCTAGGCCCGGACGGCTATACAGGTGCTTTTTTCAGAGCATGCTGGGATGTGATAAAAGGCGATTTTATGGAGGCGGTGATTGCTTTCCACAATCTACGGATCTCGAGCCTACCACTTCTAAACTCGGCCAACATTGTGCTAATACCAATGAAAGAGGGCGTTGATTATGTGACAGACTATAGGCGGCCCATAAGCCTCATTCACTCATTTGCCAAAATCATTGCGAAAGCTCTGGCCCTAAGACTTGCTCCGTACATGAAGACCATAGTGCCGCCAACACAGAGTGCATTTATTAAAAAGAGAAACATCCATGACAATTTCATGGCTGTGCGAAACACAACCAGAAGCTTTCATAGAAACAACATCCCTGCCCTCTTCATTAAACTGGACATCACTAAAGCGTTCGACTCAGTGAGATGGGACTATTTGCGAATGCTTCTCCAGCAATTAGGCTTCCCTCCAAGATGGCGGGACTGGATTGCCTCACTCCATGCCACCTCCACCTCATGGGTTTTGCTCAACGAAGTCCCCAGCACCCCTCTGAAGCATGGCAGAGGCCTACGGCAAGGCGACCCCCTCTCACCGCTCTTATTTGTTATCGCCATTGACCCGCTGCGACGCCTCCTGGACTTAGCAACAGAGAGCCATTCTAAGAAAGTTAAGGGGGCCACACACACAACATTAGAACCTCCATGTACGCTGACGATACAGCCCTCTTCATCAATCCTCGAAAGAAAGTCATCTCCACCTTGGCAAATATTCTTACTTGATTCAGTGAGGCAACAGGTCTCCTAACAAACTTTCAGGAGTCCACAGTAGTCCCAATACGGTGCTCCATTGCTGACCTCCCAGCAACACGAGTGCACTTTCTGATCAAGTACCTGGGCTTACCTCTCACCACTACGCGATTACGGCGTGTGGACCTTCAATTCCTTATCGATAAGGCAGTTAGCAAATTTATCTCTTGGAATGGAAAAAACACAACTCCAGCAGGTTGACTCACGCTGATCAAATCGGTGCTCACATCACAACCAATTTACCTGCTCACAGCCCTGCAAGCACCCAAGGAGGTGCTAGATGAAATTGACAATAAGAGGAAACAATTTATGTGGGACGGGTCTAAAGCTTTGACCGGTGGAAAATGCAAAGTTAATTGGAGCCATGCAAGAAGGCCAACGCGTTCTGGAGGTCTGGGGATCCTACACTTGGGAAGGTTCACTACAGCGCTTAGGCTTCGATGGCTGTGGCATGAATGGAAGTCAAGCGATAAGCCCTGGGTGGGGGTCAGAAATCCCCTGCAACAGAACTGACCGCCTCATGTTTGCAGCTGCAACAAAGATTACCATTGGGGATGGCAAGAAAACTTCCTTTTGGTATGGGGCCTGGAGTCAAGGACAAAGGCTAAAAGATATTGCGCCAAACCTCTTCAAAATTTCTAAAAGAAAAAATAGATCCCTTTATGTTGCCACTCAAAATCAAAACTGGATCAAGGATCTTAAATTGCAGCACCGTGGCTTCAATGCACAACACTTTATCGAGTACGTGGCAATATGGCGTGTGGCAATATTGCAGCACCGCTGATGGTGAATATTCTGTAAACTCAGCTTACAGAGCCCAATTCTTAGGGTCAACAACAACCAATTTTGGCACACTCATTTGGAAGGTTTAGGAACCACCTAAATGCAAATTATTTGGATGGCTCGCCATCCAAAATAGACTTTGGACTGCAGATAGGCTCCAGGCGAGAGGTTGGCCCAACAACGTTGTTTGCCCCCTCTGTCGTAGAGAGCCAGAAACTGTCCTCCATCTTCTCGCTCATTGCAGATACTCCATGCGTATTCGGGAGGAACTTGCTGCTTCGATAGGACTCAGTGGCCTCTTTTTGCCTTCCTGGTCGCAAGCCGAATCGCTTCATCAATGGTGGACCTCCCTATCAGCCGTACCTTGCCACTCTAGGAAAGGAATGCGTTCTATGATCATCTTAGTTCCATGGGAAATTTGGAATGAAAGAAATGCACGAATATTCAATCACAAAGAGTTACCTCATAATCAGCTACTTCAGAAAATAAAAGATGAAAGCGGGATGTGGATTATGGCTGGAGGGAAACATCTAGCAATTTTGATAGGCAGACACTGAGAGTTTTTCTTTTATACTCCTTTGTATAGTTTTTTGTACAATTTTGTTCTAGCCTGTCTTGGCTCACTTTCTTTTTTAATACAACAGGCAGTCCTTCTGCCTTGTTCATTTAAAAAAAAAGAGCTATATATGGACTGCACCATGGGAGTGAACAATGTGGCTTGGCATCTCACATCTCAAACTTGATAAAAATATCCTTCAAAGAAAAATACTTGATCTCTCAGGGACAAACGCCACCATCCTTGGATTGCTTGACATTAGAGTTACAAACCTGAAGACGTCACCGATGCTAGCCTGCCGAGACCTATCGCAGGTTCAGATTCGCCGGCCAGCAGGACCGACCGAGCCCAGGGTAGGATTGCCCCTCCCCGTGACAACTGATAAGCTTAGCATCTGACTACCCGAGGGCTAAGGCTACACGCCGTCCGCTGTGGATGGCGATGAGCTGTGAATGAAGAGATATGTAGCGGTAGCAGTTTTTTTTGAAACTTCAAGCGCCCGCTCATTCATTGTTCATACGGGGTTTAGCAAAATCACGAACCACAAGATTGTTTACAAAGTCTAGGATGGGGTCGCTCCATGTCACAGACTGGCACGGCACACAGGTCCCAAGTCACACTAGAGCGAGCTAAATCGTGAGCATACAAGTTACAAGAGCGATTAGAATGGACGATCACGACCTCAATGAAGGACGAAGCAATCTCAGCTCGAGCTTCCCTGAATAGCGAGCGGCCCACCCGGAGCTTGATCATAGTAACTGCTGGTTCAGAGAGCTCTTACCAGAGATAGGGAATCCGTCTCTAGGATGATCCGTGATAAACCATATTGTATGGCTGCTTGTAAGTCTGCAATGCAGGCCTCTGATTCCGCACATAAGGCATCATGCACCGTGTACAGATTACTAAGCTTGGGCAGTTTCTGGAACAGATGTTTAGGACCCATTCAGCGACGCAAAGCAAACACACAACATTAAATTTCGCAGACGAAGATTGTCGCCAGAGGCCCATACTTTCTGCTTCTGGGCAAACACAGCTCTACGGGTCGAAGCAACTACAAAGAGTACGTGTCCCGCCCTGTTTCCTCATAGGCCTATAAAATGATGGAAAATGGACGGGTCGATGGGCACCGCGAAAGCAGGCCCATTGGTTCATGTCACCTCACTATTCTTAACAGTGTATATACGAGTAAAATGTATAGGGCGATTTTGGACGAAGTTGACACCGAAGATGGGACAGACAAGCTTAATATATATAGAATAAACCTCATTCAACGGTGAATTCGTACTAAATAAAACAGAATAAGGTAAAAAGTACTTTCTCCACTTCAACATATAGGTTGTATTAGTTAGGATTAAAAGAGGTGAAAATTGCAAAATTTTAACTAAAACCATTACTCAAATTTGATATAAATTTCATAAACTGATTATATCTTGCAACAGAGTGTACTTCAAAGATTTTTCCAA
This sequence comes from Miscanthus lutarioriparius, assembly GCA_904845875.1. Lineage (NCBI taxonomy): Eukaryota > Viridiplantae > Streptophyta > Magnoliopsida > Poales > Poaceae > Miscanthus > Miscanthus lutarioriparius. Next base: position 99,295,399 of record CAJGYO010000010.1, on the reverse strand, counting down.
ATGTTAATGTGCCTTGTAAAAATAAATGGAGGACACGGAATACAATGACAATAATACATTGCAAATAGCTAATATGTCATGGAATCCCCTAACGCCAAAGTCACGTATTTAGATTCAAAATAAGATTTCTATTTTACTTGCGTATATATGTGAGCGTTATGTATGTACTGTGATTCACAATTAATATAAGAGAAAAGTAGAATTTTTCTGTTCCTTTAGGTCCTGTTTGGCAATAAGGTATTATTTCTCAGGTGCAAACCATTTTCGCTTGCAATTTGTTGTGCACAAGAATACTACTGCTTTATTTTACACTTGGAAAATGTTCTTTGGATAAAAGGCTTCCGCCTGCATCTGTTAGGCAATGCTTGCTCTCCTGCCCATGCTCCCATGTGTTTTTCTCTGCTATGCGATGCATGTGTTGTGCTTGTATCCACATATACGATTATTTTTATTTTTAACACCTTTTTAAACTATTTTTAAACCTGACACTGTTTATTTTTTTTAAAAAAAACTAACACTTTTGGACGCGCTTGTTTGCACGGCGCGGCTAATTCACTCTGCCACGCCATGCATGGTGGCGCGGCAGGGGGTAGTCAACGGCTGCGGCGACCGCTGACGTGGCAGGTCTGACGCGCCGTCCGTCACGGCGCGGGGCTGCCGCGCCACGAATCACGGCGCGGCAGCCCCTTGTACAGGCCTGCGGCCCGGCCTCGCTTCCCTTTCTCTCTCTTTGTCTCCTCGGCCCGTTTGAACTTGTTGGAGAGTGGAGCCGCGCCCTGAGCCTGCCGCCCGCCACCACGCACGCCCACTGCGCCCACCACCTCCCTCACTGCCGCCGCCGCCCTCACTGCCGCCCTGCCCCTCCATCTCTTCCCACTGTCGCGTGCCCCTCCATCTATCCTGCGTCCACCCGCCATTGCCGCCGAGGCCAGCGCCCGCGCCTCCCCCCGCGACCACCCGCCTCCCGGCCCGGTCTAGCGTGCCGCTTGCCGCGAGGACGAGCGCCGCCGCCGCGAGGACAAGCGCACGCTGCTGCCGCGAGGATGAGCGCCGCCGCCGCCATGGGTCTGCCACCGTGCATCGATGCGCAGCCACGCATGCGCCCCTGCCGTCGTTACGCGCAAGGCAGGCCACATGGCGGCCGCCCGATGGCCACCTCGTCGCCATTGGTGGATTTGGCTAAGCCACAATCTTTCCCTCGTTGTCAAGGTACTCCCATTGTGTATTTGTTGATTGAATCGAAATTGTTGTTACTTAGGGTTAAGATGCAAAATTAGTTTGAATGATTAGTTAGTATAGTTAGTATAATAAGTTAGTACAATAAGTAAAGTTAGTATAGTTAGTAAAGTTAGTTAGTTTAGTTAGTATAGGTAGTATAAGTAGTATAGTAAGTTAGTATAGTTAGTAAAGTTAGTTAGTTTAATTATTATAGTTAGTGAGTCTAGTTAGTTATTGTATTTAGTATAATTAGTTATTGTAGTTAGTCTTGTATAGGTGTTAGTAGTAGATTAGTTAGTATAATTATAGTTAGTATATGTATTAATATTACTATGGACAGTATGTACGACGATTTCGACGACTTGATGAAGTTTCTTGAAATGGTTTTGTAGATGGATTGTTGTGTTATAGTTTTTTACGGAGGAAGTGTTAGGAGAGAAGATGGTATGTTTGAGGGTATGGAAGAAGAATTGGAATGGTTTGATGAACCTCCTAGCTTCAACGACCTTTGTGTCCGTTTGAATGCAAAGTTTGGCGGTGATTTCACACTGAAGGGGAGGTTTGATACTAGGAAGACTAGGGTAAACTATGTCCTGATGCCCTTGCGCAACCTTGCTCACTGGTCCTGCTACAATAGAGTGCTCCAAGGTTCTAATGTGCCCATGGCTGAGGTGGTGGTGGAGAATGGGTACATGATGCAGGGTGTCCAGGACGGGCCGTCCATTAACGGTGTTGGAGGCAATGAACAAGAATTGGGGGTCAAAGGGGAAGCAACTCAGGGTAACATGGATTTGGTCGGTCAATTGACACAGGAACAGTTTCATTCAAGTCAATTAGGTTGTATAAGCAATGACTTCGATGTGAACGAGTTTGAATGGGAAGAGGAGGAGCAGGAGGAGGAGGATAGGATCGGTGATGTAGTTAGCAGTGATTCAGACGATTCAAATGATGACCAGAGGAGGAGCAGTAGGAGGAGTGTCAGGGTTGGGGCACTCAGCAAACAAGGTCATGTTTGCCGAGTGCCAAGGCCTTAGACACTCGGCAAACATGCCGTGACGGTCTCTGCGCCATCACGTTACTTTTTTTTGCCGAGCGTTGGTTTCAACACTTGGCAATGTCTTTGTCGAGTGCCCGATAAAAATCACTCGGCAAATAAACTTTTGTTGTCATTGTGTACGTCGTGTGCTGTTTGCCGAGTGTAACACTCGGCAAAGCCTTTATCGAGTGTTTTTTGGGCTTCGCCGTGTGCCTTGGACACACGGCAAAATCATGTTTCCGGTAGTGAATATAATTAACAAATGATCTAAAGATACTTATTTGATATCATAAATGTTATTGTTTTATTATATAAATTTGGTCAAACTTAAGATGTTTTGACTCTCCCGGCTCCGGCTCTTCCCCGGCTCCGGCTCCTCCAAAGGAGCCCTGCCAAACGTTTTGCCAGAAGAGCCTTTTTTTAGTAAAAATCAGAGGAACTAAAGCTGTTTTGGCCACAAATTGTGACTCCTCCAAAACGGCTCCAGCTTATCCAGAGGAACCCCTCAGGAGTAGCCCTACCAAACATGAGGGTTTTACCTGTGTGTGGTCATTACCTACCACTAAAAAGTTCGAGAGCACCTGGCTGCCATTGCTCTAAACTTTTTTGCACACCAAGAATTTAGATTTCACTTGAGCATGTATGATGGGTAATACTTGATAAAATTCTACTTTGCACACCAAGAATTTAGATTTTTTTTCAGATTTTGGGAATTTTTTTTTCTAGATAGCTTAACCAAAAACTTAAATACAGCATTATGGAAAGAGTTTAAATTTAAAAATGCCACTTTCATAAAAGAAGGTTGTGCTTGCTTTTTAGCATCTATTTGAAAATTTAGAAGATTTTCAAATACCCAAATTAGGTTGAGGGGCGTTGGGGCTATAACCTTGATTGTGGGCCAACAATTTTGGGAGCACGTATTTAGACCTAGCCCAATAGCCCCCATTCGTAGCCCAACTGGCAGCCCCACTACAACCCTAGTCACCAGTCGTACCCCTCCCACTCGCCATGTCCTCGTCTACCCTTCCCATTGTTGCCTGTTTGCGGCTTGTCCCTTGTCCTTCTCCTACACAACTTGTCCCATGGATCCTTCTCCTCTACAAGTCAGCAAGCCACCTCCTGTGGTCCTGCCTGCATCCCGCCACCCCGCCTTTGTTGGCTGGCGGCCATCGTTCTTCATGACCTGGCCACAGCCAAACATGCACCTAGGCTAGCACTAGGCCCAGGTCACCCCATGGCCCCTACAAGAAATAAAACTTTACATGATGGATTACTTTGGTCACAGACACTCAAAAATGTGTCACGATTAACTTACCATGACGATCGAAAAATCTGTCATGTATCTCGCGTCATACATTTGTTAGACCGATTGGAGCCGTCACCGATTGGCATTCTTTTCGTCATGGATTAGTTAGTTGTCTCCTATAACCACACCAAATCCAAGCCCATATCCAAACCATAGTAACGAAAAAGAACATCACATCACATCTCATAAGATACACCAATGTACATTGATTCATTCATGTATTAGCATGTCCACAACAATCACATTAAACATCAAACTACAAATTGACCAAGCTCAGAACCATTTGGTTTGAGGACAGTCATTTTACAACAAAGCTCTCATAACAGCTAAGCTTGAACATAAAGATTTCATCCCTAAGGAGTCTAAATAAACAAACATAGAGCACTTCTATTGGCTTGATGTCGAGAAGGTGCTTCCTAAAAATCAATATGAATATGGGATAAATCAATTTTGAACCAGGATTCTAAAAAAGAAATGCCATATATTTATCAAGAAGCTTCCTGCCTACCCTTGAATTCTCATTAAACTTAACCGGTCATGGACAATTCACCTCCAGTCACTCTCTGCAAGTGAAAACAAGGTAAAAAGAATCATTCGTGAGATCTTTAGTTATAGAGTTGAAGTAAGAGACTATACTTTTCACATTGGCAATTAACAAAAAATAGTTACTTTCATGGACAGTTCTGTATGCACCTTCAGTTCTGCCAGTTCCTTCTAAGTCAACATTTAAGTGTTTCTCACCATCAAGATTAGATGCGTACTGGAGCAAGTGGCTAATATGAATTAACTTCGAATATGCTTTAAGCTCGTGATCAATGCCTCAATATGCATAACAAACTCAATACAGAAAAATCACATCAAGCCACCATAACTAGCTCGTGTTTAGTGTGGGTGTTACGTGATGCATATTGCTTACTGAAGTATATGTATGCTAACAAGGATATTTCCACTAGTAGAGCATAATATTCTGAATGGAATTTTCCACTTTGCTAACAGATTGGACAACGTCGTCTTATCGCGAGCTTCTGGAGGAGAGAAAATTGCATATTTGGGACTCCAAACAATGCGCTTCGCAGATTTAGAACTCTAAACATCGACTTTGCAAAAATGGGTCTCAAAACGTTGCACATTTGATTTCCTTGCCATTATGCGTATTTCATCACTTTTTAAAGTTGTGTACATGTATTTGGAGACCCAAAAGGACTCTTTTGCCCTTCTGCTGTTACACACAAGGTCAGGGGTGCTCGTCACGTTGGTTGGCCGGTGGCTGGCCTTGTTGGCTCGCCTAGGCTGGCTGGCCACCGCCTAGGCGTGGCGTCCATGCCTGAGGGCGGCACAGCCAGGCCTGAGGCGGCGCGGCCATGCCTAGGGCAGAGGCTGGCGCGGCCAGTTCAGAGGGCGGCGCGGCCACGCCTAGGGCAGAGGCTGGCGCGGCCGGCCCTAGCAGGCCAAACACCGGCAGGACTAGGGCAGAGGCCGGCGGCCCTTCAGGATCCGACGTCATCGAGTCAAAGTCCTCCATGGGTGGCGCGTCAAGGAACGGATCGGGCGGGTGATGGCATGCATACGAAAGGACCGATGAAATAGATGGGGAAGAGGATGGTTACCAGGAAGCAGATGGGGCGCGTCGAGGTTGGCGCACGCGTCGTCGGTGCCCCTAGCGTGGATCTAGCCGGGGGAGCTTCCTGAGGTCCCCATGGTGTGGATCTGGCTAGGGAGAAGAAGAGCGTAGCCGCCTCGTCATGGATCCGACGGCATGCGGTCAGCAGCTCATCGCGACCGCCCGCCTAGCCAGGATGGTGTCCTTGGAGACGAGTGGAGTCGGCATGGGAAGTGTAACACCTCTGGTGTTATGAGCTTGCTTAGCACCGAGGATTAGACCTAAGAGGAATTACCAAAATGATTTTCTTGGATTTTAAAATTTAACTTTTGTTTAAAAGTATCATTTTGGCGAATGATATTGAGCAACGGGTTAATTAGTTCCTAGATGTTCTGTTTCTATGAGTTAGTATGACGTATGGATTAGTGCTTAAAAATGCCTGAGGGCAAATGAATAGCGAAGGGCTTGTTTATTTGATTAAACATGAAAAACATTTTTTATAAACAAATCGTTGTTCACATCCGCGTCGTGTCGTCTATCACGCAGGCGCGCATCCAGCAGAGCCACGCGACATCCATGTGTTCGTCTGCTGCGTGCTCCCTCGCATCTGTGCTCTAGCGCGCGTTATTGAGGTGAATCCGTGCCGCTGCTGTCCTTGCCTCACTGCCGTTCTGGCCGCTTGAATATGGTGGAGCGTTTCCCCTGCTCTGAATCAATCCATCATCCAAATTATAAGCGTCGTGTCGTGTTGTCGGACCACATCACCGTGTACGTGGGCTTGCTAGATATCGCCGACGGAGCCGTACCGTAGTCTGCCTCCGTTGTCTCATCGCGTTATTGTCTTTGTCATAGCGCCGTTGTCTGCCTTTGTGTCCCGCCAAGTTGAGTCGTCTCGGTCTGCGCTGTGTTCCTGTCGTCTCGCGTCGTGCACTGGTCCTGTCGTGCCCATGCCCTGCTAAGCACCACCATCGACTGCCCATTTCATCACATCATCTCTGCTGCAATGAATGCCGCTGTCTACCTTGCTTGTCTTTGCCTACTTTACTTGTCTTGTCTGCCTCTACCAGGCCATGAGCCAGACTTGCCTTGTTCCCCTTCATTTTTCCTCTGCCGTTGAGGCCGAGTTACTACTATCGCTGCCGTTGTTCCACACTGCCCGCACGCGTGCCCTGCGCTCCGGCGCGGCCGCGCCCTCGCTGCCTCTGCACTCGCAGCACGCCTGAACCGCCGTGGCTCCTCCTATTCCCCTATAAGCGCGAACCCCAAGGCCCCACGCTGGATCCAAGCTCCCGCTTGCCCTCCCCCGCTGCACTGCCCCGCCATCATAGTGTCCCATCGACGCCGCTGCCGGCCATCGGTTCGCGCTGGACCACTGCTCTATCCAACGGCGCCGCCTCTCCAAGTGCCTCCTCCGCCTAGGTCCATGCCGTGGCCAGGCAGGCCGGTCATGGCCGTGCATCTCCATGCCCACCGATGGTGGTCCTTCACCGTGCGCGAGCCCCCAGTTTGCTCCAGACCGCTGCCCTCCCGTGTGTCCGTGCCCGCAGCGCTGCCCTGCTGCTCCATGGCGCCTCGCCCGCCGTCGTCCGCTTCCACCACCACCATCACGCGCGCGAGCACGCCATGCCACCCGGTGCCGAGGAGCTTGCTGCTCTGTGGTTGCCACCGCCCGGTCGCGCACTCCTCCCGGCGCGTGCACCACCATTGCGCAGCCACCACACATGGATGCGCCGTTCCCACCGTCGGCCGGTGCTCCCTGTCTGTGCTCTACTTTTGAGGATGAAGAGGAGGGTAAGAAATGAAGTAGAAATTTTATACAGGGTTCTTATTGCAAAATACGTGACTCAAGTGAATAGTGCTTATGTCCTGCGGGTGGATTTAAGAAAAACATAGGGTCTTTTTTGCATAAATCGCTAGGCTGGTTTGGGGAAGGACACGCGTGGGCCGGCTTAATGGACAGCTTGCATCCGCGCATTGGGCTGGCCTGTCGCCGCTGGCCGCGCGCCCCATGTTGGGCCTCTGGCCGATCTGCTCTTGTGGGCTGGACTCCCACACAGGCCATGCGTCCTTTACCACACCATTGGGCCACGCACAGCTAGTAGGCCACGTCTTGCATGCAAGCTGCTGGCTGCCACCACACGTGTTGGGCCTGCATGCAGCATGCTGGGCGAGCTTAGCCACCCCGCCTTTTCTGTTATGTTGTTTTGTTTTGTTAAATTAGTGCTCTTTGAAAATTGAAAATAAAGTGTAGAAAATCATAAAAATGCCAAACTAGTTTTGTTGATTTTCTAAAATCATGATCCATCTAATAGTGCATTTTGTTCACATAGATTCGAAATGTTTTTAGGGTTGCCCTAATTATTTTAACATGTTCAATATCATTAAAAGGTGAACTTGTAGGAATTTCCGTGATAAATTGGTGATAGTGTTGACTCCGAGAATTTTATAGTAAATTACTAATATTATTAGTTGCTCGTTGTAATTTTTGCAGCTCCTGAATACTTAGTTTGCTAGCTAGATAATAATGCCCTATTTTGATTAAAAATTAAATTGATGGAATGAAATAAAGAAACAACGTGGGTTTGTACAACTAAAACATTTATTGGGAAATAACGTCTTATTCAACAATATGGATACATAGCCTAATTACGGTCGTCGTTAGAACTAGCTCGTTAACTTAAAAGGCGTAAATCGTATTTTACGAGTCACGGTTGCAGTTGATTAATTATGTCTTTGTATTGCACCGCATTGCATATCATAATAGGGACGTCGATGGATCGCAGAGTCATCGGGAGTTGCTGGAGAAATGGTGCTTTTGGAGATCGTGTCGCCATGATGGAAAGCTAACTTCTGATTAAATCTTACCCAGGCAAGTTCCGGTGCATTACCCCTATTTTGCTGCACTTTAAATTATATTTGTATATTAAGTTTTAAGGGGTTGAATAAAACCCACTTGCATATATATATATATATATCCCATGATTCTTACTAGTATGACAGGATCGTGTAGATTGCTATGCCATAGGACTCCGGTAGAAGTCGAGTGATTGTCTGTCACTCGCGAGATATAGGAAATATATTACTGTATTATTATCACTTGGAAAATAAAAATGGTGGGAAGGAAAAATGGTGACCGGGCATGGATATGGTTTGGGTATTGGTGGGTGTAAGAGGTTGTGTCCTGCGGCCGCAGGGCAAAGCTTGGTTACACTGCTTTTCCTATCTATGTCGGTTAAGGACCGGCCATTGCATAAAACTTTAGGCAAGTCATAGACTTATTATCCCGAGCATATACTTGGGTATGGGCGCTTGGAAGACTTATTGCTCTCTTGTCGTGGGTTCTGGCTCTTTTCGGACCGACTGATTAGAGACGGAGATGATGGAGGTCCTTACACCGCACTAAGTCCGGAACTTAGGAGCGGGGGCTTGAGTCCAAGTTTGGACGGGGACCTGGACCCCATGATAGGAGGATGATGGGTTGGTCTTGCTTGTGCCTGGGGTACAAGCGGGGCATGTGTTTTTGGGGTACCCAGCTGGGGGCATTGATTCGTGAATCACCGACGTTCTAGTATGGCTTGTCGACGGTTTAGCACCGTAGTAAGAACTGAAAGAAGAAAGGTGAAGAAATGGAAATATGATTGCTTACCACTTGCTTGAAAGTAGCACATGTGCTTACATAGAATGATTAGTTAATGAACTAATGCACTGCTAATAAAAATTGAATATAAGGACGCATTTGTAGTAATGCTCTTGCAGATGCAATAAACCCACAAGATAGATAGCCTTGCATATCCTTGGTGTCTTTTCTTTCCTCCTGTCGGGTAAGTCTTGCTGAGTACAATTAAGTACTCAGTGTTTTATTTCCCCCTGTTGTAGGTGACAGGTAGATGCTAAAGCTGACTCTTGTGTGTGGATACCTCCTGGTGGGCTCAAGAGAGGATTCCTTTACGCTACGATCATAGTTTTTAATTATAACTCTCACTAAATGTTTTTATAAACAAAAATTTTATAATCTGTTGTCATTGTTTATTTATCAATGCTCCATCATGCCATGAATAGCTATTTATTTTCACTGTAATCCTGATCACATGTTTATATTCCGCTGTTAATTTAAATTGTTCATAACTCTGATAACATGTTCATGTTCCGCTATTATAAATAATAAATATTATACTCTAATGTTGTATTAAAAGTGATGTAAGAAATAGTTAATAATGAAGTAATTTTATTCTCTTATTTGTGATCCTGATGAAAAAAATGTGGATTTTTGGGTTCTCCCATAAGGTGTGCCCGACGGAACTGTGTAATTTAGTGTTCTCCCTTAAGTGCTTAGTGTCTAATGAAAGACAACCACTCCTGGGAGGCATTAGATTAGGCGGTTCTGCCATAGGTGGTATCAGAGCGCAAATGAGGAAATAAAGCTTTGAAAACCTTTTCTAAAATAAAATTTGACAACAAATTCTTTTCAAAAGAATATGACGTTCGACTGCGAAGTTATATAAGTAGCCCTAATACTATTGTTATGTATCTAGGATAGATGGCACTCTGCTAACTTAGGTAGGCTTAATCAATTTTTCTGCAGGTACACTGACCCCGAGCATAGTCCGATAGTATCGACTAGCTACAGGGAGAGAACGATGTGCCAAAATCTGAGAACGGTTGCCCTATTTGTTGGCAATAGTGGAAGGACATATAGGACGTGCATTCATGCATATCCTGTTTGTGCATTGTAGTGCCGTGTTGTTTGCAGATACACTATACATAGGTGTCACACGTGTCGTATTGTGCACGACTGACTCGTTCCTGTTCCAGAGTTATTTCTGCACTGTGGCTTCATGCTCCGCATTCGCCCGTGGTTCACGCCGGTTGTGACCCACGTCTCCCCGTACCCCTTTTCTATGCTCTTGTCGGACCCTTGCCCTGTAGTTGTACTAGTCAGTAATGGCCTCGGACATCGCTCGCCTCGAACGCGTGAAAAATTTGGTCGATTCATTCGTAGTAATCCCGCACAGGAACCCTGGTGAACCGCGCAAGGACCACTGAACGCTCCACCTGTATAAGTAGAGCCTGGCTTAGCCATTGGTACCACCACTCGGCGCACTTTAGCTCGTCTTGCTTTTCCTTTGAGCAAGCTCTTCGCTCAGCCTTCCTTGCAACCACCGCTAGAGATGGCAGGAGCCTGGGTTAGTAGTTACTGCCTGAATGTGGAGGGTTTTTCCAGAATCTTGCATGCCACCCTACAAAGGCTCAGAGTCAAAGATCGTCCTGAGTATGAGGGCCATGAGTATGAGAAGCATGGCACCGAGTGGTGTGAGGTTACCGTCTACATTGGGAAGAGTGAAGAGTTCCCCGACCTCACCGATGCATGGAATGTGACCGCAATCGAGTTTCGCTTCGTCGACACCTACTAGGCAGTGCCTCCGGCGAGCCGAGGAAGCCGAGATCTTCTCCAGGATGCTCCAGATGCAGCTTGCCGAAGCGCATGCCAGTGCGGCAGCTGCAGAGAGTCGGGAGACTGCCATGTCGGAAGCTCTGAAGCAAGCTGAAGATCGGCATGCTCATTTGTTGGGAGAGGCCTATCTGTTCCCCAGGGCCAAGCGGAGGACGCTGGCTGTTGAAGGGCAGGATCCCTTGATCGTGGAGAGCATCCCTATCCACCCGCCAGAAAGAAGAAGAACCGGTGTTGCAGCACCGTCAGCACCTGCACCCTCGGAAGTGTCAGAAGTAGAACCCTTGATTCCTCTCACTCAACCGCTGCCAAGAGAAGATGCAGATCCATAGCCATGGCGGTAGAAGAATCCGCCGAGCCCAGGAATGAAGATGCGTGGTCCCGAGTAGATTAGTTTCCTTGGGATGCTGTACCCGTAGTAATAGTGCTATTGAAAGAAAGAAAAGTAATTAATTCTTTTAGACTACTATTACAGGAGCAGTTTTGTGGGACCATAGGAGATCAATAAATTGCGTATCACATTCAAATTAGGGTTTGCCTTGCGCCAGGCGATCTTTTTCCCATGCCTGGACCTGAACACCTTAGCCTGGACCTGGCAGGATCTTGGGGCTCCAACCAAATGAGTTGCGGGCAGCCTCCAGGCACCTCGTCGCCTAGGCAGCTCGGTTCAAACAGTCCCTAGGTGTAGGATTTCATCTGCATGTGGTGCAGATTGTTGCCCGGGAGGCAGCATCCAAACAGGCTTTAAGTAACATATTTCACCTAAAGACTGTGGCCTTATTATTAGTTCAGTGATCAGCATGGGTCGGTCCAAATATTTTTGTGCTACCGTAGACTATCAACACTTCTAGAGAAGATGAGACAAAAAATTGAAAATTGTCATAATAACACATTGAGGTTATTAGCAATACATCAAATAAAATAAGTTCATAGGTGAAACATGATTCAAATTTTATCTATTTTTCATATCTAAAATATGGTATTTTTCGATGTATTTTCAAGCATAAAGATATGCTTCAGGTAATGACCCAGTATTTGCTTATAAGTAATGACAGAGTAAGCATAGACATAATAGACACGGAGAAGCACACATAGCAAGACGTCACTCCTGTAGATGCACCCGATCTGGGCCCAGTGGGCAGCAGACGTGGTACCGGTCCATGGGAAACTACAAGAATGGGCCCCGATGGCCCAGTGGGCAGGCTGACTGCTACGGCCTATGGATGTTTGGGTTCCCTTGTAAAATGAAGGAACGCGCCGTCCATCCCAAACTCAGCCCGCTATCGGAGTCGGACTCCGCCTGCAGCCCATCCCGGAATCGCGGACCCTGCTCCGGTGCCTCTATATACACGCACGCACACCGCCATCAGCAGCATCAACGAACCGATCGATCAGGCGCCATGTCGTTGTGGCGGTGTGTCGCCGCGCTCGACGCTGCCGCCTCCGTCCGGGCCCCGGAAACAACGTCACCGCCACCGCCGGGGCGAGTTCGTCGTCGACCTCGAGCTTGGGCACCAGCATCGTCCCTCCACAGTGCTGCCACTGTCGTCAGGAGTGCAAGAGGAGGGCGAGTTCATGGTCGTCGAGTTGGGACTGGGACAGCAATAGCAGCACCGCACCTCTACCGTGGAGCAGCCACCACCGCCACCGCCGCTGAAGACACCTTTGTTAGACTATTCGGATCACAAGGGGCATAGATCTAGCCGGGTATGTCTTTTAATGGATAACATGTTCTATTACATCTACTAGACAGAGATTAGAGAGAGAGGAGTAGTGCTAGGTTACCAACCGTCGTAGGGCTTCGATCCAGATGCGTCAGCCATCTCGTCGATGTCTGAGCTAGGGCAGCGACGGTCGGTGAAGGCGATGTCGGTGATGCACGGTGGCGACTGGCGGTGAAGGCAATGGAGTCCGGTGTTGGCGGTGAAGATCGATGGTGGCGCAGTGCAGTGGTGGAGGTGCTTCCCGTCGATGGCTGCGCCCCTCACTAGATCGGGTTTAGGGTTTGTCGGTGAGGAGCTTGGCTCAGGCAAACCTCGTACTCAGAGCCGTCGGCCCCCAACTCTATATATTGCGTAGTGTGACAGGGGCTCTCCAGCCATAGTGGGCTGGGCGCCCCTGACCAGGGGGCGGATCAAAGGCCCAACTGGGCTGTTGGGTCCAGTTTGGGATTAGAGATCAATCTAACAATCTCCCCCTTGATCTCCTACCATCTTTCAATTTCATATCATTTGCTTTTGTTTATTCCATTACAGATTAGCGTATAGAGCATGTTTCATCGTCACTGTCAATTGCCGATAGATTTAACAACTACAACACACCACTCTGTTCTGAAATAGATACTTAACTTTGGGCCTTCTTTTATCCAGGAATTATAGGGTTTCCCTTAAACCCATCCGGCTATATGTTCTCTGAACACGATGGGTGGTAAGCCTTTTGTAAGCGGATCCGCGAGCAACTTTTCGGTACTTATATGCTCAAGACTTATGACATGATCCCAGACTTTATCTTTCACAACATAATACTTTATATCAATGTGTTTGGCAGCACCACTTGACTTATTGTTGTGAGCATACTGTACTGCAGGATTATTATCGTAGTATAACTTAAGTGGTCTATAGATGTCGTCAACCACCTTTAAACCGGGTATGAACTTCTTTAGCTAGTTCACCTGCCCCGTTGCCTCATAACACATTACAAACTCGGCATACATTGTGGACGATGTAGTGACGGTTTGTTTTGAGCTTTTCCATGAAATAGCTCTCCCTACGAGAGCGAATACATATTCAGACGTGGATTTTCTATCATCTCCCGCATAATCAGAATCTGAATACCCCACTATATGGAGTGAATCTGATCTTCTATACGTCATCATGAGGCCTTTCGTTCCTTGTAAATAACGCAAGACTTTCTTTACTAATTTCCAGTATTCTATTCCAGGATTGCTCTAGAATCTGCCAAGTAACCCGGTAACAAATGCCAATTCAGGGCGCGTACATACTTGAGCATATTGCAAGCTTCCGACAGCTGAAGCATGTGGAACCGCTTTCATTTGATCGATCTCATATTGGTTCCTAGGGCATTGAAAATCCCCATATCTGTCGCCCTTGACTATAGGAGCAGGTGAGGGACTACATTTGTGCATATAGAATATCTTTAAGATCCTTTCTATGTATGCCTTTTGTGATAGTTCTAATACCCCTTTACTTCTATCTCGGTGAATCTCGATCCCTAGAACGAACAAAGCTTCACCAAGATCTTTCATATCAAATTTTGAGGACAAAAACTTTTTTGTCTCCAGTAGTAGACTGACATCACTACTAGCAAGTAAGATATCATCCACATACAGGACAAGGAAGATAAACTTCCTATTCTTAAACTTTGCATAGACACAATTGTCCTCAACATTCTCTTTAAACCCAAAGTTTTTTATTGTCTGACTAAACTTCAAGTACCACTGTCTTAAAGCTTGTTTTAATCCATAAATTGATTTCTTTAGACGACATCTCATTCGTTCTTTTCCTTCCATGACAAAACCTTTTGGTTGTGCCATATAAACATTTCCCTCCAAGTCCCCGTTGAGAAATGCCGTCTTTACATCCATCTGATGTAATTCTAGATCGTAATGTGCCACTAATAACATTATAATTCTGAAGGAATCCTTACATGAGACTAGAGAAAAGGTCTCATTGTAATCAATCCCTTCTCTTTGCGTAAAGCCTTTTGCCACAAGTCGCGCTTTATATCTCTCTATATTCCCTTGAGAGTCAAGTTTTGTTTTGTAGAGCCATTTACAGCCTATTGTTTTGGCTCCTTTAGAAATTATTTCCAAGTCTCAAACTTTATTGGCATTCATAGATTTCATTTTATTGGCATTCATAGATTTCATTTCATCTTACATGGCCTCAAGCCACTTTGATGAATGATCACTTCTCATGTCTTCTTCAAATGAGGTGGGATCATCCTCCACTTGAAATTCCTCAGTGTTGTACACTTTATAACCAGCAGGAATAGCTGATTTTCTAACTCTTTGAGACCTTCTAGGGGCCTCTATATTTGGCACATCTTCTGTTTGAGGCTGTTGTTGTTCCCCCTCATGTGTGGCAATAGGTTCTACAGGATCCTGAAGAACAGGTTCCCCATCGTCATTCATTGTTGCCACAGGTGGAATAACAACAGGTGCTGGCACCATAGTATCTTACACTGTCGGTGCAGCGACAGCAGGTAGTGAGAAAAATGGCTCATGAATCATCAGAGTGGGCGCATACACCCGCTTCTCTTCAAGGTCAATTTCTCGACCTACCATGCTCCCCCTCATCATTTCATCCTCTAGGAAGACAGCGTGTCTTGTTTCCACAAACTTTGTATGTCTGTCTGGACAGTAGAAACGAAAACCTTTTGACTTTTCTGGGTAGCCAATGAAATGACAACTTACTGTTTTGGGATCTAGCTTCCTAATGTTTGGGTTAAATACTTTAGCCTCAGTAGGACTCCCCCACACACGTAAGTGGTTTATTGAGAGTACTCTTCCTGTCCACAACTCATACGGTGTTTTGGGCACCGACTTACTTGGTACTATATTGACAATATAAATGGTGGTTTTTAACGCCTCCATCCATAGGCTCAACGATAAGGTGGGGTAACTTATCATACTGCGCACCATATCCATCAGGGTACGATTGCGTCTTTCAGCTACTCTATTCTGTCGAGGTTCGCCCGGTGTAGAATACTGGGCTACTATGCCATTCTCCTATAAGAACATTGCAAAAGGTCCAGGAACTTGGCCATATGGGGTATGTCGACCGTAGTACTCCCCCCCCATGGTCGGACCGGACTATCTTAATCTTTAAATTGTGTTGGTTTTCAACTTCTGCCTTAGATATTTTAAATTTATCCAATGCTTCTATTCTTTCTTTGATTGGATAAATGTAGCCATAACAGGAGTAATCATCTGTGAATATTATGAACAAATCATAACCATTCACACTCTTTACAGGAAATAGACCACAGATGTCTGTGTGAATAATCTATAAAATTCCTATGCTTCGTTTGGCATCTTTCTTAATTTTCTTTACATACTTTCCTTTTATGCATTCTCTACATTGTTCTAAATCTAAGAACTCTAATGGAGGAAGAATATCATTCTTAACTAGTCTTTCTATTCTCCCCATCGAAATATGGCCTAAATGACAGTGCCATAATTTCAACAACGCATTGTGAGCTCTCTTTCATTTTCTGTTTACATCCGCAGACGAGGATACATTCTTATTGTCGCACGCAATGTTCCCATCATTGCATACAACATTCACATCATCACGTAGTGATAACAAATAAAGCTTATTTTGTAAGATAGCAAGACCAACACATGCATTATTAAATGTTATCTTACATTTATCATTTCTAAAATGGCAATCATATCCATCATTGTCCAAGCATGAAACACTAATCAAGTTTCTCTATAAAGAGGGAACATAAAGAACATCTCTAAGTAAAAGTGTGAAGCCATCAACAAGCTCTAGAGAAAGATCGCCAATGGCTTCGACATCTGCTCGGACTCTATTTGCAACTTTAACATGTCTTTTGCTTCTTTCCATAGTCCTCGTCGAACGGAATCCCTGTAAAGAATTAGCAACTTGAACAGTTGTACCTGAGTCAATCCACCAAGTAGATTTCAAATACTATACATATAGGGATTCATTTATGAATGTAATAATGTTCTCACCTTTCTTTGCCATGATCATCTTTAAGTAATCTGGACAATTTTTCTTATAATGTCCCGTCTTCTTGCAATAGAGACATTGGTCTTTCTCTACTATGAACTGGTTCTGCTGAGGCTGATGCAGCATGGGACCCTTTTCCTTTGACTTTGAGGAAAGTTAGCATTATTATACTTTTTCTTATTGTCTTTCAGGTAATTAATAGTGCCACCATTGGCAGATTTTATTCTTTCCTCCTCTTGCACACACATAGCCATGAGCCTCTCTAAGTCCCACTTTTCGGACTGTATGTTGTAGTTGACAACAAAAGTGTCAAACTCTTTTGGCAAGGAAGCAAAAATCAGATGAATAAGGAACTCTTTCTTGAGAGCCAGATCCATTGGTTTTAGCTTGGATGCCAAATTGCTCATCCTTAGTATGTGCTCTCTTATGCCACCATTACCAGAGTACCTCTCTGTCACCAGCTGCTTTATTAGCTGGGTAGTATATGTCTTTGAAGAGCCAATGAATTGACTCTTTATTCTGTCGAGGTACTCGGTGACGATTGTCACACTTTGGGATTGAGCCCATAATTGCAGGTTCAATCGTATTCTTTATCACAGCCAAACATTTCTTGTTGGCAGTGACCCACTTCCTATGCTCAAGGTCATAGGACATCTTTTGAGATGCAAAATCTCTATCTCTAGTTGCCCAAGCGGCATCAGCCTCGTTTGTCTCCCTCACCGGTGTCACAGGCTCAGTGGAACACGGTGAGGTGACTATCCAGTCAACCTCAGCCAAGATGAAGGCCAGGTCTATCTTTTTCTTCCACTCCTTGTAGTTGTCACCTTTGAGAGTGGGGATCTCTTTGATACAACCCATTAAGTTGTATCCGCCTGAAAACACAATTTATATAGAGTGAGAACATAAATAATAATAATAACAATTACATGCCTTAGTTTCAACGTTAGTCAAAATTAAAACATACAATTGTCCTCTACACTAATTCTACATCATCATTGGGCAGAAATAGAATTAATGCACAACAAAACTCATCATTAACATCATAATATTGTAATTAATCAATGTTGGTCAGAATAATAACAATATTATAATCAACTAAAAAACATATCCATTTTCAAAATTAAATTCTCCCATTGGTTCGAATTTAATAATGAAAATAACAACTTTAAATACGCAACGGAAAATTAATCTCAATTTAGTGAATTTTACCCACAGAAAAATTCTCTTTTCTATTTTCTTTAAGCCATTTATCCATTTTTCCAAGAAATAAATATTCACTGAAAAAAGAAAACAAAAAATGACTCATTTTAGCACTGTTCATTGGCCTAGCAAGGAAAACCAGCTCGGCCCACTACCTCTACTCGACGCCCGGCCGCACCCAGGCTGCAACGTGGGCCTGGGCCGGCAAAGTGCCATGGCCGCGCGCGCCCACCTGGGCCATGAAACGGCCCGCTCGATCTGAGCCGTCCGCGCCGATCCGACGGTCGAGCATTGTTATCGGGTAATCAAAACCCCCAACGGCCGACGCAGGCAAAACCCTAATGCCATTCTCTTCTTTGCTCTCTCTCTCTCTCTCTCCGCTCTCTCTTCTCTCCTCAGTGCAGCTACAGCAGCAACCGAACGAGTGAACGAGCAAAATGGTGGAGCGGGCAGCCATGGCGCTGTCGCCGCCCCTCACCATCGAGCGGCCTGGCCGCGGCACCCCCTTGGCCGGAGCCCGGCGAGCAGCGCCCCCGGTCGGCCTTCTTCTCCCCATATGCCGGCGAGCCGCACTACGGCTCCCTTTCCCCTTCTTCCCCTTCTGATTTGCGTTCTTTCTTTTGTTCTTCTCGGATTCAACCGATTGGGGATCTAGGGTTAGGGTTTTGGGTTTCATTGTTCTTTTTCCCCGTGATTGATTCGCGGGTTTAGGGTTCGACTCTTACCTTCTTAAGGCCAAAACCCTCTTCTTTTTCTCCTTTCCTTAACCCAATTAGGGTTAGGGTTCAACCGAACCCTCTATCTTCTCAAATCCGAACCGGATCTGATCTGCTTTCTTGTCTGTTTACCCGTTCTAGATCTAAAAAACCTTAGAAATCGTGGCTCCAATATCATTTGTTAGACTATTCGGATCACAAGGGACATAGATCTAGCTAGGTATGTCTTTTAATGGATAACATGTTCTAGTACATCTACTAGACAGAGATTAGAGAGAGAGTAGTGCTAGGTTACCGACCGTTGTAGAGCTTCGATCCAGATGCGTCAGCCATCTCATCGATGTCTGCGCTAGGGCAACGACGGTCGGTGAAGGCGATGTCGGTGATGCGCGGTGGCGACCGGTGGTGAAGGCAGTGGAGTCCGGTGCCGGCGGTGAAGATCGATAGCGGCGTAGTGCAGTGGTGGATGTGCTTCCCGTCACTGGCTGCGCCCCTCACTAGATCGGGTTTAGGGTTTGTCGGTGGGGAGCTCGGCTCAAGAGAACCTCGTACTCAGAGCCGCCGGCCCCCACCTCTATTTATTGCGTAGTGTGACAGGGCCCTCCAGCCATAGTGGGTTGGGTGCCCCCGATCAGGGCCCGGATCAAATGTCCAACTGGGCCGTTGGGCCTAGTTTGGGATTAGAGATCAATCTAACAACCGTCAGATAATCTGGCGGACAGCGGCGGCAACGACTGCCTCAGCTATACGGAAGCGCTGTGAAGCGGTTGTGGCGATCGTGGTCGTCCTCGTCGTCCTGGGGGTGATTGGCTTCAGACTTGTAATTCTAGTGGCATTGGCGCCAGGGCCTTGAACTTGCCTTTACATGGCGCATGAAAGTTAGTGTTGGGAGCCATAGAATAGACAGCGACAGAAAAAAATGAAACTAATGGAAACATATTGGGGTAGGGCTCTTAAAATGGACGTAAAGTGAATTAGTGCACGCCAATACTGCAAAAAGGAATGTAAAATGCAAATAAGTTTCTACGCACCTCTTTTTTTTATAAGATATAATTTGGACGCAAACAACTCACACCACACTGACTTTACATGTAACTTTTTTTTTGATTAGTATAACTTGGACGCACACAACCCACACTCATATCACACGCGCACACATGCAAAGAAAGAGATTGGAGACTCTCTAGCCTCCAGTGCGCGGGAAACGTGCAGTACCACCGAATGCGTACACGCTCGCGTATACGACGCCAGAGTTTGAACCTTGGTAGATAACGTCTCATTGGACAGCCGTACTACCAGACCAGGCCTTTTCGCGTTTCTACTCACCTCCTACCCATACCGGTTGAACATTCTTTTCTTTCTATATAAAACAGAGTACTAGAAAGCTCCTAGATATGCACAGACACAAACTTCTACAAGGATTTGTTTGGATCCATTCATTTTGAAGGAATTGAAATTTACTTAATGAACTAGGCTATTTGGCTTAAATTTTGACATTCCATAACTTTTCAAATTTCAAATGTAAGCCTATCTTAAATTCATGGGGTGGGAGATAGAAATAGATTCTATAGATCCCAATTCTATGTTTCTCCGTTACGACTTATAGTACGCTCTTTGACTCGCTTTCTTATAGTAGAAGTGTAGCACATATGTGGCAAATAATAGTGTATATACAAATATATTTCATGTACAACTATATTAGCTTTATTGATTTGTGCCTAAATTATGATTATTTTTTGAGAAAAAATATTATGATTATTGGAATAGAATTCAAGAAATCCATATTCATTCCAAACAGGGCCTAAACGTCTATGTAAACATTTATCCAATAGACCTTGACATTGATCACAAAGTCATTAGAAGTGGCTCATATCGACGTGCACGTGATCTACTATCAAGAATAACCAATCCTAGATATGCGAGCATTGGTACGTATTTGCTACCGCATGATGATGTTGTTGTTCCATATATTGAGCGGTGACAATCAAAACACTAGTTAAAAAAATATTATCTCGGCCCATTTCATATTTTCACCTCGGTAGCCATTGCTCTGCTTTTTCGACAGAAAGGAGATGCCACGTGTCACAATAAAAAATGTGAATCCACACGTATAGGACACAACGGGACAATAAAAAAAATCTTATCTGCTTTTCGAGAGAAATGATGATGGCCCAACTCTCTTTTTTTTTGGGATACTTTTGGTATGATCTGAAGAAGTTAAGAGAAAAAACAAATATTTTTTTAGTTTTTCATGATTGAAATATTTTGTTGAGCAACCAATCTGCAATACCTCGCTATTTCGATAACTTGTAGGAACATGTTGAGCGATTTGAACATAAACTGCAATTGTTGACTTTTCTTAAAAGTTGCAACATATATGTGTGAGCATCCGCGAATGTATTCAGTTTCGAAAAAAAAAATTCAAACTAAGACCCAAAATTGTCAAAAATAAAGAGGAAGCCTGAAACATTTCACGAAATGAGTATTTCGATGAAATGAGGACCAACAAAAAGAAATATAAAACGACGAAACATCCATCTTAATTTCCGTTGGCCCAACATTCTTAGCCAGCCCATCTAATTATAGCGCCAAGCATTTTCAGCCCAACAAAAAGCCCATGGAACTGAAAACATTGCACCCAATTACTAAGTGAAAGGCCATACATATATAGCAGCCTGAAAAATGAGTCACCAGTTTTCAACAATATGGGCTCAATATATGTACTTCAACTAGGAAGAGGCCTAGCTAGGGCCTTGTTGTCAACACCTACTGGAGCATGTACATCTGTTACTCTTTGAATGTGTGCTATGATAGTTATCTATTTTATCCGTTTGCACCTTCTCTATGAAGCTTTAAGCACTAAAATTGTAAATTAAAATATCTAACTTTTGTTACTAAAACAGGATCGCACTACTACACCATTACAAATTTTTACCACACGGAAGAGGCCACCATTTATAAAGCCACACGTCCCTATACGATGGTAGCTACACCAAATCAGAAACCTACATGTCGGTACACAAGTTTTCTTTTCTTTTCTTTTCTTTTTGATAAATCGACGCCGGGGGGGATCCCCCACCTGGAAGATATATTGATGATTGGCTTTGAAATAGCCATTTGATTGCAAATACACTTTTCGGATTTTGCTGGTGCTAAGAGTACAATGCGCTAGATATTACAAAGCACAAAAAAGAGGCGAACTGTCAAGTTCCAGTCATGTTGCTGTAGACGAGCACCCCATAGGTAAGCTTCATGTTTGTAAGCTTCATGTTTGCGCGTCATGGTCCATTGACAACACCACAACCAAGAGGCTAAACTCCGCGACCTCCACTCCAACGAGTGCTGTTAAGCTTTGAGTCGATTCAGATAGATGACAGTCGTGATTACATTGTCTTAGAAGCACATCCAGGACCCAATTGACGCCCGCCAACGCCCAGTGAGGCGAGGAATCCTCAATGGAGGAAGGGCCGGCAAAAAGGAGAACGAGGAGATCTAAGAGAGGGGACCATGGTCTCGTTACCGGTATTTGATGAAACAAGGCAACCAAGGATCATGGAGGAAGGCACAGCTAGGCCACTGGAAGCGAAGCATGACAGTTAGAACTTATGCAAAACATCAGAGAGAAGGGGTTGGAACTGACGCGCGGTTTTGAGAAGTGCACAGCATGTCATTGTGCACCGACAAACAACACTCTCAAGTGACAAAACTCCAAGGACCTCCAATCTCTAAGCAACTGTTAAGCTTTGAGCCAAGAAGGCAGACGACAGTCGTGATTTGCACTGTCTTGAAGCACTTTCGGGATCCAGTCGACACCCACCAACACCCATCAAGGGAAGGAAGCCTCGAAGGAGGGAGGGATGGCAAAAGGAGAATGAAGGGATCCAAGAGAGGGGATCATGGTCCCACTAACCCAGCATTTGGTGAGACAAGGCAATCAAGGCTCATGGATGATGGTAGAGTAAGTACACTAGTAGCGATATTTTGGGCACCGTGAACAAATACTGGCACCAATGGCGATACCTGAGGCCGACAACGGCGAGGAGCCCCACCTCCACCTCAAGGAGCCCCCAGAGAGGCCGCCACCCTGATGACATGTAGGAGCAACGACAGGCCTAGCGCGACGGCGGGGTTCTTCAGCGACGCCTTCAAGAAGGAAATCATCGTCGCTGGCCTAGGCTAGAGCTGGGCTGAGCTTTCGCCCAAAACCTTGCAAGTGCTCCTGTAGCTGATGCCTTGACGCTGCCCCACATTGCCACTACCACCGCGGGCACAGGCATGGGTGACACCACCACTCTAAAGAACAAGCGTTCTGCCCTCCCCAACAGGGGAGGGCGCCCACAGACACGCAGCCCCGCCGCTGGCCCATTGGCGGCCAAACTGCGCGCACCATGCTCGCACGTGAAAAAGAAACCACCCATAGGCACGTAGCCCAGCCGCCGGCTTTCCCGTAGCCAAACCGCGCGCCTAGGGTCCCAACACACGCACAAGAGGAAGAGCGCCATAGCAGAGAGCAGCACCACCAGATCTTGCCGTGAGATTGAGAATCCGGCGATGGGGGTGGGAAGCCGCAATCTGGTTGAGCAGACACCCGTGCACGGGCTCCCACACCTGGGAGCGCCACACGGGGATCCCGCTTACTGGGCCCTTGTTTAGTTCACAAAAATTGGGAATTTGGGCTACTGTAGCACCTTTTGTTTTTATTTGGCAATTATTGTTCAATCATGGACTAATTAGGCTCAAAACGTTCGTCTCACAATTTCCAACCAAACTGTGCAATTAGTTTTTTTCATCTACATTTAATGCTCCATGCACGTATCGCAAGATTCGATGTGATGGCTATTGTAGCACTTTTTGGGAAAAGTTTTTGCGAACTAAACAAGGGCTGGGGACTCCGGTAAGCCAGAGGGGCTGGCTTGGCCGCCGTCACCCCGGTTGCCACGACCAGCCATGGGGCCAGCAGGCATGGCCCGGCCAGCCACGGCCGTATCCAGGACCGTGCACCCAGCCTAACCACGGCCGCCAGCCGCTGGCCGAGGCGGTAGACGACAGAGGGGGCAGATCTAGAGGTGGGAGCAACAGATCTAGGGCTGGGGCGGCCGGATCCAACCGACGACTGGCCGGAGACGCCCAATTTTGAAGATGACAAGAAGCCCGACCATGTCTATAAGTTGAAGAAGACATTGTATGGCTTGAAGCAAGCACCTAGAGCATGGTATGAGAGATTGAGGGACTTTCTACTCTCTAAAGGGTTCATGATGGGCAAGGTTGACACCACTCTTTTCATCAAGAAGATTGGAAAAGATTTATTTGTGTTGCAAATCTATGTTGATGACATCATATTTGGATCAATCAATCAAGATTTTTGTGAAGAATTTGAAAAGATGATGGCTAATGAGTTTGAGATGTCCATGATTGGAGAGTTAAGTTACTTTCTTGGTCTTCAAATCAAGCAATTGAAGAATGGTACATTTGTGAGTCAAGGAAAGTATATCAAGGATATGATCAAGAAGTTTGGCATGAGTGATAGCAAAGCCATTAGTACACCAATAGAAACAAATGGCAACTTGGATAGTGATGCAAGTGGCAATATGGTGGATCAAAAATTGTATCGGTCTATGATTGGAAGCCTACTCTATGTGACCGCATCAAGGCCGGATGTCATGTTTAGTGTATGCATGTGTGTAAGATTTCAAGCCTCACCAATAGAAACTAATTTCAAGGCTACAAAGAAAATATTGAGGTGCATGAAGCATACACAAAATGTTGGTTTGTGGTATCCTAAAGGAGCAAAGTTTGAGCTAGTTGGTTACTCCGACTTGGATTATGCGGGATGCAAGGTTGAAAGGAAGAGCACCTTGGGCACATATCAATTGTTGGGAAGATCACTTGTTTCATGGTCATCAAAGAAGCAAAATAGTGTTGCATTATCAACCGCCAAAGCCGAATACATATCCGCCGATAGTTGTTGTGCACAAATTCTTTGGATGAAGGCCACTTTGAGTGACTTTGGAATCAAGTTCAAGAATGTGACATTGCTATGTGACAATGAGAGTGCAATCAAGTTGACCAACAATCTGGTTCAACATGCAAGAACAAAGCACATTGATTTCCACCACCATTTCATAAGAGATCACCAACAAAAAGGGAACATTTGCATTGAGAGTGTAGGCACCGAAGATCAACTTGCCGATATATTCATCAAGCCATTGGATGAGAAAAGGTTTTGCAAGCTAAGGAATGAGTTGAACATATTAGATTTCTCAAATATGTGTTGATGCACCCCCCACTTAATATGACATGCCTCTCCTTCGAGCAATCAAAGGTAAAAGTTAATTGGCATGGCATACATCCTTGCTAAGGACATGTTTAGTGCATCTAGACATCTTTCACATTTGATAGGCTCATTCATGAAAATCAAATGATTTTGATGTTTGTATGGTACCACTATTGTTTCTATGCTTATTTTGGTCTAGTGGTAGCATATACATATTTGTGGGCTTGTAAACCTAATGTTTGATCTAGAAAATGAGCTCTAAGTATTTAACTCAACATGGTACAAGATAACCCTTATTTGGAGGTTTGAAGAAGCTTGTCCTTGGATCAAACCAAGTTAAATGTCTTTGGCAAGTATTCTAGATTGAACCAAATTTGGGAAAATGATCCTCACCACATTGATTGACATTGATAATCTCAACCTATCTACATTTTGAACCTTTGTGGTCATTGATGACAAAGGGGGAGAAAAATCCACAAAGATATTAGTGTTAAGGGGAGAAACAAAGATATAAGTAATACGGGGAGAAAGAGTGTACAAAGATAGTAAAAAGACAACAAAGGGGGAGAATTTGACATAGGAGGAGAGATATGACAAAGAAAGGGTTCAAATTAAAATTTTGAGGACACAAGTAGGGGGAGCAAGCTCATGAACTTGTATGGTACATTTGAATGTGCATTTCATATGTTTGCTTGCATGGCACAAGTTTTAAAATGTCAATATACATGCTTGTGTGGTGTATGCTAGTTGTAGGTTTTAAATGATGAAATGAAAAACTAGCATGCATAGGTTATCTAGTACTTTTATTTCCAAGTTTCCAAGTGGTATCGAGCTAACCATGGTGCTAAGGATGGTATATAGGTGCAACTCCGATTGGTATCACGCTTCAACGGTCCATCTCTTATACCTTAGCATCATTTGGTAGATATTGTCTCCTATATTTCCTATCTAAGCATATGTGCAAGCTACAATCCAAACTCTTAGCACATATGTAGGGGGAGAAATTGCTACCATATGGATTCATGAAGCTTGTCCATATCCTTTTACACATGGTAAATAAGCTTGGGCAAGCAACATGGATTCAATTAAATTCCAATTCATATCTTTGTGTAAGGGTTGTCATCAATTACAAAAAATGGGGAGATTGAAAGCTCTAGTTTCGTTTTGGTGAATTGATGAAACCCTAAGTGCTAACCTAATTTATCAAAGTGATCATGAGATAGATAGCACATTCCAAGTGCTGAAGCAAATGGAGACCGTGACATGATGATGGTGATGATCAAGCGCTTGGACTTGAAAAGTAGAAAGAGAAAAATAAAAGGCTCAAGGCAATGGTATAAGTGGAAGGAGCCATTTTGTTTTGGTGATCAAGACACTTAGCGAGTGTGATCACATTTAGGTTCGATAGCCATACTATTAAGAGGGGTAAAACTCGTATCGAAATACTATCATCAAAGTGCCACTAGATGCTCTAACTCATTGCATATGCATTGAGGATCTAGTGGAGTGCTAACACCCTGGAAAACATTTGTGAAAATATGCTAACACATGTGCAAAAGGTGATACACTTAGTGGTTGGCATATTTGAGCAAGGGTTAGAAACTTCACCGGCGGAGTGTTCGGTCAGTGCGGATAGTCCGACGGTGCCACCGGCGCCCTGTACAAAAAAGACAGGGTTTCACATAATGCACTGGACGCTGGTCTCAACTGGACCGAAGCATCCGATCAGTGGAAGCAGTGAAGATGCTGGCATCGATCTTCGACCGGATGCTGGTTGGGTGTGTCCGGTCCCGCTGACGTGGCAGTGCACAGAGGAGACAATGTGTGACCGGACACTGGGTGAGTCCGGTTGGGCATGACCGGACGTGTCCGGTAGCCTCTGGAACCTTACTGGAAACGACCGGACGCTGGTGTTGGTGCGTCCGGTCACTTCGAGCAGCGTGTCCGGTCATCACTTGACCATTGGGATCGGGCGCTCGGTATTTGAAGAGAGGGATGACGTGGCAGCCATCCGTTGATCGGTCGCTGGCAGGGTACGTCCGGTCACCCCGAGCAGTGCCCAGTGAAGGGGTACAATGGCTCTATTTCATGGGGGCTTCTATTTAAGCCCCATGGCCGGCTCTAGCTCACTCTCTTGGCCATTTGCATTGATATAGCAACCTTGTGAGCTTAGCCAAAGTCCTCCCACTCATCTCCATTATTGATTCATCATCTGTGTGAGATTGTGAGTGAATCCAAGTGCATTACTTGAGTGTTTGCATCTAGAGGCACTTGGTGTTCATGTTTCGCTACGGGTTTCGCTTGTTCCTCTTGGTGGTTGCCGCCACCTAGACGGCTTGGGGTAGCGAGGATCGTCTAGCGGAGGTTGGTGATTGTCTTCGGCTCCGATCGTGGTGATTATGAGGGGTTCTTGACCTTTTTCCCGGCAGAGAGCCAAAAGGTACTCTAGTGAATTGCTCGTGGCTTGTGTGATCCTTATCTTGTGTTGGTTGTGCGGCACCCTATTGAGGGTTTGGCGTGTGATGCCAATTAGCGCATGAACCTACAAGTGAGTGAATTGCCACGAGGACTAGTTTGCCGGCAAGCAAGTGAACCTCGGTAAAAAATCATTGTGTCATCATTTGATTCTGAAGTGATTGGTATTCATTCTTGTGATTGATTGGTTCACTCCTCGACTCTGCGGTATAACCATCTTGCTCACTCTCTCTACATTACCGCAAACTAGTTGTCAAGCTCTTTAGTGTAGCTAGTTGTGAGAGCTTATTAGTTTGGTTAGTGTGGCTCCTTAGTTAGCCTTTGAGAGCACACTAACTTAGTGTAGTGACATAGCTATTGTGTGGAGATAAACTATATAAACTAGAATTGTGGTT
Organism: Miscanthus lutarioriparius; assembly: GCA_904845875.1. NCBI lineage: Eukaryota > Viridiplantae > Streptophyta > Magnoliopsida > Poales > Poaceae > Miscanthus > Miscanthus lutarioriparius. Next base: position 99,268,010 of record CAJGYO010000010.1, on the reverse strand, counting down.
GGTGGCTTGCATTTTTTTGTAGCCTAGCGCAACACTTGCTTCGCCTCATAATTGTCTAACCGATTTGTTCAGTGTTGTTGTAGAAATTTTTAATATCCTATTCACCCCCCCCTCTAGCCATTAGGACCTTTCACTAGGGTCGCAACACAAACACAAGAGGAAGAGCGCCGTAGCAGAGAGCAGCACCACCAGATCTTACCGTGAGGTCGAGAATCTAGCGACGGGGGTGGGAAGCTGCTATCTGGTTGAACAGACACCCATGCAGGGGGCTCCCACACCTGGGAGCACCACACGGGGATCCCGCTTACCGGGGACGGCGGCAAGCCGGAGGGGCTGGCTTGGCCGCAGTCGCCCCGGTCGCCACGGCCGGCCAGGGGCCAGGCAGGCATGGCCCGGCCATCCACGACCATATCCAAGACCGTGCGCCCAGCCAGCCACGGCCGCCGGCTGCTGGCCAAGGCGGGTAGGCGGCAGAGGGGGCGGATCTGGAGGTGGGAGCAGCAGATCTGGGGCCGGGGCGGCCGGATCTAACCGCCGACTGGCCGGAGATGCCCGGTCTTAATCCTACAACACAGTTACATCAAACTTAGTTATTAATTAGCAATAGATAAAATGTTATAGCTATAACAAGAAATGCTAGGCCTAGGACTTGCTTGTCCAGACTTCCAGGCTCCGCCCCTCAGCACATGGTGAAGAAATTAAATAAAGAAACCAAACGTAACATAAAGTTTTGTAATATCGTTAACCTATTCTAATGAAAAGAAACTGCTGCATCTGTGGGTAATAATGTGTATATATATATATATATATATATATATATATATCCCTATATACCATATATATATAATATTATGGATCCTCCCCATCAGTCTTTCTTTATTGTGTTCTCCTCCCTGTGGATGGTACGTAGGTTCGTTCCATGCGCGGTGCAATGCATGCATGAAGGCTTCCGAACAAGATAGCAACAAAGGGCCCCTAGGAAAAAAAGATCATATGGAGCTAGGGACTGGAGTGGAGTGCCTTGAGGCGAAGGAAAACATAAAGAGCTCCAACAAGCAAAAGATGATATGAATCCTGAATGTCCTCAAGAACATGAAGATTTGCTTTCACAAACATCATTGAGGTTTAATTTGCTTTCTTTAATTTGTATATTTTATTTGTGGCAGCTTAGATGCATGTTCTTATTTCACCGATATAGTATATGCGTATGTGGTATCCCATTTTAATTAGAATGAAACCCGGCCCAGCCCATCAAGACTGGCCAATAATCAATACGATGTGTGTTTGTGTAGTGTGCTAGCTGACGTTTCCTTGTCGGAGTGGGGAGCAGAGATCGAGTCCTTCCCATCCGCCACATGTCGAAATCGACTAGGAATGTCTCGTGGTGGCCTGCGTCGGTGGTATAGGTTCTGTCACGTCCGTTCTAGATCGGCCGCTTCGTAATCCGGCAGCTTGTCGGAGTCCTACGTTAGTTAGTACGGCCCGGCCCCCTACGACTAGATGTCTCTATATGGTCCTCTTATAATCAGCAAAACAGGCAGGTAGCTGCAGCCATCGACGCACACACACATACATACTCGCAAACTAGAGATCGAGCTACAAGTAAACGCATAATAATTTTAAGTGTTGTTACTCTTCGGTCGTCCTCGACTAGCGAGATCGATGTCCTGTTCTTCCATCAAATATTCTGCTTTTTCCCGGTACCGCGCCAAATAACCATGGATTTTTTGTTTGGGCACACGAGGAGGGCGAGTTCGTGGACGTCGACCTGGGATAGCAGCCGTCGGCGGCGGTAGCGAGCGCGGCCGAGCATGCAGCGCCGTGGGGCGCTTCTGTAGAGCGATCAGGGACCAGGTCTTCGGCTGCCTGTTCTCGTGTTTGTTGCGGCCTCCATGCGATAGGAAGGAGGAGCATTGAAAAACAAAAGCTGACGAAACAGATAGACACTACTAGATAACAGACTTTAGAACGATATCCCAATTTGACATTAGCCTCGGTATTTTTTGTCGCCGGGGCTAAAGGACCCTTTAGTCCCGGTTCGTAATACCAACCGGGACTAAAGGTCCCTGCCCAACGGTTGTCCGAGTGGCAGGGATCTTTAGTCCCGGCTGGTATTACCAACCGGGACTAAAGGTAAACCTTTAGTCCCGGTTGGTAATAACAGCCGGGACTAAAGGTTTTAATTCCAGTTTGGGTGATATCCCGGGAATAAATATTAATCTTTAGTCCCGGTTTGGCCACCTAACCGGGACTAATTATGCGGGCCTATACAACGGCTCATTTCTTTCTCCCCGAGCCCGAGCCATTCCATTCAAACTCACTGCCTCTGTTCTTCAGCTTGCTGTTGTTCTTGCTCTCTCCTCCTTCATTGATGTTGCTCTTCGATTTTGGAGGTAACAAACTTAATCCTCTTATGTTTTATCAGTAGCTTATCTCATTTTGCGATGTAAATGCATGTGTAACTTTATATGTTGGACTTTATTATGATTTTATATGTCATTTTTAGCTTAAAATCACATGATGATTTGCATATATATTTGGATAAACAAAAGTTAAATTAGTTCATCAAAATCATGCCTCGCTCGTCCTCGCTGGAGCACGCAACATCCTCGTCTCCGGCGGCTTACGTGATCTTAGAATTAATTTTTCCATGAAATGAAAAACTTAGAAAATAGTTAGAAAATTGTAGAAAATCCGTACTAGTTGAACTTGCGGACCGTGATCATCTCGGTGAGCATTTTCTCTGCCGAGCGGTAACGGACGTCAAAGAGGAGCTTTGATTCTACGAGGGAGAGCGGCAACGGTCGTGGAAGATCGTGTTCCCTTCCTCGTAGAATCGGAGCTCTTCCTTGGCTAAGTACGGTGCCGTCCGGTAGATAAATGCTCGCCGAGATGATCACGTAAGCAAGGTCAACTAGTACGGATGGTTATTTATTGAAACATGTTTTTGAGCTATGTGATTTCTATGTCATTTTTAGCTCAAAATCACATGATGATTTGCATATATGTTTGGATAAACAAAAGTTAAATTAGTTCATCAAAATCACGCCTCGCTCGTCCTCGCTGGAGCACGCACCATCCTCGTCCCCGGCGGCTTACGTGATCTTAGAATTAATTTTTCCATGAAATGAAAAACTTAGAAAATAGTTAGAAAATTGTATGCATGCGTGTATTTTTCATGCAAAGTTGTAACAGTGGTATAAAGCTGACCGGAGGAGGGGTAACAGTCGACAAAGAGTATGGAATGACAACAGTGGACCTCAACAATATTGGGTACAAAGAGGAACCATTCGTCCTTGCTGCCGATGTGAGTCAGGTGTTCTATGTGAAAGACATGTCTACAAAATCATAGACAGGAAAAAACGAAGACATCAACTCAATGATGAATCAGCCAAAGCGCCACATAATTCTTTCTGGGAAAATAAATATAGTGGGAATTGAAAACAAGTCAGACATGTCAAAAGATTACGAAAGAAATATCCGAATTCCACCCTTCATAGTGAAGAAAGATCCAAGCATCATGTTAAATGATGAAGACACTCCATGGTTACGACAAGATCATAACCAAGGGTCATACGTCAAGAAAAAATTCACTATTGTGCCCGCATGATACAATGATGCATGTTTAATATATTATGTTTTAGAGACGGATATTATGTAATATGTTATGACTTCACAATTGTAGATCTTGCTGAGATGATCAAACTTGGTATTCAGAGTTTTTTCATCTGAGGTCATTTAGTGTCTCATTTGAGCAAGTTTGACCAAGTCAAATTTGGTCAAATAAAAAAACAACACTTTGACTCTAGTATTATGAACTCTAAATGACTTCAAATTGAAAAGTTTTGAATACCAAGTTTATTAAACTCATCAATATCTACAATTGTTGTTTTGGTCAACTTTCCATTTGAGAAAGTTTAAACAGTTCAAATTTGTGATTTCTAAATTTCGACGCCTACAAACTAGTTTTCGGGACCCTAGATTGTCTCAAATTGAAAAGTTTTGAATACCAAGTTTGTTCATCTCATCAATATCTACAATCCTTATATAGGCCATTTTTTATTTGAGAAAGCTTAAACAAAATGTAGTTCAAATTTCACAAGTGTGTGACATAGTTTTGGAAAGTCTATATGAGATTCAAGAAGTTGTGACTAGTGTTTGATAAAAATTTCTCAAATGGTAAAATGAGCTATGTAACAATTGTAGATCTTGCTGAGATGATCAAACTTGGTATTCAGAGTTTTTTCATCTGAGGTCATTTAGTGTCTCATTTAAGCAAGTTTGACCAAGTCAAATTTGGTCAACTAAAAAAACAACACTTTGACTCTAGTATTATGAACTCTAAATGACTTCAAATTGAAAAGTTTTGAATACCAAGTTTATTAAACTCATCAATATCTACAATTGTTGTTTTGGTCAACTTTCCATTTGAGAAAGTTTGGATGGTTCAAATTTGTGATTTTTAAATTTCGACGCCTACAAACTAGTTTTCGGGACCCTAGATTGTCTCAAATTGAAAAAGTTTTGAATACCAAGTTTGTTCATCTCATCAATATCTACAATCGTTATATAGGACATTTTTTCATTTGAGAAAGCTTGAACAAAATGTAGTTCAAATTTCACACAAGTGTGTGACAGTTTTAGAAAGTCTGAGATTCAAGAAGTTGTAACTAGTGTTTGATAAAAATTTCTCAAATGGGAAAATGAGCTATGTAACAATTGTAGATCTTGCTGAGATGATCAAACTTGGTATTCAGAGCTTTTTCATCTGAGGTCATTTAGGGTCTCATTTGAGCAAGTTTGACCAAGTCAAATTTGGTCAAATAAAAAACAACACTTTGACTCTAGTATTGTGAACTCTAAATGACTTCAAATTGCAAAAGTTTTGAATACCACGTTTATTAAACTCATCAATATCTACAATTGTTGTTTTGGTCAACTTTCCATTTGAGAAAGTTTGGACGGTTCAAATTTGTGATTTTTAAATTTCGACGTCTACAAACTAGTTTTCGGGACCCTAGATTGTCTCAAATTGAAACGTTTTGAATACCAAGTTTGTTCATCTCATCAATATCTACAATCCTTATATAGGCCATTTTTCATTTGAGAAAGCTTGAATAAAATGTAGTTCAAATTTCATAAGTGTGTGTCATAGTTTTAGAAAGTCCATATGAGATTCAAGAAGTTGTGACTAGTGTTTGATAAAAATTTCTCAAATGGGAAAATGAGCTATATAACAATTGTAGATCTTGCTGAGATGATCAAACTTGGTATTTAGAGTTTTTTCATCTGAGGTCATTTAGTGTCTTATTTGAGCAAGTTTGACCAAGTCAAATTTGGTCAAATGAAAAAACAACACTTTGACTCTAGTATTATGAACTCTAAATGACTTCTAATTGAAAAGTTTTGAATACCAAGTTTGTTAAACTCAAAAATATCTACAATTGTTGTTTTGGTCAACTTTCCATTTGAGAAAGTTTGGACGGTTCAAATTTGTGATTTTTAAATTTCGACGCCTACAAACTAGTTTTTGGAACGCTAGATTGTCTCAAATTGAAGAGTTTTGAATACCAAGTTTGTTAAGCTCATCAATATCTACAATCCTTATATAGGCCATTTTTTCATTTGAAAAAGTTGTAGAACAAAAAATACTACATTTTCTTTATTTTTATAGGTTCAACAAAAATTTCATGTCAATTTTGGTCAAAAACCGAGAAAAAATTGAAACATTGACGTTACAATAACGTGATAAAAAATTTCCTATCGAATAATATTAGTTTTATTAATTTTAAGTTACAAATATATTTTTGCATTAACAAAATACTTAGTATTAGTAACATTTATATTCTATATTCATAAAAGAAATTAAAAACTTTAGGTTACAAAATTTTCCTATTTGCAATAAATAATTAGTTAATCAATAGTAATTTTTAAAATAAATATTGCAAAAGTATTGAAGTTGCTATGGAATTAATTGATTAACCTAGTATTAAACAAAATCAAAATCCTGTGCCTTTCCAATTACGTCAAGGGTTGCCAAAATTTTCAGCCTTCATCCCTACCCAGCCAAGAACCGGAGTAAAGGTGTGGGCGGCAATTTGGTGCCCGCCTAAAATACTTTTTAGTCCTGGCTGGTACCACCAACCGAGACTAAAAGCCTTTAGTCCCGACTTGTAAGGCGAGCCGGGACTAAAGGGTTGGACCTTTAGTCCCGGTTAGTCTTACCAGCCGGGACTAAATGTCGTTTAGTCCCGGCTGTTAGGTCCCGGCCTATATATATTGAACGTCTGTTCTGTTCATCTTCGATCTCGCCTCCGTCGCTCAGTCCTGCCCGACCTCGCCATTCGCCGTCGCCGAGCTCGTCTCTCGCCACTGCCGCCGCCAGTGTCTACCCCCACCCGGCCGAAAGATTCTCCTGCCCGCATCATGGGTCAAGATCCCATCTCCGCGCCGCACCTCGACCCCACCTCCGTCGCCGACGCTTCCTGGCTACCACCGTATACCCTCCGCCGAACTCTCTCGCTCACGCTTCTTGATCGGCCATGTTTTTTAGATTTTTTTTACAAAGTCTAGGCCGTATGTTAGATTAAAATGTATTAAATTTTAATTAGTAGTTTATTGTTAGTTTTTTAGTTATTTTTAGATAGTTTTTGATATATGTTAGATTTAAATGTATTAAAATTTAATTAGTATTTTATTTAGATAGTTTATTTAGATAGTTTTTTATTATAGTTTTTGATATATGTTAGATTAAAATGTATTATCTATTACTAGTTTATCTAATTTCATGTTAGATTTATTTAATTGGATTTAGTAATTATATATTCTATCTCTCTATATATATCTAGAGAGAGATTCTATATATATACATATGTACTTAATTATTTCTATATGTATATATACATGTACTTATTTTCATGTGTTGAGAGAGAGAGAAAATTATATCTAGAGAGACATTCTATGTGTTATCACATGCATATCTAGAGATATAGACATATGTACTTATTTCTATGTGTTGAGAGAGAGAGAAAATATATTGTATCATTCTATGTGTATATATATACATGTACTTATTTCCATGTTTTTGGATCGAAAGTGTTTTTAATTCGATTCCAAAACCTATACCTTATTATTGTTTATCCTTATGAAATATTATGTGTTATTATATTTAATTGGATTTAGTAATTCTATATGTGTTATCACATGTACTTATGTTATGTACCATAGTAATTCTATCTATGTGTTATCTTGAAAATACAAATGGCTGCTCCGGATGATAACTTGAGTGATGACATAATGGCGGATATTATCAACGCCGGCACCAATGTGGATGTAGATGACATGAGTCAGTACTTTGCTGATTATGAGGATATCCTAAATATGCCGGTGGTTGAAAATCAACAAATTGTCGCGGAAGAAAATACTGGCGAGGTATATTCGATTATCTATCATCTCTTATAGATGCATGCGTACGTATATTTGTTGTTAATCGTTGTGTTTCTACTCATGTAGCCGGTCTTTGGATCTACATCAACCACCGACAAAAGTAGGAAAGTCCGAGGGCCAAAAAAGCCATTAGAGGGCCGTTTCATAATATCAGAATTCGACACCGACACCGGCAAACCATTGGGACCACATGCTCAGACATATGTCAATCAATGTGGGTTCATTGTAAGGGATAGGATCCCAGTTAGTGCTCGTGAATGGAAGCAGAAGATATCCGCTCCTAATGTTAGTTTTGTATCTGATCGTGACAAGAACCTAGCTTGGAGAGATATCACTCAGCATTTCACATTACAAGCAGATGATGCTTTGAAGGAGTTAGTGAGGGATTGGACAATGAAGAAGATGGCAACATTGTTCTAGAGTTGTAAGAAGACATTGTATAAAAAGTTTATCTTGAAGAATGCTACGCCGGATTTCAATGCTAAGGCGTTTGTCAAGTTGGAGTCCCATTGGGATGCCTTCGTAGAATACAAGACATCTCAAGACAAAGAGGAATGTGTGATGAGGAATCGCGAATGCCCGACATAAGCAATACCATCATCGCATGGGATCAGGTGGTTATAGGAGTGCTATTCCCAAGTGGCGTAACCTAGAAGCGAGATTACCGCCAAGGAATCATACCTGAAACAATAGAGAAGAACTGGCCTCAACGCAGCGAAGAATTGGTTCTACGCTCATGGGGAAGCCTAGACCCAGACAACGGCAAGCTAATTTTGGCCAAAAATTGAGAGAGCAACACGAGACTAGCTCGTGCTAGGGAAGAAGCCGATAGTGGTGTTTTCAAGCCCAATAGAGAGAAGGATGAATTGACATATGCCCTAGAGAATCCCGAACACGGTGGTCGAACAAGAGGCTATGGAGCGGTTCCGTGGCTACACGCATTCCCAATGCATAAGGATACCTCTGAAGCCGCCGCCAGAAAGAAGGATGAGGAGGCGAATCGAATCCGTGCATTGGAGCAATTTGTTGATGAGTCACGACAAAGATTGCTTGAATCACGTGAACGAGAAAAATCTCTTGGGGCAAGAATGCAGGAGGAGATCAAGAGGCAAGTGCAGCTAGCAATGAGTCAAATGCAATCGCAATCAACGCCGGAGTCACCATTAGCCCCGTTGGTCGATGAAAAGCGAGTTAAAGCTTCCACGGAGCTGCCAGTTATTCAAGATGACGCTGGGTTGCGCTTCCCTGTTGATGACATTACCGAGCCTCTAACAACATGTGAGCTGCACATTCCAGATGGTAATAATGCATCGGTCATGGTGGTTGTCGGGGTTGTATCTCCAATAGACCGAACGAAGACACCAAGAATGCATGGGTCGCTTATTCAACTCCGGATATGCTAGCATCTCGATCGATAGAGTGCTCAAAGGTTACAACAATATTCCTCTTGACATTGAAGGCGGTGATGGGGAGAAGACACTAGGAGAAGCAGAGAAGACATTTATTCAATGGCGCAAATGCTTCATCATCATTCTTGGGGCGCCACCGCTTCCCCTACCTCACCCTAGGTACGAATGAAAGTGAATGAAATATTATTTTCCATTAATTTTCTATTGGCTTCAAAAATAATTGACACACAACTTGTTTTTGTAGCAGGGTCTCCCCCCAGCCTAGCTCAATCATTCATTCCCCATCTCATCACAACGTCGCGGGGGGTGAGACGACTTCATCCCCACGGCAATCGCCAACTCCTACACTGGCCCCATCGCCTCCACAACGATCTCCAACTCCTACACCGGCCCCACCGCCGCCACAACGATCTCCAACGCCTCCACGTCGGTCTCCACCAACACCGGCCTCATCGCCTCCACGCCACGCCGATCTCCAACACTGCCCCCACCCCCTCCACAGCGACGCACTACAAAGACATCTAAGGTCCCGACGGCAAAGAAGACCCCGAGAAAAAGAGTTATTTCTCAAGAAATACTTTCTGAAAAGACTGATGAGCAAATAGCAGCTGAAGAAGACAAAAAAGTGAAAGATTTTTTTATAGATATAAAAAACAAGAGTCAAGCGAAGCTTAAGGAGAAGCCGTACTTTTACATACCACGAGATATGCTGAGGCAGAAGGTCGATGCTCACAAGAAAAAGATGATTGAACTTCGTAAGCCTTCGCCACTATTAGACTATGACCGCTCCCTCGTGAAGTCACATGATGCGAGATAAGAAAAGGAAAAGAGCATCGAGAAGGATGTCCCACACTCGGACAATGTATAAACCAATGCAAAATCTTGTTGTTGCTAATGAATATGGTTCCAACATAGAAGTCTATCGACCAGATCGAGAAGTGTCGGTTCAAGCCCTTAATGCTTTTTTTGAAGATACTTTGGTTTAACCTTGGATCAATTGATTCGGCAAAGCTCCAATCCGAACCTCGGAAGTTGATACCTGGAAGACTTATAAATATGGCAAAAGTCTGTACAACCCTACGGCTCTGAATGAATTGGGTACGCAAATGTACTTGCTCAACAAGTGGTACATGCAAAGGCGTGGGCGAGGGTGAGCAAAGGGATCTTTGTCAGATTTATAGACCATCATTACTTCCGTGGCGATGACATCTTACATATTAGTTTCGAAGAATTGCATCAACTATACCAAATGGACGCTCTGGACAAATCAATCATTAGCTCCTTTTGTTTGTAAGTGATTCTTACTTTTATTTAATAAACTCACTTCCATGTGTACGTGTATATAATTATTCTCACATGTAACTTATATTTATATACAGATTCCAGATGTCAAAGCTCCAAAGAATACAAGACACCAGTGTTGGCTTCATTGATCCTTATATCGTATTCAAAACCAGTATTATTGTCAAAGAGCGGTGGGTATCTGAAGCACAGGAGAATATCATGATGTTCTTCGTGAAGCAGCACGACAAGACAACAATACTTTTCCCGTACAACTTTGAGTAAGTGTTAATAATAATGTAGTCTACACATTTTATGTAATATCACTACAACTTATATGCATGTACGTGTGTGTATAAACCAATGCAAGTTTCACTGGATACTCATTGTCATTGAGTTAAACTCAAGTCGGTTAGTAATCTTTGACTCGTTGAGAAAAGAGCGGGCACTATACCAAGATATGATAGACATTTTCCAGTGGTAATTTCGATCTCTCGCGCACAACTATTATTGAATAGACTTTGCCATAATTTATTAACGATCGTACATTATTGGTCGCACAGGGTTTGGAAAGAGTTTATTCGGCAACATCGCAAAGATTGCAAGGCACCACTTAATGTAGTTGAAATACCAGTAAGTTGTACTATATACACTTCCCCACGTGTTTAATTACTATATCGTACTTCAATTTACGTGTGAGATGATGAGAATAATCTTCTTCTCGTACAGTGGTGTTTGTGGCAGCAACCAGGTAATAACTTGTGTGGATACTATGTTTGTGAATTTATCACTGCGCACGTAAGAAGAACTCCTAAAGATGTCCTCAGAGTACGTATATATCAATTTTTTTTATTTATTTTTAAATGAATATATATATATATGTATTAATACTTTTCCTTTTATTTCAAATGCAAGACTGAATGGTTGAAACAAAGAGTCATGCAAAAAGACCATCTGAAAGCAGTTCAAGAGTCAATAGCAGGATTTCTTCTAGAAAAAGTGCTAAATCCCAACGGCGAGTTCTACTTTGATCCTAAGGAATAAATGATGTAAATTAAATGTTTTTTGATATCGTTATTTTCGAGAACAAGATTATAAAAGTGTTGTATATATACATATATATATATATATCTATAATATATATAGGTTCATACTTTATTCGAATATAATAATGCTCGAGATGAGAATTGGATGTAATTATATGCATGCGTGTATTTATATTAGTAGCGTAGAATACGTACATAAAAACATATTATATATTAAACAAATACGTGTAACTGAACTGAAAACAAATTAAACAAAAAAAAGAAAAAGAAAAGGAACCTTTAGTCCCGGTTGGGGTTACCAACCGGGACTAAAGGGTGCGGCCACGTTTGCTCGGCTGGAGGGCCTTTAGTCCCGGTTGGTAACACCAACCGGGACAAAAGGTCCCTCTTTAGTCCCGGCTCGATGACCCGGGACTAAAGGTGGCACCTTTAGTCCCTGGATCGTTGTCCCGACGCGGTAACCGGGACTAAAGGCCGTTACCGCCCGGGACAACAAGTCCATTCTGTAGTAGTGTGACATAACAATTAAGAGGAAAGAAGAGATGCGTTTTTTCATCCTCACGAAACCCGGCTTGGCATTGTTTTTCCAACGAAACCTCACCCCTTACGTTTTGCCCATCTTGCATTCTTGCTGTAGTGCACCGCGCATCCCATATTTACCATACGCTATATGTATTTTATTTTGCATATGTGACTCTATTATATATTTTCTTATATCATATGAATATTGAAGTAAATTAAACTTTTGACATTTTTATGCTAATACTTAAATTATATGTATATGTAGTATGCAAGTGACTATATTATTGTTTATATGGCACATTTGATATCACAATACCATTCAAGAATTAAATGCTACAGCGTATAGATAGCATATGAAACAGTGAATAAAACTTTGGATTGAGAGATGTTGTTCCATGTCCTTGTTTTAAGACTGCCACATCTTAGAAACAGATAGATGAAATCTTCGATTAAGACTGGCCTTACCCTTTGATCAAATGCATTACTATTATCTTTCATGCGTTTAATGTGCCAATGGCATTGCCTCCATAGAAATGAACAAAAGAATGGTATAAAACTATACTTTTTCCAAAATCATTGCAACGTGTTTGAATACTACTACTTGATACTAGTATACTCTCCTATTCCAAAATAAATCAACTTCTAAAAATTGTCCTAAGTTAAACTATTTTATATTTAACCAAATTTATTAAAAAAAGACCATCAATGCTTATGACATCAAATTAGCATCACAAGATATGCCATTAAATATATTTTTATAATCTACTTATTTGGTATCATAAGCTTTGTTATTCTTCACTATAAAGTTGGTCAAATTGACTTTGGGTGATTTATGACTTGATTAATTTTGGGATGGAGGGGTTACCTTTTTAAAATCGACGGAGGTAGTATTTTATTATACTGCTTGGTTACAAACTTATACTCCCTCTGTTCCAAACTGTAAGGTGTTTTGGTTTTCTAAATACTTTTACTATATATCTAGACACAGTGTATATCTAAGTGTATAATAAAAACTATGTATCTAGAAAAGACAAAACAATCGACTTATAATTTGGAATGGGGGTATAATATAAAGAGTCTAACTGCAGATACTAGTAAATAATAGCCAATACTATTGATTATGTCGTCATAAAATAGTAATAAACAGATAAATCAGAAGTTCTCGGTAATCTTGTGTAGAAGGGATGGCAACTATGGACCGACGTCTCCTGAAAGCAGCCACATCCGGCGACGCTGCATCACTGAAACAACTGGCATCTCATGACCCGGGCGTGCTGCTTGGGACAACTCCACCGGGCAACACCTGCCTCCACATCTCGTCCATCCAGGGCCACGAGGAACTCTGGGAGAGCATCCTGGCGCCGGACCAATCCCCGGCACTCCTCTCCGCCGTCAACAAGGACGGCGAGACACCGCTGCTGGCGGCCGTGGCAAGGGGCCGTGCGTCTCTAGCCTCTGCTATGCTCAGGCGCTGCCGTGAGCGGCAGCTGAGCGAGGCGATCCTGAGGCAAGACAGGCACGGGTGCAACGCGCTGCACCACGCCGTCCGCAGGGGACACACGAAGCTGGCGCTCGAGCTGGTCGAAGTGGAGCCTGTCTTGTCGAGAGCCGTCAACGGGCGTAGCGAGTCACCTCTGTTCATCGCGGCGATGAGAAACTTCACGGAGGTGGCGGATAGACTGCTGGAGGTTCCTGATTCGGCTCACTCTGGAGCTTTCGGCTTCAATGTTCTCCATGCTGCTGTCAGAAGTGGAAATCTAGGTAACTGAATAGCACTAATAAGCATTGCATTGTGGTGAATCTTTTTACAAAATCTTGGCAGTGTTATGTACTACGTTCTTGCATCAATGCAATTATGCAATGTAGTAGAGTGCTTAACCTTTTTCTTTTTGTCCCTTGATTTGCTTTATTTCAGCTATCGCTAAAAAGTTTATGGAGACACATCCGTGGCTAGCCACAGAGGAGAACGAGAATAGGCACACTCCAGTTCACCTGGCTGCATATGACGGCGAGAGTAACGCGCTAGCAGTATTGCTGGAGCATTATCCGTCTTTGGGGTACCTAACCTCCACAGACGGTGACACTCTTCTCTGTGTCGCAGCATCTCAGGGCCATGGTGGTGTTGCTCGAGGGCTTCTTGAACACTGTCCAGATGCTCCCTACTGCGATGCAAGCAGCTCGACATGTCTTCACATTGCCGTGTTGTGTGGACATACAGAGTTTGTAAGATCTATCCTGGGGTTACAGCAGCCTGGCCACCTGATTAACATGCTAAATGGAAGCGGAGAAACTGCTCTGCATCTCGCTGTCAGAAACTGCATGCCGGACATGGTTGCTGCTTTACAGCTTCACCAGGACATAGACGTAACGGTGCTTAACAGCGCCGGTGACCCGGCAAGCCGGGTGTTGCCTGATGCCGCCAATCACACCAAGGCTTTAATCTCGGTACGCTTTTTTTTTTCTCTCACCGTTGCATTTATAATGGGATGTACAATTGTATGGTGCTCATGCCAATAAGGCAATAATAAACAGCCTACTTCATGTCAAATAAAAAAAAACAGCCTACTTTTGTTAGATTTAATTGGGCTTCGTCGAACCTTATTTTAATTAAATAAAAAAATCAAGGAAAAATATGATTTAATTAAGGTTGGCCTAACCTTATCTTGATCTGACATATTTACCTCCCCTTATATTAGAAATAACGATAAGTCCCCTAAGGGCTTGTTTGGCTATTCGTATTCACCTCAATTCATATGTGTTGGAGTAGATTAGGGTGGAAATTAGTTAATTTTTCACCCAATCCAACCTAATACATGTGGTTTGAGGTGAATACGAGTGTAGTCAAATAAGGCCTAATGGACATCTAAATTAAACAATTATTACATTAAGGAAAAAGATAAACTCAAAGTACCCACTATGTTGGTTTCTATTTCGTGGGTTCTGACTATTCATGAGAAACAAACTAACTCGACCATTATTAAAAATAACAAAAAAAGCTTCTGGATTTACTGATATTTGATATTATATAAAACAATAACCCAGAGTACCCTCTACATGTGCTTCTAGATTATAGTAGGTTCTGCAAGTTTTCATATATGGAACAAAATTTCATATCTTGGGCACTACAATGCAAGCTAGAGTGTGCCTATATGTGCTATTGAAATTACAAAGAAAACAATCAATGATCTAGAATTCGTGCCATCTTAATATGAGTAATTGGAGGCATCTAAGAGAGCCTCCATGTTAATCCTCACAAGATGCTAAGGGAAAACAACTAGGAATTCTCACAAAAATGAAAACCATCTCGCCTTTAATATAGTAGTCTCCAATCATCATCACCTATAACAGTTACCGGATCTATTCTATTTTTCTAAAATATTACCCATCTTTTGCTATTACGAAAAATGCATAATCTAACATCCTGAATTTGAATCTAAAATACCCACCTATAGCATTATAATAGATAATGCAAAGTAACCGCCTAAATTTCATTTTAAATTACACACATCTACCATTATGAAAGATAATATAAAATAACCCCTTTAATTTGTATCCAAATTATCCATCTCTACTGTTATAAAATTTTAAACTAAAATATCCCTCAAATTTTTGTCTAGATACTAATATATAACCTATTATGGAAAAAATTCAATAAACATAAAGTATGCCATATATGGTTCTAAATTACACATTTCTTCTACTCTTAAATTAAAATTAAGCATAAATGCTATGTGCCAACATTTTTTAAGGGCTGCAATACAGGCTCAAATGACTGTTTATGACATTGTAGCAACCAAGAGTGTAGTTAGAACATAAAATCTAATAAAATAGAAAGGGAAATTCTAAATAAAAATGCAGTAAGCACTAGAGTTTTGGGTTAACATATGGATAAAAAATAATTGCAGATAACTAATAAGATCAAAAGTTAAAAGCTAAAATATAGATTCATCATGTCATAGAAAATAATGCAACAAGAACTAATATAACTTAATGCATATGAAAACCCCATATAGGTGCAATTCAAAGTATGACAATATGTATCCTAATATTACTAACTTGAGGATCTAAACATAGCATCCATATTAATTCTTACAAGATGCATTAGCAAAAGAATAAATCCTACAAATTATCATAATAATAAAAAACATCTGGCAGTTAGTTCGTCAACTCTAATCATCATAGAGAATAATAATTATAGGCTATATTCTATTTTCTAAAAACGAACCGCTTTTGGCATTTAAAAAAGGGAATAAATAACCCCCTAAATCTACATCTAAACTACTAACCTTTACCATCTTGAAAGATATTTTAATTAATATCTTCCCTAAATTTTCTTTTAGATTACATGACTCTACCATTATGGAAGATAACACAAAGTAACCCCTTTAATTGCATCTAAATTAGCCGTATTTGCCTCTATCAAATAGAAACTAAAACATCCCTCGAATCTAAATCTAAATTACCGGTATAAGATATTATGAGAAAGAATTAAATAACCTTAAACTATACTATAAATATGGTTCTAATTACTTGGGTTCTACTACTGTTAAATTCATAGTAGACATAGATGCTATGTGTCACCATTTATACCAAGTATACAGGGATACATTAGTGATAAATTTATATTTTTGTAGTTTATCGATCATGAAAATAAAATGTTCCCTTAACAAACCACATATAAATGACACCGATAGTTCATTTTAAATTATATTGAAACTCTATGGCACTTAATTTTATAAGTTGCTAGTTTTTAAAAGGACAGGTTACTTTATATAAGTTTATACTTTTCCACAAAATCCTTATGACATATTGTGCAGGTAGTTTCATTTGAAGCACTCTATTTTTTATAAAACAATAACTATATATATTTTAAAATACTACACATATAATTTTATATCAACTCCCGCAACTTTTTAAAACACTTATAAAAAGTTTCATAGAAGTTGATACAAGGGATGTCATGGTATATTCACTCATAGGTGACTGTGAGCGTGGTAAGATGACACAAGTTCAAGTCCTAGAAAATGCATGCACATGTATTTCTTAGAGGTAGGAAACCGGTCTCTAGAAATGCTTGATATCGGTATACTAAGTAGTGGGTGCTAGTCTATGATTGTGGGTTGAAAGACTACAACACTATGGGGCAGAGCAGACTGATTTTCTTTCCTTATTTTTGTAATTCTTAACAATTTGCAAGATAGAGGGTGTTTATATCTTATGAGTATATTTGGACACTTATGGACTTATACAACTACGAATGATTAAACGTTTACATATATTGCATAGCAGTCTGGAAACTTATCCTGTCCAGCGATTAGGCTTCCCTCCAAGATGGCGGGACTGGATTGCCTCACTCCTTGCCACCTCCACCTCACGGGTTTTGCTCAACGAAGTCCCCAGAACCCCTCTGAAGCATGGCAGAGGCCTACGGCAAGGCGACCCCCTCTCACCGCTCTTATTTGTTATCGCCATTGACCCGCTGCGATGCCTCCTGGACTTAGCAACAGAAAGCCATTCTAAGAAAGTTAAGAGGGACACACACACAACATTAGAACCTCCATGTACGCAGATGATACAGCCCTCTTTACCAATCCTCGAAAGAAAGTCATCTCCACCTTGGCAAATATTCTTAGTTGATTCAGTGAGGCAACAGGTCTCCTAACAAACTTTCAGGACTCCACAGTAGTCCCAATACGGTGCTCCATTGCTGACCTCCCAGCAACACGAGTGCACTTTCTGATCAAGTACATGGGCTTACCTCTCACCACTACGCGATTACGGCATGTGGACCTTCAATTCCTTGTCGACAAGGCAGTTAGCAAATTTATCTCTTGGAATGGAAAAAACACAACTCCAGTATGTTGACTCACACTGATCAAATCGGTGCTCACGTCACAACCGGTTTACCTGCTCACAACCCTGCAGGCACCCAAGGAGGTGCTAGATGAAATTGACAATAAGAGGAAGCAATTTATGTGGGCCGGTTCTAAAGCTTTGACCTGAGGAAAATGCAAAGTTAATTGGAGCCGTGCAAGAAGGCCAACGTGTTCTGGAGGCCTGGGGATCCTACACTTGGGAAGGTTCACTACGGCGCTTAGGCTTCGATGGCTGTGGCATGAATGGAAGTCAAGCGATAAGCCCTCGGTGGGGGTCCGAAATACCCTACAACAGAACTTACCACCTCTTGTTTGCAGCTGCAACAAAGATTACCATTGGCGATGGCAAGAAAACTTCCTTTTGGAATGGGACCTGGAGTCAAGGACAAAGGCTAAAAGATATTGCGCCAAACCTCTTCAAAATTTCTAAAAGAAAAAATAGATCCCTTTATGTTGCCACTCAAAATCAAAACTGGATCAGGGATCTTAACTTGCAGCACCGTGGCTTCAATGCACAACACTTTATCGAGTACATGGCAATATGGCGTGTGGCAATATTGCAGCACCGCTGATGGTGAATATTCTGCAAGCTCAGCTTACAGAGCCCAATTCTTAGGGTGAACAACAGCCAATTTTGGCACACTCATTTGGAAGGTTTGGGCACCACCTAAATGCAAATTATTTGGATGGCTCGCCATCCAAAATAGACTTTGGACAGCAGATAGGCTCCAGGCGAGAGGTTGGCCCAACAACGTTGTTTGCCCCCTCAGTCGTAGAGAGCCAGAAACTGTCCTCCATCTTCTCGCTCATTGCAGATACTCCATGCGTATTCGGGAGGAACTTGCTGCTTCGATAGGAATCAGTGGCCTCTTTTTGCCTTCCTGGTCGCAAGCCAAATCGCTTCATCAATGGTGGACCTCCCTATCAGCCGTACCTTGCCATTCTATGATCATCTTAGTTCCATGGGCAATTTGGAATGAAAGAAATGCATGAATATTCAATCACAAAGAGTTACCTCATAATCAGCTACTTCAGAAAATAAAAGATGAAAGCGGGATGTGGATTATGGCAGGAGCGAAACATCTAGCAATTTTGATAGGCAGACACTGAGAGTTTTTCTTTTACACTCCTTTGTATAGTTTTTTGTACCATCTTGTTCTAGCCTGTCTTGGCTCACCTTCTTTTTAATACAACAGGCAGTCCTTCTGCCTTGTTCGTTTAAAAAAAAGAGCTATATATGGACTGCACCATGGGAGTGAACAATGTGGCTTGGCATCTCACATCTCACATCTCAAACTTGATAAAAATATCCTTCAAAGAAAAATACTTGATCTCTCAGGGACAAACGGCACCATCCTTGGCTTGTTTGACATTAGAGTTACAAACCTGAAGAGGTCACCGATGCTACCCTGCCGAGACCGATCGTAGGTTCAGATTCGCCGATCAGCAGGACCGACCGAGCCCAGGGTAAGATTGCCCCTCCCCGTGACAACAACTGATAAGCTTAGCATCCGACTACCCGAGGGCTAAGGCTACACGCCGTCCGCTGTGGATGGCGATGAGCTGCGAATGAAGAGATATGTAGCGGTAGCAGTTTTTTTTTGAAAGTTCAAGCGCCCGCTCATTCATTGTTCATACAGGGTTTAGCAAAACCACGAACCACAAGATTGTTTACAAAGTCTAGGAGGGGGTCGCTCCGTATCACAGACTTGGCACGGCACACGGGTCCCAACTCACACTAGAGCGAGCTAAATCGTGAGCATACGAGTTACAAGAGCGATTAGATTGGACGATCACGACCTCAATGAAGGACGAAGCAATCTCAGCTCAAGCTTCCCTGAATAGCGAGCACTAATGGATTCAGGTTCTTTGCCGAGTGCCTGAAAATTTGCAATCTTTCAAAATAGTTAAATTTGATTTACTTATACAATTATATGTGCATTTCAAATTTAGGAAATAATATTTTTTATGAAATTAAAAGTAAATATAAGGATAGGAACATGTTGATGCATTCATGCTGCTGCACATTTGTTTTTGTAATGATTAGCTTTGACTAAAATTTAAATTGAATTCAAATTCAACTTGAAAATAAGTTTGGAAAATTGATTTGAAAAAGATAAAGGAAATATTTTTCTCTCCCTTTCTCTTCCTCAATTCGGCCTGCTGGCCATTCTTTCCCCGCCGGCCTGGCTTGGCCTGCTGGCCCAATTTCCCCGCGGCCCGCTCGCCCTCCCCTCTTCCCATCCTGGGCCGACCCAGCTCGGCCAGGCGGCCGTTGCCGCGCCTTCGCCCCGCTCTCAGCCGCTGACGGTTCAGGCCCACCTGTCGGCGCCGTCCCCCTCCTCCGCGCATCCGCGTCCGCTCCCGGTCAAGGCGGAACCGCCGTTCTATGCCCACGTTCCGCGTCTTGGGAGGCCCCTCCCCATGCCCGGCCTCTACAAATGCGAGCCGAGCCTTCCCCGCTCCCCCTGCTGCTTCCCCAACTCCTTTTCGCACTTGCTCGAGCCGAGGAAGCCACAACCGCCCCATCGGGGAAGCGCCGTGGTTCGCCGACCGCCCCTCCGCGTGGATTGCCATCCCCGAGCCAATTTCGACCCCATTTGTCACCGCGGTGAGCTTCGCCGTGCTCCCCTCTTTCTCCCCGTGCTGTTATTTGCGTGTTTCATGGCCCATAGACCCCGTTTCACGTGCGCCCGTGAGCTCCATACCGCCGGCCATGGCGACCGCCTTCTCGGCCGCGTCCTCCGGCCGCCGTATCGGCCTGTCTGAGGTCCCCTTCACACCCTCGCTCTCCCGGTGTCCTCGGTTCTTCGAACCGTGGACCGTAGCCACTGAACCGTGCACGCCGGCATGTTCGTTGCCGCCGGCCATGGCTGCTCCGCCGCCAGAGCTACTGTTCCCGGCCGGCTCCTCTCTCTCCTCCCCCAGATCTAATCCGACCCGCCCGTTGCTTGATCAACGGCCACCGAAGGCCGATACCCCTTCACGGGTCATTTTGCTAAGAGGCCCTCGGCTCTCAGCAAATTGCGCCCACCGTCCTCCATCAGATTCAAATCTAAATTTCGTTTTAAATTTATTAAATCGAAAATGAGTTCTAACTATTTACAGAATTGTCACTGCACTATTTTGCTCATAAAAACTTCGTTTTAGCTCCGAATCAACCCGTTCAAATTGCATTAGTTTTGTAATTTCATAATCTACGTGTTAGTACCACTGTTAACCAACTTTGCAACTTTTAAATTTCATGGTTAGGTTTAATTAAATAAATTGCTATAGGAAACCCCGTTTAATTCATAACTTTCGCGTTTTAGCTCCGTTTTTCGTGAACTTCGCGTTGACGTGATCGTAGCGAGATGTACACTCTTTTCATAAACATTTTATCTTGTTTTCTTTACTATTGGTGTACTGCTCTAACCATAGGATTGTTTGCTTTGCATGAATGTTCCTGGAATGTTGTATGTTGCCATGTTGGTCGTGTTTAGACGGTGAGGAGAATGTTGGAGACCAAGAGTTCT
The DNA here is from genome assembly GCA_904845875.1 of Miscanthus lutarioriparius. Taxonomy (NCBI): domain Eukaryota; kingdom Viridiplantae; phylum Streptophyta; class Magnoliopsida; order Poales; family Poaceae; genus Miscanthus; species Miscanthus lutarioriparius. The sequence goes on along the minus strand of CAJGYO010000010.1, from coordinate 99,246,915 downwards.
TTGACAACTAGCAGAACCAGCATGAGTTTGCTAACCAAGGCAAGTATAGCATGGGATCTACCTTGATGCCTATTCACCTTTATTAATTACTCATTTGCATGTCCTGTTCCTAGTGATTGATTATCCTGTTCCTTGTCTCCTATGAGTTATATGCATATGGGTAGTTTGCTAGCGCTCAATATAACCATACATGATCTACACAATGAGTAATGGTTCTATGGAACGAAAAGGTAAAATTGGCTTTTAAACAACTGAATTATAGGGCGAAGGAGCTAATGACTTTCGATCATGATGCTCTCGGCCCTCCATAAGGACTTATCTGTCAGCAAAAGCTGGGACTGACAGTGCAACCGTGAGGGTCACATGGCTCTGACTTTAGCTCAGTAATAGGACCTTTTCTAGCTTGTTAGAGGTTACCTTTATGGCGCAAAAGGGGCTTGCCACGTTGGGTATAGAACTACCTCTGTTCCTATGTGTATAGCCGCGATGGATATGTGCCATAGGAAATGGGGGTTCCTACATCTGCCTGCCAAGGAAAACTATTGTTAGAGAAACCTATGAAATGGCTTCATAGTGTACCCTACCCGCTCACCTTGGCAGTGATATGGGAGTAATTAACCCGGGCATATGGGAATCATGACTCGTGGTGAATGTGCACCACCTCTGCAGAGGGTTACAAACTGTTATAACAGCCGTGCTCACGGTCACGAGCGGCCGGAAAACTCACAGAATAATTGGTTACTTATTGTTGTTCATTTATGATGGTATACAATGATAATATGATCCAAATGATTCTGATATCTGATTATGTGGGTTTAAAAGGGAGCTGAAGTATAACTTAATAATAGTTGATGATAAAATCTTGACCTACTAAAAGTGCTAACCGCAGTAAACCAGTGTCATCCTTTTTGAGCTTCATAACCCCATGTTATCTTGTTAAGTACGGGAAGTACTTACGCTTGTTTACTTTCTATATTTGGATAAAAATCCCGGATGGGTAATAGATGACAACGCGTGTGAGGAGTTTCCTGAGGACTATTGGGCTTGTGGTCAACCAGTTGACCATCCCTGTGTTGGAGCTTCCACGAGAGAGTTATCTTTTTATTTTCTGCTGTGTTGTATAAGACTATGTGATATTATTAATCGTGTTATAAGGTACACTGTGATGATACTTTTGTAATTTGTCAGCTTATGTGTGTGACTGATCCCTAGGCACACATGAGTTTAGTGCATTCAATTTTATCCTTAAAATTGGGTGTGACAAATTGGTATCAGAGCAGTGTTGACTGTAGGACCAAAGCCTAGTAGAAACTGGTCGTTTTAAGGTTTAGATGTTGGTACAAACACCCTTGCTCTATGAACCTTGATATTTTCTTCTCTACTATATCTCTACCTTTGCTAATCATCTCTACCTTGGTGCTTATTTTAAAATCTTTGTTCTCATCTCCACTCCTTGATTTGACATGCCTTTAGAACTGTTCCTCACCACCTTCTTGCGTAATCTGAAGATAAGTCTTAGGATTGTTACCCCTAGCATCATAAGGATGATAGTATCGCAAGTCGAGTTAATGATTGAGTAGTGCACCTTTATTGCTTGATGAATTGTCATTATGCTTATGATTGTTTTGAATCTTTGTAATGAATGCAATAATCTTGTTGGGTGTTCCCACAATTTCATTTATCTTATAGGCCTAAGGTATAAGGATTAGTGCAATAAATAGTTCGGTTATGGTTTTCTTCTGTTTCCTCTATCCTGTCTTTTTCGGAGCAGTCTGCACTCTTCGGCTTATATCTCTATTCTTGGACAACCAAAAATCATGAGAACATTCTGGACAATAGTAGACTTCAATATCTTTCTCTGAGCGCAAGAATCACCTTGATAGCTATTTTGGTTATGGAGATACTAAAATCACAAGGTGATGTATCTGTGATGTTTGGAATCTGGAGTAGTTTCTGTTGTGTACTGTTTTCGACCAAGTTAACTGCAGAATTTAGAAAAGTGTTCTATAAGGAAATTGTGGAGAATTTTATAAGCTTTCGAACGGTATAAGCTACAACTTCATTGGATTAACAGAATGAGAGTTACAGCCGTTTTACGACACTGCTGTTTTTCTGCTCGGGAAGAATTATAGATTTCTTGTTCTTACCTAGATACAAGAGTATCAATGTGATGACAGAACGTCTTGATATTAGTTAGCTCATCTAGAAGGAGATGCAAGCTATACTTTGGTGTCCTCTGGTTTATCTTTTCTTAAGGGGGTAGCCAAGTTGAAGAATTTGTAAGATGAAGTATCATATGTTCTAGTTTGCGTAGTAGAAACATGGTGGTACCCAAAGATGTGAAAAGCAGTTTAGAGTCTCAATGAGGATTGATTAAAGATTCAAGGGAAGTTTATCCAAGATCATCAAGATTTTGGTAGAGCTACCGGAAAAGCTTTCAAGTTAGTTTGGATCAAGAAACTTCAGCTAAGTGTTTGAATTAGTCCAAGAAAAGGTTGAAGTAAAACCTAAGTATTAGCTTGGTCAGATCCGGACGAGAGCTTCATATCTACAAGGATGCACCTTGTCAAGTTGTGGAATGTGTCCTTATGCAAAAATGAAAAAGGTAGTACATTGTTCATTAAGTCAATTAAGGAAGCATGAGTTGAACTACCTAACAAGTTATCTGAAGTTACCCATTGTGGAGCATAAAAGTAATATCTTCTTGGAAGCAAAAGTGACATATAGGAGGATCATAAGAGTCTATAGGACATCTTCACTAAGGTGGTCTTGAGCTTGTGAAATCCTTGTTGGAATGAAAACTGATTACGACTTGGACAAGTGCTATTACTTTAAGGAGCAAAGTCATGGCCGATGCCTTAACAACGGAGAATTATGCTAAGAAGGTTCGGGTGACATCAAGGATTAAGAGTTATATTCCTAGTTCGAGCAACTTAGCCAGAAACATTAATGTTTTGAAGATTGGTAGAAGAATTTTCTTCTGACTAAGAGATTCGTCAGGACTTCGTCGGAAGGTGGATATTTTGAAGAGAATTGGTATTATAGGAAAGGTGGCTTAGTGATTGGAGTTACCTAAGGGTTGTTCAAGGTACCTATCAGAATCTTGAAATCAATTGGGCAAGTTACTTGGAGTAAGATCAACATGTATGCAAAGTAAAGTGGAATCCCTATCGAGACGATGGAACTACACGAGGAAGTAAAGAAGAATCCAAAGGCGGAGAATCTACATCTCTTTTGTCGACGTCTTTCAAATCTCAAGGACGAGATTCATCTTAAGGGGGTACAATTGTAACACCCAAAAATTTGCAATCTTTCAAAATAGTTAAATTTGATTTACTTATGCAATTATATGTGCATTTCAAATTTAGGAAATAATATTTTTTATGAAATTAAAAGTAAATATAAGGATAGGAACATGTTGATGCATTCATGCTGCTGCACATTTGTTTTTGTAATGATTAGCTTTGACTAAAATTTGAATTGAATTCAAATTCAACTTGAAAATGAGTTTGGAAAATTGATTTGGAAAAAGATAAAGGAAATATTTTTCTCTCCCTTTCTCTTCCTCAATTCGGCCTGCTGGCCATTCTTTCCCCATCGGCCTAGCTTGGCCTGCTGGCCCAATTTCCCCATGGCCCGCTCGCCGTCCCCTCTTCCCTTCCTGGGCCGGCCCAGCTCGGCTAGGGGGCCGTTGCTGCGCCTTTGCCCCGCTCTCAGCCGCTGATGGTTCGGGCCCACTTGTCGGTGCCATCCCCCTCCTCCCGCGCGTCCCGCGTCCACTCCCGGTCAAGGCGGAACCGTCGTTCTGTGCCCACGTTTCGCGTCGTGGGAGCGCCCCTCTACAAATGCGAGCCGAGCCTTCACCGCTCCCCCTGCTGCTTCCCCGCTCCCTTTTCGCACTTGCTCAAGCCGAGGAAGCCACAACCGCCCCATCGGGGAAGCGCCGTGGTTCCTCGACCGCCCCTTCCGCGCGGATTGCCGTCCCGAGCCAATTTTGACCCCATTTGTCACCGCGGTTGGCTTCGCCGTGCTCCCCTCTTTCTCCCCATGCTATTATTTGCATGTTTCATGGCTCGTAGACCCCATTTCGCATGCGCCCGTGAGCTCCATGCCACCGGCCATGGCGATCGCCTTCTCGGCCACGTCCTCCGGCCGCCGTATCGGCCTGTCCGAGGTCCCCTTCACACCCTCGCTCTCCCGGTGTCCTCGGTCCTTCGAACCGTGGCCCGTAGCCACTGAACCATGCACGCCGACATGTTCCTTGTCGCCGCCATGGATGCGCCGCCGCCGAGAGCTACTGTTCTCGGCCGGCTCCTTCTCTCTCTCCTCCCCCAGATCTAATCCGAGCCACCCATTGCTTGATCAACGGCCACCGAAGGCCGATACCCCTTCGCGGGTCGTTTTGCTTAGGAGACCCTCGGCTCTCAGCAAATTGCGCCCACCGTCCTCCATCAGATTCAAATCTAAATTTCGTTTTAAATTTATTAAATCAAAAAATGAGTTCTAACTATTTACAGAATTGCCACTGCACTATTTTGCTCATAAAAACTTCGTTTTAGCTCCGAATCGACCCGTTCAAATTGCGTTAGTTTTGTAATTTCATAATCTACGTGTTAGTACCACTGTTAACCATGTTTGTAACTTTTAAATTTCATGGTTAGGTTTAATTAAATAAATTGCTATAGGAAACCCCGTTTAATTCATAACTTTCGCGTTTTAGATCCGTTTTTCGTGAACTTCGCGTTGACGTGATCGTAGCGAGACGTACTCTTTTCATAAACATTTTATCTTGTTTTCTTTACTACTAGTGTACTGTTCTAACCATAGGATTGTTTGCTTTACATGAATGTTCCGGAATGTTGTATGTTGCCGTGTTGGTCGTGTTCAGACGGTGAGGAGAACGTTGGAGACCAAGAGTTCTTTGACGACCATGGCCACTGAACCATGCATGCCGGCATGTTCCTTGCTGCCGGCCATGGCTGCGCCGCCACCGGAGCTACTATTCCCAGCCGGCTCCTTCTCTCTCTCCTCCCCCAGATCTAATCCGAGCCACTCGTTGCTTGATCAACGGCCACCGAAGGCCGATACCCCTTCGCGGGTCGTTTTGCTTAAGAGACCCTCGGCTCTCAGCAAATTGCGCCCGCCGTCCTCCATCAAATTCAAATCTAAATTTTGTTTTAAATTTATTAAATCGAAAATGAGTTTTAACTATTTACAGAATTGCCACTACACTGTTTTGCTCATAAAAACTTTGTTTTAGCTCCGAATCGACCCGTTCAAATTGCGTTAGTTTTGTAATTTCATAATCTACGTGTTAGTACCACTGTTAACCATGTTTGCAACTTTTAAATTTCATGGTTAGGTTTAATTAAATAAATTGCTATAGGAAACCCCGTTTAATTCATAACTTTCGCGTTTTAGCTCTATTTTTCATGAACTTCGCGTTGACGTGATCGTAGTGAGATGTAGACTCTTTTCATAAACATTTTATCTTGTTTTCTTTACTTTTGGTATACTGTTCTAACCATAGGATTGTTTGCTTTGCATGAATGTTCCTGGAATGTTGTATGTTGCCGTGTTGGTCGTGTTCAGACGGTGAGGAGAACGTTGGAGACCAAGAGTTCTTTGATGACCAGCAGGACCAATAGGAGTTTGCTAACCAAGGCAAGTATAACATGGGATCCACCTTGATGCCTATTCACCTTTATTAATTACTCATTTGCATGTGTCTAATTTTGATAACCGTAAGGACATCCTAGTGATTGATTATCCTGTTCCTTGTCTCCTATGGGTTATATACATATGGGTAGTTTGCTAGCGCTCAATGTAACTATACATGATCTACACAATGAGTAATGGTTCTATGGAACAAAAAGGTAAAATTGGCTTTTAAACAACTGATTTATAGGGCGAAGGAGCTAATGACTTTCGATCATGATGCTCTCGGCCCTCCATAAGGACTTATCTGTCGGCAAAAGCTGGGACTGACAGTGCAACCGTGAGGGTCACATGGCTCTGACTTTAGCTCAGCAATAGGACCTTTTCTAGCTTGTTAGAGGTTACCTTTATGGCGCAAAAGGAGCTTGCCACGTTGGGTATAGGACTGCCTCTGTTCCTATGTGTATAGCCGCGATGGATATGTGCCATAGGAAAGGGGGTTTCCTACATCTGCCTACCAAGGAAACCTAGCGGCCCTAACTTGTTAGAGAAACCTATGAAATAGCTTCATAGTGTACCCTGCCCGCTCACCTTGGCAGTGATATAGGAGTAATTAACCCGGACATATGGGAATCACGACTCACGGTGAATGTGCACCACCTCTGCAGAGGGTTACAAACTGTTATAACAGCCATGCTCACGGTCACGAGCGGCCCGAAAAACTCATAGAATAATTGGTTACTTATTGTTGTTCATTGATGATGATATACGATGATAATATGATCAAAATGATTCTGATATCTGATTATGTGGGTTTAAAAGGGAGCTGAAGTATAACTTAATAATAGTTGATGATAAAATCTTGATCTACTAAAAGTGCTAACTGCAGTAAAGCAGTGTCGTCATTTTTGAGCTTCATAACCCCATGTTATCTTGTTAAGTACGGGAAGTACTTACGCTTGTTTACTTTATATATTTGAATAAAAATCCCGGATGGGTAACAGATGACAACGTGTATAAGGAGTTTCCTGAGGACTATTAGGCTTGTGGTCAACTAGTTGACTGTCCCTGTGTTGGAGCTTTCACGAGAGAGTTATCTTTTTATTTTCCGCTGTGTTGTATAAGACTGTGATATTATTAATCGTGTTGTAAGGTACACCGTGATGATATTTTTGTAATTTGTCAGCTTATATGTGTGACTGATCCCTGGACACACATAAGTTTAGTGCATTCAATTTTATCCTTAAAATTGGGTGTGACAACTAGGCAAAGAACACATGGCAAAAAATTGATCGGCAAAGCCCTCTTTGCCGAGTGTCTTTTATCGGGCAATCGGTAAAGGCTTTGCCGAGAGCCCCGGTGGCACTCGGCAAAGAAAAGCGACCGTCACGGCGCCGGCCCCGTTGACGGTCGCTTTGCCGATTGCCAACCCTGCAGGCACTCAGCAAAGATTTTTTATTTTTTAAAAAATTCTTTGCCGAGTGCCCTCTATCCGGCCCTTGGCAAAGATGTTTTATTTTTTTTTCTAAAAATTCTTTGCCGAGTGCCCCCTGGCCGGCGCTCGGCAAAATTTGAATTTTTTTGTGGGATTCTTTGCCGAAAGTGCCCTCTAGCCGCACTTTCGGCAAAGTTTGATTTTTTTTTTTTAATTTTTTTGCGAGTACCATGGTCATGACATTTTCGGCAAAGCTGGAAAAATGGTTTTCCGACCATTTTTTCCATTTTTTGCGAAATCTTTGCCGAAAGTGTGGTCCATGCAACACTCGGCAAAGTGACCCAAAACGGCAATTTTAATTTTTTTTTACATTCTATCATGACAAATAAATTCATACAAACATATATCACATATATATCTCATCCATCACATATATATCTCATAAACTGATAGGCGTGCTGCATGTGGATTCCCAGCACCTAGTTCATTGGACACTCTAATACTGCAAATAAACAAAGAACCATGGGCCAAAACTAGTTAACCACAAGTTTCTTTTACCACAGAACAAAAAGGAGTGGGCACTACGAATTTATGCTCCTCTGACCTTATTGCGCTGCTGAGGCCACTTGGAATTGTATAGACCATCCACATTGTGTTTAGGCTGCAAGAGTCAAAGTTACGTTACATCAAGCACTGAAAGCATCATTACTGAACAACATCGGATCTAAAAGATTGATCAGTTTAATAGAATTTCCGATTACTGAAAGGGAGGAGGTATTTCAAGTTTCATTTGCTTACCTGACTGACAAAATTGAAGTTTCCAGTGTTGGATCTGGAAGAAATCCCACTAAAGAGAACCACCATCTCAAATGCCCAATACTCCAAGCTGAGCTATCTTGCAAGTCAAATAACCAGTTCCATGCAGAAGGTAGGTAAAGGTACACATTACTTCTTTGCCAGATCATAAATTTAACATCGAAGATTTATTGAAATACATGTTTTTCACATGGTGCCCCACATCAGGCTTACCAGGTCATAAAGGTAGATGGCATTGCTAGCTTTAGATACACTTTGGCATCCTTTAACTTTAGTGCCTCCCTTGACCATCCATGCCAACTTCTTCAGCCAGCTTCAGAGACTTTCACATACACAGCTAGCAATGCCACATTGAACCAGTAAGATACTGAGGTTGCCAGAGCTGCGCCTGCGCCTTTGTGGCCAAGGCCAAAACTTCAAACCAGCAACCAGCATAGCATAACGTGAAGTAGCAAAGTAAGTCCAGAGCAAGCTACCAATATCTGGACAATATTTTGGGTCTGCAGGAATCTGGTAAGGCACTGAAGCAAACCATACACGAAAAGACCAGGAATCAACCACTGAGCATACAGTCCAGCTTCGAATGATATCTCAGGATTTTGACCGAGAGCGACCAGCGAAGCCCAAAACAAAGGCCAGAGGAACACCCGTAAGCATCCCTTTACGTGTGTGTCCCCAGCATGTCATATTGTCTTGCTCCGTATGATTGTCCACAAAAGGTATCCAATGCACTTCCCATACCCAGCTTGACATGGAAAAGAGGAGCACGAATTCCACTTATTAATTAATTTACTGGTAGCACAGTAGGCATCACGCAGTATAGCACTGGCCACTGCGCAATAAGTCAAACTCATACGCCTCTTACTTGTTACTTCTAGTAAGTACAATTATGGAGCATGTGGAAAACTAATTGGAGTAATGCGAAAGTATTTACAGAATCCGTAATACTTTTGGTTACAAATTCCTTAAATAACTAGGTTCTACAGTGTACATGTTCCGATTCACATTTCCCCATGCTCTTCAGACTTGATGCACAGGCAGTAGCATATACCGAGTTGCACAAATGGTTTAGTGAAGCGAGGTTACTACCGCACTTACCAGGACGCTGAAGCCGGTGACGTTGGCGAAGGAGGCCGCGACGGAGGCCCCGGAGAGGGAGAGCTCCCCTGGGTGTCCGGCGAACATGACGGAGACCACCTGCAGGCTGTACTGCAGCAGGCTGCACGCCACAAGCGGCGCCGCGAGCCCCACCTGCCGCCGCACCTCCGCACCCACCGCGGCGCGTGGAGCGGAGCGGGGCTGGAGGAGGGCGCGCGCGACGGGAGGGAGGCGCGGCGCGCGGGCGCTGGGCGGCCGGCGGCGGCGGCGGCGGCAGCGGGACGGCGGGGCGGCGCGCGCGCGGGGGATGTCTGTCTGTGTGGCTTGGACTGCCCGGCCGAATTCGCCTAAGTGCCCCCACCCGCCCCTTTGCCGAGCGCCGGATCAGGGAGGCACTCGGCAAAGGAGGCAACTTTGCCGAGTGCCCCGATCCGGCCGTCGGCATAGATTTTTTTTTTTGAAGTACCTTTGACGAGTGCCCCTGTGAAGGCGCTCGGCAAAGAGGAAATTTCTAAAAAATTTTTGTGGCCTTTTGATATATTTATTCTTGGCACTTTAAAGACCCCTTGCCGAGTGCCATGCCCCGCGCTTTCGGCAAAGTTTTTTTTAAATATTTGCCTCCAAATTTTTTGTGCAGCCCTTTTAATACCGAGGAACTCCTCGTTAGAATTTGAATTTTTCAAAAATTTGATATATTTAGTTACTTTATTTCGTTTACTTGTAGTGTGAAAAATATAAATTTGAGCGTGCATGTTTCAAATTTGGAATTTAATCCGTTCAAATAATGATAGTCATCACACTACATTTCAAGTGTATGTGACTATCATTTTTTGAATCATTAAATTCCATTATTCATACCACGTGCAGTTCAAATTTATATTTTTTGAAAAAATTCAAGTAAACGAAATAAAGTAACTAAATATATCAAAAAGCCACAAAAAATCCCCAAATTCTAACGAGGAGTTCTTGGTACTTTAAAAGGGTTGCACAAAAAATTTGGAGGCCAAAAACAAAAAAAAAATAAAAACTTTGCTGAACGCCGGGCATGGCACTCGGCAAAGGGGATCTTTGCCGAGTGCCAAGAATAAGGCGCTCGACAAAGAGGATTTTTGAATTTTTTTTAGAAATTTCCTCTTTGGTGAGTGCCTTCACAGAGGCACTCGGCAAAGGTATTTTGAAAAAAAATGTAATTTTTTTAATTCCTTCCTTTGCCGAGTGCCAAAGCTGTTAGACACTCGGCAAAGACATTTCAAAAAAAATATTGAATCTTTGCCGATCGCCGTGTCAGGGCACTCGGCAAAGTATTTTCAAAAAAAATCTTTGCCGAGTGCCTAACAGCAGGCAGTCGGCAAAGAAGGACGTGGCCAAACACCGTTACGCGGGGCAGCCTATGCTGAGTGCCGCGCTTTTGCCGAGAGCCTGGCACTCGGCAAAGAAGTCCTTTGCCGAGTGCCCTTTTTTGCCGAGTGCAATTCTTCGCCGAGTGCCCGATTTTTGACACTCGGCAAAGCAGTTTGCATTCGGCAAAGGCCCTGTTTCCAGTAGTGGAGCGGCCCACCTGGAGCTTGTTCATAGTCACTGCTGGTTCAGAGAGCTCTCACCAGAGATAGGGAATCCGTCTCTAGGATGATCCGTGATAAACCATATTGTATGGCTGCTTGTAAGGCTGCAATGCAGCCCTCTGATTCCGCACATAAGGCATCATGCACCGTGTACAGATTACTAAGCTTGGGCAGTTTCTGGAACAGATGTTTAGGACCCCTTCAGCGACGCAAAGCAAACGTACAACATTAAATTTCGCAGACGAAGATTGTCGCCAGAGGCCCATACTTTCTGCTTCTGGGCAAACACAGCTCTATGGGCCGAAGCAACTACAAAGAGTACGTGTCCCGCCCTGTTTCCTCATAGGCCTGTAAAATGATGGAAAATGGACGGGTCGATGGGCACCTCACTATTCTTAACAGTGTATATACGAGTAAAATGTATAGGGCGATTTTGGACGAAGTTGACACCGAAGACGGGACAGACAAGCTTAATATATATAGAATAAACCTCATTCAAGATGAATTCGTACTAAATAAAACAAAATAAGGTAAAAAGTACTTTCTTCACTTCAACATATTGGTTGTATTAGTTAGGATTAAAAGAGGTGAAAATTTCAAAAATTTAACTAAAACCATTACTCAAATTTGATATAAATTTGATAAACTGATTATATCTTGCAACAGAGTGTACTTCAAAGATTTTTCCAAATGTTAATTTGTCTTGTAAAAATAAATGGAGGACGAGCGCTGCGATGCTGCTGCCATGAGGATTTGAGCGCCCATGTCACGAGGAGCGAGAGCACGCTGCTGCAGAGGAGACTGAGCGCCACGCCGCCCCGAGGACAAGACACACGCTGCGCCGTGGTACATCGTCATCGACCCAGCATATGTTTGCCCCTGTAAAATGAAGGAAGGTCCATGCAAATAAAGAATGATTAGTTAGTATAGTAAGTTAGTACAATAAGTAAACTTAATATAGTTAGTAAAGTTAGTTAGTTTAGTTAGTATAGGTAGTATAGTAAGTTAGTATAGTTAGTAAAGTTAGTTAGTTTAGTTAGTAGAGTTAGTGAGTCTAGTTAGTTATTGTTATTTAGTATAATTAGTTACTGTAGTTAGTCTTATTAATATTAGATTAGTTAGTATAGTTATAGTTAGTATATGTATTAATATTACTATGGACAGTACGTACGACGATTTTGATGGCTTGATAAAGTTTCTTGAAATGCTTTTGTAGATGGATTGTTGTGTTAGATTTTTTTTACGGATGAAGTGTTAGGAGAGAAGATGGTATGTTTGAGGATATGGAAGAATAATTGGAATGGTTTGATGAACCTCCTAGCATCAACGACCTTTGTGTCCGTTTGAATGCAAAGTTTGGCGGTGATTTCACACTGAAGGGGAGGTTTGATACTGGAAAGACTAGGGCACACTTTGTCCTGATGCCCTTACGCGACCCTGCTCACTGGTCCCGCTACAATAGGGTGCTCCAAGGTTCCAATATGCCCATGGCTAAGGTGGTGGTGGAGAATGGGTACATGATGCAGGATGTTGGAGGCAATATTTTATCTATTTTGATATCTAAAATATTGTATTTCTCGATCTACTTTTAAGCATAGATATGCTTACAAGTAATGACCCAGTATTTGCATATAAGTAATGACAAAGTAAACATAGACATAATAGACGTCACTACGGTAGATGCACCCGATCTGGGGGCTCCACGGGCCAGCAGCGGCCAGGACACCCGGCAATGGGCAGCAGACGTGGTACCGGTCCACGGCAAACTACGGATGTTTGGGTTCCCCTGTAAAATGAAGGAACGCGTCGTCCATCCCAAATCCTGGAACCCCCAATTTGAAAGCATCGGAATTGGGCATCAAATTCAGCCCGCTATCGGAGTCGGACTCCGCCTGCAGCCCATCCCGGAATCGCGGAGCCCTACTCCGGTGCCTCTCTGTATACACACGCACGCACCCCGCCATCAGCAGCATCAACGAACCGATCGATCAGGCGCCATGTCGTCGTGGCGGTGCGTCGCCGCGCTCGACGCTGCCGCCTCCGTCCGGGCCCCGGAAACAACGTCACCGCTGCCGCCAGGGCGAGTTCGTCGTCGACCTCGAGCTCGGGCACCAGCATCGTCCCTCCACAGTGCTGCCACTGTCGTCAGAGGAGGGCGAGTTCATGGACGTCGAGTTGGGACTGGGACAGCAACAGCAGCGCCGCACCTCTACCGTGGAGCAGCCGCCGCCGCCGCCGCCGAAGACACCGTCAGATAATCTGGCGGACAGCGGCGGCGACGACTGCCTCAGCTATACCGAGCCGCTGTGAAGCGGTTGTGGCGATCGTGGTCATCCTAGTCGTCCTGGGGGTGATTGGCTTCAGACTTGTAATTCTAGTGGCATTGGCGCGACCGCGCGAGGGCCTTGAACTTGCCTTTACATGGCGCATGAAAGTTAGTGTTGGGAGCCATAGAATAGACAGCGACAGGAAAAAAAAATGAAACTAATGGAAACATATGGGGGCAGGGCTCTTAAAATGGACTGTAAAGTGAATTAGCACACGCCTATACTGCAAAAAGGAATGTAAAATGCAAATATGTTTCTACGCACCTCTTTTTTTTATTAGATATAATTTGGACGCACACAACTCACACCACACTCACTTCACATGTAGCTTTTTTTTTATTGGTACAACTTTGATACACACAACCCACACTAACAGTACAAGTGCACACATGCAAAGAAAGAGATTGGAGACTCTCTAGCCTCCAGTGCGTAGAAAACGCACAGTACCACCAAATGCGTACGCGCTCGTGTATACGACGCCAAAGTTTGAACCTTGGTGGGTAACGTCCCATTGGACACCCGTACCACCAGACCACAGGCCTTTTCGCGTTTCTACTCACCTCCTACCCATACCGGTTGAAGATTCTTTCCTTTCTATATAAAGCAGAGTAATAGAAAGCTCCTAGACATGCACAGACACAAACTTCTATAAGGGTTTGTTATGATCCATTCATTTTGAAGGAATTGAAATTTACTTAATGAACTAGGCTATTTGGCTAAAATTTTGACATTCCATAACTTTCCAAAGTTCAAATGTAAGCATATCTTAAATTCATGGGGTGGGAGATGAAAATGGATTCTATAGATCCCAATTCTATGTTTCTACGTTACAACTTATAGCACGCTCTTCGACTCGCTTCCCTCCTATAGTAGAAGTGCAGCACGTAATAGTATATATACAAATATATTTCACATACAATTATATTAGCTTTATTGATTTATGCCTAAATTATGATTATTTTTTGAGAAAAAAATATTATGATTATTGGAATAGAATTCAAGAATTCCATATATTCAATCCAAACGGGGCCTAAACGTCTACGTAAACATTTACCCAATAGACCTTGACATTGATCACAAAGTCATTAGAAGTGGCTCGTATCGACGTGCACGTGATCTACTATTAAGAATAACCAATCCTAGATATGCGAGCATTCGTACGTATTTGCTACCGCATGATGATGTTGTTGTTCCATATATTGAGCGGTGACAATCAAAACACTAGTTAAAAAAATCTTATATCGGCCCATTTCATATTTTCACCTCGGTAGCCATTGCTCTGCTTTTTCGAGAGAAAAGAGATGCCACGTGTCACAATAAAAAATGTGAATCCACACGTATAGGACACAACGGGACAATAAAAAAATCTTATCTGCTTTTTCGAGAGAAATGATGATGGCCCAACTCTCTTTTTTTTTTGGGTACTTTTGGTATGATCTCAAGATCTTAAGAGGAAAAACAAATATTTTTTTAGTTTTTCATGATTGAAATATTTTGTTGAGCAAGCAATCTGCAATACCTAGCTATTTTGATAACTTGTAAGAACACGTTGAGCGATTTGAATCTAAACTGCAATTGTTGAGTTTTCTTAAAAGTTGCAACATATATGTGTGAGCATCCGCGAATGTATTCAGTTTCAAAAAAAAAATCAAACTAAGACCCAAAATTGTCAAAAATAAAGAGGAAGTCTGAAACATTTCACGAAATGAGTATTTCGATCAAATGAGGACCAACAAAAAGAAATATAAAACGACGAAACATCTATCTTAATTTTCGTTGGCCCAACATTCTTAGCCAGCCCATCTAATTATAGCCCCAAGCATTTCCAGCCCAACAAAAAGCCCATGCAACCAACATTGATTGACATTGAAATATGTACATCTGTTAGTTTGAAAGGCCATACATATATAGCAGCCCGAAAACATGTACATCTATTAGTTTGAAAACATGTACAACTGAAAACAAGAACCCAATTACTAAGTGAAAGGCCATACATATATAGCAGCCCGAAAAATGAGTCACCAGTTTTCAACAATATGGGCTCAATATATGTACTTCAACTAGGAAGAGGCCTAGCTAGGGCCTTGTTGTCAACACCTATTGGAGCATGAACATGTGTTACTCTTTGACTTATGTGTGCTAAGATAGTTATCTATTTTATCCGTTTGCACCTTCTCTATGAACCTTTAAGCACTAAAATTGTAATTTAAAATATCTAACTTTTGTTACTAAAACAGTATCGCACTACTACACCATTAGAAATCTTTACCACACGGAAGAGGCCACCATTTATAAAGCCGCCCGTCCCTATATGATGGCAGCTACACCAAATCATAAACCAACATATCGGAACACAAGTTGCTCTGAAATAGCCATTTGATTACAAATACACTTTTGGATTTTGCTGGTGCTAAGAGTACAATGCGCTAGCTATTACAAAGCACCAAAAAGAGGCGAACCGTCAAGTTCCAGTCATGTTGCTGTAGAGGAGCACGCCGTAGGTAAGCTTCATGTTTGCGCGTCATGGTCCACGAACAACACCACAACCAAGAGGCTAAACTCCGCAACCTCCACTCCAACGAGGGTTGTTAAGCTTTGAGTCGATTCACATAGATGACAGTCGTGATTACATTGTCTTAGAAGCACATCCGGGACCCAATTGACACCCGCCAACGCCCAGTGAGGCGAGGAATCCTCAACGGAGGGAGGGCCGGCAAAAAGGAGCACGAGGAGATCTAAGACAGGGGACCATGGTCTCGTTACCAGCATTTGATGAAACAAGGCAACCAAGGATCATGGAGAAAGGCAAAGCTAGGCCACTGGAAGCGAAGCATGACCGTTAGAACTTATGCAAAACATCAGAGAGAAGGGGTTGGAACTGAGGTGGGGTTTTGAGAAGTGCACATCATGTCATTGTGCACCGGCAAACAACACTCTCAAGTGACAAAGCTCCGAAGACCTCCAATCCCCAAGCAATTGTTAAGCTTTGAGCCAAGAAGGCAGACGACAGTCATGATTTGCACTGTCTTGAAGCACTTCCGGGATCCGGTCGAAACCCACCAATGCCCATCAAGGGAAGGAAGCCTCAAAGGAGGGAGGGATGGCAAAAGGAGAACGAGGGGATCATGGTCCCGCTAACCTAGCATTTGGTGAGACAAGGCAATCAAGCCTCATGGATGATGGTGGAGTAAGTCCACTGGTAGCGATATTTTGGGCACCACGAACAAATACTGGCACCAATGGCCATACCTGAGGTCGACAACGGCGAGGAGCCCCACCTCCACCTCAAGGAGCCCCCGGAGAGGCCGCCACCCTGACGACGTGTAGCAGCAGCGACAGGCCTAGCACGACGGCAAGGTTCTTCAGTGACGCCTTCAAGAAGGAAATCGTCGTCGCTGGCCCAGCCTAGAGCTGGGCTGAGCTTTCGCCCAGAACCTTGCAAGTGCTCCTGCAACTGACGCCCTGATGCCGCCCACATTGCCACTACTAGTGCGGGCACAGGCATGGGTGACACCACCACTCTGAAGAACCGGCGTTCTGCCCTCCCCAACAGGGGGAGGGCGCCCACGATAGCCCGCCACAGACCTCGTTGGCGGCCAAACTGCGTGCACCATGCTCGCACCCCCGAAGAAGAAACCACCCACAGGCATGCAGCCCCGCCGTCGGCATGTCCACGGCCAAACCGCACGCCTAGGGTCCCAACACACGCACAAGAGGAAGAGCGCCGTAGCAGAGAGCAGCACCACCAGATCTTGCCGTGAGGTCGAGAATCCAGCGACGGTGGTGGGAAGCCGCTATCTGGTTGAGTAGACACCCATGCAGGGGGCTCCAACACCTGGGAGCGCCACACGGGGATCCCGCTTACTGGGGACGGCGGCAAGCCGGAGGGGCTGGCTTGGCCGCAGTCGCCCCGGTCGCCACAGCCGGCCAGGGGCCAGGCAGGCATGGCCCGGCCATCCACGGCTGTATCCAGGACCGTGCGCCCAGCCGGCCATGGCCGCCGGCTGCTGGCCAAGGCGGGTAGGTGGCAGAGGGGGTGGATCTAGAGGTGGGAGCAGCAGATCTGGGGCCGGGGCGGCCGGATCCAACCGCCGACCGGCCGGAGACGCCTGGTCTTAATCCTACAACACAGTTACATCAAACTTAGTTTTTAATTAGCAATAGATAAAATGTTAGAGCTATAACAAGAAATGCTAGGCCTAGGACTTGCTTGTTCCAGACTTCCAGGCTCCGCCCCTCAGCACATGGTGAAGAAATTAAATAAAGAAACCAAACGTAACATAAAGTTTTGTAATATCGTTAACCTATTCTAATGAAAAGAAACTGCTGCATCTGTGGGTAATAATGCTGACTCACATATATATATTATGGATCCCTGTCACCATCAGACTAATCCCATCCTCCCCTAGTCTTTATTGTGTTCTCCTCCCTGTGGACGGTACGTAGGTTCGTTCCATGCGCGGTGCAATGCATGCATGAAGGCTTCCGAACAAGATAGCAACAAAGGGCCCCAAGGAAAAAAAGATCATGGAGCTAGGGACTGGAGTGGAGTGCCTTGAGGCGAAGGAAAACATAAAGAGTTCCAACAAGCAAAAGATGATATGAATCCTGAATGTCCTCAAGAACATGAAGATTTGCTTTCACAAACATCATTGAGGTTTAATTTGCTTTCTTTAATTTGTATATTTTATTTGTGGCAGCTAGATGCATGTTCTTATTTCACCGATATAGTATATGCGTATGTGGTATCCCATTTTAATTAGAATGAAACCCGGCCCGTCCTCAAGAACATGAAGATTTTCGAATAGATCACAACAGTGCTGAGCAACTAACCCCACTTTTTACATGCATGTCCTTTATAGTTAATATTTATTTATAATATATGTGAAGCGTATGGTTTTGAGTCACTGGGACCAGACTAGCTAGCACGTACTAGCTACTACGTATATGTCAACTTTAGCTGTTACTGTAAGCGTAGTAATCGATTCTTTGCTTTGTGCTAGTAATCTAGATAGGCATATAGGTATCTTTATTTTTTCCCTTTTTTGTTCTTTTTACCCTTTCCCTCGGTTGCATATAATAAGGCTGTGCAGCGCGTGACATGTTCCTTGCCTGCCTAGCTAGCCTCTTTGTCACATTGAGAAGATTAATCCGTTCACCACCAGATCTACATGAATCCCACCATAGTATGTGAGATGCCCATGCGAATTGGGCTAATACCATACCGATTAGTCGTTGCCAAAACAAGAGGAGAGGAAAGAGATGAGTAGGAAAAAAATGCTAGGATAAGGAAGGAGGCTCACCCAGCCGCCACTGCCCTTGAAGTTGACTGGGCTTCCCAGCGACCTATTTAAGCGGCGGCAAGGCGTAGGAGGGCGTTGCAAAGGATTAGGTGATGCGGCGGCATTGGGCAGCTAGCTAGTGATGCCAATTAGCGCGTGAACCTCGAAGTGAGTGAATCGCCACAACGAGGACTAACTTGTCGGCAAGCAAGTGAACCTCGGTAAAAAATCATTGTGTCATCATTTAATTCTGAAGTGATTGGTCTTCATTGGTATTCATTCTTGTGATTGATTGGTTCACTCCTCGACTCGGCGGTATAACCATCTTGCTCACTCTCTCTATATTACTGCAAACTAGTTGTCAAGCTCTTTAGTGTAGCTAGTTGTGAGAGCTTGTTAGTTTGGTTAGTGTGGCTCTTTAGTTAGCCTTTGAGAGCACACTAACTTAGTATAGTGACATAGCTATTGTGTGAATAGAAACTATATAAACTAGAATTGTGGTAGGTAGCTTGCATTTTTTGTAGGCTAGCGCCTCATAATTGTCTAACCGGTTTGTTAAGTGTTGTTATAGAAATTTTTAATAGGCTATTCACCCCCCCTCTAGCCAGTAGGATCTTTCAAGTGGTATCAGAGCCGAGGTCACCGTGATTTGAGGCTTAACAACCTCCGGTGTAGAAATAGCTCAAATCAACAACACAAAGAAGCCACCCCAATTTGATGGCTCCAACTATCCCTATTGAAAGGCTAAGATGACAACATATATCAAGTCAATCAATAGGCACTAGATTGGGCTAGTCTGATAAGAAGTGTGGTGAAGGATTCCTTCTTGGTTATTCCACTACAAGCAAAGCATATAGAGTTTGGAATTTGGATAGTGGTACTCTTGAGGAAGTTCATGATATTGAATTTGATGAAACCAAGGGTTCACAAGAAGAGAATGAGAACTTGGAAGATGTTGGAGGCATTCAACTTTCAAATGCCATGAAGAACATGGATGTTGGTGAATTGAAGCCTAGGCAAGTAAATGATGATGAAGATGATCAAGTGCAAGTGCTCTCTAACTCAAATGTGCAAGATGATACAAATCAAGCTAGTATAAGTGGCTCTCATGATAATGAACAAGATCAAGTGGCTAGTACATCATCTCAACCCAATGATCAAGTAAATACAAGCAATCAAGTATGAATGCTCCAACCAACCAATATTGCAAGGGATCATCCATTGGACACTATAATTGAAGATATTTCTAGATGTGTACAAATAAGATCAAGATTGGCTTTATTTTGTGAGCACTTCTCATTTGTGTCATCCATTGAACCAAAGAAGATAGATGAAGTATTAAAAGATATTGATTGGGTGAATGCTATGCATGAAGAATTGAATAACTTCACAAGAAATTAAGTATGGGAATTAGTAAAGAGACCAAAGGGACACAATGTGATTGGAACCAAATGGGTCTTTAGAAACAAGCAAGATCAAGATGGGGTAGTAGTAAGGAACAAAGCAAGATTGGTAGCACAAGGATATACACAAGTTTAAGGTCTTGACTTTGGAGAAACATATGCCCCGATTGCTAGATTGGAAGCAATTAGAATCTTGCTAGCCTATGCTTGTGCCCACAATAGCAAGCTCTATCAAATGAATATCAAGAGTGCATTTCTCAATGGTTATATCAATGAAGAAGTATATGTTGAGCAACCTCCCAGTTTTGAAGATGATAAGAAGCCCGACCATGTGTACAAGTTGAAGAAGGCATTGTATGGCTTGAAGCAAGCACCTAGAGCATGGTATGAGAGATTGAGGGACTTCCTACTCTCTAAAGGGTTCATGATGGGCAAGGTTGACACCACTCTTTTCATCAAGAAAATTGGAAAAGATTTATTTGTGTTGCAAATCTATGTTGATGACATCATATTTGGATCAATCAATCAAGATTTTTGTGAAGAATTTGAAAAGATGATGGCTAATGAGTTTGAGATGTCCATGATTGGAGAGTTAAGTTACTTCCTTAGTCTTCAAATCAAGCAATTAAAGAATGGTACATTTGTGAGTCAAGGCAAGTATATCAACGATATGATCAAGAAGTTTTGCATGAGTGATAGCAAAGCCATTAGTACACCAATAGAAACAAATGGCAACTTGGATAGTGATGCAAGTGGCAATATGGTGGATCAAAAATTGTATCGGTCTATGATTGAAAGCCTACTCTATGTGACCGCATCAAGGCTGGATGTCATGTTTAGTGTATGCATGTGTGTAAGATTTTAAGCCTCACTAACAGAAAGTAATTTGAAGACCACAAAGAAAATATTGAGGTACATGAAGCATACACAAAATGTTGGTTTGTGGTATCCTAAAGGAGCAAAGTTTGAGCTAGTTGGTTACTCCAACTCAGATTATGCGGGATGCAAGGTTGAAAGGAAGAGCACCTCGGGGACATGTCAATTGTTGGGAAGATCACTTGTTTCATGGTCATCAAAGAAGCAAAATAGTGTTGCATTATCAACCGCCGAAGCTGAATACATATCCGCCGGTAGTTGTTGTGCACAAATTCTTTGGATGAAGGCCACTTTGAGTGACTTTGGAATCAAGTTCAAGAAAGTGACATTGCTATGTGACAATGAGAGTGCAATCAAGTTGACCAACAATCTGGTTCAACATACAAGAACAAAGCACATTGATGTCCGCCACCATTTCATAAGAGATCACCAACAAAAAGGGGACATTTTCATTGAGAGTGTAGGCACCGAAGGTCAACTTGCCGATATATTCACCAAGCCATTGGATGAGAAAAGGTTTTGCAAGCTAAGGAATGAGTTGAACATATTGGATTTCTCAAATATGTGTTGATGCACCCCCCACTTAATATGACATGCCTCTCTTTCGAGCAATCAAAGGTAAAAGTTAATTGGCATGGCATACATCCTTGCTAAGGACATGTTTAGTGCATCTAGACATCTTTCACATTTGATAGGGTCATTCATGAAAATCAAATGATTTTGATGTTTGTATGGTACCACTATTGCTTCTATGCTTATTTTGGTCTAGTGGTAGCATATGACATGTTTGTGGGCTTGTAAACCTAGTGTTTGATCTAGAAAATGAGCTCTAAGTATTTAACTCAACATGGTATAAGATAACCCTTATTTGGAGATGTGAAGAAGCTTGTCCTTGGATCAAACCGAGTTAAATGTCTTTGGCAAGTATTCTAGATTGAAACAAATTTGGGAAAATGATCCTCACCCCATTGATTGACATTGATAATCTCAACCTATCTGCATTTTGAACCTTTGTGGTCATTGATGACAAAAGGGGAGAAAACCCCACAAAGATATTAGTGTTAAGGGGAGAAACAGAGATATAAGTGATACGGGGAGAAAGAGTGTACAAAGATAGTAAAAAGACAACAAAGAGAAAGAATTTGACATAGGAGGAGAGATATGACAAAGAAAGGGTTCAAATTAAAATTTTGAGCACACAAGTAGGGGGAGCAAGCTCATGAACTTGTATGGTGCATTTGAATGTGCATTTCATATGTTTGCTTGCATGGCACAAGTTTTAAAATGTCAATATACATGCTTGTGTGGTGTATGCTAGTTGTAGGTTTTAAATGATGAAATGAAAAACTAGCATGCATAGGTTATCTAGTGCTTTTATTTCCAAGTTTCCAAGTGGTATCAAGCTAACCATGGTGCTAAGGATGGTATATAGGTGCAACTCCGATTGATATCACGCTTCAAAGGTCCATCTCTTATACCTTAGCATCATTTGGTAGATATTATCTCCTATATTTCCTATCTAAGCATATGTGCAAGCTACAATCCAAACTCTTAGCACATATGTAGTGGGAGAAATTGCTACCATATGGATTCATGAAGCTTGCCCATATCCTTTTACACATGGTAAATATGCTTGGGCAAGCAACATGGATTCAATTAAATTCCAATTCATATCTTTGTGTAAGGGTTGTCATCAATTACCAAAAAGAGGGAGATTGAAAGCTCTAGTTTTGTTTTGGTGAATTGATGAAACCCTAAGTGCTAATCTAGTTTATCAAAGTGATCATGAGATAGGTAGCACATTCCAAGTGCTGAAGCAAATGAAGACCATGACATGATGATGGTGATGCCATGGTGATGATCAAGTACTTGGACTTGAAAAGTAGAAAGAGAAAAACAAAAGGCTCAAGGCAAAGGTATAAGTGGAAGGAGCCATTTTGTTTCGGTGATCAAGACACTTAGCAAGTGTGATCACATTTAGATTCGATAGCCATACTATTAAGAGGGGTAAAACTCATATCGAAAATACTGTTATCAAAGTGCCACTAGATGCTCTAACTCATTGCATATGCATTTAGTATCTAGTGGAGTGCTAACACCCTGGAAAACATTTGTGAAAATATGCTAACACATGTGCACAAGGTGATACACTTGGTGGTTGGCACATTTGAGCAAGGGTTAGAAACTTCACCGGCGCCCTATACAGAAAAGATAGGGTTTCACATAGTGCACTGGACGCTGGTCTCAACTGGACCGGAGCATCCGGTCAGTGGAAGCAGTGAAGACGCTGACGTCAATCTTCAACCGGACACTGGCTGGGTGCGTCCGGTCCTGCTGACGTGGCAGTGCACAGAGGAGACATTGTGTGACCGGACACTGGGTGAGTCCGGTTGGGCATGACCGGACACGTCCGGTCGCTTCTGGAACCTTACTAGAAACGACCGGACGCGGTGTTGGTGCGTCCGGTCACTTCGAGTAGCGCGTCTGGTCATCACTTGACCGTTGGGATCGGGTGCTCGGTATTTGAAGAGAGGGATGACGTGGTAGCCATCCGTTGATCGATCGCTGGCAGGGTGCGTCCGGTCACCCCGAGCAGTGCCCAGTGAAGGGGTACAACGGCTCTATTTCGTGGGGGCTTGTATTTAAGCCCCATGGCCAACTCTAACTCACTCTCTTAGCCATTTGCATTGACATAGCAATCTTGTGAGCTTAGGCAAAGTCCTCCCACTCATCTCCATCATTGGTTCATCATCTTTGTGAGATTGGGAGTGAATCCAAGTGCATTGCTTGAGTGTTTGCATCTAGAGGCACTTGGTGTTCGTGTTTCGCTACGGGATTCGCTTGTTACTCTTGATGGTTGCCGCCACCTAGAGGGCTTGGAGCAGCGAGGATCGTCGAGCGGAGGTTGGTGATTGTCTCCGGCTCGATCCTGGTGATTGTGAGGGGTTCTTGACCTTTCTTCGACGGAGAGCCAAAAGGTACTCTAGTGAATTGCTCGTGGCTTGTGTGATCCTCATCTTGTGTTGGTTGTGCGGCACCCTATTGAGGGTTTGGCATGTGATGCCAATTAGCGCGTGAACCTCTAAGTGAGTGAATCGCCACAATGAGGACTAGCTTGCCGGCAAGCAAGTGAACCTCGATAAAAAATCATTGTGTTATCATTTGATTCTGAAGTGATTTGTCTTCATTGGTATTCATTCTTGTGATTGATTGGTTCACTCCTCGACTCGGCGGTATAACCATCTTGCTCACTCTCTCTACATTACCGCAAACTAGTTGTCAAGGTCTTTAGTGTAGCTAGTTGTGAGAGCTCACTACTTGATTCAGGTTCTTTGCTGAGTGCCTGAGGCACTCGGCAAAGGCCAAATTGCACTCGGCAAAGAATACACGGCAAAAATTTGATCAGCAAAGCCCTCTTTGCCGAGTGTCTTTTATCGGGCACTCGACAAAGCCTTTGCCGAGAGCCCCGCGGGCACTCGGCAAAGAAAAGCTACCGTCACGGCGCCGGCCCGGTTGACGGTGGCTTTGCCGAGTGCCAACCCTACAGGCACTCGGCAAAGATTTTTTTATTTTTTTTTAAAAAAAATTCTTTGCCGAGTGCCCCCTGGCTGGCGCTCGACAAAGTTTGAATTTTTTTTAAAAAATTCTTTACCGAGTGTCCTATTGCCGCCACTCGGCAAAGTTTTAATTTTTTTAAAAAAAATTCTTTGTCGAGTGCCCTTTGGCCGGCACTCGGCAAAGTTTGAACTGTTTTTTAAAAAAAAATTCTTTGCTGAGTGCCATCTTGCCAGCACTCGGCAAAGTTTGATTTTTTTAAAATTCTTTGCCGAGTGTCCTTTGGCCGGCACTCGGCAAAGTTTGATTTTTTTTTAAAAAAAAATTCTTTGCCGAGTGCCATGGTCATGGCACTCAGCAAAGCTGGAAAATGGTTTTCCGAGCGCCCATTTTTCCAGCTTTGCCGAGTGATGTGACCATGGCACTCAGCAACGGGATCCTTTGCCGAGTGCAACACTCGGCAAAGTGACCCAAAATGGTAATTTTTTATTTTATTTTACATTCCATCATGACAAATAAATTTATACAATCATATATCTCATCCATCACATATATATCTCATTCATCACATATATATCTCATCCATCACATATATATCTCATCCATCTGCACATATCACATCCATCACAATATATATCACATATATAATAATAAGTGCTCAAGTCCATCCAAATAAATCCACAAGTCCATCAAAGTCCACAAGTGCATCACAAGTATATCACAAGTCCATCACCAAGTGAACAACAAATGAAAAAATACAACGTGCACTCATCTCGGCCACTGCGACTGTGGTGAAGGCACAGTTCCATCATTCGGAGGTGCATGAGGTGGATTATTCGAACCACCGTCAGATGGAGACTGCATAAAGGAGAAAAGATTAGATGTGAGACAAGATTATTTGGATAGCTAATCTAGGAAGGTAGAGGCCATACAAGCAAAAAAAAAGTAAAAACTTTCATACTCACAGGAGTAGCTGGAGCTGCAGGACGTGGAGGCAGAGGTGGAACCAACAACCCAGCTGGTAGAGATAAGCCCACACATTGCCCAAGCCCTTGTAGGAACTCCGTAATGTCCGTCAGCCTCTGCGCCTAGGCCTACCGCTCGGCCCGCTTGGCCTCCAGTTGGACCGCCATCCTCTGGTGCCCGGCCTCCAGCTCCAAACGTTGCCTCATTTCTTGTTCCAGCCGGTCCTACAATATTTCACTCCAATGTTTTAGTAATGCAAAGCTAATTAAGGTGTGTAAAGATCAATGTATGACGAGTAAAACATGAATAACCTTGAGTGCGTCGACCCGGTGCTGTGCAGCGGTCAGCCATGTGCGAATTGCTGGGCTCTTGCTCATGCTCCGTGCTCAGATCTGGGAGAGAGAGGGAGTAGAGGTCGTGTCGATGACGCCGTCACCAAGCCAGAACCACCCATGCTTCTTGCCTTGCCCCGCCCTCATTACAGCCTCTCCATCAAAGTCCTGGGTGCTCGGATCGTGGTCTAACCCATGGAGCGGCCTCACCACCTCAGTGTACTCACTGATGCGGGAGTGGACGCTCGGGTTCATGTATGCCTCGGACGGGTCCTCTAGGTTGAAGGAGATGTCGGACATCACCTTGCCCTTATGGGCCATACACGATGCCTGGAAGTCTGAGCAAGCTTGGCCACTATGTGACGCCGACTGCGAGAAAGACAACACGATGAATAGAAATCAGGCAGAACTGAGCGTCACAATAGATAAATGAATTCGCGTACCCATGCTTGTTTGTATCCAGCGAGGCTGCGGCTGCCTTGATGGTGTGCTGGACCTTGCATCTGCGAACGATGGTCCTGGGCATCCCGTGGTGCAGGGTTTGTCACTTTGACACCTTTTGTAAAGTTCTTGATGTCTTGTCCGAATGGATGGTCAAGAGGTAGGAATTGACGATGTCTATCGAACGACGAATACTTGCCAGCCTTCTGTAACCAAATGAACCTCACACCTTCCTTGCATATTGGGCATGGGAACTTCCCATGAACACACCAGGCGCACAATATCCCATACGCCAGGAAGTCATGCAGGGAGTAGTGGTACCAAACGTGCATTTTTAAGGTTGTCTTTGTAGCTCGATCGTATGTCCATACCCCTTCGTCCCAAGGACGGACCAATTCATCAAACATGGGCTCCATAAACACATCCATATTACTCCCTTGGTGTCCAGGAATTATCAACGACAAAAATACGTTATGTCGTTGAAAGGAGACACCGGGGGGAAGATTAAGGGGGATAACGAAGACGGGCCAGCATGTGTATGGGGAAGCCATCATTCCATAAGGATTGAACCCATCTGTTGCTAGCGCGACACGTACATTTTGAGCCTATCTGCTTTGTCACGATGTTTGTCATTAAAGCCGATCCAAGCTTCACCATCGGATGGATGTACCATCTTGTCAGGATTGTACCATTTGCCATTTTTGTGCCATGTCATCGGTTTCGCGGATTCCTCGGTCATGTATAGCCGTTGGATCCTCGGTAGGAACAAAAGGTACCATAGGATTTTCACGGGGATCGTAAGTTGCCTCTTATGGCCATCATCAGAGTCTACCTCTAGGTACCTGGAGGATTTACACTTTGGACAGAACTTTGCATGCTCGTGTTCTTTCCTAAATAGGATGCACCCCTTTGGACAAGCATGTATCTGCTCATACGGCATCTTAAGTGCACGAAGGAGTTTCTGTGACTCATACATGCTCTTTGGCTGAATGTGGCCCTCCAGAAGCAGGGTGCCAATCATGGCCAACATCTTATCGAAGCCAAGTCGACTCAAGTTTAACTTGAACTTCAACCCCATTAAGCGTCCAATGGCATCCACTTGAGACACCGTTGACCAATCATGAAGGGGTTTCTGTGCTGAGTCCATCACGTCGTAGAACGCCTGTGCGGCTACCTCCATCTCCTTCTCACGTCCCTCGTCAAACTATCCTTGTTGAAAGTCATCTAACATGTCCGCTACCCCGGCATCAGCATCAAAAGCCTCCACCCATGGTCTCACCACCTCCTCTCTCATACGATGGGCTTCACCATGGTGGACCCACCGGGTGTAGTCCGACGTAAATCCATTCTTCACAAGATGTTTACCCATTTCCACCTTGTTTACCCTTCTCCTGTTTCCACATTTACTGTAGGGACACAAAACTAGGCAATGTCCTTTAGCAGCCTTGCCAAATGCACTATTCAAGAAAGCATCGGTCTTGTTCATCCATTCCGTGGTGTAATCACTCTGACTTCTCCAGCCCGTGTACATCCACTAACGGTCATCCATCCTCTAACATATGTATCAGTGAGTAATGTAACCATCAATTGCATCTACATGGTGTTCCTACTATCTAATAGGTGAGGATAGGTCCTTATCCCATCCGTGGATGCGTAGATGAGGTTAGTTTCCATGCTCTACTCCTATCTGAGATAGAATTTCGGCAGCACATCCCCGCTGTTCTCCAGATACATGTCCTGCCAAAGAAGAGTGCGTATCCGGAGATCAACAGGGAGGTGATGCCGAAACTCTGTCTTGGACCGGAGCAGACCATGGAAACTAACCCATCTACGCATCGCGGGCTGTCCAAAAATGTGGACAATCCAAAATAGATACGGTCATAGATATGCAAAGATCTGCATACCTCCAACCGTATCTCTTTCGAACGGGAGACGCCTAACTGGGTTATGCGATCTACGACCATGATACGGAAAGAGGGGTTATACCTATGGTGGCGGCGGAGTCAGGCTAGCGGGGCCGTGGCGGGTCGGTGTAAAGGCGAGGCGACATGGTGCAGGCAGACCGGCACGGCGACGGGAACTCCGACTCGGCTCCGACGGGCTCTTCTCTACAAAAATGGAACAAAATATTGTCATTTAAAAAAATCAGCAGAACCTCCCCTACACGGTGAGGTTTCCAAAACCTGCAAAAAACAATGGCACGATGGCCGACAAGCACATATGTCTCAAGAGAAGCCATGTAGTTTGGATATCAATCCATGCAGAAGAATATATCCAAGTAGTACCACTACTTCTACTACTACTTCCACTATTGCTACTACTACTACTACCACTATTGCTACTACTACTACCACTAGTTCTACTACTACTACTACCACTACTTCTACTACTACTACCACTAGTTCTACTACTACCACCACCACTAGCACTACTACTACAACTAATACTACTACAACTATCACTACCACGACAACAACAAGAGAGAGGGCATACCTGACGGGCGCCGGGGGTAGGGGCGGCGGTCGTGGTCGGGGTCGGGTCACGAGTCGGAACGGGTCGGGTCAGACACAGCGCGTCGGGGTGGTCCACGGGGCCATGGTAGGGCAGGCAGCTCCTCGGCGTTAAGCGGGCAGCGTGGGCGAGCTGGCCACGCCGACAACACGCTGTGAGTCGGGCGCGGGCAGGCGCCGCGCGCTGGCCGGGTGGTGGGGGCATGGCGCACTGGGGGCGGGCGATGGGCTTAGGGAGGGCGGCGGCTGGCCAAGGGCGGGCGGGCGGCTGGCCGGGGAGGGGGGGCTCGGGGGCCGGCAAAAGGTGGCAGAGGTCAGGCGCGGCTCGGGGTCGGGGCTGGGCGGGCGCTGGCTGGGCTCGGGCCGGGCGCGGGCGGTGGGGGGAGACGCGCGCGGCTCGGTGGCGGGCAGGCCAGAGCGGCCTCGGAGGGCGACGGCGCGGCTCGGTGGTGAGGGCGGGCCAGCGTGGCCGTGGAGGGCGACACGCAGCGGGCGGGGGCCGGGCGCAGCGCGATTGCGGCGCTGGCGGGGCTGGGGCGGGCGGTTAATGGCATGGTGCTGGCATGGGCTGCCTGGTCCGCTGCTTGGACTGCTCGGCCGGCCGAAACTGATTAAGTGCCCCACCCGCCCTTTGCCGAGTGCTGGATCAGGGAGGCACTCAGCAAAAGGAGGCAATATTTTTTTTTTGAAATGTTTTTGCCGAGTGCCCCAGATCTGACACTCAGCAAATTTTTTTTTGGAAAATACTTGGGACTCGGCAAAGATTTAATTTTTTTTTTAAATGTCTTTACCGAGTGCCCCTGTGGAGGCACTCGGCAAAGAGGAAATTTTTTAAAAAAATTCAAAACCCTCTTTGTGGAGTGCCTTATTCTTGGCAATCGGCAAAGACACCCTTTGCCGAGTGCCATACCCCGACACTCGGCAAAGTTTTTTTTTGTTTTTGGACTCCAAATTTTTATGCAGCTCTTTTAAAGTACTAGGAACTCCTTGTTAGAATTTGGGGATTTTTTGTGGTTTTTGATATATTTATTTACTTTATTTCGTTTACTTGATTTTTTTTGAAAAATATAAATTTGAACTGCACGTGGTATGAATAATGAAATTTAATGATTTAAAAATTGATAGTCATGTTAGTGAGTGCAGTGTGAGGCTGGAACGGACCCGGAATTGATAGTGGCTCAGTGTAGATGTATGCAATTCTAGTATAGAAACAAAAGTATGTCTCCGTCTCTCTCTCTCGCTCCTGCGTATGTGGTATCCCATTTTAATTAGAATGAAACCCGCCCCTCTCTCTCTCGCTCCTGCGTATGTGGTATCCCATTTTAATTAGAATGAAACCCGGCCCGTCCCGTCAAGACTGGCCAATAATCAATACGATGTGTGTTTGTGTAGTGCTAGCTGACGTTTCCTTGTCGGAGTGGGGAGCAGAGATCGAGTCCTTCCCATCCGCCACATGTCGAAATCGACTAGGAATGTCTCGTGGTGGCCTGCGTCGGTGGTATAGGTTCTGTCACGTCCGTTAATTAGATGATGCATGTACAATAGCGTTGCTCAGTGTAGATGTATGCATGACTAGTATAGAAAAAAAAATTATGTCTCCGTCTCTCTCTCGCTCGCTCCTGAATGGTGCTTAAATATGGTAGCAAAAAGTAGTAAATCTTATTCAAAAGCACCTATTTGTTTTGAAATTAAAGGATTAGCTTTTACGATGTATATTTATTAGATAGATGATGTAGCAGTATCGATCTCTCTTTTAGGGCTTGTTCGTTTGATCCCAAACCTATGAGGGTTTGAAAGGATTGAGAGGGATTCAATCCCCTGTAAGTCAAAATCCTCCTCTACCCCCTTCAATCCCTCCCATCTCAAAATCAAACGAACAGGGCATTAAGCAATTACGTTACATGCCAAAGTGAAATAGTTGTGAATATATATAGTAGGAGCACACATATGCCTTGAAAATATAAACAATTGGGACTCGAGCCACGACTCAAGTCTCATTGGGTTTCAGACCGAGTGCAACTCTTGGAGTCTCTCATGAAATAGTTCCATGGTGGTGGTCTGCCAAAACAATTATCAAAGATGGATGTAACACATTTTTAATTAGAAGTGGGCACCTTGCCCACCTCTATCTAGGCGCCTATGTTGTCCATAATAGAGGCGGTGCATGTCTGTCTATGAAAATCGAGTATTCAGCCCATCGATGAGCCTGCCCTTGAGCCTAGTACCAAGCTCGATCACCGCCAAAGCCCACTGTCGCGTCGTGGACCGTGATGCAACACCACCTCCTTGCCCTTGCACATCATCATCTCCTTGCCTCGACCCATCGCTTCCTCACCTATCTTGTTGCATCCTCACGCCAGAGATAGAGAGCAAGCGAGAGAGATAAAGGTTTAGAGGTGTGTCCATTCCTGTGAGCAAGATTGAGAGGAGAGGAAGTTGGTCCGTGCCGCTACACCTAGCCCTCGTGACGTGTCATGCCGCTTGCTAGATGTGTCATGCCTCCTGCTCAATTTGCCTATGGGAGATGGGACGGTAGAAGGGGAGCAGCTGTGGGGAGAGAACTGAACGAAGCAGACGGACGGGGAAGGGGATGGGAGAAATGTGAGGTGGCCCATGGCTGCGTGTGGTGGGGGGAGAGAAATGTGATCTCAGCTAGGGTTTCCTCTATTATATACTGTGAATCCAAGAATGGTAGGGGGAGAGATGTGGTAGCTCAGGGCTCGGAGGGTTTCCTCTATTATAGGCTTAAGAGACCAAAGGCGCATGAATGGTAGTGGGCACAGCTTTGCCAAACAGAGACCAACGCACCACAACAAAACCTTGACGGTAGCATGGTCATACCAAGGCCAAACAAAAGGGACCTAACACCAAAAGCTCGAATATGATGAAGGTGTCCCATACCACATCGGCCCAAACAATGAGGCCTTAAGCTCATTATTGCTAGCCATGTCGTGCTCAATCAAGATAAGAGAGGAAGACTAATGAGTAGGAAAAATGCTAGGATGAGGGAACAGGCACATGGGGAAGGTGTCGGTAACCACCCATGCAAAGCGAGGTCAACTGCATTGGCGTGGATCGATACACTCCATGGACGTGGAGGAAGCACCGCCATCAAGCCGACCATCGAGGCCATTCTGGCGAATCCCACCATAGTATGTGAGGCACCCAAGCGAATTCGGCTAGATACCATGCCGATTAGTCAAGAACATAGGGGAAGAGATGTTGCTAGGATGAGGGGAGGCTTAGGTGACATGCACTAGGCTTCCAGGCGACCTACTTAAGCGGTGGCAAGACATAGGAGGATGTTGCACGGGATTAGGTGACACGGCGGCGTTGGGCAGCTAGCTAGTGAAACCAAAGATTGCGCCCCTCCAATAACAAATACTTTCTCCGTTATAAATTATAAGATGTTTTGCCTTTTCTAGATACATTGCTTTTGCTATGTATCTAGATATAGTGTATATCTAAGTGCATGGCAAAAGCTATGTATATTGAAAAGTCAAAAGGTCCTATAATTTGGAACTGATGGAGTATTACTTATTTTGACCTAGTCAAACATTTGGAACTTAGACGCTTATTAGTAATTTAAAAAACATTTTGTTTGAGACATAAAAATTATAGGGGTAGATTTGTATTGAAAAGTACTTTTATCTCACAGTAGTACTTACCTAACGTTACAGCTATTTTATGATAAGAAAAATTGTGGTCATAATTAAAATTCGGAGACCACATAACGTCCACTATGCCAGATTTGCACATCACTGCCGGCATCATCACTGCCGAATTTGTGAGAACCAGCAGTGATGTGCCTTCACTACCGGTTATGAGCTTGAAAATGAAAAAATGATGGGTGCTGGGCTAAAACCGGCAGTGAAGGACCACATCACTACCGGTTTATGGCTTCAACTAGCAGTGTTTTGGTGGGCACTCATCACTACCGGTTTAAGCCAAGAGCCGACAGTGATTTGGCTCTATCACTGTCGGTTCTAGCTAAGAACCGACGGTGATAAGCCTACAACACAAAAAGACTACAACCGTCCTCTCCTTCCTCCTCTCTTCCATCCTAAGAACAGAGGCGCGCATTTGGACCCTTCCCTCCATTGTTGCGGCTGCTCTTTACCAAGAAGCTAGTGCTTGGATTTTGAAGAATGGCTTGATCTTTTTGCGTTAAGGTTAGTAACAAACATCCACTCCTTTGATTTTGTTGCTTAATTAGCTTCGTTTTGATGGCTACATTGCTTGATTCTCATTCTAGTTCTTTCTCCATTCTAGAGAGCACTTTTCCAATTGGACATTTGTGTAAGGCTCAAATTATGGTGAATCCATCATCCAAAAGGTTGGTGTCTATGAACACATTTAAATTCCTAGCTAATTATTCCATGGTGGTCAAGATCATCATTGTTAGTATGTGATGCTATAATTAGTTCTTAGAAGTAGAGTAGAATAGTTGTTCTTCAATATTGTGCAATAATTGTTTTTTACTACGATTTTCAATTTACAGGGCCGGGGCTACCAATTTCAATCTTTCAATAATTAGTGTACAATAATCTTTTTCAAAAATGGTACTTTTGAGCTACAATTGTTGTTCATGAAGCTCGATTTCTTATTAATTCTTTGTAATTATTGTCTCAGTATTTTTTTGTGCATTGATGGATCGAGAGTGGATGCATCTGTCCCGAATGGACAAGCGGTACATGCATGGCGTCAGCCAGTTTATCACCGATGCCAAAGCCCATGCTGGGAATGGGAACCTTGTCTTCTGCCCATGCAAAGATTGCAAGAATCATAGGAACTTTCGTCAAATTGAGTCTATACGGTCGCACTTGATTACCAGGGGATTCATGCCAAACTATACGATATGGACTATGCATGGCGAGGTTGGTGTGAATGTTCTGCAGGAAAACGATGATGATGTGGATATGCCTGACATAGCCATCCACGATGCTGATGAGGAATCCGGTGTCAACACGGAACCTATGGCCAAAGTTAATAATGTGTTTAGAAACACGCTAGCTGACGACACCGAGGATAACGATGGCATTTCTCAGCTGCTACGTAATATAGAGACCGGATGTCTTAGTGAAAGACAGTTGAGGAAGTTAGAGAAAATGAGACAAGATGACAAAACACCATTGTATAGGAATTGTCCAATGAGCAAACTAGAAGCCGACATCATGCTGTTAGAGTTCAAATCGACAAACGGATTGAGTGATAAAGGCTTCGATCAGTTGATAGGTATATTAAGGAAAAATGCTCACAGAAAAAAACAAGTTGCCAGAAAAGACATACTTGGCCAAGCAAATGATCTGCCCCATCGGCCTCGAGGTTGAAAAAATCCACGCATGTTCCAATGATTGCATATTGTACCGTGGAGAAAAATACAAAGACTTTGACAAGTGCCCCAAGTGTGAAGCTCCACGGTACAAGGAAGAGCCATCAAATGAGGGTACCAAGACCAGAGGAGGTCCCATAAAGGTCGTTTGGTATTTCCCTATAGCTCCCCGGGTGCATAGGCTGTTTGCATGTACAAAGTCAGCCAAGCTGTTGCGCTGGCATGGCGAAGAGTGTAAGAAAGATACAATAATGAGGCACCCCGCCGATGGGCATGACTGGAGGACTGTCAATACTATGTTCTATAAGGACATCGGTGGAGAGGTAAGGCACCTTTGGTTTGCTTTGAGCACAGATGGGATGAATTCTTTCGACCAGGTTAGAAGCAATCATAGCACTTGGCCAGTGACGCTCTGTATATACAACCTTCCACCTTGGGTCTGTATGAAGCGGTCGTACATCCAGATGCCACTACTGATCCAAGGGCCAAGACAACCTAGGAATGACATCGATGTGTTTCTGGAACCAGTGATCGATGAACTAGTGGAGATGTTTAAAAAGGGTGTGCCGGATGTTTGGGACGAGTACAAAAAGGAACATGTCACGATCAAGGGAGTACTTATCGCTACAATCACCGACCTGCCAGGTCGAGGTTCGTTCTCCGGAGGGAAGACAAAAGGCTATACTGGATGTGTCGAGTGCTTGGATGACACTGATGCGGTAAATCTGCCAAATAACTCAAAGATAGTTTATATGGGACACCGTAGGTTCCTACCTAAGGATCACCCTTACCACAAGAACATAAAAGATTTTTCAACGGTACTATTGAGAAACGCTTAGCTCCAAAATATCGAGGCGGGCCTACGATACTTCGAGAACTCAACAAACTAGAGGTTGTCCTCGGAAGGGGGACAATGCAGTAGCAGCACCTGATGGGAGTGTTTGGAAGAAAAAATCGGTTTTCTAGAAACTACCTTACTGGCCATTTCTGAGTGTATTCCACTGTCTTGATCCCATGCACATCACTAAAAACATGTGCGCTAACACTCTTAACACCTTGATGGACATCGGGGGGACATCGAAGGATTCACTAGCCACACACCTAGACATGCAACACTTGGGAATCAGGAAGGAGCTGCATCCCGTGGAGCTAGAGAATAGCAAGTTTGAACTTCCGGTTGCATCATGGACATTGAAGAAGGAAGAAAAGTGTGCGCTTATTTCTTTCTTCAATGAACTCAAAGTCCCGACGGGCTACTGTGCGAACCCGAAGAGGCTAGTGAACATGAGAGAACTCAAGTTCAACTATGGCCCTATGAAGGCCCATGACTATCATGTCATTGTGACTCAACTGCTCCCTGTTGCCCTACGTGGTATCCTCCCCCCAAAGGTCCGTGCCCCAATCATAAAGCTTTGCTCGTTCTTCAACGCGATCTCAAAAAAGGTCATTGATGTGTTCACGCTAGAGCAGCTGCAGTGGGACATAACCGAAACTCTCGTTAGGCTTGAGATGCATTTCCCACCAACTTACTTTGATATCTCATTGCATTTGCTCATTCATCTTGTTGACCAAATTAGAGCCCTTGGCCCAATGTACCTGCATCAGATGTTCCCTTTCGAAAGATTGATAAAAGTTTTCAGGAGGTATGTTAGGAACAGATTCAGGCCAGAAGGGGGCATGGTTGAAGGATGGACAACGAAGGAGGTCATTGAGTTCTGCACATATTATCTGGACATCAAAAGGGTCGGAGTTCTAGAATCTCGTCATGAGGGAAGACTACGTGGCAAAGGAACGATCGGGGAGAAATCTATTATAGTAGACAACCTTGTTTCTTTTAGACAGGCATAGTTCGCTGTTCTCCAGCAAGCCGAGGGTGTGATGCCATACAATGTCGAGCACAGGCAATCGCTGCAAACTCTGTATCCGAGCAAGTCATAGGCTTGGCTGTATAAAAAACATAAGGAGGAATTTGTCAGCTGGTTGCAACGTCGCTTGCTTGGAATAAAGTTGGGTAATCAACTGGATGCCTTAGCCAAGGGACCTTCGAGTACATATCTTAAGTACCAAGGGTATGAGATCAATGGATTCATATTTTACACAACAAAGCAAGATGGAAAGAGCACATACCAAAATTGTGGTGTCCGTTTTGATGCTCACGACGAAAACGACAACGTGCAGGCGACAGACTATGGTTTCATAAAGGAGATATGGGAGCTAGCCTACGGTCCGTTGAAGGTAGCTTTTTTTCGCTGCCAGTGGGTTTGGCTTGAGGAAATCAACACTGATAGCGAATAGTTCACTACCGTTGATCTCACTAAGACCGCATATAGAGACGACCCCTTCATCCTTGCAAGAGATGTTATGCAAGACTTCTATGCAAGGGACAACAAGACAAAAGGAAGGCTAAAAGTAGTCCTAGAAGGGAAAAGAAAGATTGTCGGTGTCGATGGAGTGACGGACGAAGAAGACTACAGGGGCTATCAGGAAATGCCTCCAGTCAGGGCGAACGTACCTCTACCTATCCTTCAAGAGGGTGACGAACCTGCTTACGTACGAATTGATCACAATAAGGCCCTCATTGTTGATGTACCTAAAGATAGTTAGATATTGTTAACTATGTAATCATTATGCAGATGTTGTATCAGTATTTTGTGTGCATTTCTACAATTTAATTATTTACTATGTAATCAAATATTAAGATGATGTTCACAAACACTATTATTTGATAATTATAGACCATTAATTAATTATCATTGAATTAAATAATCAAGACACAAATTTTTGTGTTATTTTAGAATATAAACTAACTACATTATTTCTATTAATAAATAAATAAAGAAAAGCAAACTAAGCGAACTCCCTATCCTAGCTCAGCGGTTAAGGCCGCGCACTCTGTACTCTGAGACCCGCGCTCGAATCCCAGGTGGGCCAAACTTTTTTTGATTTTGCATTTATTATTTAGTAGTGCATTACGATGGGATAAAAGAAAAAAATAAAACCATTCTAACCGAACTCCCTATCCTAACTCAGTGGTTAAGGCCGCGCACTCTCGACCCTGCGACCCGCGCTCGAATCTCAGGCAGGCCAAACTTTTTTATATTTTTTACAAAAAAGCTGTGATGGCAGGCTCCAAACCGACTGTGTTTTTTTATTTTTTTTTACTAAAAGATGGCGGCAGGGCCCTTCACTGTCGGTTTTGGTCTTAAAACCGGCAGTAACAGATTCTATCACAGTCAGTTGCTCAAACTGACACAGAAGGACCAATTCACTGTCAGTTTTTAAACTAAAACCAATAGGGATGTGTAGATGCTCCTCACGTGCCAACAGTGCTCCCATGACCACAACAGTTGGAACACTGCTCCCACTTACCCCGACAACTTTAGTGCAGAAATAAAAATATACCACGACTACTAGCCCTTATAAAATGGCCCTCGGCCAGGAGCTAGCATCTCCATGGATGTTGGTTTCAGCCAGGCCTTATCAACCATGATACAATATTTTCCTCTCACAACAAACCACATATATCGTTATGCATCGTAGTCCACCAAAATGGTGCACACATAAGGTACTAGAAGAATGCTACTAAAGATAGAGCAACATCGAAGATTGGAGATGTCACGAGGTCCACCAAAACGGTGCGCTCTGGACTGTATGTCTAGAGAGACCTAGTGTGCTCTGGGCAATTTCCTGTCCTGGAGCGGCATTGGTTCATCGGTGCGATGCCTAGCTGAATCCGGTGTGATCTGGACTGTACCGAGAAAATGGCCATGTACAGCCGAGGCATGGATTCATCAATGCCACCTTATCATCTCCAACCGGTATAGCTCATAGACCACCTCGGTGCTATTGTTTGAACCCTAGTTGGAGCAAGAAGAATGCTACTGAGGTGGTTAAATTATAATGTGTTGATACACATTGATTGTAACATTGACCTATACGTAAATAGGTTTTTGTTATCGTATATGGAATTTTAGTGTAAGGTCTTTGTTATCGTATATGTAACTTATTTCTAATTTTTTGTAAGTTTTTCATGTATTTCATTACTATCTAAATAAATAAATCATTCTTGTTAAAACTTTCCCACTGTAGTATCTAAATAAATATATCCTTTACATATATGCACCTTCACTGTCGGTTCTATTTAGAAACCGACAGTGATAGCCACCTTCACTATTGGTTCTATTTAAAAACCGGCAGTGATGTCCATGCCCCCTATATAAAACAAACTGTGGCCACATACATTGATCCCACCCACCCACGAACTCTCTCAGTCTCATTT
This sequence comes from Miscanthus lutarioriparius, assembly GCA_904845875.1. NCBI lineage: Eukaryota > Viridiplantae > Streptophyta > Magnoliopsida > Poales > Poaceae > Miscanthus > Miscanthus lutarioriparius. The sequence continues at coordinate 99,209,043 of CAJGYO010000010.1, read as the reverse complement.
CTCACGTTTCACTCTCACTTCTCAAGACATCCACTCTCTCTCTACGTGATTTGGTCATGGCTCCTGCATTTTTCAATGGTATTGATACGTTGTCTTCTCCAATATTCTATATTTATATTCATGTTTCTTTGCATTCTACATTTATATATATTCTTATTCCTTGCATTCGATCTATATTTAATTATGTTGCCACATTTTACTTGGAAGAATTTTTTTGTACATATATTTTATGTTCATGTTTTTTTGTATTTTATCGATCAGGTGGTATGAACAACGGACCTCCCCAACCACAAGAACCAGGTTTCCACCCTAGCGATGAGCCATTCGCTCCTAATGTGGCCATTCCATGGTTCCCTGTTCCAGCTATTGTATGAAATATTTTTCAACATCTTTTGTTTTTTGATGCTAACAAATAAGTGTAATTAGTTTAATATCATTGTTGCATACATATATGTTACAGACTATATCCCCAATAGATTGGCTGCGAATAGCACTTAGCTGGTTCTTTATCTCGGACATCGTCGAGAACACGACATCTAATGCAAGTGGTCGGCTATGGATGTGTGAACTCAGTTTTTTCATCCCTGTGAGGGGTTCAAATCATCAGAACCATATCCACGGGACGGGAATACAGAGCCCGGATGTGATAAGCGCCCAATTAAGTGTCGTGCACATCTGTTTAGAGGCACTTCAATGTATTTACTATGATGTGCCTGATTTCTCACACTTCAAGGCACTTGATTTGAATGCTGGTGATATCCCTCTCCCGCAAGTAAGCAAATGGTTTGCAAGCTACAACCATGTGGATGTGGTAAATGGTTACTTATACCTGAGTCATGGTTATTTGTTGTTTATTATTGTAATAACATTCTCTAAATTTTTTTGTCCACATGCAGATTGCGCTACAGGACCTTACCTATGCTACATGTGGCTTGTGGGCCGTTCTAGACCAAGTTACGGAGCAACTCGAGTAGATTGGGACTTCTATAATGGAAACCTCGGCCAGCTCACTATAGAAGGACGCCAGTACTACATAAGGATTACTAACAGGGGCAGTGGTCATTCAGTAGGTTACATCTATGGCCGACCATTCTTTTGGTATTGTGAGGCACAAGAGAGTGCACTCATATGAGAATTGGACTTCATCGATACAAGCGGATACATAATCCGTGACATCAATTACCATATATGGCTACAGAGGCATGTTAGTGTGTGTGGCCCGATCGATCCCGGCAGTGATTCCGATAGTAATTAATGTTTATTTAGCTAGGTTTTTAAGGTCATAGTTTAATTGGGTTCTAATTTTAATATGTACGACTTTGTGTGTTTAATTATTGTCATGCATGTAAGTCGTATTGGTCTCAAAATTATTCTCAGGCTTGCACGTGCCACGTGTGAAGGAAACACCAAATTTGGGATTTTTCGGAGATGGTTTGCTACTTTCTGAGGTTTAATTGAATTTCCGCGCGACGAGACCATTTAATTATAGGTTGAACTGAGTCTACCCACGAAAAGATCCGGAATGGTGCCAAACTTTTACACAGGCTCTAATGTGCCCTAGGGATATGAATTTTGTGGAGGTGGATGAAAAAATCTATTGGGTCCAAGATGAAATTCACCCTCTTTTGTCTCATTCGGCACAGAGAAAAATATAATTATTAAAAAAAATGATTAGAAAAACCTAAGATCCTGTGTGGGATATTAATTTGGATGTATAAGCTTGCCAAAAAAATTTCAAGCCATTTTGACATAGGCGGAGTACACATGCTTTACAGAGGTACATGTGCCCTTTCATCGAACCATGACTATACACATAGGTTATCAAGGTTTCTGTGGTTCATATGCATTCCGGTGTTGTATTGGTATCAAACTTTTTCTTAGGCTTGCACGTGCCACGTGTGAAGGAAACAACAAGTTTTGGATTTTTCGTAGATGGTTTGCTACTTTCTGAGGTTTAATTGAATTTCCATGCCGACTAGACCGTTTAATTATAGGTTGAACTGAGTCTACCCACGAAAAAATCCGGAATGGTGCCAAACTTTTACATAGGATCTAATGTGCCCTATGGATAATAATTTTGTGGAGGTGGATGAAAAAATCTATTGGGTCCAAGATGAAATTCACCCTCTTTTGTCTCATTCAGCACACAAAAAAATATAATTAATAAAAAATGATTAGAAAAACCTAAGATCCTATGTGGGATCTTTATTTGGGTGTACAAGTTTGCCAAAAAAATTTCAAGCCATTTTGACATAGGCGGAGTATACATGCTTCACAGAGGTACATGTGCCCTTTCATCGAACCATGACTATACACATAGGTTATCAAGGTTTCTGTGGTTCATATGCATTCCGGTGTTGTATTGGTCTCAAACGTTTTCTTAGGCTTGCACGTGCCATGTGTGAAGAAAATACCAAGTTTTGGATTTTCCGGAGATGGTTTGCTACTTTCTGAGGTTTAATTGAATTTCCGCGCGATGAGACCGTTTAATTATAGATTGAACTGAGTCTACCCACGAAAAGATCCGGAATGGTGCCAAACTTTTACATAGGATCTAATGTGTCCTATGGATAAGAATTTTGTGGAGGTGGATGAAAAAATTTATTGGGTCTAAGATGAAATTCACCCTCTTTTGTCTCATTCAGCACACAAAAAAATATAATTAATAAAAAATGATTAGAAAAACCTAAGATCCTATGTGGGATCTTAATTTGGGTGTACAAGTTTGCTAAAAAAATTTCAAGCCATTTCGACATAGGCGGAGTATACATGCTTCACAGAGGTACATGTGTCCTTTCATCGAACCATGACTATACACATAGGTTATCAAGGTTTCTGTGGTTCATATGCATTCCGGTGTTGTATTGGTCTCAAACTTTTTCTTAGGCTTGCACGTGCGACGTGTGAAGGAAACACCAAGTTTTGAATTTTCCGGAGATGGTTTGCTACTTTTTGAGGTTTAATTGAATTTCCATGATACAAGACCATTTAATTATAGGTTGAACTGAGTCTACCCACGAAAAGATCCAGAATGGTGCCAAACTTTTACACAGGATCTAATGTGCCCTATGGATAAGAATTTTGTGGAGGTGGATGAAAAAATCTATTGGGTCCAAGATAAAATTCACCCTCTTTTGTCTCATTCAGCACACAAAAAATATAATTAATAAAAAATGATTAGAAAAACCTAAGATCCTGTGTGGGATCTTAATTTGGGTGTACAAGCTTGCCAAAAAATTTTGAGCCATTTCGACATAGGAATACATATGCTTCTATTTATTTAGTATATAAAAGAATTTTTTTAATATATATAAACATCACTGTCGGTTTAAAAAAACCGGCAGTGATGAGAAAAAACCGACAATGATGCTTGTTATCACTGTTGGTTTATTTTGAAAACCGGCAGTAATATATAAAAAAATAAAAATAATTGTTCCAGCCCTCGGGTTTGAGCTCGAGTCTCGGGCTACAGAGTTCAGACACTTAACCGCTGCATTAGAATAGGATGTGTGCCAAGGTTTATTTATTTTATCTTTTTGACCTTTAGACCGCTTAATAAATTATAAAATTAAAACAAAAAAATTGGGTCTCCCGTAATTCGAACACGGGTATCGGGGGCTAAGTTGCGGGGTCTTAACCATTGAGCTAGTAGGAGGTATTCGAAAGAAGTGGAAAAGATAAGTTACTTATTCCTCAACACCTACACGGAAATCACTGCCGGTTTAAAGAATGGCCCGGCAGTGATGTACCCCCATCACTGTCGGTTCCAACTTACAACACAGTTTTCGTGACAGATGACAGACATGCTACAATCATGGTATTATCTAGAAGAGCAATAGTCCTGTTGGCCCCCTCGATCTCCGATACGTAGCATATCATATACTACGGTCTTCATGACAACGACCAAGATGCATCACCACATACAATCCAAGGGACGATGTAAGCAAAACAAGGTCGATCATACAATGCAACATCCAATATGTAAGCAAATAAAACGAGGTCATGCAATGCAAGTATCAACCCAAGGTGATGATGATCAAACAAAGGATTCGACAACACGGTTTTTTTCAGCACCAGTAAATTATTACATCGACCTAAGACATAGATTAATCACTAGTGCTACTAATTACTGCCGGTGCTGCTGCATGTGTCGTCCCCCTGCTGCCGGTGCTCCTCATCACGCTTCTTTCACTCAGCCCTGCGCCGGCGTCGTTCCGCGTCCATCGCGAGACGCCGCTCGGTCTCCTCCTCCTCGTGGTGGCGCTCCTCCTCCTCCTCGTGGCGGTGCTCCTCCTCCTTGGAGATCTCGATGACATGCTTTAGGATGCAGTCGTCGGTCTCCTTCTGTGTGATGGCGCGGAGGTGCCGGTCCTCCTCCTTCCGAGCCGTCTCCAACGAGTTGAAGACGACCTCCTCCACCGAAAGAGGTTCCGGTTCCTCCTCCGATGCGGTCTCATGGTCCGGATCATCCTCGAGGTTCTCCTCGAGGTCCAATTCGGACGACGGCGTCAGTGGAGGCATCGGGGGGCGACGTGAGGACGTCGGGTTCAGCATCGCCCATGTTGTCTTCAAGCGGCGAGGCATTGTGGCACCGGATTGAGGGCCGAGGCGAGGTGTGCATGGGGGCCTGGCTTATATATAGGCGTGTCGGTGGGTGGAACTAATCATGGTGAAATAATTCACACCCCTTGGAAGACGGAGCTTGCCAGCGTTGGGAACCGGCACGAGCAGCCGATGGACTCCTGGGTAAACGCGGCGTCTCTTCGTGGGGAATTGAAGGGCCACGACCAGTCTAAGGACCGAGTAAAATAGTGGCTCTTCATGGGAACCGCGCGACTAGCGTGGCTAGGGAGTTGAAAGGCCTACGCGCAAAGAGGGACAGATAATCACTCAAAGGAATAAATTCCTTCAAACTTTCCGAAATCAGGTGATAGCTCAATGGTTTGTCCGCTGCTCTAGAACTTGTAGGCTTCGGTTCGATTCAGGGATGCAACACATTTATTTTCTCTTTTTGACCTTTAGACCGCTTAATAAATTATAAAATTAAACCAAAAAATTGGGCCGCCCGGGATTCGAACACGAGTATCGGGGGCTAAGTTACGGGGTCTTAACCGTTGAGCCAGTAGGAGGTATTCGAAAGAAGTGGAAAAGATAAGTTACTTATGATGTAACCGCTACACGGAAATCACTGCCGGTTTAAAGAATGGCCCGGCAGTGATGTACCACCATCACTGTCAGTTCCTACTTACAACCGGCAGTGATGTACCCCCATCACTGTCGATTTCTAATTAGAACCGGCAGTGATGAGGTCTGGTATAAAAGGCCGCCGCGGGTTGAAATTATCCAAATTTCGACCCCGCGCCAACCGTTCTCGGCGCTCCTCTTCTTCGACGCCGACGCCCGTGCACCGCCCCACACCGGAGCACCCGTCCACCGCCCCCCGCGCCACCGTTCCCAGCCCCATGCTCCTCTTCTTCGACGCCGACGCCCGTGCACCGCCCCACACCGGAGCACTCCCCACGCGTCGACCGCCCGATGCCGGAGCACCGCCGAGACCTTCAGGAGTGCGCGCGGATAGCTGCTTTCCCACCCCCACGGTGAGTGCGTGGCTCACAGGCTGCTAAGTGTTAGATGAAATGCCCCATGGTTGTTGTCTTCACAATAGCAGCCGATTCCTATTTGATTGAGTTACATGCTGTTACTCCTTGGTTTAGCTATCCTTATATGTACATGCTGTTACATAAACCAGTTAGTTTTTCCCTGAACAGATTATGCCACCTACTAATTTGTTGAGGACCTAGTAATCATGGCCCTAAACTATTTAAGAACCATTGGTGTTATTTGCATGTTGTCGCAACAAGTTATTCCCTCGAGTCATAGCTAAGTGACTTTTTGCGCTGTGTGCAGTCTAAGTATTTAAACATTGATCATCAACACCTCTTGACATAGTTAGATTGAATATGTGACAATGATATGAGCATATATGTCTCGAATAGTAGTTGCATAATGTTATGATATCTCTGTACTTTGTAATTATTGCAAGCAATGGAAACTAGCAGTCAAAGGTACATGTTAATGACTGTGGACGTCTTATTTGTGACGGTAGGGAGTGTTCTGTTTGTGTAAGAGTTAGATTAGAATTTCTGCTCTTGCTTACGCAATGATGGATTCTTGTCAAATGTGTACAGGTATAATCGCTATAGGTAGAGTGTCAATTGATTTTGATGGAATGTCAAGGATAAACAACATTAAATAGATTTAGTTTGGCCATATAACTTGAATAATAACTCTTGTTCAGTGAGTTACCATTACCACTTACCACATGCCTAATTTACTTAAATGTATACGCAACCATGGCATGGTATGTAGTGCATGTTGGTCACATGCCTAGGATTTATCGAACCTGGAAAGATTGCTATGCTCAAGTCAATCGCTACCCTGGTAATTTGCACAAAAAATACAATACAGAAGCTGAAGCTTTGAGGGCCTAGTATAGTCATCCGGCCTACCTTGCAAACCATGGGCAACTACCCTACTATGGTCCAATGAATGCAAACCATGGCCATCCGCTGGCATTGGAGATCGAAGAGAAGCCACCCACCGGAGATGTGAAGATTAGGAGAATTGCTCCTTGGTCTTGGAAAGATGTCATGCTTTTATTTATGGCTATCGTCATCGCTTTTCTTATTTGTAAGTTGATGTAGGCTTAGTTTCGTAGAACAGTAGGTGGACTTTATTGTATGTGGTCAATCAAATAATAAATTTGTTCTAAGTGAACATATGCTATTATTTGACTTTGTTGTATGTGGACTTATTATTAGACTTTGCATTAAACATATTATATATATGAACATATGCTATTAGTAGTTGTCCGCAGCCAAGACTAATCACGATCGTGTCACAGCCATGACTCATCGTCGCCTGTTACCCCGTCGTCGAAGAACTAATCGGCAACAAGAAGCGGCTGATATCGCTAGGACGGGAGAGCCGCATGATCCGACAAATGGTGACGTTGTCAATCAGGTCGGTGAGAACGAGCAGCCATGGACCTCGTCCGGCCTGCTCGATCTGGGTCAAAATGACCAAGATGGCCAGGTAACTTTGGTATCATGTCACTATGTAGCCACACATGCTAATCAATTGAGAGGGTCATAGCTTACTTGGTGTCTCTAGCAGGAACCTCCACCGGCCGAGGAGCCAGAGGGTTTAGGTAGCAGGAAGGCTAGATCCAAGCGAGGCGTGTCAAAGATTCCTGTTGGTAGGAATGCACGCTAGCACATTACTGAGTTCGATGAATTCGGGGATCCACTCTCACCGCCTATAGCCTTGACCAAATACAACACTATCCTCGGGTTACTTGTTAGGGACTTCATCCCGATTAAATACAGGAAGTGGATTGGGAAAGATGATGACCGGTGGAGGGTTCCCGAAAGCGAGAAGGATTACATATGGGATGTCAAGATCCCAGAGTATTTCACTTTCCTAGCTGAGTATGACAGGGAGTTAGTCAAGAAAAAAGAAAAAGAAATCATGGGAACATGCTTCAAGAATTTCAAGGGGACATTGTGTAAGAATTTTGTCCTCCAAAATAAAGAGCCAGATTTCGAAGGTGGACAGTTTAGCAAGCAGAAGGACATCTGGCAGGCTTTCAAGGAATACAGGTTATTTGAGGAGTACTTAGAACTGAGCAGGAAGAATAAGGAGAATTCACAGAAAGCGACGAATCCTCATCATCTCGGCTCTCGTGGCTACGCCAAAAAGATGCTAGAATTTGAAGCAGAACTTCAAAAGATGGATCGCCTTGCTGAGGAAGGCATTCAGGTTGAGACCGCTGATTGGGAGCCCATCGGTATTATACTGTATGGGGAGAAATGTACGGCACACCGAGGACGGGAGCTTTAGCTCCTCAAATCAACCCATGAGCGAACTCATCCAGAGGATCTCCCAGGTAACTGAGGAGGTGAGGCAAGGGACTCGCACTTCTAATAGGGAGAAAGACGTGCTCACCCAAGCACTCGGAACCAAGGAGCACGCTGGTCGCACTAGAGGAACCGGAGTTGTTCCTTGGAAACTAGCATTCCCCCAAGAATCTAACACTTATCGGAGCCGCTCGAGGGGTAGAGCGGAACATGAGGCAGAGTATTTGAGGAGACTAAAAGAGATGGAAGACAGAATGGAAGCACGGATTGAGGCGACCGTTGAAGCGCGAGTCGAGCAAATTTTGTTGTCCAAGGGGTCAGTAGTACCAGAAAACCCTACTCCTGGTGCCTTTAGCCCACAGTTTAGGGGTCACAGCAGCTGCGGATCGACCCCGCTCGACGAAGAGGCGAATGTGCCTCATCCGGTGGATGACATCACTGAACCCATCAATGTCAGGTTGTACATCTGTCAGGAATGGTCAAAGGACAAGGTGGCGCTCGGCCAGGCCTAGCCTGCGGGAGACGGGACAATTAATTGCCGCCCAATTCCACTGGGGTACGCTCGCGTCACCATTGACAGAATACTTGATAAGAAGTATAACAAGATACCCATTGAGTACCCCGTAGCGGAAGACATGCCGAAACTTGGTCAAAACAAGGGCTCTCAAGTCGCCTGGCGCAAGCGCTTCATTAAGCTTGACCATCAATTGTCCTCTGATGATGAGGACGACTGCGAGTCTTCGCCCACCCACGATGATCACTCACCATCTCCCAACAGAGATCACTCCCCTCCTCATCCGGAGCCATCACCCCCGAGAAGAAAGAGGTCTCCTTCTATTCCTCCTCGTCTGACTCCATCTTCGTCAGCCCCGAGAAAAAAGACTCATCCTCCTCCTCCTCCTCCATCTTCATCAGCGCCGGGAAAACAGAATTCTCGTCGTCATCCTCGTCCTCCACCTCAGCCCAAAACAAGATCTAGGACATCCTCGCAGTCGCAGAAAAGGTCCTTGGATTCGGTCGCTAATGCTCCCAAAGTGGACCAACATAAAAGAAAAAGGCCGTTCAGTGGCAGCGTTATCACCTTTATGGAAGACAAATTTACAGCACACATCTTAAAAGAAGATTGTGTTAGTTTCTTCAATCTATGTGCCTCACTGCCTTCATTTTTGTTGAAGTCTGAATACGAAAGGCAAACACAGAATAAATACGCTACAACAAGAGACGAACAAATACACAATAAAGATTTAAGGAACATACAGAAGTACGTCGAAGAAAACCCAGGATTAACCATGGAAGAGGCCGCGACCATCTATTATGATGTACAAGGGACGACAACACCAGCAATAAAGTATGAAAGGGGCAATCTTTTGGTTCCCGATCATGAGTATAAAAATCTGACAACATATATGTGCCACTTACATGAATATTACATGGCTCAAGCAACAGAGACGGACGACTTTGGTTTTGAGTTTATTATCCGTTCGCCACATGTTTTCCATTATCCTGAAGAAGAGAAGTTCGATGTCGAGTGGGAGTGCTTGTTCCAGCTATACCAGAAACGCTCTCTTGATGTTCAAATGTTGACGTTGTGGACTATGTAAGTACCCTACACGTACGATATTAGAATTAACTATTCTCTCGAGACACAAATTGTTAACTTTTGAGCACTTCCCATGATTTTATGTAGGTGTATAGCAAAATTTTGCATTCTAAAAAGCAAATGGGATTACATAGGCTTCTTGGACCCTATACGAGTCAATGAAAGGACATGTCTAGGCCTCTATGGATGTGACGTGGAAGACCTGAAACAGAGATTGATTGCTGTTTTCGACGAATTCACGATGAAGAAGAAAACCCACCTACTTCAAGCCTACAACTACGAGTATGTGTTCTCGGCTTTTAATTTTATGCTTCTTTTTTGTTAAGATTATTTGATGATTAGTCGTTGCCCATGCGAATTGGGCTGATACCATACTGATTAGTCGTTGCCAGAGCAAGAGGAGAGGAAAGAGATGAGTAGGAAAAAAATGCTAGGATAAGGAAGGAGGCTCACCCAGCCGCCACTGCCCTTGGAGTTGACTGGGCTTCCCAGCGACCTACTTAAGCGGCGGCAAGGCGTAGGTGGGCGTTGCATAGGATTAGGTGACGCGGCGGTGTTGGGCAGCTAGCTAGTGAAACCGAAGATTGCGCACCTCCAATAACAAATAGTACTTATTTTGACCTACTGATGGTTAAACATATGGAACTTCGACACTTAATAATTTTAAAAACATTTTGTTCGAGACATAAAAATTATAGGGGTAGATTTATATTGAAAAGAACTTTTGTCTCACAGTAGTACTTATCTAACATTACGGCTATTTTCTAAGAAAAATTGTTTGTCATAATTAAAATTCGGAGACCACATAACGTCACTTCTAAATGATGCATATGCTTTTCGTGTTTTTAAAGGACATGATAATCTTTTCATTTACTTCACCATGCTTGAACCGTATATACTTATCACGTAACAGATCACAACTAAGCGTAATCGATTCTTTGCTTTGTTCTAGTAATCTAGCCATCTTGGTATCTTTATTTTTCCCTTTTTTTCCTTTTCTTTTACCCTTTCCCTTTCACTGCTATACTTGTCGATCAGTTTCATATAATAAGGCTGTGCTGCGAGCCTGCGAGTGACATGTTCCTGGCCTGCCTAGCCTCTTTCTCATATCGAGAAGATTAATCCGTTGTAACACCCTGTGGCCTCCTCACTTGTTTTGAGAGAAAAATAATAATTTGAGTGCGTAAAAGTGGCTGCTGGATCATCTATTGGCGTCCATGCTATAGCGGCCATATTCAATTCAACAGCCAGGTATTATTGGTATCCTTGTTTCTTCATGGCTAGTCTGAATATGTAATAAATAACGCGTGTTAGAAAAGTAAAGAGGAGCTCGGGAGATTGATGGCCAAATGCCACCCATCGCTGTATTGACCAGTGTATAGGAGAGAGCTTCGCTGCGGACAAGCCACCTAAAGTCCCAAATCAAAAAGGTGAATGAACAAATTAAATTTATAATAATAGTTTATATGTCTTATGAGAATGAAGAAACATGTATAGTTGATACCTGGAGTAACACACAGTTCTTAACATAGTCATCCATATATATGATGTGAGATTTCGGAGTTTTAACTGTATAAATGATGATGTGACATAACAATTAAGAGGAAAGAGGAGAAGAGTTTTTTCATCCTCACCAAACCCAGCTGGCATTGTTTTTCCAAGGAAACCTCACCCCTTACGTTTTGCCCATCTTGTCTGACTTGCATTCTCGCTGTGCACCGCGCATCCCATATTTACCATACGCTATATGTATTTTATTTTGTATATGTGACTCTATTATATATTTTCTTATATCATATTAATATTGAAGTAAATTAAACTTTTGACATTTTTATGCTAATACTTAAATAATATGTATATGTAGTATGCAAGTGACTATATTGTTTATATGGCACATTTGATATCACAATACCATTCAAGAATTAAATGCTACAGCGTATAGATAGCATATGAAACAGTGAATGAAACTTTGGATTGAGAAATGTTGTTCCATGTCCTTGTTTTAAGACTGCCACATCTTAGAAACAGGTAGATAAAATCTTCGATTAAGACTGGCCTTACCCTTTGATCAAATGCATTACTATTATCTTTCATGCGTTTAATGTTCCAATGGCATTGCCTCCATAGAAATGAACAAAAGAATGGTATAAAACTATACTTTTGCCAAAATCATTGCAACGTTTGAATACTACTACTTGATACTAGTATACTCTCCTATTCCAAAATAAATCAACTTCTTCAAATTGTCTCAAGTCAAACTATTTTATATTTAACCAAATTTATATAAAAAAAATACCATCAATGCTTATGACATCAAATTAGCATCACCAGATATGCCATTAAATATATTTTTATAATCTACTTATTTGGTATTATAAGCTTTGTTATTCTTCACTATAAAGTTGGTCAAATTGACTTCGGGTGATTTATGACTTGATTAATTTTGGGATGGAGGGGGTATCTTTTTAAAATCGACGGAGGTAGTATTTTATTATACTGCTTGGTTACAAACTTATACTCCCTCCGTTCCAAACTGTAAATCGTTTTGGTTTTCTAAATACTTTTACTATATATCTAGATATAGTGTATATCTAAGTGTATAATAAAAACTATGTATCTAGAAAAAACAAAACGATTGACTTATAATTTGGAATGGGGGTATAATTTAAAGAGTCTAACTGCAGATACTAGTAAATAATAGCCAATACTTTTGATTATGTCGTCGTGAAATAGTAATAAACAGATAAATCAGAAGTTCTCGGTAATCTTGTGTAGAAGGGATGGTAACTATGGACCGACGTCTCGTGAAAGCAGCCACATCCGGCGACGCTGCATCACTGAAACAACTGGCATCTCATGACCCGGGCGTGCTGCTTGGGACAACTCCACCGGGCAACACCTGCCTCCACATCTCGTCCATCCAGGGCCACGAGGAACTCTGCGAGAGCATCCTGGCGCTGGACCAATCCCCGGCGCTCCTCTCCGCCGTCAACAAGGACGGCGAGACACCGCTGCTGGCCGCCGTGGCAAGGGGTCGTGCGTCTCTAGCCTCTGCTCTGCTCAGGCGCTGCCGTGAGCGGCAGCTGAGCGAGGCGATCCTGAGGCAAGACAGGCACGGGTGCAACGCGCTGCACCACGCCGTCCGCAGGGGACACACGAAGCTGGCGCTCGAGCTGGTCGAAGTGGAGCCTGTCTTGTCGAGAGCCGTCAACGGGCGTAGCGAGTCACCTCTGTTCATCGCGGCGATGAGAAACTTCACGGAGGTGGCGGATAGACTGCTGGAGGTTCCTGATTCGGCTCACTCTGGAGCTTTCGGCTTCAATGTTCTCCATGCTGCTGTCAGAAGTGGAAATCTAGGTAACTGAATAGCACTAATAAGCATTGCATTGTGGTGAATCTTTTTACAAAATCTTGGCAGTGGTATGTACTACGTTCTTGCATCAATGCAATTATGCAATGTAGTAGAGTGCTTAACCTTTTTCTTTTTTGTCCCTCGATTTGCTTTATTTCAGCTATCGCTAAAAAGGTTATGGAGACACGTCCGTGGCTAGCCACAGAGGAGAACGAGAATAGGCACACTCCAGTGCACCTGGCTGCATATGACGGCGAGATTAACGCGCTAGCAGTATTGCCGGAGCATGATCCGTCTTTGGGGTACCTAACCTCCACAGACGGTGACCCTCTTCTCTGTGTCGCAGCATCTCAGGGCCATGGTGGTGTTGCTCGAGGGCTTCTTGAACACTGTCCAGATGCTCCCTACTGCGATGCAAGCAGCTCGACATGTCTTCACATTGCCGTGTTGTGTGGACATACAGAGTTTGTAAGATCTATCCTGGGGTTACAGCAGCTTGGCCACCTGATTAACATGCTAAATGGAAGCGGAGAAACTGCTCTGCATCTCGCTGTCAGAAACTGCAAGCCGGACATGGTTGCTGCTTTACAGCTTCACGAGGACATAGACGTAACGGTGCTTAACAGCGCCGGTGACCCGGCAAGCCGGGTGTTGCCTGATGCCGCCAATCACACCGAGGCTTTAATCTCGGTACGCTTTTTTTTTCTCTCACCGTAAATATATATTTTAGTAGCAAATATGTCCTTGCATTTATAATGGGATGTACAATTGTATGGTGCTCATGCCAATAAGGCAATAATAAACAGCCTACTTCATGTCAAATCAAAAAAAAAAATAAACAGCCTACTTTTGTTAGATTTAATTGGGCTTCGTCTAACCTTAGTTTAATTAAATAAAAAAATCAAGGAAAATATGATTTAATTAAGGTTGGCCTAACCTTATCTTGATCTGATATATTTACCTCCCCCAATATTAGAAATAACGATAAGTACCCTAAGGGCTTGTTTGGCTATTCGTATTCACCTCAATTCACTTGTGTTGGAGTGGATTAGGGTGGAAATTCATTAATTTTCCACCCCAATCCAACCTAATATATGTGGTTTGAGGTGAATACAGAGTGTAGTCAAACAAGGCCTAATGGACATCTAAATTAAACAATTATTACATTAAGGAAAAAGATAAACTCAAAGTACCCACTATGTTGGTTTCTATTTCGTAGGTTCTGACTATTCATGAGAAACAAACTAACTCGACCATTATTAAAAATAACAAAAAAAAGCTTCTGGATTTACTTATATTTGATATTATATAAAACAATAACCCAGAGTACCCTCTACATGTGCTTCTAGATTATCGTAGGTTCTGCAAGTTTTCATATATGGAAACAAAATTTCATATCTTGGGCACTACAATGCAAGCTAGAGTCTGCCTATCTGTGCTATTGAAATTACAAAGAAAACAATCTATGATCTAGAATCCATGCCATCTTAATATTAGTAATCGGAGGCATCTAAGAGAGCCTCCATGTTAATCCTCACAAGATGCTAAGGAAAAACAATAAATCCTAGAAATTCTCACAAAAATGAAAACCATCTTGCCTTTAATATAGTAGTCTCCAATCACCTATAACAGTTACCGGATCTATTCTATTTTTTCTAAAATATTACCCATCTTTTGCTATTACGAAAAATACATAATCTAACATCCTGAATTGGAATCTAAAATACCCACCTATAGCATTATAATAGATAATGCAAAGTAACCGCCTAAATTTCATTTTAAATTACACACATCTACCATTATGAAAGATAATATAAAATAACCCCTTTAATTTGTATCCAAATTATCCATCTCTACTGTTATAAAATTTTAAACTAAAATATCCCTCAAAATTTTGTCTAGATACTAATATATAACCTATTATGGAAAAAATTCAATAAACATAAAGTATGACATATATGGTTCTAAATTACACATTTCTTCTACTCTTAAATTAAAATTAAGCATAAATGCTATGTGCCAAAATTTTAAGGGGTGCAATACAGGCTCAAATGACTGTTTATGACATTGCAGCAACCAAGAGTGTAGTTAGAACATAAAATCTAATAAAATACAAAAGGGAAATTATAAATAAAAATGCAATAAGCACTAGAGTTTTGGGTTAACATATGGATAAAAAATAATTGCAGACAACAAATAAGATCAAAAGTTAAAAGCAAACATATAGATTCATCATGTCATAGAAAATAATGCAACAAGAACTAATATAACTTAATGCATATGAAAACCCCATATAGGTGCAATTCAAAGTATGACAATATGTATCCTAATATTACTAACTTGAGGATCTAAACATAGCATCCATATTAATTCTTACAAGATGCATTAGCAAAAGAATAAATCCTACAAATTATCATAATAATAAAAAACATCTGGCAGTTAGTTCGTCAACTCTAATCATCATAGATAATAATAATTATAGGCTATATTCTATTTTCTAAAAACGAGCCGCTTTTGACATTGAAAAAAGGGAATAAATAACCCCCTATGTCTACATCTAAACTACTAACCTTTACCATCTTGAAAGATATTTTAATTAATATCTTCCCTAAATTTTCTTTTAGATTACCTGACTCTACCATTATGGAAGATAACACAAAGTAACACCTTTAATTGCATCTAAATTAGCCGTATTTGCCTCTATCGAATAGAAACTAAAACATCCCTCGAATCTAAATCTAAATTACCGGTATAAGCTATTATGAGAAAGAATTAAATAACCATAAACTATACTATAAATATGGTTCTAATTACTTGGGTTCTACTATTAAATTCAAAGTAGACATAGATGCTATGTGTCACCATTTATACCAAGTATACATGGATACATTAGTGATAAATTTATATTTTTGTAGTTTATCGATCATGAAAATAAAATGTTCCCTTAACAAACCACATATAAATGACACCGATAGTTCATTTTAAATTATATTGAAACTCTATGGCACATAATTTTATAAGTTGCTAGTTTTTAAAAGGACAAGTTACTTTGTATAAGTTTATATTTTTTGACAAAATCCTTATGACATATTGTGCAGGTAGTTTCATTTGAAGCACTCTATTTTTTATAAAACAATACCTATATATTTTAAAATACTACACATATAATTTTATATCAACTCCCGCAACTTTTTAAAACACTTATATATTTTAAAAAATTGCTAGCATATACAGAAGCAGGAGCAGGAGTCGAACCGACCAGTTAGATTTAATTTATTCGTTATATTCGATCAAACGTTTACTAACAAGTAGTAGCATTCAGTCGGAAAAAAAAAACAAGTAGTAGCATTCTTATATTTGCTATCCGCAGCGGGCACCGGAAGCTCGCCCTCCAGCTGATCGACGCGGAGCCCGGCTTGTCGAAAGCTGTGAACAAGTACGACGAGTCGCCCATGTTCATCGCGGTGATGAGAAACTACGCGGAGGTCTCCGAGAAACTGCTGGAGATCCCTGATTCTGCTCACGGGGGAGCGTATGGCTACAATGCTCTGCATGCTGCCGTCAGAAGTGGCAATCCAGGTATGCATGTCTTCTCTTCTTTTTATAAAAGAAGAATGTATGATGATGCCATGCATGGCTGTTAACCATGCATGTCCTGCCACGTACGATTTGGTTTCTCAGTTGTCGCAAAAGGATCATGGAGATACGTCCCGGGCTGGCCAGAGAAGAAGACGAGCACAAGACGACTCCAATGCACATGGCTGTGCACTGGGACAAGATTGACGTGCTGAGAGTGCTGCTGGAGCATGATTGGTCCCTAGGGTACGTACTCGACTCCGAAGGTCGCCCTATTCTTGCTTCAGCTGCGAGTCGAGGATACGTTGGTGCTGCCCGAGAGCTTCTCAAGGATTGCCCAGATGCTCCCTACGCCCATGCAGATGGCACAACGACATGCCTTCACCAAGCCGTTCAGGGTGGTCACATGGAGCTTCTGCAATTCTTCCTGGGGTCAAAGCATCTTCGGAAGCTAGTCAACATGCGAGACTCATGGAAAGAGACTCCTCTATACGACGCGGTCCGAGAGTGCAATCCCAAGATAGTCAAAGCTTTGCTGCAACACCCGGACACCGACGTCACAGTGCTCAACGACTCGGGTAACCCGGCTACCTGGGTACTATCTACCGACCACGCCAAGACTTTAAACTGGGTACGCTTAATTATTTTCTCTTGGACTTGCATTGTTTTTTCCGGTCCCCTTGACTAGTCGGATCCCTTGACGACGTATATATTCATTACATACAAATACAATACAATAATATCAGCCTAAATATATGTTTGTAGTTCTCATCATATTATAAATCTATGTTTTCGATTTTTTCAAATGATCTCGAATGGATACATGACCTATATCAAAGTAGTAGTGCTCAATGTGCTCGATCTAAAACTTTCTAATTGATTTGTTTTCGTTTGAGATAGTTTAGGTCGCGAAATATTTTATAAAAAGATTCATAGAAGTTGATACAAGGGATGTCATGGTATATTCACTCATAGGTGACTGTGAGCGAGGTAAGATGACACAAGTTCAAGTCCTAGAAAATGCATGCACATGTATTTCTTAGTGGTAGGAAACCCGCCTCTAGAAATGCTTGATATCGGTATACTAAGTAGTGGGTGCTAGTCTATGATTGTGGGTTGAACGACAACAACACTATGGGGCAGAGCAGTCTGATTTTCTTTCCTTTTTTTGTAATTTTTAACAATTTGCAAGATAGAGGGTGTTTATATCTTATGAGTATATTTGGACACTTATGGACTTATACAACTACGAATGATTAAACGTTTACATATATTGCATAGCAATCTGGAAACTTATCCTGTGCACATTAATAAACGATCCATACAAACTATTTTAGAGGGGAAAAAACAAATGACCATGTTCAAATCAACAACCACCGCAAGATATGCACCATTAAATTGTTGAAATCAATGACAGATAGGTAAGCAACTAAAGATATATGGTTGTCAAAATGAATAAGTACTCTGTAGCCTTCTTTTTTAAACAAGAGGATACTATTAAAACATTGTAACAGAAATATATCAGCACCTGAGAAAAACTGTTTGCTACCACTAACTAGCGGACACAATGGTGGAATATTGTCTTTTTTGAGTATTGTGCTGATGTGTGCTCCACACATACCTTTCTTTGAGACCTTGTAGAATGAAGTCTTCATGCTTATGCTGAAAGCTGATCCTGAAGCAGCAAATGATACTTATAACCTTCATAAGCAAATCAAGGATCGAGTAACTTCTGAATCAAGGAAGGATATAAAGACATTGACTCAGACATATACAAGCAACACTTCTTTAGTGGCAATCCTCATTGCAACATTCACCTTTGCTGCTGCTTTCACCTTGCCTGGAGGATATAGCAATGATGCTGCAAGTGAGGGGCTACCCATCATGGCAAGAAAGATTGCATTCCAGGCATTCTTGATCTCTGATTCCTTGGCAATGTTCTCCTCGCTGGCTGTTGCTTTCATATCCATAATAGCAAGATGGGAGGACTTTGAGTTTTTGCTTCATTACAGATCCTTTACTAAGAAACTAATGTGGGTTGGCTACATAGCAACCACCACAGCATTTGCAACTGGTCTATACACAGTTTTAGCCCCTCGCCTCCTATGGTTGGCTATAACAATTTGCCTTATGTCGGTTCTACTGCCCGTTCTTACGAAGCTACTAGGTGACTGGCCTGTCTTGAAGCTTAGAATTCATCTGGGCAAAACATTCAAGTCAGAGCTCCTTGATATGGTCTGATTTCATGAACTCATCTTATTTCTTCCAACTACTCTCTGTTTTACTATATTTTAAAAAATACTATGTATGCTTCATGTTGTTTGAATAAATTAAATGTCATTGTGATTTTGAATGACATGTAAACACTAAACTTTGTATTTTGATGTTTGCATACAAGGTAACCAGTGTAGCTCTGGCCCTTTATCTGCAATGGATGTGCATAATAATTTTTTCTATGTTGGTTCTACTACCCATTCTTACAAACCTACATGCAGTGGCAGACACAAACAAAAAATCAGGGAAGAGGGATTATCTTCAACCTCTAGCAGGGAGCAACGTCTTTAATCTCTTCTTCCTCTCTTCTACTCCTAAAAATTGATTGGTGGGGGCAAAGGGGTGGGGTGCACATCTTCAAACTCTAGCAGGGCACAATGTCTTTAATCTCTTCTTCCTGTTTTCCACTATTCCTAAACATTTATTGGAATCACAAGGGGCTGCATGGCCAACCGACGAATGGTAGGGTGGGCTTGAACCCCACTGATGGCCCCTTATCCTGCATGCAGTAGCAGGGGCAATGTTTTGGGGAAGATGAAAAGGAGCGCTCGATCGTCAGAACGTCGGATACGTGTGAAATGTATGTCTAGCTTCATAGCCATCATAAGGTCATGCAAAATGGGGACATCGTGCTTTTTTGGCCAACCAAATCACCATCTTCGTCAAGATATATGGAACAAATTTAAAGCGGAGAGTTCAAGGACTTGCAGTTATAGAGCGGGCTAGGAAAAAGCAAGCTTAACGGGTCATGAACCTCAAGCTAGGAGACGCAAATTCAAAATTCTTCCACCATAGGATCAACGACCGTAGAAGAAAGAACCATATCCAACGGTTGAAAAAGGGTCAAGGATGGGCTTTCAACCACGAGGACAAAGAAAAAGTAATTCGTGATCACTTTGCTGCTGTAATGGGGCGCCCCATAGAACGCACACTAGATCTCAATTGGGACAACCTTGACCAGCCTGCGCTCGACCTTCACTCGCTCGACGATCCTTTCTCAGAGGACGAAATCAAAACTGCCATTTTCCAAATGCCAGCTGACAAAGCGCTAGGCCCGGACGGCTATACAGGTGCTTTTTTCAGAGCATGCTGGGATGTGATAAAAGGCGATTTTATGGAGGCGGTGATTGCTTTCCACAATCTACGGATCTCGAGCCTACCACTTCTAAACTCGGCCAACATTGTGCTAATACCAATGAAAGAGGGCGTTGATTATGTGACAGATTGTAGGCGGCCCATAAGCCTCATTCACTCATTTGCCAAAATCATTGCCAAAGCTCTGGCCCTAAGACTTGCTCCGTACATGAAGACCATAGTGCCACCTACACAGAGTGCATTTATTAAAAAGAGAAGCATCCATGACAATTTCATGGCTGTGTGAAACACAGCCACAGGTTTTGCTCAACGAAGTCCCCTGCACCCCTCTGATGCACGGTAGAGGCCTACGGCAAGGCGACCCCCTCTCACCGCTCTTATTTGTTATCACCATTGACCTGCTGCGACGCCTCCTGGACTTAGCAATAGAGAGAGCCATTCTAAGCAAGTTAAGGGGGACACATGCACAACATTAAAACCTCCATGTACGCAGAAGATACAGCCCTCTTCATCAATCCTCGAAAGAAAGTCACCTCCACCTTGGCAAATATTCTTACTTGATTCAGAGAGGCAACAGGTCTCCTAACAAACTTTCAGGAGTCCACAGTAGTCCCAATACAAGGCTCCATTGCTGACCTCCCAAAGAACACGAGTGCACTTTCTCGATCAAGTACCTAGGCTTACCTCTCACCACTACGCGATTACGGCGTGTGGACCTTCAATTCCTTGTCGATAAGGCAGTTAGCAAATTTATCTCTTGGAATGGAAAAAACACAACTCCAACAGGTTGACTCACACTGATCAAATCGGTGCTCATGTCACCACCGGTTTACCTGCTCACAGCCCTGCAGGCACCCAAGGAGGTGCTAGATGAAATTGACAATAAGAGGAAACAATTTATGTGGGCCGGTTCTAAAGCTTTGACAGGAGGAAAATGCAAAGTTAATTGGAGCCGTGCAAGAAGGCCATCGTGTACTGGAGGCCTGGGGATCCTACACTTGGGAAGGTTCACTACGGCGCTTAGGCTTCGATGGCTGTGGCATGAATGGAAGTCAAGCGATAAGCCCTGGGTGGGGGTCCGAAATCCCCTGCAACAGAACTGACCACCTCTTGTTTGCTGCTGCAACAAAGATTACCATTGGGGATGGCAAGAAAACTTCCTTTTGGTATGGGGCCTGGAGTCAAGGACAAAGGCTAAAAGATATTGCGCCAAACCTCTTCAAAATTTCTAAAAGGAAAAATAGATCCCTTTATGTTGCCACTCAAAATCAAAACTGGATCAAGGATCTTAACTTGCAGCACCGTGGCTTCAATGCACAACACTTTATCGAGTACGTGGCAATATGGCGTGTGGCAATATTGCAGCACGGTTGATGGTGAACATTGTGCAAACTCAGCTTACAAAGCCCAATTCTTAGGGTTGACAACAGCCAATTTTGGCACACCCATTAGGATGGTTTGGGCACCACCTAAATGCAAATTATTTGGATGGCTCGCCATCCAAAATAGACTTTGGATGGCAGATAGGCTCCAGGCGAGAGGTTGGTCCAACAACGTTGTTTGCCCCCTCTGTCGTAGAGAGCCAGAAACTGTCCTCCATCTTCTCGTTCATTGCAGATACTCCATGTGTATTCGGGAGGAACTTGCTGCTTCGATTGGACTCAGTGGCCTCTTTTTGCCTTCCTTGTTGCAAGCCGAATCGCTTCATCAATGGTGGACCTCCCTATCAGTCGTACCTTGCCACTCCAGGAAAGGAATGCGTTCTATGATCATCTTAGTTTCATGGGAAATTTGGAATGAAAGAAATGCACGAATATTCAATCACAAAGAGTTACCTCATAATCAGCTACTTCAGAAAATAAAAGATGAAAGCGAGATGTGGATTATGGCAGGAGCGAAACATCTAGCAATATTCAATCACAAAGAGTTACCTGAGAGTTTACAAAGTCTAGGAGGGGGTCGCTCCATATCACAGACTGGCACGGCACACGGGTCCCAACTCACACTAGAGCGAGCTAAATCGTGAGCACATGAGTTACAAGAGCGATTAGAATGGACGATCACGACCTCAATGAAGGACGAAGCAATCTCAGCTCGAGCTTCCCTGAAGAGCAAGCGGCCCACCCGGAGCTTGATCATAGTCACTGCTGGTTCAGAGAGCTCTTACCAGAGATAGGGAATCCGTCTCTAGGATGATCCATGATAAACCATATTGTATGGCTGCTTGTAAGGCTGCAATGCAGGCCTCTGATTCCGCACATAAGGCATCATGCACCGTGTACAGATTACTAAGCTTGGGCAGTTTCTGGAACAGATGTATAGGACCCCTTCAGCGACGCAAAGCAAACACACAACATTAAATTTCGCAGACGAAGATTGTCGCCAGAGGCCCATACTTTCTGCTTCTAGGCAAACACAGCTCTATGGGCCGAAGCAACTACAAAGATTACGTGTCCCGCCCTTTTTCCTCATAGGCCTGTAAAATGATGGAAAATGGACGGGTCGATGGGCACCGCGAAAGCAGGCCCATTGGTTCATGTCACCTCACTATTCTTAACAGTGTATATACGAGTAAAATGTATAGGGCGATTTTGGACGAAGTTGACACCGAAGACGGGACAGACAAGCTTAATATATATAGAATAAACCTCATTCAACGTGAATTCGTACTAAATAAAACAGAATAAGGTAAAAAGTACTTTCTCCACTTCAACATATAGGTTGTATTAGTTAGGATTAAAAGAGGTGCAAATTTCAAAAATTTTAACTAAAACCATACTCAAATTTGAT
Organism: Miscanthus lutarioriparius; assembly: GCA_904845875.1. Taxonomy (NCBI): domain Eukaryota; kingdom Viridiplantae; phylum Streptophyta; class Magnoliopsida; order Poales; family Poaceae; genus Miscanthus; species Miscanthus lutarioriparius. The sequence goes on along the minus strand of CAJGYO010000010.1, from coordinate 99,186,437 downwards.
ATAAATTTCATAAACTGATTATATCTTGCAACAGAGTGTACTTCAAAGTTTTTTCCAAATGTTAATGTCCCTTGTAAAAATAAATGGAGCACACGGAATACAATGACAATAATGACAATAATTTGTTGTGCACAAGAATACTACTGTTTTATTTCACACTTGGATACTGTTGTTTGGATAAAAGGCTTCCGCCTGCATCTGTTAGGCAGTGCTTGCTCTGCTGCGGATGCTCCCATGTGCTTTTCTCTGCTATGCGATGCATGTGTTGTGCTTGTATCCACATGTCACTGTCACCCATCATAATTCTAAAAAATATTATACTCATGTTTACAGATGGATCAAAGCCATCATAGAACTAGGCATCACAGTAGGTATGCCATTGCTCAAGTTCAAAAATAAGATAGTTACATGCCATCACCCATTCAGGAAATACAGCCACAAGGTTGCTTCAGACCAAGAGACCCTCAAATCAGTTCATAACTGATGCAATTCTGAACCACCAAGTTTGGATATAAGTATATAAAAAACAATAAACACAACTTTGCAGCCACTAACCGGCAGCACAGAGTTATAAATATGAGTGTGAAGCATTGTTAAAAATTACAAACAAATAAACACTTTCAGAGAGATTCCATTACATGCATATAAGAATAAATGGATGGCCAATAGATTTTTGAAATTGAAAATAAGCAAACTTACTTGTGTTTGATTGTGTTCCAAGCTTATTCACTTCTTTAGTCAGCCACAAAGCACGAAGTCTTGTTTCAAAGCCTAGAAATATCTCTTTGTTCGTGGCATCGTTAAAAACCTCGGAAGCAAGGATCTTTACATCAAAAGACAGACCAACCATGTCCTTTAAGATTTTTTTTTATTTTTAACACTTTTTATAAACTAATTTTAAATCTAACACTGTTTAATTTTTTTTCAAAGAAAACACTTTTTGCCGCGCCTATTGCCATGGCGCGATGAAACGCCTGTGCCGTGCCATGCATGGTGGCGCGGCGGGACAATGACGTGGCGACGATCGGGACGCTGATCGATTACATGGCGGGTCTGCCGCGCCATAGACCATGGCACGGCACTGACGCGCCAAGGCCCACGGCGCGGCAGGACCTGGACGCAGACAGAAGACCAGCCTCAATTGCAATTGAACGGGAGCTGCTGTCGGTGAGGATCGGCAGTGACGCGACCATGGACCCGGGCTTCGCGTCGCAGCTAAACGGCACCTGCAGCTCCGAACCCAACGCCTTCGCCTTCCTCGACCCCTCGCCGGTGGGCTTCGACAATGCCTTCTACCGGAACCTGCAGGTCGGCAAGGGCCTCCTGGGCTCCAACCAGGTGCTCTACTCTGACATGAGGTCGCGCAGCACGGTCGACTACTACGCGTCCAACCAGGTGCCTTCTTCGACGATTTCATGATGGCGATGACCAAGCTCGGGTGGATCGGGGTCAAGACGCCGGCCACCAGCTGCGAGATACGCCAGGACTGCCGGTTCTCGAACTAGTTGCTAGTTAATCTCACCGGCAGTGCTGCCGCGACGCATTGAAACGAATATGAAGCAAATAAATTGAGTCCGTGCGCAAGTTGACAAGTTGCCACATAACATTTTCATTGGTTCGACATAAGTTCAACATAACATAACCAAATAAGTCTGTAAGTTTTGGACGACAATATTCGTTAGACATAACAAACTAAGTCCCAGGAGTGTAAGGATCCCTCGGATGCCTCTGTCTCTTTGGATTTATAGGCAACACATTGGGAGTGTAGCCAACGTCAGTGTGGTCGCGTTGCCGGTGCGTAGGGCTCGTACCCTGCAAGTATATGATATGCACGATTACTTATAATCTTTATTATCGTTAGTTCATGTAGCCTATGTATTTAAAGAAACTACCTTTGTTACTACCTGTGAGGCTCCTTGGATACCAAGTGGGGCACCACCTAGCTGAGACATGCCGATCTCGTCTTGCTGCCAATCGTCCCACTGGTGGTGCTGTATGCGGAAGCCCAGGGGGTCATCGTCGTCATCGTTTGCAGGGTCCTTCCCTTTTGCATAAATAGACGTTAAAGTTAGTGCATTTCCTAAACGCATATACACTAGAGAAATATTTTCGGAACGGACAAGTTTATGTTTACCTCCACAAAAGCCTCGAGAACGCCTAGCCCGTGCCCTCTAGACTCGTGAAGCCGAAACACTGCTTCATTGGACAGCCTTGACAATTGTGTTGTCTAGGTACAGAAATGTGGTTGGACAGTTTTAGTACAAATACTTAATACCAAATGGATAACAAATGGTACCAATCGAGTATCTTACCACGTATCTTTGAAGCGGGGCACTTTGTAGTTGTGTGTCGTCCCTAGTGGCAATGTCGTACACATCTTCGATCACATCTTCCTCGTCGTCCTCGTCAATCGCCTCCTCAGTGTACGGGGGTTTGATATGTGTCCTCGTAGACCTATGAAGCCACCGCAGGTACTCGTTGAAGGTGTGCTAGTCGTGTGCGGGACCCGCATCGACCGACTACCGATCCTTGTTCTGCCACAACTGGATGTACGCGTTGTGTGTCGCGCGCCAATCCTTGGTCGTGTACCTCTTCCTGTGGTCATACTTGCAACAAAACGATTGTTAGTTGTACCATACACACCTCTTTATTGTAGCTTTGTTATTAATCGATAACGCACCCGTGCAATTCTTGGTTGGTAGAGTAAAGCGGTGGTGGTTAGCCTATCTTTCTTCCAAACTGCCTGCAAACCCTGATGGGCAAGTGAATCTCGACCACATGGAAGAAAATAAGTGGGACGTTGCAGCGATACTCGGCTGACTCATCCCTAGTGACAGGACTCAGATAGTACTGGAGCTCCGGAGCATCCCAAGGACACCAATGCACCTGAACATTTCGTAATTGAGTTAGGTTGTGATATAGTGTATATCGAACAACACACATGTATGATAGTAAAGAGAGCGTAACCTGGTGCTGTGTCAGGACGTCGAGACAGTCTGTGTACTCCCTATACTTGCGCCTCGCATTCCCTCTAACTAACTCTGCTTGTGTCCAGATATACAGAGCTATAAGGAGTCTATCCGACCCTTCCAAAGTTGCATTGAACACGATAATGAATTAGCCATTAATAATTTTATCATATGTAACTGCCTCGAAGAATATAGTGAACCGAAGTGCTTACCGGTAAACCAGTAACAAGGGGCCTCCAAACGGGCCATTGTTCCCAACACCAAACCTGGAGTAGGTAGGAGCAACCCCCAAGGTTCGCATACCCTGAGGTGCGACGGCAGGCAACGCATAGCTATCGATACGCCCTTGCCAGGACTACGTTGCCCCAACTGTCCACTGCTATGTTATCCCATGGCTGGCTAGTATGTCAAGAAAGATCCAGCTAATGGTGTTGCCCAAGGCATATGGGAATAGGAAAGCACCAAGGAAGTGCCAGAGCCACACTCTAGCGAATCTGTCGATCTAAGCCACATCAGCCTGTGGGTCCAACTAATCAAAGCGCTCTAGGATCCACGACGACGAAACACCGGAACTTTTCCTGAAATTCACCAAAGAAAATTAGACCCGATGGCTGCAGGAAAGCAATGCAAGTATTAAATAGGCTTGGATTGCTCACTTATTTTTCTTGAAAACCTCGTCGTCCAGTGAAAGAAAGCCAGTGAACTGAGCCACCAGCTCCCTCCACGTGTCTTTGAAGCGGGGCTCTCTGTAGTTGTGTGTCGTCCCTAGTGGCAATGTCGTACACATCTTCGATCACATCTATCTCGTCGTCCTCGTCAATTGCCTCCTCAGTGTACGAGGGCTTGATATGTGTCCTCGTAGACCTATGAAGCCACCATAGGTACTCGTCAAAGGTGTGCTGGTCGTGTGGGGGACCCGCATCGACCGGTTGCCTGTCCCTATTCTGCCACAACTGGATGTACGCGTTGTGTGTCACACGACAATCCTTGGTCTTGTACCTCTTCCTGTGGTCATACCTACAACAAAACGATTGTTAGTTGTACCATACACACCTCTAAATTGTAGCTTTGTTATTAATCGATAACGCACCCGTGCAATTCTTGGTTGGTAGAGTAAAGCGGTGGTGGTTAGCCTATCTTTCTTCCAAACTGCCTGCAAACCCTGATGGGCAAGTGAATCTCGACCACATGGAAGAAAATAAGAGGGACGTTGCAGCGATACTCGGCTGACTCATCCCTAGTGACAGGACTCAGATAGTACTGGAGCTCCGGAGCATCCCAAGGACACCAATGCACCTGAACATTTCGTAATTGAGTTAGGTTGTGATATAGTGTATATCGAACAAGACACATGTATGATAGTAAAGAGAGCGTAACCTGGTGCTGTGTCAGGACGTCGAGACAGTCTGTGTACTCCCTATACTTGCGCCTCGCATTCCCTCTAACTAACTCTGCTTGTGTCCAGATATACAGAGCTATAAGGAGTCTATCCGACCCTTCCAAAGCTGCATTGAACACGATAATGAATTAGCCATTAATAATTTTATCATATGTAACTGCCTCGAAGAATATAGTGAACCGAAGTGCTTACCGGTAAACCAGTAACAAGGGGCCTCCAAACGGGCCATTGTTCCCAACACCAAACCTGGAGTAGGTAGGAGCAACCCCCAAGGTTCGCATACCCTGAGGTGCGACGGCAGGCAACGCATAGCTATCGATACGCCCTTGCCAGGACTACGCTACCCCAACTGTCCACTGCTATGTTATCCCATGGCTGGCTAGTATGTCAAGAAAGATCTAGCTAATGGTGTTGCCCAAGGCATCTGGGAATAGGAAACCACCAAGGAAGTGCCAGAGCCACACTCTAGCTAATCTGTCGATCTAAGCCACATCAGCCTGTGGGTCCAAGTAATCAAAGCGCTCTAGGATCCACGACGATGAAACACCGGAACTTTTTCCTGAAATTCACCAAAGAAAATTAGACCCGATGGCTGCAGGAAAGCAATGCAAGTATTAAATAGGCTTGGATTGCTCACTTATTTTTCTTGAAAACCTCATCGTCCAGTGAAAGAAAGCCAGTGAACTGAGCCACCAGCTCCCTCCAGTGATCGTTGTTAACTATACCTGTCACTGGAAGTCCCCCCAATTGAAGGCCAAATATAGCTTTCATGTCCTGCATGGTTAAGGTCATCTCGCAGCAAGGTAGGTGGAACGTGTGGGTCTCAGGCCTCCACCTGTTATAAGAATAGAACGACTGGTAGTTGCCTCAAATTTGTTATAACAATGTTTACGTACAATGAAGGCACTCGCACCTGTCTAGAGCTACAGTAAATAGTGCTGGGTCAAGGGGTGGAAGACCGTTGTTGACAACACAGATAAGCTCGAGAAAGCTGGCACGCCGTATGTACGGCGCGTAACACTCGTTCCACTAGTGCGCCCTGTGTGCGTGCGGGGCCTCAAAGGAGACAAGGGCACCTCTGCGTCGGTGTCAGTCAAGAAGTGTGCTCGTTGCGGGTCGTCATACTCCACCTCAAGAAGGGGTACAACTGGTGCCGCGTGGGAGGGGCCATCCTGTTACAAATTGATAATTAAAGGGTTAAAGTATCCAAATTAACAATATTTAAATTAACATTATGTAGCATTACAAAATTTGAACTACTTGTTATGCAATACGAACACAATATGAAAGCACATGTATATATTCAAAGTAACATTAACAGACATATTAAACAACTTCACTAGAAAAATAAGCATTTGACAAAACTTCATCAAGTCATCCAAATCGCAGTATCACGCACTACTAAGTACCAACACTTGAAAACTAGTATTTATACTGACAACCTTTACTACTATAAACTAACTAAATTATAAATACCTAATCAATCCCTAAACCCAAAATCCTAACTAACAATAACCTAAACCCTAACTACCTAACCAAACATTAACTATACTACAACACAAAACCTAAACCCTAAAAACTACCTACCTAAATAAATAAATTCACTAACCTAACTATCCTAAATCACTAACCCTAACTAAAATAACATTCATAATAACAAGAAATCGAGAGAGAGAGCTACCTTGATATGAGCAGGGACCTTTTGGGGTCACCCAAGCCGAAGGAGATGGCCAGTCGGCGTGCAGGCGTGGCGGGGCGGGCAGGCGCTGGCGGCCGTGACGCGCCGGCGTTCGTGGCGTGGCCGGCACAGTGGGCGCGTGCTGCCAGCGGGCGGGCGGGCGCTGCTGGCGGGCGGGCGGGCGGGAGTGCGCGGCGGCGGGCAGGCAGATAGAGGAAGGGCGGCTCGCGGGCGATATTTACCTAGGACTGCCGCGCTATTAGGGATGGTGCGGCACTGCCGCGCCAAGATCAGTGGCGTGGCAGAACCTGCCACGTCACCGGTCAACGCTCCGGTCGTCTTCACGTCATCCCCTCGCCGCGCCACCATACATGGCGTGGCACAGGTGTTTCGCCGCGCCAGGGCAAGAGCGCGGCCAAAAGTGCTAGTTTTGGAAAAAAAAATTTAAACAATGTTAGATTTAAAATTTGTTTACAAAAAGTGTTAAAAATAAAAAAAAATCTCCTTTAACACGGGCAACTGCTCCAGTACTTCTCTTTCTAAAAAATTATACGCATATCAAAGCAGTCTATTAAACTAATTAAATATTTTCTTAATATTTTTTTGTTTGGGTAACGCTTGAGTCCAGCCCTAACCCAAAGCTAAAGTGAGGTCCCCATCCCGCCTGTTCCGTGCTTCTCCGTTTACACGTGGATTCGTTGAAGGAGACGACTACGATGAGCGGACTCGACGGCAAACTCCTCCAGTTCCTCCGTCTGTGATCCTCGCAACTCGTATACAGATCCTAAGAGGCAACTTATTTGTATGTTGAGGAAGTGAGCGAGATTTGGCCCCACGCAGATGATCGCCAAACTAGAATTGCCAGCACATGTTCATGTTCGTTCGTCAGGCATAAAAAAAATTCTTAATGCAGTGCAATTGCCTGAAAGAGGCATACAATCTATCGAATATACGCAATCCTTTAACATTTGCAGTTCTGTACCGAACCGAATAAGTGTAAGCTGACACTATTAGAGATTCGATTAAGTGTTAATATTTAATATAATGTTTAAGCGGAGACCAAAAAGGCAAATGTAGTTTTGGAAGCCTAAACTCTCAGGCGCCGCCAGTTAGAGGACGGACCCCGGTCAAGGACGACGTGGATGGAGGCATCGGACCTCCTCACGCCAAATCGAACGGCGCCTTCGGAGCCCCTTGCCGGCTACTAGCACACGACGAAACGGGGTTGGAGGAGGATGTAGGTGCCGCCTTTCACTCGGTTCGCCGGTTGCTGCTGCTCCGGAATAATCGGCACAGCGGCGCCGTCTCCTTGAATGGGTCCAAGTAAGCGGAGCAGTACAGAACAGAGGGGATGGGAGACCCGACACTTTAGGTTTGGGTAGAGGTATGGACTGAGGACTGGGTTGGATGGGCTGGGCCTAAACATGATCCAGGTACAGAAAATGTTTTGCAACTTTTAGGAGGAGCAGTACCGGAGCAGTTCTCCGTATTGTTAACATATTCTAATGAAAAGAAACTGCTGCATCTCTGGGTAATGCTGACTCACATCACATATATTACGTTATGGATCCCTGTCACCATGCATCAGGCTAATCATGTCCGATCCCCTAGTCTATTTATTCTCCTCCCTGCTTGTTCGTACCGAACCGCGTCAACCGTATACTGCTTTGAGGCCTGAATTAATTACTGTATACTGCTTGTTCGTACCGAACCGCGTCAACCGTACCGGGGACTGGCCGGCCGGGGTTGCGTTTTCGCTGGCAGCGCAGCGCGTGGTCTTGGCCTCGGGTGGGGCTTCAGTTCGCTCGCTCGTCGAACAAGGCTTCCGTCGCCGTTTGAGTGGGGAGCAGAGAAGAGATCGTCGAGGCCCTCCCATCCGATCCGCCACATGTCGAAATCATATCCACTAGGAACTCACAAGATGATGATGATAATAATAATAAGGCGCCGACTTAATTTGTATATCTGTCCCGTGGTGCGTATTATAATTTCTGTCACGTACGTACGTTCTCCGCTTCGTAATCCGGCAGCTTGTCGCGATCGGAGTCGTACGTACGTGCGCCCCGGCCCCTACGACTACGATGCATGTCTTTATATATATGGCCATCTTATATAATAATTTATAATCAACAAATCAGGCAGGTAGCTGCAGCCTTCGACGTCCGTACGTACTCGCAAATTATAGATCGAGCTATATACGCGCTAATAAATAATACAGGCTGTTGTTACTCTTCGATCGTCCTCAACGAGCGAGATCGATGTCACAACCGCTGCCTGCCGCGAGGAGGGTGAGTTCGTGGACGTCGACCTAGGACAGCAGCCGTCAGCGAGCGGCCGAGCAGCAGGCAGAGCCGTAGGGCGCTTGTGTGGAGCGATCAGGGACCAGGTCTTCGGCTGCCTATTCTCGTGTTTGTTGCGGCCTCCATGCGATAGCAAGGAGGAGGATTGAAAAATTCAAGTTGACCAAACAGATACAAGAGGACCAGCTAGCGTTAATTAGATGATGCATGTACAATAGCGGTGCTCAGTGTACGTAGATGTATGCATGACTAGAGGGGAAAAAAATCTCTGTTGTCCATGATCACTACACCACAACATCAGACATCTAACGCTAAAAATTATATTTGGCGATGGATGATCTGACACTAAAGATAACTCAGAGATCATCTGACGCTAAATCCTCATTTAGCGATTTAGTGTCTGACGCTATAGGTATTCATATTTAGCGTTGAACCATCTGTCGCTAAAGCTAAGTGTACCGTCAATCTGTCTGTCGCTAAAGAAAATGGGCTCCACGCTGAGCTCGCGCGCCCCACAATATGGATCAAGACAAATAGCCCATCACGGCCCACACTCACAGCCGCAACAAGCCCATACGGCCCAACCTGGAATCCCATTGGCGGCAACCCCTGCATACCCCCCGTGAGTTCGCGCTCCGTTCCCCCAAAATTTCCCCATTTCCTCCCCCTCCCCTTCCACCCGCAGCTCCCCGCGCCTAGAAGGGGAACCCAGCCGCGGCCGCGCAGCACGCCGCCCATGGCCTCCTCGTCAGAGAACACGGGCGCGCCGCTGGAGGAGGAGCAGCCCCAGGCCCCGCCAACGCCGAACCCGGAGCCTACCGAGGCGGCGGCGCCCGGCGAGGCGGAGGAGCCGCAAACCCTAGAGCGGGCGCAGGAGCTCTTTGATAGGGGCGCCAAGGCCATCGAGGACGAGGACTTCGTCGAAGCTGTAGACTGCCTCAGCCAAGCGCTCGAGATCAGGTTAGGGTTTCCTTTCCCGCTCACAGGCCCAAACAGCCTATTATTAGCTCAGGCAGAGCAGAGGAGATTCCTTTTGTGTGTAGCAGTAGCAGGATAGAGAGGGAGAGGAGCAGCACAGACCAGAGACTCAGAGGGCAGTGAGCGGAGCAGAGCAGAGGAGGAGAAGGCGGCCAGCCGGAGGCAGTTGCGGAGAGGAGGAAGAGGAAGAGGAAGCGAGCGAGGATGTCGTGCCTGAACGTGTCGACCAACGTGAACCTGGAGGGGGTGGACACCTCCGCCATCCTTGCCGAAGCCTCCAAGTCCGTTGCCAACATCATCAGCAAGCCAGAGGCCATAAGCCTCCGCCTTCCCCTTCCCCTCTGGTTCCCCTCTTGTTCTCTTCTATCTTGTTGCTTGTGTAGGCTCTTGTAGATTGTGGGTCTATTTGGTTGGTGGAGATTATGCTTCTTTTTTAAATTGGCACTTGACACTTGGCAACCTATTAGGGTTTAGAGCAAGATGTGCATCGCTGCATGACACCTTTCTGTACGTTATCAATCAATTGATCGTGTCTGTTGATGTTAGTATAAAGAAAATTCGTGTAAATCAGTAAATCTTCTAATATTTCTACTCTTTGCCTCTTTGGTAAATACTGAAATGGGGATTTTTCACCTATAGGCTTTTATTTGGGGGGAATATCCTCCAGGAGCACTATGGACGCCCGGATGTCGATTCTCACTGAACTCACTTTAACACTTTGTTAATATTCCCTAGGATGGGACTGCAATCTCCTGCATATCGTGGACATTCTTTAATTGAGTTCATATATAATTATTATACTGTATTTTTTTATTTTAATAGTTTCATCATTGAGGAAGACAATAACTCAAAAGTATGAGACTACACACCCAGTGTCTATGTGGGACTGATATACTGACCATTGTGATCACTCGGTACATGAAATCCCAAATCATTCATCTACCAATTTAATAGATGTATTTACAGCAAACTAACTGATGAAATTCTATGCCCACAGTTTTTCTGGACCAGATTTCTATCAACCAACAACCCCTAGTATACCATTCTTCAGCACTAATCTCAAGTCTTGTTAAATATAAAGACCATGAGCTGCATGTGCTCTTCCTTTATGTTACCCTAGTACTACGGCCATCAAATTTACATAGATCAAATATGAACGTTCATGTTTATCAGTGACTTCGTGTTAGTGTTACACTGTTACTCAGGCAGGTGCTTTGCCATTTAGTTCAGTACCCAAACTTTTATGCCCTGTACTAGAGGTCACAGCTTTGCATCTTATGTTAACCGTATAGTCCACTTAGTATTATTCAGGCAGCTGCTTTGCTACTTTCAGGGACAAAAATGACCTCTCTGGATACATTGTATTCATAACCTGACCACGCTAATCTCATTCTCATACTAACACCATTTGGATTCCTGGTTGGGTAATATGTGGTGCTAGGCTCAAATTACTGAACTTTAGCTTTTATTGTTTCTCTGTTCTTGACTTATTTGGATGAAGCCATTTCTCTTGAGTACTATCATCATGAGTAACTAACTGGAATGGTTGTCCTGCCACAGTAGTGATGGTTGTTCTCAAGGGTTCTGGCACTTGTCAATCTGTTAGGGTTTTGAGCAGGATGTGCATAGCTGCATGACACCTTTCTGTACGCTGTCAATCAATCAATTGTGTTTATTGATGTTAGTTTAAAGAGAATTTGTGTGAATCAGTAAATCTCCCAATGTTTCTCTTTGGTAAATACTGCAAGTCTGCAACAAGGATTTTTTTCCTCCTGGCTTTTATTTTGGGGGAATATCCTCTAGGTGCATTAACACCCCGATGTTGGTTCTCACTCGAACACTTCGTTAACATTCACATGATACAGCCTAGAATCCCTGGGACTGGAATCTCCTGCATATCGTGGACATTCTTAAATTGAGTTCATATATAATTAAACTGTATTTTTTTCATTTTAGTAGTTTCAGCATTGAGGAAATAACTAGATAACTCGAAGTATCAGATTGCACACCCAGTGTCTATGTGGGACTGGTATACTGACCATTGTGGTCACTCAGTACAAGAAATGCCAAACCATTCATCTTCCAATTTAACAAATGTATTTACAGCAAACTAACTGATGAAAGTCTGTGCTCACAGTTTTTCTGGACCAGATTTCTATCAACCAGCAACCCCCTAGTGTATACCATTCTTCAGCACTAATCTCAAGTGTTGTTAAATATGTGGACCATGGGCTGCGTGTGCTTTTCCTTTATGTTACCCTAGTACTACAGCCATCAATTTTACATAGATGAAATTTGAAAGTTCATGTCGATCGGTCACTTCGTGTTAGTGTTACTCATGCAGCTACTTTGCTATGTAGTTTAGTATCCAATTTTTTATGCCCCGTACTAGAGGTCACAGCTTTTCATCTTCTATTAGCCGTTTAGTCCATGTAGTGTTAGTCAAGCAGCTGCTTTGCTACTATTAAGGACAAAAATGACCTCTCTGAATAGTGAATACATTGTGTTCATAACCTGACCATGCTAATCTCATTCTCATATACTAACATTATTTGTTTCGTGGTTGTTGACCTGTGGTGCTAGGCTCAAATTATTGAACTTTAGCTTTTATTGTTTCTCTATTCTTGACTTATATTTGGATGAAGCCATTTCTCTTTAGTACTATCATCTTGAGGAACTAACTGGAATGGTTGTCCTCCCACAGTACGTGATGGTTGTTCTCAAGGGTTCGGTGCCTATGGCATTTGGAGGTACCCAGGAGCCCGCAGCTTATGGTGAGCTAGTTTCCATTGGAGGCCTGAACCCTGATGTGAATAAGAAGCTGAGTGCTGGCATTGCTTCTATCCTGGAGTCAAAGCTGTCCATACCCAAGTCGCACTTCTACCTCAAGTTCTATGACTCAAAGGTAAGAAGCCACTATTCCTTATTGATTGCTCATTCACGGGTCTTCATTACCATCATCATGTTCTCATTGGAATTTTGCTGTTTGTTAGGCCCATCCGGCACAAGAACATGCTCAATGTTTGCATGCTTTGCATCAAGAATAGATCATGTAAATAACCATATCTAACTGGTTCATCGTGTTTATATTATTAAACACACACTGACTGCTAGATAACATTTGGTTGGGTTCCTGGTTGACACTTGGGTTGGATTGGATTGCAGCTCATGTTGTCAGGAATAATAGAATGATGGACATCTGTTTTTGTCCACACCAGCAATCTCAAACCATTTGTAGAATTGCAAAGAGTGCTGATTGACAGTTTGTAGGGAAACAAGCAGGTCGACATCAACATTCAGTAAAGGTGCAGCTCTCAACTTGTAATTAAATTCTGAGCCAATGCATATACAGGTTCCACATTACTGAATTCTGAGCAAATGCATATACATGTCCCACATTACTAAATTCATCTGAATACTCCCTACTACTATGATCTGTACTAGTTAGATTTCATGAGCTCTGTTTCTTCTGCTCTTGTGTAAACTATAGACCTGTAGACTAACTACACATGGGATCTTTACATTTTCTAAATACATGAGCAATGGACTGCAGATTAGTATAACTTTATTACCAAATACCAATACTGCCCCTTCCTTTTTTTGTGCTTATTCACTACTAATTGCATTTGACTCTTTCTTATGTAGTGCCATTTAATTTGCTTGCAAGCAAATATCAAGTACAGATTTATCATTTTCTTCCCTTAGTTTCAGTAGCAGCATATTATCTTAAATTTCTGTACTTGAAATCCGCTGGTGGCTAGAATTTGGAAAGACAATGACCTGTATGCTTTCAAGATAAGTTTCGAGTTTACACACCACCGGCTGCACTCTCAACTCTGAACTGTATTCTTTGAAAACAAAGCCACATGAACTGTTAGAATGATTAAATTAGAATGCTACATACACATCAGGGATTGGTTCTTCGTTCTCACATTTTGTATAAATTTTATCAGGTTGCTTGTTTACAACAATCTCTGGAGTTTGAGCATCACTTGGACGATGTGAAAGATCAGTTCTGGATGGTTGACACTTGACAGCGAAGTGGGGTCCATGTCTTGCAACCTACAAGGTCGATGTAGAGGTAATCTTCAATTTTCTTAAGAGACCCAGAACCTACTATATCCGTAGATGTGTCTTTTCTTGTTCGCGACCTACTATATCTAGTCAACTACAAATGATCCCATAAGAGGAATGCCATCTTGTTAGCTTTGTTGCTCGTCAAGGTTGGTTGTCAGAAGCTGGTCTGGTCACCTTATGTAGTTTGGCTGTGGCACGACATAACAAGAAGTCTGATACTCTGTGGGTTACTTCTAAGATCTGTTACATCCCAACAACCTGTATCATATGCATTCTGTACCATCTTCAGAGACCCACTTGTACTTGGTGCTATCGAGCTAGTAGTTTCTTTCTTATGTTCTTTGTTAGTATATGGCCATGATAAGTTGCAATTCGGTACATTTGGATTCCGCGAACCCAAAATTCTGATCCATGTTGCTTCTCTCTTCAACAGATCGTTCTTATGTATAGAAGCAGTGGAAGATGATGCCCTACCGATCAGAAGGCGAAACATCTTATCTAACTCGAAGCAACCTGGCATTAGTTGAGCAAATATACTATGCTTTTCATCTAGTCAACTACTTAGATGAAATCAATAGTATTTATATCCTGTAGTGAAAGAGTATAGACTTGTTGATTGTGCAGGTTTACATTTTTTATAGGCATCTAACTTTGCTTCTTTTGAAAGCAGTGTTTATATGCATCTAAAATGGAGTGATTGCTACTTTTGTAATAATACATCATACCGAAGCATAGTAACTTTATCTGGTCATGGATCTATGTTTTAGGTTCATGAATGAATCTATTTGTATGAGAAATGTGCACAATGATGTTACTTTTGTATTAATTTGCAACCAAATGGCCTTTTATTTTTTTTAAATGCATTTAAATGATCTCGTCAAACCATCAGTCGCTAAAAACATTTGTAACTTCAAATTGTCTGTCGCTATAGAGTACTGGCAGGCTATCTGACGCTAAAGAGTAGCAGCAGACTATTCGTCGCTAAAAAAATTCAGGGCAACGGACTGTCTGACGCTAAAAGTACTGTCTGAAGCTTAAGATTTTTAGCGACAAGACTTACAGCGTCTGCAGAAGTCTATCGCTATAACTTTTTAGCGTCAGATTGTCTGTCGCTGTAGCCGCTTTTAGCGTCAGACCGTCCATCGCTAATCTTGGTGTTGTGGTGTAGTGGATAGAGACGCTGCATGCCCGTCTATGAAAATCGAGTAAAAATACAAAAAAAAATGACCAGGCCAAGCCTAGTTTTGAGCCCATCGATGAGCCTGTTGTCGAGCCTAGTACCAAACTCACCGCCAAGCCCACCGTCGCGTCGTGGACCGTGATGGACCACCACCTCCTTGCCCTATCATGTTGTCATCTCCTTGCCCCACCCCGCCGCTTCATCACCTATCTCATCACCTCCTCGCGCCATGTACCTGTGAGGAGAGAGAGAGAGAGATTGAGAAGAGGGAAAGAGCGAGGTTGAGAGGTGCATCCATGCCTGTGAGCAAAATTGAGAGGAGAGGAAGCTAGGCCGTGCCGCTACACCTAGCCCTCGGCTAGGTCGGGCTGCCACACATCGCTCTCGCCTCACATCCACCATTGGAAGTGGACTGGGGTCACACCCGCACACTGCCAATAGGAAGGGGAGAGCCCACACGCCATGGCCAGGAGGGGGAAGACCCATGGCATGGCTCGATGTGCCATGCCTCCTGCTAGATGTGTCGTGCCTCCAGCTTGATCTCCCAGTGGGTGATGGGAAGGTAGAAGGGGAGTGGCAATTGGGAGAGAACGGGGTGAAGCAGACAGACAGAGAAAGGGACGGGAGAAGTGTGCGGCCCATGGCTGGGTGTGGTGAGAAAAATGTGATGTTAGTTAGGGTTTTCTCTATTATATACTTCGAATCCAAGGATGGTAGTGGACCGAGACGTGGTACCAGCTAGGCCTCCGGAAACATAGGTGGGCCACTTAAGAGACCAAAGGCGCTATCGATGTCAAGGCTGGCATAGAGACCAGCACAACTTTTGCAAGCTTTCACCAAACCACAACAACAAAACCTATATAGTTGACGAAGCACGTCTCATACCACGTCATTGCCAAACACTGAGGACCTAACACCCAAAACTCGAAGATGATGAAGCGCATCCCATACCACACCGGTGTCAAATGCTAAGGCTCTAAGCTCCTATTGCTAGCCATGTCATGTTCAACTGAGGTCATCGGATTACACCCGTGACAAGGATCGACAACCACACTACAAGGATAGACCCTGTCGGGAACAAGTACGCTGTCGAATATGTGGGACCGGGATACCTCACGGCCTGTATTCCGGCCGACGCCTGGTCACTGGGCCGAACACCATGAGGAATGAGCCCCATGAAAACACCAGGTGTATCAGCAAGCGTGGAGATCAAGTCATCAAGCGTAGCGAGCCGGCATTCCGGTATCCGTGGGATACAATTAAACCATATGTTGTATTTTCCATGTAACAAACTAGGAAACACATCTGTTAACTGATCGGATCTATTGTAACCCTACCCCCCAGACTATATAAGGAGGGGTAGGGACCCCTGATTGTCATCTTATTTTCCTTTACATTCTAGGCATAGCTATAATCAGCACCCCTGTAACCGAGCATACGAATACAGAGAGATTCACTTCAAATTGGACGTAGGGTACCATGTACCTAAACCAGTATAATCCTTGTGTCTTGTGTGCTACCCATCTAATTCCCTATACGTGAATACGCTGATCGGTATTGCCAGAGTTAATTCCTCCGACAGTTGGCGCTCCGAGTAGGGGCCTTTTGCGTACAGATTCATTATGTTTCAGATGGGCGCTTCATCGTCGAGTTCAACGCCGACGCCGACCAGACACAACCAGACCACGAGACCGTTTCTAGCAACTTGAACTCCGTTGCCGAACAACTTAGGAACTTGCACCTGTAGAACCCTGAACCACCCGCACGGGAGGAGAAGCTTCCGTCCGCCATCAACATGTTCCTCGCCCATCTAGAAGAAGCTGCGGAGGCAGGGCCGGTCGCCTTGGCCCACCACATGAACCTCAACGCCAAGGAAGCCTTCGCCAAGTTTAGTCAGTAGTACCTCCTCGACACTGCCTTTGAGATTTGGGAAGATCCACGTCGGACCGATGACACGGATCCACCACCGCAATCGACTATGTCCTACCTAGGTTCTCCATTGGGCTTAGGAATGCAACTGCGGCTCATGCTCGTTGGCTTCGTCAAGTCATCAAAACCCCTCCCGATAGGGCTTAGGAACGCAAGGCTGGGTCCAATATCGAGCCAAAGCCAAGCAACAAAGACAGGTTCGAGAAGATCATGCCATGCTAGAACCATGGTTTTCGGGTGACCCCACTTCACCAAAGATTGCATGGCCTATAGAAAGTGGCTCATAGAAGAAGAGGAAAAGAAGGCAGCAAAAAGGGACCACCCGAACAAGGGCAAGCGGCGTAAGGGGGACGGCTGTGATCAAGGAGGGTTCCCAAACGTCGATGACATCACATTCGTCTTCGGAGGACTCGACGCCTATGAAGATCGACGGAGCCAGGGGACGACGCACAGGAACGTTTACACCGCCACACCCGCTACACCACTCTACCTACACTGGTCAGAAAGGCCGATCACCTTCGATAAAAGTGACCACCCCGATCACGTCATCGAAGCCGGTCGATTCCCTCTGGTAGTCACCGCGATGATTAGTACCGTGAGGACGATGAAAATCCTCATGGATGGAGGCAGCGGCATTAACATCCTTTGTAGGGATGCCTTCGACAGGCTTAAGATCGACGTTGGGAAGCTACACGCCTCGCAGTCTCCATTCCATGGAATCATGCCGAGCCAACGTGTGATGCCTCTAGGCACCATCGCCCTCCAGGTCACATTCGGCGACGCGATACACTATCGCAAGGAGATACTCTCCTTCGAGGTCGTCGACTTCGAAGGGCCATACCACGCCTTACTTGGGAAGCCATGCTATGCCAAGTTCATGGCCGTCCCCAACAACGTCTACCTCATGCTGAAGATGACAGGCCAAAGATCACATAGCAACCACGCCAACCGGACCATGGCTGTCCCCAACATAGCTTGGTGGTAGAGACGATGAAGCAGGGCGGATTCTCAGCAACAGCTGGCGCGCCAATATATGACGAACGTAAGATGCTTTGTCAAGATTTTTCTTCTATTTTTATTGATCATTGTAATAGAGATATTAATAGAGTAGAGCATAATTTAGCAAGTTTAGCTGTTCAGTCAAAGCATGCTTGTATTTGGGTTGATGAACCCCCTAGCTTCGTTCTTGAAGCCCTGGTGAACGATGTAACACTATTTTCAAATCAATAAAGTGTGCCAGACGGCTTCCCTCAAAAAAAACATATGGTAGCAAAATAAAATAGATCAGTGCATTTTCCTAAGGACACTTCTAACGCACGACTGGCAGTGCATGCGTTAGGCTGGCCGCATGGCCGCTCTGATTTGGCTTCCCCGGCGTGCGGCTCTTCCTCCTCGCCTTCGGCCAGTGGCTCCCTCCACCCCACCCTACTCCTCGCGTGCACGGCCATCGTCTTCTTCGTCTCTGATGACCCTCGCTCCCGCCGCCGCAGGCGCGCCAGGGCTTCGCCGGAGCTCCACCATGGCCATGGAGCTCCCCCGCCCTGACCTGGCCCGGCCGCCTCTACCGCCGCCAGGGCCCCTAACCGCCTTCCAACCATCCCCACCGTCTGGCCGGCCTTCCACCCCTGCCCCCCCCAACCCCTTCTCTTGTAAGCCCGTAAGAGTTGGAGAAGAAGGGGGTGATGTGGGCACGGGCGCGTGGGCGTCGGAGTTGGGAAAGATGACGATGGTGGTAGCTGCCAGAGGGAGGAGAGAGAGTGTGCGTTGCATTGGGGATGCTGAACGGTGCTAGGCGTTGGGTGTGCAGTGCGGGCGTCAGGCGCTGGAGCGTGTGGCCACGCAAAGGGCCAAAAAAACAGCCGGCCTGTATTATGTCATTACCTTTTCTTAATGTATAATGGTTAATAAAATTAATAATTTTAAAATAAACTCCTATGTCCTAAAAATATGCAATTCTCATCTTTCAGGAGTCAAATAATTTTACATTTGACCAAATCTATACAAAAATATTATCATTTAGTGAAACTTAAGAAATTTTGACTTGATTCAAATCTAGAACAGTGAAAATATTTAATACATGTTAACACTACATTCTTTTTACGTACTAATTTAAAACCTTAAAAATAAATAGAAACATATTTTAATTCTTTGAGATATAAAGATAAGACACTTCTACAGTGTTATTATAGTAGCACCACGTGCTATTCAAAGAAAGAAAAGTAATCAATACTATTACACTATTACAGGAGCAGCAGCAAGTTGTGTTTTTTGTGAGACCATAGGAGATCAATAAATTGCGTATCACATTCAGGCCGCGTTTGGTTCACGGGATTTTCACGGGAAAATCAAAGGAAATAAAAACGGAGGAAAGGATCGGTGGTAGAGCGTTTGGAACGAAGGAAATAGCAAACCCTTTCCTTAGGAATACTGTAGCTAGATACCGATTTCACAGGAAAAATCAAATCCAGTCCGATCGCTTGTTTTCTGTTCCTTTGCGGAAGCCCGAGGCAACTCGCCCGTCTCACGCAAGCAAGAGAGGATTTTCTATTATAAATTTCTATGTTATAAATTCCTATGTTCCAAACAGCCTAAATTTTCTGTTCCTGTGTTTTGAAATCCCGTAGTTTTTCACTTTTCATCAGACCTTATTCCTGCGTTTTTTCCTATCCCTGTGTTTTGGATTCCTTGGTTCCAAGCATGCCCTCAAATTACTCCAGGCAGGGTTTCCCTTGCGCCAGGCGATCTTTTTCCTATATATGCCTGGACCTGAACAGCTTAGCCTGGACCTGGCAGGATCTAGGGCTCCAACCAAATGAGTTGCGGGCAGCCTCCAGGCACCTCGTCGCCTAGGCAGCTCGGTTCAAACAGTCCCTAGGTGTAGGATTTCATCTACATGTGGTGCAGATTGTTGTCTGGGAGGCACCATCCAAACAGCTTTAACTAACATATTTCACCTAAAGATTGTGGCCTTATTATTAGTTCATGATAAGCATGGGTCGGTCCAAATATTTTTGTGCTACCGTAGACTATCAACACTTCTAGAGAAGATGAGACAAAAAATTGAAAATTGTCATAATAACACATTGAGGTTATTTGCAACACATCAAATAAAATAAGTTCATAGGTGAAACATGATTTAAATTTTATCTATTTTCATATCTAAAATATTGTATTTCTTGATCTACTTTTAAGCATAGATATGCTTACAAGTAATGACCCAGTATTTGCTTATAAGTAATGACAAAGTAAGCATAGACATAATAGACACGGAGAAGCACGCATAGCAAGACGTCACTACGCTAGATGCACCCGATCTGGGGGCTCCACGGGCCAGCAGCGGCCAGGACACCCGGCAATGGGCAGCAGACGTGGTACCGGTCCACGGGAAACTACAAGAATGGGCCCCGATGGCCCAGTGGGCAGGCTGACTGCTACGGCCTACGGATGTTTGGGTTCCCCTGTAAAATGAAGGAACGCGTCGTCCATCCCAAATCCTGGAACCCCCAATTTCAAAGCATCGGAATTGGGCATCAAATTTAGCCCGCTATCGGAGTCGGACTCCGCCTGCAGCCCAATCGTCGACCTCGAGCTCGGGCACCAGCATCGTCCCTCCACAGTGCTGCCACTGTCGACAGGAGTGCAAGAGGAGGGCGAGTTCATGGACGTCGAGTTGGGACTGGGACAGCAACAGCAGCGCCGCACCTCTACCGTGGAGCAGCCACCGCCGCCGCCGCCGCTGAAGACACCGTCAGATAATCTGGCGGACAGCGGCGGCGACGACTGCCTCAGCTATACGGAGCGGCTGTGGCGATCGTGGTCGTCCTCGTCGTCCTGGGGGTGATTGGCTTCAGACTTGTAATTCTAGTGGCATTGGCGCGAGGGCCTTGAACTTGCCTTTACATATGGCGCATGAAAGTTAGGCCTTGTTTAGTTTACCTCCAAATTCTAAGTTTTTTCACTCTCTCTTCATCACATCAATTTTTGGACGCATGCTTGGAGCATTAAATATAGATAAAAAAATAACTAATTAGTAAATCACGAGATGGATCTTTTGATCCTAGTTAGTCCATGATCGGACAAAGTTTGTCAAATACAAACGAAACGTGCTACAGTATCCCGGTTGTAAAAATTTACAATCTAAACAAGGCCTTAGTGTTGGGAGCCATAGAATAGACAGCGACAAAAAAAAAATGAAACTAATGGAAACATATCAGGGCAGGGCTCTTAAAATGGACTGTAAAGTGAATTAGCGCACGCCTATACTGCAAAAAGGAATGTAAAATGCAAATATGTTTCTACGCACCTCATTTTTTTTATTAGATATAATTTAGACGCACATAACTCACAACACACTCACTTCAAATGTAACTTTTTTTTAATTGGTACAACTTGGATGCACACAACCCGCACTCACACCACACGCGCACACACGCAAAGAAAGAGATTGGAGACTCTATAGCCTCCAGTGCGCGGGAAACGTGCAGTACCACCGAATGCGTACGCGCTCGTGTATACGACGTCAGAGTTTGAATCTTGGTGGGTAGCGTCCCATTGAACAGCCGTACCACCAGACCACAGGCCTTTCCTGTTTCTACGCACCTCTTACCCATACCAGTTGAAGATTCTTTTCTTTCTATATAAAATAGAGTATTAGAAAGCTCCTAGACATGCACAGACACAAACTTCTATAAAGATTTGTTTGGATCCATTCATTTTGAAGGAATTAAAATTTACTTAATGGATTAGGCTATTTGGCTTAAATTTTGACATTCCATAGCTTTCCAAATTTCAAATGTAAGCCTATCTTAAATTCATGGGGTGGGAGATAGAAATGAATTCTATAGATCCCAATTCTATGTTTCTACGTTACAACTTATAGCACGTTCTTTGACTCGCTTCCCTATAGTAGAAGTGCAGCACATAAGTATCTCACTTATGTGGCAAATAATAGTATATATACAAATATATTTCACATACAACTATATTAGCTTTATTGATTTGTGCCTAAATTATGATTATTTTTTGAGAAAAAAAATATTATGATTATTGGAATAGAATTCAAGAATTCCATATATTCAATCCAAACGGGGCCTAAACGTCGTAAACATTTACCCAATAGACCTTGACTATTAAGAATAACCAATCCTAGATATGCGAGCATTCGTACGTATTTGCTACCGCATGATGATGTTGTTGTTCCATATATTGAGCGGTGACAATCAAAACACTAGTTAAAAAAATCTTATATCGGCCCATTTCATATTTTCACCTCGGTAGCCATTGCTCTGCTTTTTCGAGAGAAAAGAGATGCCACGTGTCACAATAAAAAATGTGAATCCACGACACAACGGGACAATAAAAAAAATCTTATCTGCTTTTTCGAGAGAAATGATGATGGCCCAACTCTCTTTTTTTGGGGGGTACTTTTGGTATGATCTCAAGAAGTTAAGAGGAAAAACAAATATTTTTTTAGTTGTTCATGATTGAAATATTTTGTTGAGCAAGCAATCTGCAATACCTAGCTATTTCAATAACTTGTAAGAACACGTTGAGCGATTTGAATCTAAACTGCAATTGTTGACTTTTCTTAAAAGTTGCAACATATATGTGTGAGCATCTGCGAATGTATTCAGTTTCAAAAAAAAATCAAACTAAGACCCAAAATTGTCAAAAATAAAGAGGAAGTCTAAACATTTCACGAAATTAGTATTTCGATCAAATGAGGACCAACAAAAAGAAATATAAAACGACGAAACATCCATCTTAATTTCCGTTGGGCCAACATTCTTAGCCAGCCCATCTAATTATAGTCCCAAGCATTTCCATCCCAACAAAAAGCCCTTGCAACTTAAAACGTGTACATCTGTTAGTTTGAAAAGCTATACATATATAGCAGCCCGAAAACATGTACATCTGTTAGTTTGAAAACATGTACAACTGAAAATAAAAACCCAATTACTAAGTGAAAGGCCATACATATATAGCAGCCCGAAAAATGAGTCCCCAGTTTTCAATAATATGGGCTCAATATATGTACTTCAACTAGGAAGAGGCCTAGCTAGGGCCTTGTTGTCAAGACCTATTGGAGCATGTACATCTGTTACTCTTTGACTTATGTGTGCTAAGATAGTTATCTATTTTATCTGTTTGCACCTTCTCTATGAAGCTTTAAGCACTAAAATTGTAAATTAAAATATCTAACTTTTGTTACTAAAACAGTATCGCACTACTAGACCATTAGAAATCTTTACCACACGGAAGAGGCCACCATTTATAAAGCCGCGCGTCCCTATACGATGGCAGCTACACCAAATTATAAACCTACATGTCGGTACACAAGTTTTTTTTCTTTTTCTTTTTGATAAATCGACCGCGGGGTGGGGGGGGGATCCCACACCTGGATGATATATTGATGATTGGCTCTGAAATAGCCATTTGATTACAAATACACTTTTTGGATTTTGCTGGTGCTAAGAGTACAATGCGCTAGCTATTACAAAGCACCAAAAAGAGGCGAACTGTCAAGTTCCAGTCATGTTGCTATAGACGAGCACCCCATAGGTATGCTTCATGTTTGCGCATCATGGTCCACTGACAACACCACAACCAAGAGGCTAAACTCCACAACCTCCACTCCAACGAGGGTTGTTAAGCTTCGAGTCGATTCGGATAGATGACAGTCGTGATTACATTGTCTTAGAAGCACATCCGGGACCCAATTGACGCCCGCCAACGCCCAGTGAGGCGAGGAATCCTCAACGGAGGGAGGGCCGACAAAAAGGAGCATGAGTAGATCTAAGATAGGGAACCATGGTCTCGTTACCGGCATTTGATGAAACAAGGCAACCAAGGATCACGGAGAAAGGCAGAGCTAGGCCACTGGAAGCGAAGCATGACAGTTAGAACTTATGCAAAACATCAGAGAGAAGGGGTTGGAACTGAGGTGGGGTTTTGAGAAGTGCACAGCATGTCATTGTGCACCAGCAAACAACACTCTCAAGTGACAAAACTCCAAAGACCTCCAATCCCCAAGCAATTGTTGAGCTTTGAGCCAAGAAGGCAGACGACAGTCGTGATTTGCACTGTCTTGAAGCGCTTCCGGGATCCAGTCGACACCCACCAACGCCCATCAAGGGAAGGAAGCCTCAAAGGAGGGAGGGATGGAAAAGGAGAACGAGGGGATCATGGTCCCGCTAACCCAGCATTTGGTGAGACAAGGCAATCAAGCCTCATGGATGATGGTGGAGTAAGTACACTGGTAGTGATATTTTGGGCACCGCGAACAAATACTGGCACCAATGGCCATACCTGAGGCCGAGAACGGCGAGGAGCCCCACCTCCACCTCAAGGAGCCCCCGGAGAGGACGCCACCCTGACGACGTGTAGCAGCAGCGATAGGCCTAGCGCGACGGCGAGGTTCTTCAGTGATGCCTTCAAAAAGGAAATCGTCGTCGCTAGCCCAGCCTAGAGCTGGGCCGAGCTTTCGCCCAAAACCTTGCAAGTGCACCTGCAGCTGACGCCCTGATGCCGCCCCACATTACCACTACCACCGTGGGCACAGGCATGGGTGACACCACCACTCTGAAGAACCGGCGTTCTGCCCTCCCCAACAGGGGGAGGGTGCCCACGGACACGCAGCCCCGCCGCTGGCTCGTTGGCGGCCAAACTGCGCGTACCATGCTCGCACCTGAAGAAGAAACCACCCACAGGCACGCAGCCGCCGCCGGCATGCCCGCGGCCAAACCGCGCGCCTAGGGTCCCAACACACGCACAAGAGGAAGAGCGTCGTAGCAGAGAGCAGCACCACCAGATCTTGCCGTGAGGTCGAGAATCCGGCGACGGCGTGGGAAGCCACTATCTGGTTGAGCAGACACCTGTGCAGGGGGCTCCCACACCTGGGAGCGCCACACGGGGATCCCGCTTACCGGGGACGCCGGCAAGCCGGAGGGGCTGGCGTGGCCGCCGTCGCCCCGGTCGCCACGGCCGGCCAGGGGGCCAGGCAGGCATGGCCCGGCCAGCCATGGCCGTATCCAGGACCTTGCGCCCAGCCAGCCACGGCCGCCGGCCGCTGGCCGAGGCGCGTAGGCGGCAGAGGGGGCGGATCTGGAGGTGGGAGCAGCAGATCTGGGGCCGGAGACGCCCGGTCTTAATCCTACAACACAGTTACATCAAACTTAGTTATTAATTAGCAATAGATAAAATCTTAGAGCTATAACAAGAAATGCTAGGCCTAGGACTTGCTTGTTCCAGACTTCCAGGCTCCGCCCCTCAGCACATGGTGAAGAAAATAAATAAAGAAACCAAACGTAACAGACAG
The DNA here is from genome assembly GCA_904845875.1 of Miscanthus lutarioriparius. NCBI lineage: Eukaryota > Viridiplantae > Streptophyta > Magnoliopsida > Poales > Poaceae > Miscanthus > Miscanthus lutarioriparius. The sequence goes on along the minus strand of CAJGYO010000010.1, from coordinate 99,161,610 downwards.
TTTTGTAATATCGTTAACCTGTCACCATCAGACTAATCCCATCCTCCCCTAGTCTTTATTGTGTTCTCCTCCCTGTGGACGGTACGTAGGTTCGTTCCATGCGCGGTGCAATGCATGCATGAAGGCTTCCGAACAAGATAGCAACAAAGGGCCCCTAGGAAAAAAAGATCATGGAGCTAGGGACTGGAGTGGAGTGCCTTGAGGCGAAGGAAAACATAAAGAGCTCCAACAAGCAAAAGATGATATGAATCCTGAATGTCCTCAAGAACATGAAGATTTGCTTTCACAAACATCATTGAGGTAGATGCATGTTCTTATTTCACCGATATAGTATATGCGTATGTGGTATCCCATTTTAATTAGAATGAAACCCGGCCCGTCCCATCAAGACTGGCCAATAATCAATACGATGTGTGTTTGTGTAGTGCTAGCTGACGTTTCCTTGTCGGAGTACGTGGGGAGCAGAGATCGAGTCCTTCATGGTGCTTAAATATGGTAGCAAAAAGTAGTAAATCTTATTCAAAAACACCTATTTGTTTTGAAATTAAAGGATTAGCTTTTACGATGTATATTTATTAGATAGATGATGTAGCAGTATTGATCTCTCTTTTAGGGCTTGTTCGTTTGATCCCAAACCTAAGAGGGTTTGAAAGAATTGAGAGGGATTCAATCCCCTGCAAGTCAAAATCCTCCTCTACCCCCTTCAATCCCTCCCATCTCAAAATCAAACGAACAGGGCCTTAAGCAATTACGTTACATGCCAAAGTGAAATAGTCGTGAATATATATAGTAGGAGCACACATATGCCTTGAAAATATAAACAGTTGGGACTCGAGCCACGACTCAAGTCTCATTGGATTTCAGACCGAGTGCAACTCTTGGAGTCTCTCATGAAATAGTTCCATGGTGATGGTCTGCCAAAACAAATATCAAAGATTGATGTAACACATTTTTAATTAGAGGTGGGCACCTTGCCCGCCTCTATCTAGGCGCCTATGTTGTCCATAATAGAGTTGGTGCATGTCTGTCTATGAAAATCGAGTATTCAGCCCATCGATGAGCCTGCCCTTGAGCCTAGTGCCGAGCTTGATCACTGCCAAAGCCCACTGTTGCATCGTGGACCGTGATGCAACACCACTTCCTTGCCCTTGCACATCGTCATCTCCTTGCCTCGACCCATCGCTTCCACACCTATCTTGTTCCATCCTCGCGCCAGAGATAGAGAGCAAGCGAGAGAGAGAGAAAGGTTTAGAGGTGTGTCCATGCCTGTGAACGAGATTGAGAGGAGAGGAAGTTGGTCCGTGCCGCTATACCTAGCCCTCACGCTCACATCCACTAGTGAAATTAAAGTGGACTGGGGACAGACCCTGCCAGGAACAAGCACGTGGGGAAGGTGTCGGTAACCACCCATGCAGGCGAGGTCAACTGCGTTGCCGTGACTGATGCACTCCATGGACGTGGAGGGAAGCACCGCCACCAAGCCGACCATCGACAATTGTACCGTTCACCATCGGATCTAGACGAATCCCACCATAGTATGTGAGGCGCCCATGCGAATTCGGCTGGATACGATGCCAATTAGTCATTGCCAAAACAAGAAGAGAGGGAAGAGATGAGTAGGAAAAAATGCTAGGATGAGGGAGGAGGCTCGCCCAGTCGCCACCGCCCATGCAGTCGGCTAGGCTTCCCGGCGACCTACTTAAGCGGTGGCAAGACATAGGAGGACGTTGCACGGGATTAGGTGACAAGGCGGCGTTGGGCAGCTTGCTAGTGAAACCAAAGATTGCGCCCCTCCAATAACAAATACTTTCTCCGTTCTAAATTATAAGATGTTTTGCATTTTTCTAGATACATTGTTTTTGCTATGTATCTAGACATAGTGTATATCTAAGTGCATGGCAAAAGCTACGTATATTGAAAAGTCAAAACGTCCTATAATTTGGAACTGATGGAGTATTTACTTATTTTGAACTAGTCAAACATTTGGAACTTAGACGCTTATTAGTAATTTAAAAAACATTTTGTTTGAGACATAAAAATTATAGGGGTAGATTTGTATTGAAAAATACTTTTATCTCACAGTAGTACTTACCTAACGTTACAGCTATTTTATGATAAGAAAAATTGTGGTCATAATTCAAATTCGGAGAGCACATAACGTCGTCACTTCTAGATCAGGCATATGTTTTTCGTGTTTTATTAAAAGGGACAGGATAATCTCTTCATTTACTTCACTATGCTTGAACCGTATATGGTTATCACGTAGATCGAACAGATCACAACAGTACTGAGCAACTAACCCCACTTTTTACATGCATGTCCTTTATAGTTAATATTTATTTATAATATATGTGAAGCATATGGTTTTGAGTCACTGGGACCAGACTAGCTAGCACGTACTAGCTACTACGTATATGTCAACTTTAGCTGTTACTGTAAGCGTAGTAATCGATTCTTTGCTTTGTGCTAGTAATCTAGATAGGCATATAGGTATCTTTATTTTTTCCCTTTTTTTCTTTTTCTTTTTACCCTTTCCCTCGGTTGCATATAATAAGGCTGTGCAACGCGTGAGATGTTACTTGCCTGCCTAGCTAGCCTCTTTGTCACACTGAGAAGATTAATCCGTTCACCACCTGATCTACACGAATCCCACCATAGTATGTGAGACGCCCATGCGAATTGGGTTGATACCATACCGATTAATCATTGCCAGAACGAGAGGAGAGGAAAGAGATGAGTTGGAAAAAAAATGCTAGGATAAGGAAGGTGGCTCACCCCGAGCCGCCACTGCCCTTGGAGTTGACCAGGTTTCCCAGCGACCTACTTAAGCGGCGGCAAGGCGTAGGAGGGTGTTGCATAGGATTAGGTGACGCGGCGGCGTTGGGCAGCTAGCTAGTGAAACCAAGATTGCGCACCTCCAATAACAAATAGTACTTATTTTGACCTACTGGTTAAACATATAGAGCTTCGACATTTAATAATTTTAAAAACATTTTGTTCGAGACATAAAAATTATAGGGGTAGATTTATATTGAAAAGAACTTTTGTCTCACAGTAGTACTTATCTAACATTACAGCTATTTTCTAAGAAAAATTGTCGTCATAATTAAAATTCAGAGACCACGTAACATCACTTCTAGATCATGCATATGCTTTTCGTGTTTTTAAAGGACAGGATAATCTTTTCATTTACTTCACCATGCTTGAACCGTATATGTTTATCACGTAACAGATCACAACTAAGCGTAATCGATTCTTTGCTTTGTTCTAGTAATCTAGCCATCTAGGTATCTTTATTTTTTCCCCTTTTTTCCTTTTCTTTTACCCTTTCCCTTTCACTGCTCTACTTGTCGATCGGTTTCATATAATAAGGCTGTGCTGCGAGCCTGCGAGTGACATGTTCCTTGCCTGCCTAGCCTCTTTCTCATATTGAGAAGATTAATCCGTTGTAACACCCTGTGGCCTCCTCACTTGTTTTGAGAGAAAAATAATAATTTGAGTGCGTAAAAGTGGCTGCTGGATCATCTATTGGCGTCCATGCTATAGCGGCCATATTCAATTCAACAGCCAGGTATTATTGGTATCCTTGTTTCTTCATGGCTAGTGTGAATATGTAATAAATAACGCATGTTAGAAAAGTAAAGAGGAGCTCGGGAGATTGATGGCCAAATGCCACCCATCGCTATATTGACCAGTGTATAGGAGAGAGTTTCGTTGCGGACGAGCCACCTAAAGTCCCAAATCAAAAAGGTGAATGAACAAATTAAATTTATAATAATAGTTTATATGTCTTATGAGAATCAAGAAACATGTATAGTTGATACCTGGAGTAACACACAGTTCTTAACATAGTCATCCATATATATGATGTGAGATTTTGGAGTTTTAACTGTATAAATGATGATGTGACATAACAATTAAGAGGAAAGAGGAGATGAGTTTTTTCATCCTCACGAAACCCGGCTGGCATTGTTTTTCCAACGAAACCTCACCCCTTACGTTTTGCCCATCTTGTCTGACTTGCATTCTCGCTGTGCACCGCGCATCCCATATTTACCATACGCTATATGTATTTTATTTTGCATATGTGACTCTATTATATATTTTCTTATATCATATGAATATTGAAGTAAATTAATCTTTTGACATTTTATGCTAATACTTAAATTATATGTATATGTAGTATGCAAGTGACTATATTGTTTATATGGCACATTTGATATCACAATACCATTCAAGAATTAAATGCTACAGCATATAGATAACATATGAAACAGTGAATAAAACTTTGGATTGAGAGATGTTCCATGTCCTTGTTTTAAGACTGCCACATCTTAGAAACAGATAGATGAAATCTTCGATTAAGACTGGCCTTACCCTTTGATCAAATGCATTACTATTATCTTTCATGCGTTTAATGTGCCAATGGCATTGCCTCCATAGAAATGAACAAAAGAATGGTATAAAACTATACTTTTGCCAAAATCATTGCAACGTTTGAATACTACTACTTGATACTAGTATACTCTCCTATTCCAAAATAAATCAACTTCTAAAAATTGTCCCAAGTCAAACTATTTTATATTTAACCAAATTTATAAAAAAGACCATCAATGCTTATGACATCAAATTAGCATCACCAGATATGCCATTAAATATATTTTTATAATCTACTTATTTGGTATTATAAGCTTTGTTATTCTTCACTATAAAGTTGGTCAAATTGACTTCGGGTGATTTATGACTTGATTAATTTTGGGATGGAGGGGGTATCTTTTTAAAATCGACGGAGGTAGTATTTTATTATACTGCTTGGTTACAAACTTATACTCCCTCTGTTCCAAACTGTAAATCGTTTTGGTTTTCTAAATACTTTTACTATATATCTAGATATAGTGTATATCTAAGTGTATAATAAAAACTATGCATCCAGAAAAAACAAAACGATTGACTTATAATTTGGAATGGGAGTATAATTTAAAGAGTCTAACTGCAGATACTAGTAAATAATAGCCAATACTATTGATTATGTCGTCGTGAAATAGTAATAAACAGATAAATCAGAAGTTCTCGGTAATCTTGTGTAGAAGGGATGGCAACTATGGACCGACGTCTCCTGAAAGCAGCCACATCCGGCGACGCTGCATCACTGAAACAACTGGCATCTCATGACCCGGGCGTGCTGCTTGGGACAACTCCACCGGGCAACACCTGCCTCCACATCTCGTCCATCCAGGGCCACGAGGAACTCTGCGAGAGCATCCTGGCGCTGGACCAATCCCCGGCGCTCCTCTCCGCCGTCAACAAGGACGGCGAGACACCGCTGCTGGCCGCCGTGGCAAGGGGCCGTGCGTCTCTAGCCTGTGCTCTGCTCAGGCGCTGCCGTGAGCGGCAGCTGAGCGAGGCGATCCTGAGGCAAGACAGGCACGGGTGCAACGCGCTGCACCACGCCGTCCGCAGGGGACACACGAAGCTGGCGCTCGAGCTGGTCGAAGTGGAGCCTGTCTTGTCGAGAGCCGTCAACGGGCGTAGCGAGTCACCTCTGTTCATCGCGGCGATGAGAAACTTCACGGAGGTGGCGGATAGACTGCTGGAGGTTCCTGATTCGGCTCACTCTGGAGCTTTCGGCTTCAATGTTCTCCATGCTGCTGTCAGAAGTGGAAATCTAGGTAACTGAATAGCACTAATAAGCATTGCATTGTGGTGAATCTTTTTACAAAATCTTGGCAGTGTTATGTACTACGTTCTTGCATCAATGCAATTATGCAATGTAGTAGAGTGCTTAACCTTTTTCTTTTTTGTCCCTCGATTTGCTTTATTTCAGCTATCGCTAAAAAGGTTATGGAGACACGTCCGTGGCTAGCCACAGAGGAGAACGAGAATAGGCACACTCCAGTGCACCTGGCTGCATATGACGGCGAGATTAACGCGCTAGCAGTATTGCTGGAGTATGATCCGTCTTTGGGGTACCTAACCTCCACAGACGGTGACACTCTTCTCTGTGTCGCAGCATCTCAGGGCCATGGTGGTGTTGCTCGAGGGCTTCTTGAACACTGTCCAGATGCTCCCTACTGCGATGCAAGCAGCTCGACATGTCTTCACATTGCCGTGTTGTGTGGACATACAGAGTTTGTAAGATCTATCCTGGGGTTACAGCAGCTTGGCCACCTGATTAACATGCTAAATGGAAGCGGAGAAACTGCTCTGCATCTCGCTGTCAGAAACTGCAAGCCGGACATGGTTGCTGCTTTACAGCTTCACCAGGACATAGACGTAACGGTGCTTAACAGCGCCGGTGACCCGGCAAGCCGGGTGTTGCCTGATGCCACCAATCACACCAAGGCTTTAATCTCGGTACGCTTTTTTTTTCTCACCGTAAATATATATTTTAGTAGCAAATATGTCCTTGCATTTATAATGGGATGTACAATTGTATGGTGCTCATGCCAATAAGGCAATAATAAACAGCCTACTTCATGTCAAATCAAAAAAAAAATGAACAGCCTACTTTTGTTAGATTTAATTGGGCTTCGTCTAACCTTATTTTAATTAAATAAAAAAATCAAGGAAAATATGATTTAATTAAGGTTGGCCTAACCTTATCTTGATCTGACATATTTACCTCCCCTAATATTAGAAATAATGATAAGTCCCCTAAGGGGCTTGTTTGGCTATTCGTATTCACGTTGGAGTGGATTAGGGTGGAAATTAGTTCATTTTCCACCCCAATCCAACCTAATACATGTGGTTTGAGGTGAATGCGAGTGTAGTCAAACAAGGCCTAATGGACATCTAAATTAAACAATTATTACATTAAGGAATAAGATAAACTCAAAGTAACCACCATGTTGGTTTCTATTTCGTGGGTTCTGACTATTCATGAGAAACAAACTAACTCGACCATTATTAAAAATAACAAAAAAAAAAGCTTCTGGATTTACTGATATTTGATATTATATAAACAATAACCCAGAGTACCCTCTACATGTGCTTCTAGATTATAGTAGGTTCTGCAAGTTTTCATATATGGAAACAAAATTTCATATCTTGGGCACTACAATGCAATCTAGAGTGTGCCTATCTGTGCTATTGAAATTACAAAGAAAACAATCTATGATCTAGAATCCATGCCATCTTAATATTAGTAATTGGAGGCATCTAAGAGAGCCTCCGTGTTAATCCTCACAAGATGCTAAGGAAAAACAACTAGGAATTCTCACAAAAATGAAAACCATCTCGCCTTTAATATAGTAGTCTCCAATCATCATCATAACAATTACTGGATCTATTCTATTTTTCTAAAATATTACCCATCTTTTGCTATTACGAAAAATACATAATCTAACATCCTGAATTTGAATCTAAATTACCCACCTATAGCATTATAATAGATAATGCAAAGTAACCGCCTAAATTTCATTTTAAATTACACACATCTACCATTATGAAAGATAATATAAAATAACCCCTATAATTTGTATCCAAATTATCCATCTCTACTGTTATAAAATTTAAAACTAAAATATCCCTCAATTTTTTGTCTAGATACTAATATATAACCTATTATGGAAAAAAATTCAATAAACATAAAGTATGACATATATGGTTCTAAATTACACATTTCTTCTACTCTTAAATTAAAATTAAGCATAAATGCTATGTGCCAACATTTTTTAAGGGCTGCAATACAGGCTCAAATGACTGTTTATGACATTGCAGCAACCAAGAGTGTAGTTAGAACATAAAATCTAATAAAATACAAAAGGGAAATTCTAAATAAAAATGCAGTAAGCACTAGAGTTTTGGGTTAACATATGGATAAAAAATAATTGCAGACAACTAATAAGATCAAAAGTTAAAAGCTAAAATATAGATTCATCATGTTGTAGAAAATAATGCAACAAGAACTAATATAACTTAATGCAAATGAAAACCCCATATAGGTGCAATTCAAAGTATGACAATATGTATCCTAATATTACTAACTTGAGGATCTAAACATAGCATCCATATTAATTCTTACAAGATGCATTAGCAAGAGAATAAATCCTACAAATTATCATAATAATAAAAAACATGTGGCAGTTAGTTCGTCAACTCTAATCATCATAGAGAATAATAATTATAGGCTATATTCTATTTTCTAAAAACAAACCGCTTTTGGCATTTAAAAAAGGGAATAAATAACCCCCTAAATCTACATCTAAACTACTAACCTTTACCATCTTGAAAGATATTTTAATTAATATCTTCCCTAAATTTTCTTTTAGATTACCTGACTCTACCATTATGGAAGATAGCACAAAGTAACCCCTTTAATTGCATCTAAATTTGCCGTATTTGCCTCTATCAAATAGAAACCAAAACATCCCTCGAATCTAAATCTAAATTACCGGTATAAGCTATTATGAGAAAGAATTAAATAACCATAAACTATACTATAAATATGGTTCTAATTACTTGGGTTCTACTACTGTTAAATTCAAAGTAGACATAGATGCTATGTGTCACCATTTATACCAAGTATACATGGATACATTAGTGATAAATATATATTTTTGTAGTTTATTGATCATGAAAATAAAATGTTCCCTTAACAAACCACATATAAATGACACAGATAATTCATTTGAAATTATATTGAAACTCTATGGCACTTAATTTTATAAGTTGCTAGTTTTTAAAAGGACAAGTTACTTTATATAAGTTTATACTTTTCGACAAAATCCTTATGGCATATTGTGCAGGTAGTTTCATTTGAAGCACTCTATGTTTTATAAAACACTTATATATTTTAAAAAATTGCTAGCATATACAGGAGCAGGAGCAGGAGTCGTACCGACCAGTTAGATTTAATTTATTCGTTATATTCGATCAAACGTTTACTAACAAGTAGTAGCATTCTTATATTTCCTATATTTTAGACGACGGCACATCAAACAGCTACGGCCGCCGTTAATTCGACAGGAGCTGCCATAACCACACCCTCCGATGGAGCAACCATGATGAATTCATCATCAGGAGCTCCCACGACTCCACCACCATCAGTATCACTGGCAATCCACCGACGTCTCCTGGGCGCAGCCGTGTGCGGCAACTCCGCGGAAATGAAGCACATGGCCCTGCAGACCCCGGGGGTGCTGCTGGGAACAACTCCTCAGGGGAACACCTGCCTCCACATCGCCTGCATCCATGGCCACGAGACGTTCTGCAGGGACGTCCTGGCGCTGACGACCAACCAGCAGTCTCCGGCGGCGGCGCCTCTTCTCGGCGCCGTCAACGCGGACGGCGAGACGCCGCTGCTCGCCGCCGTGGCCAGCGGCCACGTCTCCCTGGCCTCGTTCATCCTGGGGCGCTGCCGTAACGAGCAGCTGAGCGAGGCGATCCTGGCGCAGGACAAGCGCGGGTTCAACGCGCTGCACCACGCCATCCGCAGCGGGCACCGGAAGCTCGCCCTCCAGCTAATCGACACGGAGCCCGGCTTGTCGAAAGCTGTGAACAAGTACGACGAGTCGCCCATGTTCATCGCGGTGATGAGGAACTACGCGGAGGTCTCCGAGAAACTGCTGGAGATCCCTGATTCGGCTCACGGGGGAGCGTTTGGCTACAATGCTCTGCATGCTGCCGTCAGAAGTGGCAATACAGGTATGCATGTCTTCTCTTCTTTTTATAAAAGAAGAATGTATGATGATGCCATGCATGGCTGTTAACCATGCATGTCCGGCCACGTACGATTTGGTTTCTCAGTTGTCGCGAAAAGGATCATGGAGACACGTCCCGGGCTGGCCAGAGAAGAAGACGAGCACAAGACGACTCCAATGCACATGGCTGTGCACTGGGACAAGATTGACGTGCTGAGAGTGCTGCTGGAGCATGATTGGTCCTTAGGGTACGTACTCGACTCCGAAGGTCGCCCTATTCTTTCAGCTACGAGTCGAGGATACGTTGGTGCTGCCCGAGAGCTTCTCAAGCATTGCCCAGATGCTCCCTACGCCTTTGCAAATGGCACAACGACATGCCTTCACCAAGCCGTTCAGGGTGGTCACATGGAGCTTCTGCAATTCTTCCTGGGGTCAAAGCATCTTCGGAAGCTAGTCAACATGCGAGACTACGGGAATGAGACTCCTCTGCACGACGCCGTCCGAAAGTGCAATCCCAAGATAGTCAATGCTTTGCTGCAACACCCGGACACCGACGTCACAGTGCTCAACATCAGGGGTAACCCGGCTACCTGGCTACTATCTCCTTTGACCGACCACGCCAAGACTTTAAACTGGGTACGCTTAATTATTTTCTCTTGGACTTGCATTGTTTTCCGGTCCCCTTGACTATAGCTCCCTATATAATACATCAGTCCGATCCCTTGACGACGTATATATTCATTACATACAAATACAATACAATAATATCAGCCTAAATATATGTTTTAAGTTCTCATCATATTATAAATCTATGTTTTCGATTTTAAATTATCTCGAATGGATACATGACCTATATCAAAGTAGTAGTGCTCAATGTGATCGATCTAAAACTTTCTAATTGATTTGTTTTCGTTTGAGATAGTTTAGGTCGCCAAATATTTTATAAAAAGATTCATAGAAGTTGATACAAGGGATGTCATGGTATATTCACTCATAGGTGACTGTGATACTTGAGAGAGAGGTAAGATGACACAAGTTCATGTCCTAGAAAATGCATGCACATGTATTTCTTAGTGGTAGGAAACCCACCTCTAGAAATGCTTGATATCGGTATACTAAATAGTCCTTCCCAAGACCCCGCATAGAGCGGGAGCTCTCTGCACTGGGTACGCCCTTTATCGATATACTAAGTAGTGGGTGCTAGTCCATGATTGTGGGTTGAAAGACAGCAACACTATGGGTGTCAATGTTTCACCACCGATAGCCTGCCACGGGGGTCCCCGGGGCAGTATTGTTCGGGCTTCAGCGTATGCGGAACTCGACGGTGAACGCAAGAGACAGTCGATTTATCCTGGTTTAGGCCCTCGACTGTGGTCGAGTAACAGCCCTACGTCCAGTCGAAGTTAGCTTTTGCGTTGGATTGATTGTGTTTGTAGAAATCGTGATCTCTCTTCTCTAGGAACCCTGCCCTCCTTTATATAGTCAGGAGGTCAGACTCCTAGTCGGTTTACAATGAGAGTTCCTAGTAGGATTACAAAATAATACTACTACTAAGATTACATAGGGAGAATCCTAGTTAGACTAGATCTTCTCTCCTCCTTGCGGGGTATCCTGTGGGTCCTACACCGACAAGCCCCTGAGCACTTCATAGTTGAACTCCGGAAGCCTTGTCTTGTTCCTCCAGGTTTTGCCGAGCAGGAACAAGCGTGGTCCGAGTGCTTTCTTGAGTGAAACCATGTAGCGCTTCTTGGAATCTTCGAGTGGTGTGTGCTTTTTTAAAGAAAAAAGTACTCCCATCTTGGTGTAGCTCCCGAGCCTCTTGCTTTTTGGAACAAGGAGCTGGAGGGTCTTGTCCTGAAATTGCTCTGATTCTTCGTCGAAGGGCTCTCGAGCATACTATATCCGAGGTCTTTTTGGGTGGGTGCAATTTTTCGTAAAAATTGCACTCACTGAGTATAGCCCCCGAGCCTCTTGCTTTTGCTTACAAAAGTTGGAGGGTCCAGATTCTTGTCTTCAAAAAATTCTGGGGCTATGTATCCCGCAGCCCCGAGCCTTCTCCGAGTTCTTTTCTTTAGAAAAGAAATCGGATGAAGGGTCTTGATGTGTTGTCGTCGTTGTAGTCTTGAGTTTCTTGTATTCTTGGTCCTTTGTCTTTGATTCCGAGCCTCCGGGAGTAGTTGAAACGAAGGCCGAGCCCCCTAGCTTAGTGTTGATTAAGCCGTGATGCTGGCCGAGCCCCCGAGCTTAGTGACATAATATATGAGTTGTTTTCGATCAATCTGAGTTGTTTCTGGACATGCATGATCTTCGTTGAAAGGTCTCCGAGCATGTTCCCGGGTTCTTTATCAAGAAGAGCTTGGGTATAGCTCAGTCCGGCTTCTTTTTGTCGAGAGTCCTTGAAGTAGTTTTGTCTTGAAAAAGTCTTCTTGGTGACGTGCGCTTTTTTTTGAGAGAAAAAGTGCACTCACTGAGTGTAGCCCCCGAGCCTCTTGCTGTTTGGAACAAAGAGTTGGAGGGTCTTGAGTCTGATTTGTTCGAGGAACTGAAATTTAACTAAAAATTTCTCTTGTTTTGGTAGACTGCCGTTTGCCAGGTGAGGTTGTATGGTGGTGGTTGGGTATAAATGTTGCCTGTTCACAGGTTGCACAGTGTTGGAATATTCTTCCGAATATGCTTGTTTTCGAGTACTGTGCCTGAGTCTTCTATTATTGAGTCCTGTCTTTTCACTGTGTCCTTTGTAAAGCCTGTTTCGCTGGTACTCCTAGTCCATGTGCACCGCTCCTTCGATCTATAAATACCCTCCCGGAGTGCTTGTTTTCTTCCATTGAACATCTTGAATCTTCGTAGTCATGAATATGGTAGTTTGCGAAGTAGAGCAGCCCCCGGGCGTCTTTTGTAGTTCCTGTGCGTCTTATTGTAGCTGGAGGAAGTCTTGTGATAGGGGTTAGAGGTAGACTAACCCCGCAGCAGCAATGTACCAGGAAGTACGTAGCGGTAGTTGGAGGAAGTCTTGTGATGTGGGCTTCGTTCCTTCATCCGGCAGTTCTGGGTTGATCTTCGCCGTCTGTCTTGAGACTGTCCGGTGCAGATCAACACCTGATCCTGCATCACGTCGGGCTTGGGTAGACAGATGCCTACCGACTTCCCCTGGTCTTTGTCGTCCAGCCGTGCTGCTGATTTCCGCCTTGGATGCACTTCGTCCATCCTTTGAAGAAAATAGTGTAGCCGATCGCGGTTTGTTCTACCAAGTAGCAATTTGGAGCACGTAGTCGTTCCAGAGTCTAGTTGCGTCCGGGCTCCTCTTTGCTACCTTGCTTGTCGTAGTGCCGAGTTCATTGGGTCTTGTAAGATGTGTAATCTTCTATCTTTGAAGCCATTTGTAATGGAAAGAATCTTGTCTTCAGAGTTGCCATACATTTTTCTGCTGTAATCATAGTTATTCATGAGATTCTCGAGTTCTTTCTTTAATAACCGGGTTCTTTTGTTCCTTGTGAGGTAGCCCTTTCTTTCTTCTTGGTTGAAGGGTTGTTCTTGTAGTGATCTGATAACCCTGCCGTGGTGCTGGACGGATAAGTCTGAAATCTGCTCGTTAAATTGTACCGTTGTGTGGATTTGTGTCGTCCGTCATTTTAGCTGTGTCAGTAAATGGACCGTTGAGTTCCCACACCGTGCTTTAACGGACCTTGTGGGCCGTTTTTATCACTGAAAAATCTATTTAAAGACCTTTTATCTTCCTTTCCTTTGCTACCCAGCTCTTGCCTTGAAAACCCTAGCTTTCAGAAATCCGCCGCCGTCATCGTCGCCGTCACCCGAGCACCACCATCCTAGCTTCATCTTCCCCAGTACCTTTTTGCTTCCGCTAGTTCATGGGTAAGAAGAAAACCGCGAGCAAGTCCCAGGCAACCTTCGTGGACGAGGAGTCATCCCTTTCTTTGATCGAGAACCAAGAGTTCGTGGCCATGAGGGCTGCTCAGAAGGTTTGGCTGGCTCCAACAACAACCGAAGACCAGCTGCGCGAGCTCGTTAGCGATGGCTTGATCCAAAGCAAAGACATCGCTGAATGGAGAGTTCCGGGCGAGCTTCGGGTTCCTGCTCCGGGTCCCGGTGAGATTGTCCTTTTCGTTTCCTTTGTCCGCGCCGGACTTTGCCTTCCTGCTTCCGCCTTCCTTCACCAGTTTCTTGGTTATTTCGGGGTTAGTCTGAACCATCTAACCCCTAATGTCGTTCTCTATCTTTCCGTTTTCGTTCATCTCTGTGAAGCTTTCCTTGGAATCCCTCCTTCTCTATCTCTTTTTCGCTACTTCTTTTGTCTAAAGCCTCAACCCCGTCGCGAAGAGACCAATGTTCTCGGCGGTTGTGGGATCCAGTTTCGCCAGGGTCTTAAAAGCAAGTTCTTTGACTATGACCTAGTTGATTCTGTGAGGGATTGGCGTGCTGATTGGTTTTATGCTGCCAATTTGATTCCTTCTCTTTCCGTACATTCTGGGTCTGGTCCCTTGGTTAATGACCGGTGGGATAAGAACCCCGTGTCGCCCGCTGAAGTCCAGGCAATCCAGCCACTCCTTAATAAGATTAGTATGCTGAAGCAGCAGGGTTTAACCGGTTTTGGGATTGTTTTGAGTTTCCTTCGTCGCCGAGTTCAGCCTTTGGAGGAGCGTGAGCATTTTGGGTTCGAGTACTCTGGGGCTGAGGATCCTTCACGTATGGTCCCAGCTCTTGAGTTGACCGATGAGGAGGTACTTGAGCGTCTCCAGAAGATGTTGAAAGGAGCAAGCGTCGTCACCTTCTTTCGTCTCCGAAGTTCTCTGCTAACAACTCGCCTCCAGCTGTAAGTTGTTTATCTCTTTGTCCGGGTAATTTGTGTACTCTTGTTGTATCCATTTTTGTTTAACTTTTCTCTGTCTTGTTGTATACGAGTTTGGGCGCAACTTTGTTGACCCGATCCCCCTAGATGTTCTCCTGTTTTGGCGAAAATCGGGAGAAACTTCTTTGGAGCTTCCGCAACTAGTAAGTTCCGTTCTCTCCACAAAGGCTTCCTGGAGTTTCTTCTGGATTTGTTGATGTATATGAAGAATATGTTCCTCGTCTAGTCCCTCGTGGTCCTCGTAGTGTCCCGAAGAGGGGTGAACGGATGGGTCTTCATCTGCCTGCTGTTTCCAAGTCTCTCGCAAGCCAAGTACTCTTCCGGTACTCCAGTTGTAGCTAGCATGCTCTTAGGTGAGCATATTTAATACTCTTTGTCTCTTTGTCTTCTCCTTTCTCTTTATCTTGAACTGGGTACTTTTACCCTTCCTTCAGCGGGCGGTCTGGTGGCCTTGGTTGAAACCGAGGAAGAAGATGATGAAGTACCCCTCATCGTGCGGTGGTGAGTTGCTTTTATATTCCCCTTCTATTGAATTCCTCCTCTTTGTCTTGATTTTTAGTCTTGATCTTTTTGAAGTAACCGGGCGTCGGGTACGAGTTCTTCTGAGGTCTCTGCGCCGGCTTCTTCTGAAGCTCCGGTGTTGAGTTCCTTGGTACCGAGCTCCTCCGCACTTCCGATGCCTAGCTCTTCCGCGGCTTCAGCTCCGGCTTCTTCTAAAGCTCTGGTATCAGCTACACCGCTCCTGTCGCCAAGTGGTGGGAACGTTTTCGCCGCCGTTGTCCCCCCCTGCAAGGCCTTCTTTGTGTTTTACGAAGAAGATAGTCGGGTGAGTAACTTCTGGCTTCGTCTTTTTGCATCTGTTTCCCTTTTCCTTTGTTCTTATTGGTAAGTTTATCTGTCAACTTTTTAGGCCTTCGTTTTCTCTTGACCCTCTGCCAACTTCTTGTGTGCTACCAAGTACCGAGCCTCAGGGTTCGGAGCGCTCGGTAGGCGAAGCGGTTGCTGAGGAGACAAGGTTTCCTAGTGGAGGCGCTGCTGTTGGCTTGGTTGCTTCTGAAGTGACCACGGCCATGGTGGTAGGTTCATCTGAGGGATTGGCCTTGACTTCCCGTGAGATTGCTCCGGTCGTGCCTTCTTCGCCTCGACCGGCTTCTCCTTCTCCTTCTCTTACTTCCGGTGGTCTGCCTTTTGCTGATGAGGTGGTGTAGCAGTTTGATGCCACCCATCGACTATCGGAGTTAACCGCTGCCTGGGGGAGCTTATCGACCCTCGCGACTTCTTTTGGTGAAAAGCTCCAGGTAAGTTTTACTGCCACTCCTCCTTTGGATGCTCATTTTTCTTCTGTCCTTATGCCTTGTTTTTCTTTGTCTCTTCTTGCTCAGTCTTTCTCTCGTGATCATTCTGGCTTCTTTTTCTCATCTGAAAATGAGAAAAAGTTGTCTTCTGAGGTGAACGCTCTGAAAGCCGATCTTGACCTCCTCCGGGCTGAGTTGGAGACAGAGCGTCAAATGCACCAAAAGGAGGAGAAGACCCTTCGTGCCCGGGTAGTAGAGACAGAGAAGCAGAGGGATGCTGCGGTGGAGTCTGTGAAGAACGAGTGCAAAGGTGTCGCGGGTTCTGCTTGTTTCTTCTTGTATTTTGACTTCTTTTTTCGCTGACTTGTTTTTCGGTGCCTTGTCTAGTTCTCTGAGTTGAAAAGCAGAAGCTCTCGGAGAGTATCGATGAAATGAAGGCTCTTGTCCGCTCTAGTCATAACAAGGCTGAGGAGGTAATTACTCATGCTGAGGAAGAACTCGCCCTTGCTAAGCTGATTAGGTGTGGGGCTGACAGAGA
The DNA here is from genome assembly GCA_904845875.1 of Miscanthus lutarioriparius. Classification (NCBI taxonomy): domain Eukaryota; kingdom Viridiplantae; phylum Streptophyta; class Magnoliopsida; order Poales; family Poaceae; genus Miscanthus; species Miscanthus lutarioriparius. Next base: position 99,145,272 of record CAJGYO010000010.1, on the reverse strand, counting down.
TCTTGTGCAGGCTCAAAGAACTATTGAAGACTTATCTGGCAAGTTGGCGACGGCTACCGAGAACTAGAAAGCTTTATGGAAATCCATTCGTTCAGTAGCCGACGCACTCCGAACTCCAGCGGACGATGGGCAATCTTGGGCTCAGTTGATTCCCTGAATTCCAACTCATTTTCAAGAGTTCGTGAAGAGGTGCGCCCAACTGTGTACCAAGAATGTCTTGGCTCAGGTCCGAGTTCTTGCTCCAGAGGCGCCTCTGTCCAAGATAGCAGAGGAAGCCGATAGTCAAGAGTACATTGATGCCGTTGAGCGGATGGAGCCTGAGGTCGAAGACTTAGCCAGTAGAGTTGTAGATAATCTTAATGTTGTTATCTCCTCTCCTGATGATGATGCTTGAACGTAATCGACCTCTGTACTTTTGATTTTTTATAACAGAGTAGTTATATTCTTTTTTGAATGAAGATACTTTGTTGATACCTCCTCTGCTTGGTTGCCTTGTTTATTCCTTGGATGAGTTGTCCAAGTGATCAGAGTTGTTCGACTCGCCGAGTACTTGGTCTTGCCTTCGTCTTTGCCATGTAAACAACCCTGCATGTTGACAACTTTTCTTGATCTGTTGAGTTCTTGTCTGGCTTTCGCCTTTGCCGTATAAAACAACTCGGTGTAGACCGTTGCCTTGACAGACTTTGTGATCTCAAGTGTCCTCAGTGTAGCCCCCGAGCCTCTTGCTTTTTGGTACAAGGAGCTGGAGGGTCTCGTCTTGAATTTTCCCTGATCCATGCTCAGGCTTGGTTGTTTTGTTTTTGGGTGTTAGCTTGTTAGCTACCCTTATCGGCGGGCTCAAGCATCTTTTCAGCTATTTTGCTCTCGGCCGGTAGGCTCAGGCATGTTTCGGCCATTTTGCTCTTTGGTTCGGGTGTTAGCTTATTAGCTACCCTCATCGGCGGGCTCAAGCATCTTTTCAGCTATTTTGCTTTCGGCCGGTAGGCTCAGACATGTTTCAGCCATTTTGCTCTTTGGTTCGGGTGTTAGCTTATTAGCTACCCTCATCGGTGGGCTCAAGCATCTTTTCAACTATTTTGCTCTCGGCCGGTAGGCTCAGGCATGTTTCAGCCATTTTGCTCTTTGGTTCAGGTGTTAGCTTATTAGCTACCCTCATCGGCGGGCTCAAGCATCTTTTCAGCTATTTTGCTCTCGGCCGGTAGGCTCAGGCATGTTTCAGCCATTTTGCTCTTTAGTTCGGGTGTTAGCTTATTAGCTACCCTCATCGGCGGGCTCAAGCATCTTTTCAGCTATTTTGCTCTCGGCCGGTAGGCTCAGGCATGTTTCAGCCATTTTGCTCTTTAGTTCGGGTGTTAGCTTATTAGCTACCCTCATCGGCGGGCTCAAGCATCTTTTCAGCTATTTTGCTCTCGGCCGGTAGGCTCAGGCATGTTTCAGCCATTTTGCTCTTTTGAAAACAACTTGGGGTTGAGCCATCATAAGACATATGTTGTCGAAAAAACCATCTTTATTGATCATGATCGTTTGATAAGCCATAATACACATTTTGTCGAGGGACAACATCGTTATTGGTCATGAACGTTGATCTCTTGTGTTTTGTACATGTACTCTCCTTTGAGTTGTTTTCATGAGTAGAATCTTCTCAGTTGGCTGATGTGCCATGTATTACTGACTTCTTTCTCATCTTCAGCCATTAACTTGTACGTTCCTGGTCCGATGACTTTTGAGACAATAAAAGGACCTTCCCATGGACTGAGTAGTTTATGGCGTCCATCAGTTTTTTGTATTCTTCTTAGCACCAGGTCCCCGACTTGTAGTGATCGAGGCTGTGTACTCTTGTTGTAGTGGCATCTTAATCCTTTGAGGTATCTTGCTGATTGAAGGGTAGCGTTTACCCTGACTTCTTCTATAGTGTCAAGTTCTAATCTTCTGGTGTGTTCTGCTTCTCCTTCGTCATCTTGTTTCTATCCTTGGTGACGTCCAAATCAAGTCGGCGGTAGCATACGACTTCGATCCGTAAACTAAGAAGAAAGGCGAGTATCCGTAGCTCGGCTTATTTGGGTCCGTAGTCCCCACACTACTTTGGGTAATTCTTCAATCCATTTTGATCCATAGTTTGCTAGTTCTTCATATAGTCTTGGTTTCAACCCGGCTAGTATGAGTCCATTGGCTCTTTCTACCTGTCCGTTGGCTTCTGGGTGTGCGACTGATGCGTAATCTATGCTGAAGCCACAATCTTGCGCCCAACTTTTGAACTCTGTGGCTGTAAAGGGTGAGCCTAAATCTGTTATGATTCGATTGGGCATGCTAAAGCGGTACATAATGTCTTGGATGAACTCGACTGCTTTGGTCGCGCTGTATTTTGCGAGTGGTTTGTATTCGATCCACTTGGTGAACTTGTCAATCGCCACGAAGATGTACTCAAAACCACCCTTTGCCTTCTTGAGTGGTCCTACTTGATCCAGCCCCCTGCAGGAGAAAGGCCAAGCTGGTGGGATGCAGATGAGGTTGTGAGCTAGCACATGAGCTTGTCTTGCGAACATTTGACAACCTTTACATTTTCTGACGAGTTCTTCTGCGTCTTTCAGAGCTGTTGGCCAGTAGAAGTCGATACGGAAGGCTTTGTCGACTAGTGTTCTTGAAGCAACGTGATTTCCGCAACAACCTGAATGTATTTCGTCTAGGATTTCTCTGCCTTCTTGGAACGAGACACATTTTAGGAGTACTCCTGATGATGCAGCTCTTCTATAGAGTTTGTCCCCCACTAGGACGTAGTTTTTGCTTCTGCGAACAACTCGGGTGGCTTCCTCCTTCTCAGCTGGTAACTTATTCTCTTTGATATAATCAATAAAGGCTTGTGTCCATGAAGTGTTGATTACCAGAATGTGACTGCCTTTGGTTGGGGGTTCCGGGGTTTTCTCTCTGGTTTGTTTGATAGAAGGAGTCGATAACTCCTCTATGAATACGCCGGGTGGTACCTTTGCCCTGTCTGATCCGAGTTTGGCGAGGACATCTGCTGCAATGTTGTTATCGCGCAGGACATGCAGAATTTCTAACCCCTGGAAATGTTTTTCGAGTTTTCAGACTTCAGCGCAGTAAACGCCCATGTTTTCTTTGGTGCAGTCCCAATCTTTGTTGACTTGGTTGATGAATACTGCCGAATCGCCATATACGAGTAACCGCTTGATTCCGAGAGTAATTGCCACTCGTAGCCCGTGAATGAGAGCTTCGTATTCTGCTTCATTGTTTGTAGCTTGCCATAATATCTGAAGGACATATTTAAGTTGTTTTCCGTCCAGAGAGATTAGGAGAATGCCTGCGCCGGCTCCTCCTAGCTTGAGTGACCCATCAAAGTACATCTTCCAGTGGTCAAGGATTGTATCTGATAAAGGCTGTTGAATCTCTGTCCACTCGGCCACAAAATCGGCAAGGGCTTGAGATTTGATTGCTTTCCGCGGGGTGAAATCGATGTTAAGAGCTCTGAGTTCAACTGCCCACTTTGATATGTGTCCTGTCGCATCTCTGTTGTGTAAGATGTCTCCGAGCGGGAAGTCTGTCACCACGGTGATCTGGTGGCTTTTGAAATAGTGGCGAAGTTTGCGTGAAGTGATCAATAGGGCGTAGAGTAGTTTTTGCACATGCGGGTACCGGATTTTTGATTCAGATAGTACTTCGCTGATGTAGTATACGGGTCGTTGTACTTTATACACGCGTCCTTCTTCTTCTCTTTCTACGACTATCGCCGTGCTAACCACAGCAGTGGTCGCCGAAATGTATAGCATCATATCTTCGTCTTTCCTTGGGGGTGTGAGAATTGGTGAGGATGTGAGGTATGCCTTAAGCTTATTGAAAGCTTCATTGGCTTCTTCTGTCCATTCGAACTTATCTGTCTTCTTTAGTAGTTTAAAAAAAGGTAACCCTTTTTCACCGAGCCTTGAAATGAAACGATTGAGCGCTGCCATGCAGCCTGTTAGCTTTTGCACATCTTTGATGTTTCTGGGTGGGCCCATCTCCGTTATGGCTCTAATTTGCTTGGTGCTTGCTTCGATTCCGCGATGACTGACCAAGAAACCGAGTAGTTGTCCTGAAGGAACCCCAAACACACATTTGTTCGGGTTCAATTTCCATCTCCACTTTTTCAAGTTCTCGAAGGTTTGTCTTATGTCTTCAATCAGTGTATACGGGTTCTTTGTTTTTACAACTACATCGTCCACGTATGCTTCAACATTTTCACCGATTTGATCGCCAAGGCATGTTTGGATAGCTCTTTGGTAGGTGGCTCCAGCGTTTTTGAGTCCAAATGACATGGTCTTGTAGCAGTAGGCACCAAACGGGGTGATGAAAGATGTCTTGCTCTGGTCTTGCTCTTTTAATGCTATCTGGTGATACCCTGAATAGCAATCAAGAAAGGATAATAGGGCGGATCCTGCTGTTGAATCAACTATCTGATCAATGCGTGGCAGCCCGAACGGATCTTTCGGACAGTGCATGTTGAGATCTGTGTAATCAACACACATGCGCCACTCATCCGTGTTCTTTTTCTGTACTAGAATTGGGTTTGCTAGCCAATCTGGATGAAGGATTTCTCTAATGAATCCGGCCGCCATTAGCTTTGTGATTTCTTTTTTAATTGCTGCCTTCTTGTCAGGTGAGAATCGTCGTAGCCGTTGCTTTACAGGCTTGGAGCTTTCATTAATATCAATTCCGTGCTCAACCAACTCTCTTGGGACACCTGGCATGTCGGCCGGCTTCCAAGCGAAGATATCTTTGTTGTCCCGAAGAAAGTTGGTGAGCGTGAGTTCCTATTTTGCCGAGAGGTGAGCACTGATGGTTGCTGTTTTGGAGGTATCGCCAGTGCCCAAGTCGATTTGCTTGACGTCGGCTTCTTTTGGTGGTGTGATGATGCTGGGCTTTTTAGCCGGTATTTCTAATTCTTCTTGGCTCATCTTTGCAGCAATTGTGGCTATTTCTTTTCTTCCATTGTCGGCTTGTGCTTTGGCTGCGATTTGTATTGCCTAAACGTCGCAGTCAAAAGCACGCTTCAAATCACTTCGAAGAGAAAGGACACCGTTGGGTCCTGGCATCTTAAGCAGTAAGTACGGATAATGTGGTATTGCCATAAATTTTGCCAATGCTGGGCGTCCGAGGATTGCATGATATGACGAATTGAAGTCTGCAACCTCAAATTTGATAAACTCTGTTCGGTAGTTCGAAGGAGTTCCAAAAGTAACGGGTAAAGTAATTTGTCCAAGTGGCATGACTGCCTTGCCTGGTACTATGCCATAAAAGGTGTACTTGTTGGTGTAATCATCCCGGCGAGTTGTAGTCCCATCTTCCTTAGTGTTTCTGAAAAGATGATGTTGAGTCCGGCTCCCCCGTCGATTAGTACTTTGGTGACAGTCATACCAGCAATAGTTGGATCTAGAACCAGTGGATAATGGCCTGCGTTTCCCACGCTAGTCCATTGGTCTTCTCTGGTAAATTGGATAGGATACTGTGACCAATTGAGATATCTTGGAGTAGCCGGTTCTGCTGTCATGATAGTCCATAGTGCTAGTTTTTCTTGATGTTTGCTTCTGCAATCTGGAGCCCCTGAGAAGATCACTGCTACCATTCCCCTGGGTTTGTGGAATCCTTTGTCCTCGTGGTTGTCTTCATCTTTTTTCTGATTGTCCTCTTTGGTGTTCTCCTTACTATCTTTTCTTGTGTATCGATCATTGAAAGTGTAGCAATTTCCGATGGTGTGCCTCCCATTAGGGTGCAATGGGCAACGTATGTTTTCAATGTCATCATATCTTCTGGGTTTGGAAAACTTCTTTGATTTGTCGGCCATTGCCACGGTATTGTCTGGTCTACATTTTCTTTCTTGATGTCTGCTATTTCGATGATTTTGCTTGTCCGGGTTGTCCTGGTTGCTTCTATCCGGGGAACCTCTCTCGTGTTTTTTCTTCTGCAGTAATCATCTTTTCTACTGTTCGTCTGAATTCTTCATTGTTTCTCGGATTTTCTTTGCAGAAGTCTTGAAATTGCCACCTAGCCATGATTCCGTGAGAGAAAGCTTCAATTACTTCTCGTTCGGTGATGTCATGCACTTGAGCCCGTAGTTCGCCGAATCGTCGATAGTAATTTCTGAGACTTTCGCCTCCCTTTTGCTTGAGTCCTTTCAGTTCTGCATGAGTGATTGGGTGTGTAATGATTCCTGCGAAATTTTCACAAAAAGCTCTTTGCAAGTCCTCCCAATTTCTGATAGATCCTGGATTTAATTTGTCGAACCATTGGAGGGGCATGGCTTCCAGTGCCATGGGAAAGAACAGGGTCTTGATATTGTCGTCTCCTCCGGCTAGTTCAATTGATTGTGAATATATTCTGAGCCATTGCCTTGGTTCAGTTTTGCCATCATACTTAGAGTGGTTAGACGGTTTGAACTTGTGAGGTAATCGTACTGATGCAAGCCTGTTCGCGAAACAGGGGAATCTGTCGTGCGTTCCGGCTTCTTTGAATTCAGATTCGGCACCTCCTTCTGGCCAACTGTTGTTTTGATGGGAACAATTCTGCGAGGCTGTCTGGGTAGTCACCCAACTCCTGGTCTTTCTTGGTTGTTCAAATTGGTGGCCTTGATTATGATCCTTCCTACTTTCTCCGTTATGACTTCCACCTGGCCCAAGTCTTTCGAAAGCGGACTTCCTTTGATTTTGATCTTCTTGCCTGTGGGTTGTTGATCTGGCGGGTAGTCTTGATTGGGCTCTCTCTTCATGCGTTCTCGGGATCGTCGACCGGAGCAAGTCCTAGAGTTGTTCATACTTCTCACCGGGATGTGAAGTTGCTCTGAGTTCTTCTAATGCTTCTCGAATCTTATCGTAAGGCGTATTTGCCGTGCGTCTTCCTTCGACTTCTCGTTGTGATTTTCTTCTGTCGTATTCAGCCAACTCTGACTCGTATCTGATCCAGGCTTCCCTGCGCTGCCTAGCACGCTGTTGGCGCCCTTGCTTCAACTTGTTTTTTCTTTCTCTAGCTTGTTTCTGACTTTCGGTTTCTCCATCGTAGCCCTGGGCAAAGGGTGATATGTTGGATTCTGATTCATCTGATGACCTGACATCGGGTGCTTCTGGGGGATTTAATGGTGACCGAGGACGTCGAACCATGAGTACTTCCCGTGCGTGAGCCGTTCTGTTATTGGCGTTAGCTTTCATACTGTCGGAGTTGCTGATGACTTTAGTAGATGCCTCGATGTCGCAGATCGAGTCTCCTTCTTGGTAAGGTAGAATGGCCGTCGTCGTCGTGTTGTCCAGTCGGGTACTGTTATCCTCAGGAACAGAGTCCGGCCAATGAACGATGCAGTCTTGAGATGTTACAGTCAGGACGAGACCTTCCTAAGCTCCCTTCAGTGGCATTCTTAGTACTGGATCGAGGATTTCTCTGAGCCGTGCCTGATAAGATGTTGCCATGTTGAGGAGTCCGAGTGGAGGAAGATCCCGACTTCTTGAAGGGATTCTGCGCGTACTCTGAGTTGTATTCTTGATAGGTCAGGGCCGCGTTCTTAAGTCCCATCGGAAAAGAACTCGGTTTCCCGAAAGGACTCGGAAAAGACTCCAACTCGGATGCGGATCTCGAATTCGAGTCGGATGCGCAAAGCTGCGGAACCTGAGTTGAATCAGACACTATGAGCTGCGCGAATCCTTCGGAGATTTGATCTGTCGTGGTCGTCGGAATAGAATAGTCTTCATGGCGTTTCAAATCTTCGAGGAGACGACTTTGGAGCTTGCCATTGTTGTCCGCCTCGCAAATCCATGAGCCGAAGATGAAAGTTGATCCCGTTGAGAAGATCATGTTGTTGAGATCCATCGAGCTCTCGGATGCAAATTCACCGAAAGCCCCTACCTGGCGCGCCAGCTGTCGATGTTTCACCACCGATAGCCTGCCACGGGGGTCCTCGGGGCAGTATTGTTCGGGCTTCAGCGTATGCGGAACTCGACGGTGAACGCAAGAGACAGTCGATTTATCCTGGTTCAGGCCCTCGACTGTGGTCGAGTAACAGCCCTACGTCCAGTCGGCGTTAGCCTTTGCGTTGGATTGATTGTGTTTGTAGAAATCGTGATCTCTCTTCTCTAGGAACCCTGCCCTCCTTTATATAGTCAGGAGGTCAGACTCCTAGTCGGTTTACAATGAGAGTTCCTAGTAGGATTACAAAATAATACTACTACTAAGATTACATGGGGAGAATCCTAGTTAGACTAGATCTTCTCTCCTCCTTGCGGGGTATCCTGTGGGTCCTGCACCGACAATGGGGCAGAGCAGTCTGATTTTCTTTCCTTGTTTTGTAATTTTTAACAATTTGCAAGATAGAGGGTGTTTATATCTTATGAGTATATTTGGACACATATGGACTTATACAACTACGAATGATTAAACGTTTACATATATTGCATAGCAGTCTGGAAATTTATCCTGTGCACATTAATAAACGATCCATACAAACTTTTTAGAGGGGAAAAAAACAAATGACCATGTTCAAATCAACAACCACCGCAAGATATGCACCATTAAATTGTTGAAATCAATGACAGATAGGTAAGCAACTAAAGATATATGGTTGTCAAAATGAATAAGTACTTTGTAGCCTTCTATTTTAAACAAGAGGATACTATTAAAACATTGTAACAGAAATATATCAGCACCTGAGAAAAACAGTTTGCTACCACTAACTAGCGGACACAATGGTAGAATATTGTCTTTTTTTAGTATTGTGCTAATGTGTGCTCCACACATACCTTTCTTTGAGACCTTGCAGAATGAAGTCTCCATGCTTATGCTGAAAGCTGATCCTGAAGCAGCAAATGATACTTATAACATTCATAAGCAAATCAAGGATGAAGTAACTTCTGAATCAAGGAGGGATATAAAGACATTGACTCAGACATATACAAGCAACACTTCTTTAGTGGCAATCCTCATTGCAACAATCACCTTTGCTGCTGCTTTCACCTTGCCTGGAGGATATAGCAATGATGCTGGAAGTGAGGGGCTACCCATCATGGCAAGAAAGATTGCATTCCAGGCATTCTTGATCTCTGATTCCTTGGCAATGTTCTCCTCGCTGGCTGTTGCTTTCATATCCTTAATAGCAAGATGGGAGGACTTTGAGTTTTTGCTTCATTACAGATCCTTGACTAAGAAACTTATGTGGATTAGCTACATAGCAACCACCACAGCATTTGCAACTGGTCTATACACAGTTTTAGCCCCTCGCCTCCTATGGTTGGCTATAACAATTTGCCTTATGTCGGTTCTATTGCCCGTTCTTACGAAGCTACTAGGTGAATGGCCTGTCTTGAAGCTTAAAATTCATCTGGGCAAAACATTCAAGTCAGAGCTCCTTGATATGGTCTGATTTCATGAACTCATCTTATTTCTTCCAACTACTCTCTGTTTTACTATATTTAAAAAAATACTATTTATGCTTCATGTTGTTTGATTAAATTAAATGTCATTGTGATTTTGAATGACATGTAAACACTAAACTTTGTATTTTGATGTTTGCATACAAGGTAACCAGTGTAGCTCTGGCCTTTATCTGCAATGGATGTGCATAATAATTTTTTTCTATGTTGGTTCTACTACCCATTCTTACAAACCTACATGCAGTGGCAGACACAAACAAAAAATCTGGGGAAGAGGGATTATCTTCAACCTCTAGCAGGGAGCAACGTCTTTAATCTCTTCTTCCTCTCTTCTACTCCTAAAAATTGATTGGTGGGGGCAAAGGGGTGGGGTGCGCATCTTCAAACTCTAGCAGGGCACAACATCTTTAATCTCTTCTTCCTGTTTTCCACTATTCCTAAAAATTTATTGGGATCACAAGGGGCTGCATGGCCAACCAACAAATGGTAGGGTGGGCTTGAGCCCCACTGATGGCCCCTTATCCTGCATGCAGTATCAGGGGCAATGTTTTGGGGAAGATGAAAAGGGGAGCTCGATCGTCGGAACCTCGGATACGTGTGAAATGTATGTCTAGCTTCATAGCCATCATAAGGTGCATGCAAAATGGGGACATCATGCTTTTTTGGCGAACTAGATCACCATCTTCGTCAGGATATATGGAACAAATTTAAAGCGGAGAGTTCTAGGACTTGCAGTTATAGAGCGGGCTAGGAAAAAGCAAGCTTCACGGGTCATGAACCTCGAGCTGGGAGACGCAAATTCAAAATTCTTCCACCATAGGATCAACGACCGTAGAAGAAACAACCATATCCAACGGTTGAAAAAGGGTCAAGGATGGGCTTTCAAACACGAGGACAAAGAAAAAGTAACTCGTGATCACTTTGCCGCTGTAATGGGGCGCCCCATAGAACGCACACTAGATCTCAATTGGGACAACCTTGACCAGCCTGCGCTCGACCTTCACTCACTCGACGATCCTTTCTCAGAGGACGAAATCAAAACTGCCATTTTCCAAATGCCAGCTGACAAAGCGCTAGGCCCGGACAGCTATACAGGTGCTTTTTTTAGAGCATGCTGGGATGTGATAAAAGGCGATTTTATAAAGGCGGTGATTGCTTTCCACAATCTACGGATCTCGAGCCTACCACTTCTAAACTCGGCCAACATTGTGCTAATACCAATGAAAAAGGGCGTTGATTATGTGACAGACTATAGGCGGGCCATAAGCCTCATTCACTCATTTGCCAAAATCATTGCCAAAGCTCTGGCCCTAAGACTTGCTCCGTACATGAAGACCATAGTGCCGCCTACACAGAGTGCATTTATTAAAAAGAGAAGCATCCATGACAATTTCATGGCTGTGCGAAACACAGCCAGAAGCTTCCATAGAAACAACATCCCTGCCCTCTTCATTAAACTGGACATCACTAAAGCGTTCGACTCAGTGAGATGTTTTGCGAACGCTTCTCCAGCGATTAGGCTTCCCTCCAAGATGGCGGGACTAGATTGCCTCACTCCTTGCCACCTCCACCTCATGGGTTTTGCTCAACGAAGTCCCCAGCACCCCTCTGAAGCACGGTAGAGGCCTACGGCAAGGTGACTGTCACACCCCAAAATTTCCGATTTTGGGTTGTGCATAGAAAACACTAAATAAAATAAATTATTTTAATATTTGGATAAAATTTACAAAGTTTAGTTTGAGCTAGTGCAAATTTAGTTTTAGGGAAAATGTGAATTGTCAAAGTTTTCTAATTTTCAAGGGCGTTTGGATGATGTGATGTTTGCTTGTTGCTTCTTTGTGTGTTGAGAGTGAGCAAAGTCTTTAAAATAGTTAGTAGGTCAATTTTCCTTATCCGGCACGTCTTTATCTTTTTCTACAATCAAATTCTTTGTTTCTCTGCTCAAGTTTCCGTTGGGAGGTTCCTAAAATATTTTTTTAACGCAAATCACTCCTTTCAATTCCTCGTCCGTCAAACAATCTCTACAAACTTCCCGGAAATTTTTCCAGCTTTATCTGGAACTCGTTCCTACTTGTCTGTGAGCATAATTTAATTTTTAGATGCTCCAAATTATCTTATCATGGGCTCCAAATACTTTATTTGGGTTTCTCATGTTCCATAATGTATATGGGAATTTTCCCTGAATTTTCTGGAATTATTTTATTCACAAAATTAATTAATTTCGAAAATAATAAATCTCTCATTTTTCCCAACGCTCAAAGCCCATGTACAATAATCCTAAAGGCCCATGCATTTATTTATTAATGGGCTTTAATGATTATTTATACCCATTAGTAAATGTGGAGGGTGCAATATCAATTAGTACCATATTGATAGTTGATGTAGATGTGGGGAGTTTTTCTCCCTATATATATCTACCAACCCACTGGGCAAAGCACACCAAAACTACCGTAAGGGAGCCCCTAGTTTGAGAAATCCCTCGTGTAGTAAATTTGATTTTTCTCCTCCTTCTCTCTCGCCGTCGCCGTCGCGCTTGCCCGTTGCCGCCCCGTTGAGCTGTACGTCATAGTTCTTCTACTCATCGCTGGAACTCTTTGTCCATGAAGACACGCCGCCGCCGCTCACTAGCTGCTTCACCGCCGTTCGCTACACCGCTGCCGAGGTTCGAATCGAGGTGATGAATCCGTTGACGCTTCCCTTCATTCCTCTTTTTCCCCCATAGCTCACATAACACACGGTATTGCCGAGCTCTTGTAGGAAGCCGTCGTCCATCCGTCGAGCCCACTGCCGCTGTTGCCGTCTGCTGTTTCACCATAGTGGAGTATCTGTTGCCGCCCTCGCCGCTGCTCGTCCTTGGCACACCTCTGGCAAGTAAATCGCGCAGCCATCTGCTTGCCTCTGCCGCCGCTTTGCATCATCCTCTGACAGAGCCTCGCAGGTGAGTCCTACGCCGCTAATCGCCGTGGCCCACTACTGTCGATTCCTCACGGGCATCAATAATTCAATATCCATCCAAGCTTACAGGAGCACTAAGTCGTCTTCTTCAAAATCGAATGAGCCAGCTACTCTGCCAATCTCCTCATATTCAGATCTCATCATCACCAGCCGCTATGAAGGATGATGCAAGATCACGATGCATGTCTTCTGGACATCGAGCAGCAGCCGGCCATGCATGAACGAAGCCACACTAGGCATGCTATGCATATGTCCTGCCACCAAGTTTCCCGTCTTCCGACGCCACGGCGTCGACGTGCACGTTTTCACTGGCTGCCGATGCGTTTTTATGGCCGTGGAAGCGGCAGCCACTCTTGGATCTTCTCCGTGATGCCTCATGTACAGTACGTTGCAAAGCCGTCGTTGAGCTGTCCATCTTCCCCAAGATCAGTCGATGTCAATTTCGTCGCCATCGAGCGTTGTTAATTTCTACCATCGTCAATCGCCGGTGAGCTTTTCCGTCTGTTCCTTTTGCTCTCAGATATCCGCTCTCAGGTTCGCGTATACCTATATTGCCTCTGCTCCAAGTCGCTCTCGTAGCGTTAGTTTTGTAGCGGCGTGCTCTGCGAGATAGTGGTAATGTTCTTCATATCACATATATATGACCTTACTAAGTTAAATATTAATTTGATTAAATGCATGTAATTAGCTTTCCAATTAAAAAGCAATGTAGGTGATACACTTGAGCATTTTATACATAAATATTAATGTTAATGATTTACTTAGTTTAAAACACGTGTCATATACAATTAGAGTAGATGCTCTCACATGTTTCTTTATTTTTGCCGAATAAAGTTTAAATGGATTAAATAATATGATACATGTTTATATAAATAAAATATGACTAGTTCTAACTTGATTTTGGATTAAAACATAAATTGACTAATCTGAATTAATGTCATTTATATGATTTTCTTAATTAGAATAAATCAAGCTGTGTTAGATTAGTGCCAACACGCTCTACGCAGTACTACCAATGTTTTCATGTCACATGTTTTTCTATATATAGTTGAATATTAAAACGACTAATATATATATGCAACCAATTTTATAATTAAAAACAACATAGCTAAATGTCGATCTTTCCTAAATAAACTCTAATTTGATTAATATTAATATATATGTTTGTAATTATAGTTTGGTTAGCTCAATCATGCGTCACGTATAATTTGAATAGATATTTTCACGTGTTATTTTATCTTCGCAAATTTAAAGTTTAACATGACTTAAATTAGACGGCCGTATTTATTAATAAAATATGACCGGTCATAACTCGACTTTTGAATTAAAAGATGATTTGACTAATCTAAACTAATAATTTTTCCATGGGTTTGTTAACTAAAATAAATTCAGCTTACGGTTGTTCCTTTTCTTTTATAGTATAATATAGAACTCCCGGTAGTCGTTTCTTTTTAACGGTAATTCCATTATTGACATTTCTTGCGTTGTCGAAACCACAACAACGAGACCTCCCTCCTAGTACGTTGTTTTAAAGCTGTTGCTATGATTGATGTATTGTTCTTAGTTTATTTTGCTTGCTTGCTTGTATGTTTCTTTGTGCTTGGTGTTTGCCACGAGTAGAAGAGAAACAATAACGTAAGCAAAGGAGATCGAAGTTGAGTGCACGAAGCTGCGAATAGAAGATAAAGTTGAAGCTTCTCTAAGCAAGTTGCTTTGGATGTAAAGCAAGTTTAAGGTAAGTATAACATGGGATCATCCTTGTTTCCTATTCACTTTAATACATTAAATTCATGTTGCATGTGTCACCTTGATAGGAATTCCCTAGAAATTGAATTTTTACCTTGATACCTATGGGGTATTGCATTGGGTAGTATGATGCTAGTGCTCAACTACAACCATGATCTTGTAACTTGACTAATGGTATATGCAATAAACATTAAAAGATGCTTTTTAGCAACATGGAACAAGGGGGCTAGAGCATTGGGCTATTTTATGGTGCTCTAGATTCCCCTCCCTAAGGACTTATCTGTAAGTGATCATCCGGGACTTACATGACAATTTGTGAGGGCTATATGGCTCTAACTTTAGCTCAGTATGAGGACCTTTTCTAGCTTGTTAGAGGTTACCTTTATGGCGCAAGAGGGGTGTGTTCCGGGTTGGATATAGTGCGGCCTCTATCTGTCAGTGTATAGGCTGCGCGTCATTGTGCCTGTCGGAAGGGGAGCCCTACATTCGTAGGCCACAGAAACCTAGCGGCCCTAATTTGTTAGACGAACCTTTGAAAGGCTTCATAGTGAACCCTGCCGACCTTCCTTGGTAGTGGGTCAAGAGGTTGGCCACCTCGGGAGAAAGGGTAAATCACGACTCACAGTGAAAGTGTACAACATCTGCAGATTGTAAAACTGGTATATCAGCCGTGCTCACGGTCACGAGCGGCCTTGGAACCCTTACGGAATAGATAATGAACACTGATGATACTGATGATAAAGATGCTCACTAATGATTACTGTTTATGCTATTCATTATTCATGTTTACCTGATCAATGTGTTTATGGGCTTGTGATGAACTTGTTGCCACCCAATTGCTAAAAGATCACTCATTAAAAGCTAACCGTAGTTAAACCAGTGTCAGCCTTCTGAGCCTCATGAACCCCATGTTATATTTGTTGAGTACGACATGTACTTACGCTTGCTTTATTTTTCACATATTTGGATAAAAATCCTGGATGGGTACCAAATTGCTAGAGTTTGCAGGAATTAGGCTTGTGATCAACCAGTCAGTTGTCCCTGTGGATTTTGGAGTCTTCGCCTGAAGTTCGGAGTTGTCTTTCCGCTGTCTATACTCTGAGGTTATAATCTTTATACTTATACGCTATGTATTTAAGCATTGTCTTTTGATATTACCCTTATTTGTAGCTGTATGTGAGATTTGACTTCCTGGGCTCACATATGATTTGTATATGGTTTTGTTCTTAAAACCGGGTGCTACATCGACCCCCTCTCACCGCTCTTATTTGTTATCGCCATTGACCCATTGTGACGCCTCCTGGACTTAGCAATAGAGAGCCATTCTAAGAAAGTTAAGGGGGACACACACACAACATTAGAACCTCCATGTACGCAGATGATACAGCCCTCTTCATCAATCCTCGAAAGAAAGTCATCTCCACCTTGGCAAATATTCTTACTTGATTCAAGTGAGGCAACGGGTCTCCTAACAAACTTTCGTGGAGTCCACAGAGGTCCCAATACGGTGCTCCATTGCTGACCTCCCAAAGAACACGAGTGCACTTTGTGATCAAGTACACAGGCTTACCTTTCACCGCCACTACGCTGATTACGGCGTGTGGACCTTCAATTCCTTGTCGATAAGGCGGTTAGCAAATTTATCTCTTGGAATGGAAAACACACAACTCCAGCAGGTTGACTCACGCTGATCAAATCGGTGCTCACGCGCCAACCGGTTTACCTGCTCACAGACCCAGAGGCACCCAAGGAGGTGCTAGATGAAATTGACAATAAGAGGAAACAATTTATGTGGGCGGTTCTAAAGCTTTGACCGTGGAAAATGCAAAGTTAATTGGAGCCGTGCAAGAAGGCCAACGTGTTCAGGAGGCCTGGGGATCCTACACTTGGGAAGGTTCACTACGGGCGCTTAGGCTTCATGGCTGTGGCATGAATGGAAGTCAAGCGATAAGCCCTGGGTGGGGGTCAGAAATCCCCTCTTGTTTGCAGCTGCAACAAAGATTACCATTGGGGATGGCAAGAAAACTTTCTTTTGGTATGGGGCCTGGAGTCAAGGACAAAGGCTAAAAGATATTGCGCCAAAGCTCTTCAAAATTTCTAAAAGAAAAAATAGATCCCTTTATGTTGCCACTCAAAATCAAAACTGGATCAATGATCTTAACTTGCAGCACCGTGGCTTCAATGCACAACACTTTATCGAGTACGTGGCAATATGGCGTGTGGCAATATTGCAGCACCGCTGATGGTGAATATTCTGCAAACTCAGCTTACAGAGCCCAATTTTTAGGGTCAACAACAACCAATTTTGGCACACTCATTTGGAAGGTTTGGGAACCACCTAAATGCAAATTATTTGGATAGCTCGCCATCCAAAATAGACTTTGGACGGCAGATAGGCTCCAGGCGAGAGGTTGGCCCAACAACGTTGTTTGCCCCTCTGTCATAGAGAGCCAGAAACTGTCCTCCATCTTCTCGCTCATTGCAGATACTCCATGCGTATTCGGGAGGAACTTGCTACTTCGATAGGACTCAGTGGCCTCTTTTTTCCTTCCTGGTCGCAAACCGAATCACTTCATCAATGGTGG
The DNA here is from genome assembly GCA_904845875.1 of Miscanthus lutarioriparius. Taxonomy (NCBI): domain Eukaryota; kingdom Viridiplantae; phylum Streptophyta; class Magnoliopsida; order Poales; family Poaceae; genus Miscanthus; species Miscanthus lutarioriparius. The sequence goes on along the minus strand of CAJGYO010000010.1, from coordinate 99,128,588 downwards.
ACCTCCCTATCAGCCGTACCTTGCCACTCCAGGAAAGGAATGCGTTCTATGATCATCTTAGTTCCATGGGAAATTTGGAATGAAAGAAATGCACGAATATTCAATCACAAAGAGTTACCTCATAATCAGCTACTTCAGAAAATAAAAGATGAAAGCGGGATGTGGATTATGGCTGGAGGGAAACATCTAGCAATTTTGATAGGCAGACACTGAGAGTTTTTCTTTTACACTCCTTTGTATAGTTTTTTGTACAATCTTGTTCTAGCCTGTCTTGGCTCACCTTCTTTTTAATACAACAGGCAGTCCTTCTGCCTTGTTCGTTTAAAAAAAGGAGCTATATATGGACTGCACCATGGGAGTGAACAATGTGGCTTGGCATCTCACATCTCAAACTTGATAAAAATATCCTTCAAAGAAAAATACTTGATCTCTCAGGGACAAACGGCACCATCCTTGGATTGCTTGACATTAGAGTTATAAACCTGAAGAACCCAGGTTCAGATTCGCACCAGCAGGACCGACCCTGCCGAGACCGATCGCAGGTTCAGATTCGCGACCAGCAGGACCGACCGAGCCCAGGTAAGATTGCCCTCCTCATGACAACTGATAATTAAGCTTAGCATCTGACTACCCGAGGGCTAAGGCTACACGCCGTCCGCAGTTTTTTTGAAACTACAAGCGCCCGCTCATTCATTGTTCATACAGGGTTTAGCAAAATCACGAACCACAAGATTGTTTACAAAGTCTAGGAGGGTGTCGCTCCATATCACAGACTGGCACGGCACACGGGTCCCAACTCACACTAGAGCGAGCTAAATCGTGAGCACACGAGTTACAAGAGCGATTAGAATGGACGATCACGACCTCAATGAAGGATTTAAGCAATCTCAGCTCGAGCTTCCCTGAAGAGCGAGCGGCCCACCTGGAGCTTGATCATAGTCACTGCTGGTTCAGAGAGCTCTTACCAGAGATAGGGAATCCGTCTCTAGGATGATCCGTGATAAACCATGTTGTATGGCTGCTTGTGAGGCTGCAATGCAGGCCTCTGATTCCGCACATAAGGCATCATGCACCGTGTACAGATTACTAAGCTTGGGCAGTTTCTGGAACAGATGTATAGGACCCCTTCAGCGACGCAAAGCAAACACACAACATTAAATTTTGCAGACGAAGATTGTCGCCAGAGGCCCATACTTTTTGCTTCTGGGCAAACACAGCTCTATGGGCCGAAGCAACTACAAAGAGTACGTGTCCCGCCCTGTTTCCTCATAGGCCTGTAAAATGATGGAAAATGGACGGGTTAATGGGCACCGCAAAAGCAGGCCCATTGGTTCATGTCACCTCACTATTCTTAACAGTGTATATCTCTCACAACTAAAAAGACTAAAGAGGAGACACCATTTTGGTGCGACAAAAACTTCTCCTCACCTTCCTGCCCTCCCCAATGCGATCCCATGGCGCTTCGTCGGCCTGCACAGGCGTCGATGGCTCACACTTGCTTTCGCTCAACGGAGGTAAAAAACGGAAAGCCAACGCAATCACCACAACGAATTTTGCCTTTCTACGATCCCACTTCGCCAATGAATTTTGCCTTCCTCGATCCCACTTCCCCTTCGCCTGATCGGTCGCACTCCTCATGCGGTGGATTTGGCCTTCTACTGACGTTGCCCTCGCCCTCGCGCGTCGGGGAAGATGGCGGCCCTGGAGGTCGAGGTCGAGGGCCTTGAGGATGGCGAGGCGAGTCACGGGGATCAATGGCGATGGTGCGGTCGGCCTCGTTGATGGCCGCACGGGCGACCTAGCCGGGGGGCTTGAGGGCCGCAGGGAGCACCGGCTCCGCCGCGCCCTCTCCTTCGATGAGGCGGGGACCCCGTGCCCAGGGAGGTCATGGTGGAGGTGCTGCTCAGCTCGAGGCCGCAGGTCATGGCTCTTGCTGGGTCGAATCTGCGATCGCGGGATCACGCCGCCCAAGTCTGGGGGCAACCGAGGAGTTCGCAGCAGCGTCCTCACCTTCTCAAGCGCGCTGCTCTTGTGGGGATGGGCGGCGACGAGCCGCTGTTGCTCTTGACAGCGGAGGCGAGGGTTGGTTTGTTGCAGAGGTATATGCTGCTAATTCACGATTGAGAAAATTGCAGCACCCATGATAATTTTTTCTTCTTTGTTGTGGCTGAGAATTTGGGATATGTCCAGCAGGCCGTGGTGCTCGCCGAGGACAATAAGTACCCCATCGCCGACCATATGAGCGGCGTCTTAGTTTGAGAGACGGGCGTCTTAGTGTGGAGATGCTCATGGATGAGACGAGCGCCGCTTGAGCTGCCCATCCTTGCAACGCTCTGCGTTGTGAAGTTTAAGATCAGGCTGGCTAACTTCAACTGATTTGGGTTGGCTAACTTAAGTGGAGATGCTTGCCTTATGGAGAAGAACATTCGGAGGCACTGATTTTTTGCTTGAGGGTGATAAATTCTATCAAGAAGAACACTGGGAGGCACTGATTTTTGCTACTGGGTCAAACTTAGAATTATTATTATGGGGGCCCTGAGGGATGAGAATCCATTACTCCAGAATATGCATGTCATTGTGATGAAATAATCTGAGTACATAGATAGGCCAAGACAGTTGCATCCAAGTACTGTACTGCTGGTCTCTGTACATCATGCTGCAGACCAACCAAATTCAACATAAATAAGGTGCAAGCTTCTCAAACTTTTTCAGAATGAGATGTATGGGTTTCAACTAGATGCTCTTCTACTTTGTTGTCTAGGGAGAGGATAAATTTTTGAAGGAACTTGCAACATTTCTGTTACTGTTTTAAAATTAAGTGATTGCTCCATCTCTTCCGTTTGGTGTTTGTAGCTAAAGAAAGCGTGAATCTCTTCTTTCAAAAGGTGGTTGAAAGTAGGGAATTTTCCATCAGTGTGCTAAAGAGCCTGAAAATGAAAGGTGTATCCTTTTCTCATCACTTATTTTCTTCATTACATATCTGGCTGATGGTAGTTTAATCACTATACATAGAGTCTGTATCTATTTGTTGATGGTTATTCTCCGGCTTATATATATCACATGTTCAGCATATTTAGTGTGTGAATGGTTGCGGCAGCTTATCTCTGCATGATTTATGCAAATAATATAGTTGTGTCATTCTACTTTTTGCCCAAATGGCCAAACTAGATTATTGCTGCCATGTTCATTCTGCATCAACTAATAAACTACTAGGTTACTATTGGCATGTATACATTGCCCAGTGATATGACGTAGTTTCTCAGTTTCTGCATTGCCAATAAAAAAAATAGAACTGATAAACACAATTTCACACTGATTTTTTTTTGAAGGTTCACATTGAAAATTTGTCATGCCATGTACAATCCACACTGAAAATTTTCGATCCTGGGTTACTGTTGACAGTTTAGTTTCATTTGCCACCGAATGACCCTTCATATTGGCTCCGCTATGATGATTATGTTCTCCCTTTTTTTAGCCGGTCTGCTTTTCTGTGAGCGATTAATGTGCCAAGTTGAGTAGAGCGATTATAACATGTTCTTTACATGTACGGAAAAGAGATCCTATAGGTGAATATAAAGTGATGTCTCTCCTGTTAAAAGAAAATGATGTCTCTCTTGTTAACTTATATGCAGTTAAGAGATACTTATGTTGGGAGAAGAAAAAGCTGGGCCGGTTTAAAAATGCTCTATAATCTTAGCTGTGCTGCACCTTTTTTTAATCTAAACATAGGAATGATCGCACATAGGCAGTCACCTCATTCCTGTCTTCATCTATGTTTTGTGTTTACATTCACATTCCATAGTACTAGAATGGGTATAATCATTTTCACAGATACTTGATAAGTTCTATATGCCCTCGATGCAAGGACGTTGTGTCAAGACTCTGTTTTTGACAATGCATATTAGACTTAAAAATATTTTTGATAACAATAAGTGACTAATATTATTTTTCCTTCATTTCTTCTAGATGTTCCTTCATTTCTTCCTGATCCTATTCAATTGGAAGAGGTAGTGAGAGAGCAGATTGCGGGGGTCGAGGATCCCGAATGCTCTTCACTTTTGTGAAATTTTGTACTCACTTATCATCGCTCTTGTTTGCCATGCAATTTGGTGGCTGCTTGAAGGATTCAGTGAGGAGTCCTTTTTCAGTCCATTGAATTCACTGTCATGTGACGAAATACCACCATAGTTTGGTAGTTTTGTTGTTTTCATGTGTATCCCACAAGATTTATGGATGGCATCTTTATTGAGATATCCGTTCATCTCCATGGTTTCTAAATAACATGTCAACATCCTGTTTGGTTATTATTTCAAGAAATGACTTGGTTACAATCTCTGAATTATACCTTGCGATTTATGCCTTATTTTTCTCCCTGTGGCAAATATGGCCTGATAAGCTCTCTTGATTGTTGCAGATATATCTCGAGGGTTTGCTTGACAAGTATGGCCCTGATAGGAGCCCAGCTGGAGCTGCGAGCTAGCAGTTGCCCTGCCCAGGACTAGGAGGCGTTAGCACGAATCCAGCAGCGGCGGCTCCCGGCTATGGTTCTCGGTGCTTGGACTGATGACCTGTAATCCCATCCCAAATTCTTCTTTAAAATGACCCTAGGAAGTAATGAAGCATGTGAATTGTAGTCCAATAGTCTCCCTTATTTTTTTCTAGCATTTTTTTAAGACTCCTAAAAATATATGGCTTACTGTTCCATCACTCAATTATACATATGTAACATTTGTAAATTTTAATTGTTCCACAACACATTCGTGAGTTTTCTTTCTATCACTGTCCAACATCTTTGTTCATAGAGCAACAAGTATTTCTTTTACTTAAAATCCGTCTGAACCACAAATTATGTAAAGAAAGCAACATGTTTCTGTTGAACACATTTTCCATCTTTTTCGAACTATTGATATTAATGGTGACAAAATCAGCAACTGGCCATGTGTTCATTTATGTGAAGATATATCCAAGAAAGCTATTGAGGAGTTTTGCTTTAAGCTAGCTCAAATGTCTAGCATTACTGGAGTGGTAATATGCCTTCCATCATACTTTTTCACCGTCTCTAGGTCGAAACTGTCTTGTCTACCATTTTCACTTTAATTTCAGGACTTCGCCAATTTGAAGCTCCCAATATTCACTGCTCGTCCAGATCAAGTTGAACTTGGTATTCGTATATGCTATCTGGAAGCACAGAACAAGCTGAGAGATCAGAAGATTGACTTACTGCTTGCTATTCTGCCGGATGAAAATGGCGGTTTATATGGTAGTGTAGTGTTTATGACGGAAATATTAAAAGGATCTGTGAGACAGATATCGGTCTCGTGTCACATATGCTTGGAGTGTTATTCTAATCACATAATGCTGTAGATAAAGAATCTGTAAACACAAGTATATACTGCATGTCTTGCTCATATGCAACTATTTCCCCAAAGTACTTTGTTTTTGCTGGTACTTAACATTTGATTAACACAACATATATGTGTGCCATATGTGTTACTCTACTTCCCAGTGAGAATGTTACTATATTTCTTCTATTCTACTACTTTCTAATGGTTACAATAGTATTATGAAGCATCACATGGACCTAAGATTATGTGTAAGCACATTTTTATAATTAATTACTATCGTGCTATATTACATTGTCTTATTTGTTGTTCTTCTAATTATATAAAATAAACCAAGTTATACTAATCCTGACTCTCGATATCCTTCTCTTCCAGAAAATGCATGCTTTAACAAAAATACCAGAATACCATAAAAAATACAGTACAAAAGAAATGACTGTTGCGATTGGTGTATGTGAGAATATGGAATACAACTTAGCACAGTGCAGATACGTAAGTCGCTTGCTCCTGCTTTTATTACGTGTTTCCTATACGTAAGTCACCGTTGCTTGCAATAATAATACCTATGATTTAACTATTTCTATATATTGTTGATGGTCAATCTTACCACAGACACTCAAGTGGATACTATATTCTACAATATATGTCTACGTGGAATAGATTTAAAGCCACACATATTTATATGGTGAGTATAATATACTTCGTTTTAAGGTTTTGTGAGATATTTTTAAGACACACAGTATTACCCATGTGACAAGCACTAATATTTACATATATACTCGAACTTGTGTACAGGATGGTATGGATATGCGGCGGAACTTATTCGTGGAATTATTGGTGCACAAAAGAAATGGATATCGGAGATTTCTTCCCGTCGATATAAAACATTATCTTAGTCGCATCACGGAAAGGTCTATACAGTAGAGTTTGTGTGCCTACGACATCATGCTCTCCGTGACTATGTTAATTTTATGAACTTTGCTTTTTTAGATTAAATGTCTCTTTAATGTCGGTATTTATTTTCACAGTATTATTATCTTATCGTGCGATCTGCGTGTTTTTAGTATAAAAGTTTAGCTGTCCTGTAGTAATACACGGACATGCTACCTAGTTCGAGTAAAATGTATAGGGCGATTTTGGACGAAGTTGACACCGAAGATGGCACTACATAAAAAACTATTTGTAGCAACGGGAATTTTTTGTAGGGGCGGCTGGTGATGGAGCCGCCCCTACAGTGACGTGCTCGGGAGCCCAGAGACCAGCCGTCCCTACAAATAGAACAGCAGGGGCGGCTGGTCATACGAGCCGCCCCTACAAATGGGTCAGATTTGTAGGGGCGGCTCACTCACCAACCGCCCCCGGTATTGCTATTTGTAGGGGCGGCTGGTGATTGAGCCGCCCCTACAAATGCCCGCGTATAAATACCTCCGATTTGTAGGGGCGGCTCTATCACCAACCGCCCCTACAAATGACCCACATACAAAGCAACTGTAGCACCTTCTTCCTTTTCGTGTCACTCACTCCAACCCGTGAAAGAAAGGTGTGGAGACTTTGGGCACCTCCCAAAAATTGCTCAACAAAGGGGGGAAAGTTTTGGTCTCAAATCCTTTGGTGGAGAGGTTGTAAACGGTAAGAAAATGTTATTCCATACTTTTTTTGAAGTTTTAATGGCTGGTTAGTGAGTAATTAGAGTTTTGCTTTTCTCTCTCTTCTATGGTGCTTAAGCTACTTATGAAGCAAATTAGACCCAAGTTTTGAATGTACTAGGGTAAATTAGGGAGGGGAACAAGATCATACCCTTATTTGGTCCATGTTTCTTAATTTTAGTGAACAATTAGTTAGTTTTATGGATGTTTCATGTGCATGTAGATCTAGATCTAGGGTTTGGTTTTTTTATTAATTTTGGTTTTGTAAATTTGTGTTTGATGAAATTAGACTAGGGTTTGCATGAAAGATATTGGGTAAAATATAATTGTTGCTATTTATTGTCTTTGAAATTGTTTATTGTAATCAACAAATATGTATTTTAATTATTTATGGATAAATGGGCCATTAATTAATTTTCTTCTACCATGGTGTGTTTGTATGCTTCATGTAATTATATTTGATTTATATTCATATATATCTGAAGTATATACAATTATTCTCAAGTCATTATTAATTTGATTTATTTTTATATATATCTGAATAAGTAGTCCTTTATGTTTGTTTTGTTGTTGTTGTAAAAGATAGAGTACAAGAACTCTTGGATGTATGGTTCGTTAAGGTTCAAGGCAGGTTTCCATAAAGAGGTGGATAAATTTATTGAGGCCGCAAAGAAGCATGCAACGATATTGACAGAGAATAAGGATATAATTATTTGTCCCTGTAAAGATTGCAAGAACCGTATGGCATGGACAGATGTGACTATCATCAGATCACATTTGATTATGCGAGGATTTGTTGAGGGCTACACAGTGTGGATTCATCATGGTGAAACGGTTATTGTTAACGACGAGGGTGAGGAGGAATACGACGATGAAACCATAGAATCCCTGTCCCAATATTCAGCAGAGCTTGATGAACAAATGGATTCAGAGTTTGGCAATGAACAAGGTGGTGATGCTGGTAGTTGGGATGGTAATGACGAAGGTGGTGCCAATAATGATGGTGGGGCACGTGTCGGGGATGAAGATGATTTGGAGGACATGATTCGAGCCCTTGGACCAGAGATTTTACTAAGTAGCACAAAAGGTCTAGAAAATTTGGAAAGGGTGACAAAAGTATCGAAGGAGATTGTGTATGGTGTTGAAAAGGGTTGTCCGACACATTGGACATCGCTACGTTTTGTGCTTGAGCTACTCATCCTGAAGGCTAAGTACGGCTGGTCAGACTGTAGTTTCAATGATCTATTACATCTCCTATCATGGGTGCTGCCACAACCAAACTCAGTTCCTGCCAACACATACCAAGCGAAGAAGGTCATATGTCCATTGACAATGGGGGTTGAAAAAATTCATGCATGCCCCAACCACTGTATACTATTTCGCAGCGAAACATTCAAGTCAGTGGATAAATGTCCCCGGTGTGAGGCCAGCCGGTACAAGAACAATGACCTTTACGGTGGGGACGAAGCCTCCACGGGGAAAAAGAGGAATAAGAAGGGTAAAAAAAGGTGGTACAAGAATCTCAGCCCCCAGAGGACACTCTATTAGGCAACGATGCAAAGCAGAGAAGAATTCCTGCCTTGGTAATGTGGTACCTGCCAGTGACTGACCGCTTGAGACGTATCTTCCTAAACCCTAAAGAAGCCGCACTCATGACATGGTGGGATGATGAGCGCAAGGTGAATGATGATAAGATTGCACACCCGCCTGATTGTAGTCAGTGGCAAAGGTTCGATGAGAAGCACACAGAATTCAGCGATGACCCAAGGAATGTACGGTTTGGCTTGAGCACTGATGGAATGAATCCCTTCAATGAGAGGATGAGCGACCATAGCACTTGGCCAGTGATCTTGACCATGTACAACATCCCAACGTGGTTGTGTCAGAAGAGAAAGTACCTTCTCCTTACTATTCTTATTTCTGGCCCTAAACAGTCAGGCATTGATATAGACGTGTTCTTCGAGCCTTTGATGCAAGAAATGGAGAGGCTATGGAGGCATGGGGAGCCGATGTACGATGCGTTCCGAAAGGAGAACTTCATATGTAGAGCAATAATATTTGTTACTACCAATGATTACCCCGCGCTGTTTACTTTGTCTGGATAGATCAAAGGGAAGACGGGATGCTTGATTTGCTTGGATGGTACTACATGGGTGTATCTGGATGCATCCAAGAAGATGGTTTACCTAAGGAACTGACGCTTCATAAAGACAAGTCACAAATACCGCAGCAAATTGTTCTTTAGATTTTATGACAACACCCCGGAGATTGAACCCCCTCTGGAGAGACGTCATAACGGAGAACACATGTACAGAATGGTGAAAACATACACATCGTCTATGGAAAGAAGAATTCGGATGGGACGAACAGAGATAGAAGCACACCTCCTGTCGAAGGCGTACCTTTCAAGAAACAATCGATCTTCTTTTAGTATCTGTCTTATTGGCCAGACTTGGAGGTCCCCCATGCCATTGATGCTATGCACGTGCAGAAGAATGTCTTTGAGAGTCTCATTGCTACCTTGATGGACACAGGCAAGTCAAAGGATGGTCTGAAAGCAGGGAAAGAAATGGTGCAGCTAAACGTGATGCCACAGCTTCACCCATGGGACAGACAAGCTTAATATATATAGAATAAACCTCATTACTAAATAAATAAGGTAAAAAGTACTTTCTCCACTTCAACGTATAGGTTGTATTAGTTAGGATTAAAAGAGGTGCAAATTTCAAAAAAAATTAACTAAAACCATTACTCAAATTTGATATAAAACCATTACTTGGCTTGGTCGCTGGGCTCCGCGACGTCGGCGTATCGTCGGAGCAGAACTGGAACTGAAGGCGGTATAAGATCGGGGCTGAAAGGAATTATTGATGTCAATGTCATAAAGTTTTATATGTGTGCTGGCTGCAACCACCAGCAAGGCGAGGAACAGTTGAGATCCGTGAGGAGCGGACGACGCGCTCGAGGCTTGCGTGCATGCGACGTTGGACGCTAACGGTTTATACAAAGGGAGTCGGTACCATACCGTTATCCATGCGCTAACAAGGCGCGGCTATCTCCGTCCAGGACTCCCACTGAATCGGCTTCCGGTGGATCTCGTCCATTCTAAACATACGGTAAATAGCCACAAGAATAAACATACGGTAGGGTCTCTCCGTTCCTCCCGACGGCGCCGCCACGGGAGTCACCAAAACTCCGCGGGGATTAGCACGGGATCGTCGCTGGCTTCCAGCAGATCTTGTGCGTGCTCTTGCGTTTAACAAACCCTCCCAACCCTGTGCACAAGGTGCATGGCGGGTACTCAGGGAGGTTCGGCAGAAGAGGTGCAGGCGAGGATGACCGACGAGATGAGTCTGGAGGATCGGCTGCAGGGGCTCGCTGTGGTGGGGGAGGAAGATGAGGATTTAGACTTCTCGGAGAAGATCGATGGCTTGATCAAGGAAGTATGCTGGTTAGCTCTGTTTAGGGTTTATACCACTAAACCCTTCAGCCACGCAGCACTGCTGAACGCCATGCGTAATGCGTGGTCTGCGGAGAAGGAGGTTACGTTCAAGGTGTTGGGGGAGAACTTGTTCCTGGTACAGCTCCAGTGTTTGGGAGATTGGACGAGGATCATGGATGGAGGGCCTTGGCTTTTCCATGGAGCACCGGTGGTGTTGGAGGAGTACGACGGGTTCTCGAATGTGAAGGACTATAAGCTAAATAAAATCCTAGTCTGGGCACGTATCCAGGGGATTCCAGAGGGCTTGATGAAGAAGAAGGAGCTGGTGGAGAAGGTGGCGAGAAAGGTCGGCGACCCACTATGAAGGGTGCATAAACCCGGCCTCCTATCTTCGGGCTCGGGTTTTCTTGGATTCGGAGAAACCACTGGTGAGAGTGGTTCCTATCACGATCAAAGAGAGTAAGAGATACTTGGTGCAATACGAGAAGCTCCTTGTATTTTGCTATGTGTGCGGTCTCATGGGCCATGAATTGACTGAATGCGGTGATGGTGTGCATGATGTCAATAAATGTCAGTGGGGAGATTGGCTGTTGGTGAAGTTTGGAAGCAATAATATGGGAAGACAGGTTGGTTGTAGGAGTGGTTCTAGAGGAGGGTTTGGAAGCCGATGTAGGGGAAGAGGTAGAGGGACAGGCCCTTCAATGATGAAGGGGATGATATGGATTATGAAGAGCAGAACAAAGAGCTCATGCTGTTGGGGGCGTCTGATGCAGCAGGGGTGGAAAATAGCCCGGAGAAGGTCCACGAAAAGAAGAGACAAAGGAAGGAGGAGGTCAAGGAGGGTGTGGCAAAACAACTTTCATTAATGGCGTCCTCCCTTGAGGAGGTTTGCCGAGACCAATGGAACTCCTAGCTTGGAACTGCCTCGGGTTGAATTCGACACGGGCAGTTCGTTGGCTTCTGGAAGTTTAGAGGCGCATAAACCCAGATGTGTGTTTTCTGTCTGAGACACATCTGGATACGGCTAAGGCAGAAAAAGTGCGACGGCGGGCAGGTTTTGATCATATGCTCGTTCATGAGAGCGATGGTCGAAGTGGTGGTTTGTTGATGATGTGGACAAGTGATTTTAGTATTCGTGAGCAAGGCATTACGAAGAACTATATTGATGTTGTCATTGAGAGTGGTGCGATCAATTGGAGATTTACTGGGCTGTATGGAGAACCGGAATGGAGTCAGAAGGGGGTCACTTGGGGTGCTCTTCATTCCATTCGTGGAGATGGGAGCATTCCCTGGTTGGTGATGGGGGATTTCAATGAAAAAAATTTCAATGGGGAGAAGGAGGGAGGAAGGCTGAGAACTGAACGGCAGTTACAAGCCTTCCATGACGCGTTCGGATTGTGAGCTAGTGGACATGGGTTACATAGGTGATCTCTTCGCTTGGCATAGAGGGAAATTTTGGGAACGACTTGATAGGGCTGTGGCAAACGCCCTATGGTCAGACCTACACCCCCATGCAGCATTAATTAATAGCGAGATGACACATTGTGATCAATGGCCAATAGTGATGGACCTGTCTTATCTTGCTGATCGCCATGAAGGAGAAAGGGGTAGGAAGAAATGGTTTGAAGCAAGATGGTTAAAGAGGATACTGTTGAGGAGATGATAAAAGCAGCCTGGGCAAGTGCCTCGGCTAGAGGAGAGGGTCCATCGTTTGGCGATAAGGTGAGGGAGGTACATGAAGATTTGCATAAATGGGACAAAGAAGTCCTAAAAAATCCAGCTAGGCGTATGTCTACTCTGAAAAGAGATTTGGAAAGATTGAGGGGGCCGATGACTGATGCAAACTTATATTAGAGCAGGAGGAAATATATTGGACCCAACGAGCACGAGCGAATTGGCTGAAAAGCGGTGACCGTAACACCAAGTTTTTCATAATTATGCCTCAAAAAGGAGAAAGAAGAACACTATAAAGGGACTAGTTGATGAGCAAGGAGTTTTTCAGGAGGATGGAGCGGTTATGAGTAATATAATTCAAGGATACTTTCAGAATCTGTTCAGTACAGAGGTCCGGGAACCAGACCCTATCGTTTTAGTGGAGGTTCAGCGCAAAGCGACGAGGGAGATGAATGAAGGTTTACTGGCCCCCTTTTCATATGAGGAGGCCAAAAAGTCGTTGTTTCAGATTGGGGACTTGAAGGCGCCCGGACCAGATGGACTCCATGTAGTCTTTTATAAAAGGTTCTCGGAGATTTTGGAAGATGATCTAGTAAATGAAGTCCTCAATGCTATTAATATGAAAAAGATCCCGGAAGGGTGGAATGATACAACCATTGTTTTGATACCGAAGGTAAATGATCCTACTTTGGTATCCCAATTTTTGCCTACTAGTCTCTGTAATGTGGTCTAGAAAGTTACATAAAAAATGTTGGCTAATCGTTTGAAGAGCATTCCCCCGGAATTAATTAGTGATCACCAATGTGCTTTCATGCCGGGAAGGTTGATTACTAATAATATTCTTATAGCTTATGAGAGTATTCATTCTATTAAGAGGAAACGGGAAAAAAGGTCTGTGTGCTGTAAAGTTGGATATGCATAAGGCTTATGATAGAGACGAGTGGGGTTTTCCGGAGAAAATGATGACAAAGATGGGATTTGATAGGCGATGGGTTCAGTAAGATACAACATAAGATTTAATTCCAGGGAAACAGAAATTTTTGAGCCGATGAGGGGACTCCACCAGGGGGACCCGTTGTCGCCTTATTTGTTTCTGATTGTTGCAGAAGGCCTCTCTTGTCTGTTAAAAGGCGCCGAAGCAAGGGGAGAGCTGGAGGGTATTCGTCTATGCAGGGATGCGCCGATGGTGTCTCACCTGTTATTTGCGGATGACTCTCTTATTTTGATGTAGGCAGACAAGGCAAATGCAGACAGCTTGAAGTTGCTACTGGATCGGTATTGTGCTAGTTTCGGGCAACAAGTAAGTGATGCAAAATCGAGCATATTTTTCAGTGAGAATTCTGAAATTACATCTAGCCCGTCAGTGGGCTTTGGATGATTGAATGACAATGTGATTAAAGGTCTAACCCATTTGCTAAGTGTGGACAGGAAATAGGTTATCTCACATATATTTAATGAAAGCCAAAATGATGTATTGTTGGAAACAATCTAGTTCAAACATAAGACAATAATGCAAATGTAATTTATGTAAGGCTTATTCATTGTGGGATTTCGATAACTCATATGAAAGCAGGCACATTGAAAAATAATTAATGAGACAAGAAGGATTGCATATGGAATGGTCTCAAGCTTGCTATATGAAAGACAAGTATACAAATGAACTTAATGAATGATTCGACACCATGTGTGACTAGATGGCTTGAGATGGTGAAGATAGCAAGGAAAGACTTTGAGGTACTAAGCAAGGGTGAAGGGCAAGCGACGGCTTGGTGATTGAGGAACCTAGCTAGGGTGAAGAAGAAAGTACTTGTATTTAGTCAAGGCACCAATCAAATCATGTTGGTCATATGGAAGTGAAGAATCAAATCCTAGATGACTTTATAAAGGGATGACTTGATATCTTTGAAGCCAACACTCATATGTTGAATGGAATCAAGTCAAATGCTCAAGATAGCAATGCTCAAGGATAAAATCAAAATCAAGATGTTGACACCCTCACTTGATGAAGATTGAAGGTTGTGGCATTTCGGTTCAAGGAAATTCAACTCAAGCGCTTCAAACTCCATTTTCATTTGATCTTGAGTTAATAGGTATGTCGTACTATTAAGAGAGATGCATCATATCGATAGATAATCATTCATGAGTGCTCAAGCCAACCCATGTGAGATTTAACTGTTTGAGAGACAAAAGAGCTAACTTGTTTTCTGCTGGTCTGGCAATACCGGATGGGGAGGTGTCCGGTATTTGCCCAGTCACAGAAATTTCTTCGTTGTCTCGGCTTGGCTCGTCGGGAGTTCCGACGTGAGTCGGGAGTTCTGGGGGTCGAGAGTTTCGGGGATCGTCGAGAGTTTCGACGTCTCGCACGTCACTGACAAAGTGACCGTTGGGGCTTTACGACCAATATCGGACGTGTCCAGTATTGATAGTATTGATACCGGACGTGTCCGGTATTGCCCAACGATCACATAACAGCTAGTTTTTCAAAGGGGCTATAAATACCCCTTATCCTCCACCTTTAGAGGCTGCTGATTCTGCTGACTGTCTCACACATTTTTTAGCCTTGAGAACACACTTCAACCCTCTCTTAGTGATTGATTGATTCAATCTTGCAAAATCCATCCCGTGGGTTAAGAGAGATTCAAATTTGAGAGCAAGCCACCCTTGAGCACTTGTGCATATTGTCAATCTCGTGATTTGCATTTGTTACTCTTGGACTCTTCGGTCCTAGACGGCTAGGCATCGTCGGAGAGCACCCAAGAGCTTGTGGTGTGCCTCGGAAAGTTTGTAACGGTTCGATTCCACCGCCGCAAGGGAAGGAATCAACTAGTGGAAGGAGGAAAAGGAGTTGGAAAAGACTCTGGCTAGAGTGGCCTTCGTGGTCCTCTAGAGCTGACCTTTGTTGGGTCACTCGCAGCCCCCTCAATGGAGAGTAGGTCTCCATGGATGCCGAACTTCGGTAAAACATATCGCGTGTCTCAATCTCTCTCTTTACATTTGTCATTCATGATCTTGTGTGTTGCTTGAGCTTGTATACAAGTTACGTAAAGGTTTCAGCAACTAAGTGAAAAGAAGAGATCGAAAGGGAAGAAGAGGGGAGCTAACTTGCACAGCCCGTGTATACCGGACGTGTCCGGAATTGATACCGGACAAGTCCGGTATTTTCTACCTGTGCTGAAATTATTCATTCTTTGTTCTAACTCTGTGGTTGCAGGATTGTGTCTTGTATATATATTCAATATACCTTGTTTACCATGTTGGCTTACTCATGAGGGGTTTATTTCTCTGATTAGGTTGGAAACTCCAATTCTAATCATTTCCGCATTTTGAAGGGTTAAATTTTTAGAAACGCCTAATCACCCCCCCCCCCCTCTAGGCAGCATCCTCGGTCCTTTCAAATACTGATGTGAATGTTAAAGCTGAAGTGTGTGAAGCTTTAAATATTGAGACAGAGTCATCGAATGATTAATACGTGGGGCTTCCTGCCTTGGTGGTCATCAATCGTAGCGACTGTTTCAGACACTTGATTGATCGAGTTCGAGGAAAGACAAAAAGGTGGAAGGAGAAGATGCTGAGCATAGGTGGGAAAGAGGTTCTTATCAAGTCCGTCGCTCAAGCCATGCCGGTTTTTGCTATGATGGTGTTCAAAATCCCATAAAACATTTGCAAAGGGATCCCCCAAGGCCCTAGCGCAGCCAGCCGGATCCCCCAAGGAGGGACGGATGGCAAGAGGAGAACGAGGGGATCCAAGAGAGGGGATCATTGTCCCGCTAACCCGACATTTGGTGAGACAAGGCAATCAAGGCTCATGGATGATGGTGGAGTAAGTGCACTGGTAGCGATATTTTGGGCACTGCAAACAAATACTGGCACCAATGGCCATACCTGAGGCCGACAACGGCGAGGTGCCCCACCTCCACCTCAAGGAGCCCACGGAGAGACCACCACCCTGACGACGTGTAGTAGCAGCGAGAGGCCTAGCGCGACGGCGAGGTTCTTCATTGACGCCTTCAAGAAGGAAATTGTCGTCGCTGGCCCAGCCTAGAGCAGGGCTGAGGTTTCGCCCAGAACCTTGCAAGTGCTTCTACAGCTGACGCCCTGACGTCGCCCCACATTGCCACTGCCACCACGGGCATAGGCATGGGTGACACCACCACTCTGAAGAACTGGCGTTCTACCCTCCCCAACAGAGGGAGGGCGCCCATGGACACACAGCCCCGCTGCTGGCTCGCTGGCGGCCAAACTGCGCACACCATGCTCGAACGTGAAGAAGAAACCACCCACAGGCACGCAGCCCCGCTGCCGGCATGCCCGCGGCCAAACCGCGCGTCTAGGGTTCCAACACACGCACAACAGGAAGAGCACCGTAGCAGAGAGCAGCACCACCAGATCTTGCCATGAGGCTGAGAATCCAGCGATGGGGGTGGCAAGCTGCTATCTAGTTGAGCAGACACCCGTGCCGGAGGGGCTGGCTTGGTCGCCGTCGCCCCGGGCGCCATGGTCATCCAGGCAGGCATGGCCCGGCCAGCCACGGCTGCATCCAGGACCGTGCGCCCAGCCAGCCACGGCCATCGGCCACTGGCCGAGGTGGGTAGGCGGCAGAGGGGGTGGATCTGGAGGTGGGAGCAGCAGATCTGGGGCTAGGGCGGCCGGATCCAACCGCCGACCGGCCGGAGACGTCGGAGACGAAGGGGAAGGAATGGAGGAGGTAGACGGGGCTCGTGGGGGAGGAGGGAGTGGATTGCTGCAGACAGGGCCCGTTTTTTGGTCCGCCGCCACACGCCGGAGGGCAGCGGCGGTGGCCAAGGGGGTGGCGCTGGGGGAGGTGGGGCGGTGGCGCCGGCGAGCACCCCCCGAGTCGCCCTAGGGGAGCTCAGGAGGGGGGGGGGCGACCCAATTGGAGGATTTTCCGTTGGGACACAAGTGGATATTGAGGAAGAAAGGTGGCAATGCTGCTCCATTTTTGGATAATAATAGAAAAAAGTATTTTGACTTCAGCCAGTTCTTTCCAAGAGGAATCGGCATCTGCTATTATGGGTCAACTCTACAAAAACACCAACGCATGCAATGGCGGCCCACGCCCCTTGCTGCTCGCGCTGCAGCCCGGCCCGGTCTTAATCCAACAACACAGTTACATCAAACTTAGTTATTAATTAGCAATAGATAAAATGTTAGAGCTATAATAAGAAATGCTAGGCCTACGCGTTGCTTGTTCCAGACTTCCAGGCTCCGCCCGTCAGCACATGGTGAAGAAATTAAATAAAGAAACCAAACGTAACATAAAGTTTTGTAATATCGTTAACCTATTCTAATGAAAAGAAACTGCTGCATCTGTGGGTAATAATGCTGACTCACATATATATATATATATATATATATATATATATATATATATATATATATATATATATATATATATATATATATATATTATGGATCCCTGTCACCATCAGACTAATATCCTCCCCTAGTCTTTATTGTGTTCTCCTCCCTGTGGACGGTACGTACGTAGGTTCGTTCCATGCGCGGTGCAATGCATGCATGAAGGCTTCCGAACAAGATAGCAACAAAAGGGCCCGCCCGAGGAAAAAAAGATCATGGAGCTAGGGACTGGAGTGGAGTGCCTTGAGGCGAAGGAAAACATAAAGAGCTCCAACAAGCAAAAGATGATATGAATCATGAATGTCCTCAAGAACAAGAAGATTTGCTTTCACAAACATCATTGAGGTTTAATTTGCTTTCTTTAATTTGTATATTTTATTTGTGGCAGCTAGATGCATGTTCTTATTTCACCGATATAGTATATGCGTATGTGGTATCCCATTTTAATTAGAATGAAACCCGGCCCGTCCCGTCAAGACTGGCCAATAATCAATACGATGTGTGTTTGTGTAGTGCTAGCTGACGTTTCCTTGTCGGAGCGGGGAGCAGAGATCGAGTCCTTCCCATCCGCCACATGTCGGAATGTCTCGTGGTGGCCTGCGTCGGTGGTATAGGTTCTGTCACGTCCGTTCTAGATCGGCCGCTTCGTAATCCGGCAGCTTGTCGGAGTCCTACGTTATTTAGTACGGCCCGGCCCCCTACGACTAGATGTCTCTATATGTCCTCTTATAATCAGCAAAACAGGCAGGTAGCTGCAGCCATCGACGCACACACACATACATACTCGCAAACTAGAGATCGAGCTATAAGTAAACGCACACGCACATAATAAAGGGTTCGATCGCCCTCGACGAGCGAGATCGATGTCACAACCGGCGGCCACCGCGCCGCAACCCCTGCGGCCGGGAGCACACGAGGAGGGCGAGTTCGTAGACGTCGACCTGGGATAGCAGCCGTCGGCGGCGGTAGCGAGCGCGGCCGAGCATGCAGCGCCGTGGGGCGCTTCTGTAGAGCGATCAGGGACCAGGTCTTCGGCTGCCTGTTCTCGTGTTTGTTGCGGCCTCCATGCGAGGAGGAGCATTGAAAAATAAAAGCTAACGAAACAGATAGAAGAGGACCAGCGTTAATTAGATGATGCATGTACAATAGCGTTGCTTTGTCACTACCGGAAACGTCAACTTTGCCGAGTGTTTTTATGTTTGCCGAGTGTATTTTTTCGGGCACTCGACAAATCTCTTCTTTGTCGAGTGCTGCGCTAAAAACATTCGGCAAAAAAAAAACACTCGGCAAAGAAGAGATTTGCCGAGTGTCAAAAAAAAACACTCGGCAAACAGGGGGTTTGCCGAGTGTTTTTTTTTTTGCACTCGGCAAAGAAGTAAAATATTTTTTCTGCGAAAGAAAGACAAGAAAAAAAATTAAAAAAAAACTTTGCCGAGTGCCCAGATCTAGGACACTCGGCAAAGAAGTAAAAATCTTTTTTTTGAGAACGAAGGAGAAGAAAATAAAAAAAAAATTTGCCGAGTGTCCAGATCTAGGACAATAGGCAAAGAAGTAAAATTATTTTTCTGGGAAAAAAAGAGAAGAAAAAAAAAACCTTTACCGAGTGCCCAGATCCAGGACACTCGGCAAAGAAGTAAACTAAATTTTTTTTCCTCGGCCGCATCGCCCCGCCTCCCTCCTTTTTCTCGCACCCGCACCTCCCTCCTCCGCACCGCACCTCCCTCCTCCTCCGCACTCCCTCCTCCTTCCTCCTCCGCACGGCCGCACCACCCTCATCCTTCCTCCTCCGCA
Organism: Miscanthus lutarioriparius; assembly: GCA_904845875.1. NCBI lineage: Eukaryota > Viridiplantae > Streptophyta > Magnoliopsida > Poales > Poaceae > Miscanthus > Miscanthus lutarioriparius. The sequence continues at coordinate 99,109,314 of CAJGYO010000010.1, read as the reverse complement.
CCGCACCTCCTTCCTCCTCCTTTTTCACGCAACCGCACCTCCCTCCTCCCTCCTCCGCACCGCCCCGCCTCCCTCCTCCTTTTTTCCCGCACCCGCACCTCCCTCCTCCGCTCCCCCGGCGTCCAGAGCGCCTTTCTCCCCCGACGTGCTCCATCGGCGCTCGCTCCTCCCCCGAGCTGCTCCAAAGGCGGCCGGTGCGCCCTCCTCCCCTGAGCTGCTCCACCAGCGACGGCGCAACCTCGGCGGCCGGGGTGGCCGGATCCACGACCGTGGTGGCCGGATCTGCCGCTGGTGGGTGGATCCGCGACCGTGGTGGCCGGATCCGCGCCCATGGCGGCCGGATTCACCGTTGCGCGGCCACCGCTACCGGAGTTCGCCCCCTCCTCGCCTTCCCTCTCTCCCCTCCCTAGATCCACCTCCAGCCCCTCCGTTTCCCCACCTCCGCAGGCTCACACGAGTGCCGATGCGTCGCCGGCACCGCCGTCCATGTGGTCGCCGCCGGCGGCTTCCTCAACAGCACCGGATCCCGCCGCTGACTCCGCCGAGGTAGGCCCCGCGGGCCCCTGCTCGGACGCCGGCTGCCTGGCCAGCGAGCCCTCCATGGCCCCCCTGCTCCGCCAGGGCCGGATGCCGATGGTGGTGGCGGCCGGTGGTGGCTTTTTTTTATTTTCCTTAAAATAAATGTTGTTTTTTTTATTTTTCTTAAAAAATGTTTGCCGAGTGTTTTTTTTGTACTCGGCAAAGTGTTTGCCGAGTGCCCGACAAAAAACACTCGGCAAAGAATGTTACCGATAAATCGTTGTCGTGTGTTGGTTGCCGAGGGCAACACTCGGCAAAGAGGTTGCCGAGTGTTTTTCGGACTTCGCCGAGTGCCCCTGGCACTCGGCAAACCTCTCGTATCCCGTAGTGAGTGTAGATGTATGCATGACTAGTATAGAAAAAAAAAGTATGTCCGTCTCTCTCTCGCTCGCTCCTCAAAAGCACCTATTTGTTTTGAAATTAAAGGATTAGCTTTTACGATGTATATTTATTAGATAGATGATGTAGCAGTATCGATCTCTCTTTTAGGGCTTGTTCGTTTGATCCCAAACCTAAGAGGGTTTGAAAGGATTGAGGGATTCAATCCCCTGCAAGTCAAAATCCTCCTCTACCCCCTTCAATCCCTCCCATCTCAAAATCAAACGAACAGGGCCTTAAGCAATTAAGTTACATGCCAAAGTGAAATAGTCGTGAATATATATAGTAGGAGCACACATATGCCTTGAAAATATAAACAATTGGGACTCGAGCCACGACTCAAATCTCATTGGATTTCAGACCGAGTGCAACTCTTGGAGTCTCTCATGAAATAGTTCCATGGTGATGGTCTGCCAAAACAATTATCAAAGATGGATGTAACACATTTTTAATTAGAAGTGGGCACCTTGCCCGCCTCTATCTAGCCGCCTATATATGTTGTCCATAATAGAGGCGGTGCTTGTCTGTCTATGAAAATCAAGTATTCAGCCCATCGATGAGCCTAGTACTGAGCTCGATCACCACCAAAGCCCACTGTCGCGTCGTGGACCGTGATGCAACACCACCTCCTTGCCCTTGCACATCGTCATCTCCTTGCCTCGACCCATCGCTTCCTCACCGATCTTGTTGCATCCTCGCGCCAGAGATAGAGAGAAAGGTTTAGAGGTGTGTCCATGCCTGTGAGCGAGATTGAGAGGAGAGGAAGTTGGTCCATGCCGCTACACCTAGCCCTCGCGCTCACATCCACCAGTGAAATTAAAGTGGACTGGAGCCACACTAGTGCACTGCCGCTAAGAAGGGGACAGCCCATGCGTCGTAGCCAAGAGGGGCATACCCGAGCACTGCATGACGTGTCATGCTGCTTGCTAGATGTGTCGTGCCTCCTGCTCGATTTGCTTGTGGGAGATGGGACGGTAGAAGGGGAGCAGCTGTGGGGAGAGAACTGAACGAAGCAGATGGACGGGGAAGGGGATGGGAGAAATGTGAGGCGGCCCATGGCTGCGTGTGGTGGGGGGAGAGAAATGTGATCTCAGCTAGGGTTTCCTCTATTATATACTGTGAATCCAAGAATGGTAGTGGCCGAGACGTGGTAGTGGCTGGGCCTCAGGTAACAAAGGTGGGCCACTTAAGGCTTAAGAGACCAAAGGCGCTATTGACGTCAAGGCTAGCATAGAGACTAGCACAGCTTTCGCCAGCGTAGACCAACCCACCACAGCAAAACCTTGACGAAGCATGTCTCATACCATGTCGTTACCAAACACCAGGGTCCTAACACCAAAAGCTCGAAGATGATGAAGGGTGTCCCATACCACATCGGCGCCGAACAATGAGGCCTTAAGCTCCTGTTGCTAGCCATGTCGTGCTCAGCCAAGATAATCGAATTACCCATGTGACAACTAATAAGGACAACCGGGGACAGACCCTGCCAGGAACAAGCACGCGGGGAAGGTGTCGGTAACCACCCATGCAGGCGAGGTCAACTGCGTTGCCGTGACTGATGCACTCCATGGACGTGGAGGGAAGCACCGCCACCAAGCCGACCATCGAGAATTGTACCGTTCACCATCGGATCTAGATGAATCCCACCATAGTATGTGAGGCGCCCATGCAAATTCGGCTGGATACCATGCCGATTAGTCATTGCCAGAACAAGAAGAGAGGGAAGAGATGAGTAGGAAAAAATGCTAGGATGAGGGAGGAGGCTCGCCCAGTCGCCACCGCTCATGCAGTCGGCTAGGCTTCCCGGCGACCTACTTAAGCTGTGGCAAGACATAGGAGGACGTTGCACGGGATTAGGTGACAAGGCGGCGTTGGGCAGCTAGCTAGTGAAACCAAAGATTGCGCCCCTCCAATAACAAATACTTTCTCCGTTCTAAATTATAAGATGTTTTGCCTTTTCTAGATACATTGCTTTTACTATGTATCTAGATATAGTGTATATCTAAGTGCATGACAAAAGCTACGTATTTTGAAAAGTCAAAATGTCCTATAATTTAGAACTGATGGAGTATTACTTATTTTGACCTAGTCAAACATTTGGAACTTAGACGCTTATTAGTAATTTAAAAAACATTTTGTTCGAGACATAAAAATTATAGGGGTAGATTTGTATTAAAAAGTACTTTAATCTCACAGTAGTACTTACCTAACGTTACAGCTATTTTATGATAAGAAAAATTGTGGTCATAATTAAAATTCGGAGACCACATAACGTCACTTCTAGATCATGCATATGTTTTTCGTGTTTTATTAAAAAGGACAGGATAATCTCTTCATTTACTTCACTATATGCTTGAACCGTATATGTTTATCACGTAGATCGAACAGATCACAACAGTACTGAGCAACTAACCCCACTTTTTACATGCATGTCCTTTATAGTTAATATTTATTTATAATATATGTGAAGCATATGGTTTTGAGTCACTGGGACCAGACTAGCTAGCACGTACTTGCTACTACGTATATATCAACTTTAGCTGTTACTGTAAGCGTAGTAATCGATTCTTTGCTTTGTTCTAGTAATCTAGATAGGCATATAGGTATCTTTATTTTTTCCCTTTTTTTCTTTTCCTTTTTACCCTTTCCCTTTAACTGTTTTATTTTTGTTGATCGGTTGCATATAATAAGGCTGTGCAGCGCGTGACAAGTTCCTTGCCTGCCTAGCTAGCCTCTTTGTCACATTGAGAAGATTAATCCGTTCACCACCAGATCTACACGAATCCCACCATAGTATGTGAGACGCCCATGCGAATTGGGCTGATACCATACCGATTAGTCGTTGCCAGACCAAGAGGAGAGGAAAGAGATGAGTAGGAAAAAAATGCTAGGATAAGGAAGGAGGCTCACGCAGCCGCCACTGCCCTTGGAGTTGACTGGGCTTCCCAGCGACCTACTTAAGCGGCGGCAAGGCGTAGGCGGGCGTTGCATAGGATTAGGTGACGCGGCGGCGTTGGGTAGATAGCTAGTGAAACCGAAGATTGCGCACCTCCAATAACAAATAGTACTTATTTTGACCTACTGGTTAAACATATGGAACTTCGACACTTAATAATTTTAAAAACATTTTGTTTGAGACATAAAAATTATAGGGGTAGATTTATATTGAAAAGAACTTTTGTCTCACAGTAGTACTTATCTAACATTACAACTATTTTCTAAGAAAAATTGTCGTCATAATTAAAATTTGGAGACCACATAACGTCACTTCTAGATCATGCATATGCTTTTCGTGTTTTTAAAGGACAGGATAATCTTTTCATTTACTTCACCATGCTTGAACCGTATTATGTTTATCACGTAACAGATCACAACTAAGCGTAATCGATTCTTTGCTTTGTTCTAGTACTCTAGCCATCTAGGTATCTTTATTTTTCCCTTTTTTTCCTTTTCTTTTACCCTTTCCCTTTCACTGCTTTACTTGTCGATCGGTTTCATATAATAAGGCCGTGCTGCGAGCCTGCGAGTGACATGTTCCTTGCCTGACTAGCCTCTTTCTCATATTGAGAAGATTAATCCGTTGTAACACCCTGTGGCCTCCTCACTTGTTTTGAGAAAAAAAAATTGAGTGCGTAAAAGTGGCTGCTGGATCATCTATTGGCGTCCATGCTATAGCGGCCATATTCAATTCAACAGCCAGGTATTATTGGTATCCTTGTTTCTTCGTGGCTAGTGTGAATATGTAATAAATAACGCGAACTAATATGTATCTATTGTTAGAAAAGTAAAGAGGAGCTCGGGAGATTGACGGCCAAATGCCACCCATCGCTGTATTGACCAGTGTATAGGAGAGAGTTTCGCTGCGGACGAGCCACCTAAAGTCCCAAATCAAAAAGGTGAATGAACAAATTAAATTTATAATAATAGTTTATATGTCTTATGAGAATGAAGAAACATGTATAGTTGATACCTGGAGTAACACACAGTTCTTAACATAGTCATCCATATATATGATGTGAGATTTCGGAGTTTTAACTTTATAAATGATGATGTGACATAACAATTAAGAGGAAAGAGGAGATGAGTTTTTTCATCATCACGAAACCCGGCTGGCATTGTTTTTCCAACGAAACCTCACCCCTTACGTTTTGCCCATCTTGTCTGACTTGCATTCTTGCTGTGCACCGCGCATCCCATATTTACCATCCGCTATATGTATTTTATTTTGCATATGTGACTCTATTATATATTTTCTTATATCATATGAATATTGAAGTAAATTAAACTTTTGACATTTTTATGCTAATACTTAAATTATATGTATTTGTAGTATGCAAGTGACTATATTGTTTATATGGCACATTTGATATCACAATACCATTCAAGAATTAAATGCTACAGCGTATAGATAGCATATGAAACAGTGAATGAAACATTGGATTGAGAGATGTTGTTCCATGTCCTTGTTTTAAGACTGCCACATCTTAGAAACAGATAGATGAAATCTTCGATTAAGACTGGCCTTACCCTTTGATCAAATGCATTACTATTATCTTTCATGCGTTTAATGTGCCAATGGCATTGCCTCCATAGAAATGAACAAAAGAATGGTATAAAACTATACTTTTGCCAAAATCATTGCAACGTTTGAATACTACTAGTTGATACTAGTATACTCTCCTATTCCAAAATAAATCAACTTCTAAAAATTGTCCTAAGTCAAACTATTTTATATTTAACCAAATTTATAAAAAAAGACCATCAGTGCTTATGACATCAAATTAGCATGACCGGATATGCCATTAAATATATTTTTATAATCTACTTATTTGGTATCATAAGCTTTGTTATTCTTCACTATAAAGTTGGTCAAATTGACTTCGGGTGATTTATGACGATTAATTCTGGGATGGAGGGAGTATCTTTTTAAAATTGATGGAGGTAGTATTTTATTATACTGCTTGGTTACAAACTTATACTCCCTCCGTTCCAAACTGTAAGGCGTTTTGGTTTTCTAAATACTTTTACTATATATCTAGACATGGTGTATATCTAAGTGTATAATAAAAACTATATATCAAGAAAACACAAAACGATCGACTTATAATTTGGAACGGGGGTATAATTTAAAGAGTCTAACTGCAGATACTAGTAAATAATAGCCAATACTATTGATTATGTCGTCGTGAAATAGTAATAAACAGATAAATCAGAAGTTCTCGGTAATCTTGTGTAGAAGGGATGGCAACTATGGACCGACGTCTCCTGAAAGCAGCCACATCCGGCGACGCTGCATCACTGAAACAACTGGCATCTCATGACCCGGGCGTGCTGCTTGGGACAACTCCACCGGGCAACACCTGCCTCCACATCTCGTCCATCCAGGGCCACGAGGAACTCTGCGAGAGCATCCTGGCGCTGGACCAATCCCCGACGCTCCTCTCCGCCGTCAACAAGGACGGCGAGACACCGCTGCTGGCCGCCGTGGCAAGGGGCCGTGCGTCTCTAGCCTCTACTCTGCTCAGGCGCTGCCGTGAGCGGCAGCTGAGCGAGGCGATCCTGAGGCAAGACAGGCACGGGTGCAACGCGCTGCACCACGCCGTCCGCAGGGGACACACGAAGCTGGCACTCGAGCTGGTCGAAGTGGAGCCTGTCTTGTCGAGAGCCGTCAACGGGCGTAGCGAGTCACCTCTGTTCATCGCGGCGATGAGAAACTTCACGGAGCTGGCGGATAGACTGCTGGAGGTTCCTGATTCGGCTCACTCTGGAGCTTTCGGCTTCAATGTTCTCCATGCTGCTGTCAGAAGTGGAAATCTAGGTAACTGAATAGCACTAATAAGCATTGCATTGTGGTGAATCTTTTTACAAAATCTTGGCAGTGTTATGTACTACGTTCTTGCATCAATGCAATTATGCAATGTAGTAGAGTGCTTAACCTTTTTCTTTTTTGTCCCTTGATTTGCTTTATTTCAGCTATCGCTAAAAAGGTTATGGAGACACGTCCGTGGCTAGCCACAGAGGAGAACGAGAATAGGCACACTCCAGTGCACCTGGCTGCATATGACGGCGAGATTAACGCGCTAGCAGTATTGCTGGAGCATGATCCGTCTTTGGGGTACCTAACCTCCACAGACGGTGACACTCTTCTCTGTGTCGCAGCATCACAGGGCCATGGTGGTGTTGCTCGAGGGCTTCTTGAACACTGTCCAGATGCTCCCTACTGCGATGCAAGCAGCTCGACATGTCTTCACATTGCCGTGTTGTGTGGACATACAGAGTTTGTAAGATCTATCCTGGGGTTACAGCAGCTTGGCCACCTGATTAACATGCTAAATGGAAGCGGAGAAACTGCTCTGCATCTCGCTGTCAGAAACTGCAAGCCGGACATGGTTGCTGCTTTACAGCTTCACCAGGACATAGACGTAACGGTGCTTAACAGCGGCGGTGACCCGGCAAGCCGGGTGTTGCCTGATGCCGCCAATCACACCAAGGCTTTAATCTCGGTACGCTTTTTTTTTCTCTCACCGTAAATATATATTTTAGTAGCAAATATGTCCTTGCATTTATAATGGGATGTACAATTGTATGGTGCTCATGCCAATAAGGCAATAATAAACAGCCTACTTCATGTCAAATAAAAAAAAATAAACAGCCTAATTTGTTAGATTTAATTGGGCTTCGTCTAACCTTATTTTAATCAAATAAAAAAATCAAGGAAAAATATGTTTTAATTAAGGTTGGCCTAACCTTATCTTGATCTGACATATTTACCTCCCCTAATATTAGAAATAACGATAAGTCCCCTAAGGGCTTGTTTGGCTATTCGTATTCACCTCAATTCACATGTGTTGGAGTGGATTAGGGTAAAAATTAGTTCATTTTTCACCCCAATCCAACCTAATATATGTGGTTTGAGGTGAATGCGAGTGTAGTCAAACAAGGACTAATGGACATCTAAATTAAACAATTATTACATTAAGGAAAAAGATAAACTCAAAGTACCCACTATGTTGGTTTCTATTTCGTGGGTTCTGACTATTCATGAGAAACAAACTAACTCGACCATTATTAAAAATAACAAAAAAAACTTCTGGATTTACTGATATTTGATATTATATAAAACAATAACCCAGAGTACCCTCTACATGTGCTTCTAGATTATAGTAGGTTCTGCAAGTTTTCATATATGGAAACAAAATTTCATATCTTGGGCACTACAATGCAAGCTAGAGTGTGCCTATATGTGCTATTAAAATTACAAAGAAAACAATCTATGATCTAGAATCCATGCCATCTTAATATTAGTAATTGGAGGCATCTAAGAGCGCCTCCATGTTAATCCTCACAAGATGCTAAGGAAAAACAACTAGGAATTCTCACAAAAATGAAAACCATCTCGCCTTTAATGTAGTAGTCTCCAATCATCATCACCTATAACAGTTACTGGATCTATTCTATTTTTCTAAAATATTACCCATCTTTTGCTATTACGAAAAATACATAATCTAACATCCTGAATTTGAATCTAAATTACCCATCTATAGCATTATAATAGATAATGCAAAGTAACCGCCTAAATTTCATTTTAAATTACACACATCTACCATTATGAAAGATAATATAAAATAACCCCTTTAATTTGTATCCAAATTATCCATCTCTACTGTTATAAGATTTTAAACCAAAATATCCCTCAAATTTTTGTCTAGATACTAATATATAACCTATTATGGAAAATTTTCAATAAACATAAAGTATGACATATATGGTTCTAAATTACACATTTATTCTACTCTTAAATTAAAATTAAGCATAAATGCTATGTGCCAACATTTTTTAAGGGCTGCAATACAGGCTCAAATGACTGTTTATGACATCGCAGCAACCAAGAGTGTAGTTAGAACATAAAATCTAATAAAATACAAAAGGGAAATTCTAAATAAAAATGCAGTCAGCACTAGAGTTTTGGGTTAACATATGGATAAAAAATAATTGCAGACAACTAATAAGATCAAAAGTTAAAAGCTAAAATATAGATTCATCATGTCATAGAAAATAATGCAACAAGAACTAATATAACTTAATGCATATGAAAACCCCATATAGGTGCAATTCAAAGTATGACAATATGTATCCTAATATTACTAACTTGAGGATCTACACATAGCATCCATATTAATTCTTACAAGATGCATTAGCAAAAGAATAAATCCTACAAATTATCATAATAATAAAAAAACATGTGGCAGTTAGTTCGTCAACTCTAATCATCATAGAGAATAATAACTATAGGCTATATTCTATTTTCTAAAAATGAACCGCTTTTGGCATTTAAAAAAGGGAATAAATAACCCCCTAAATCTACATCTAAACTATTAACCTTTACCATCTTGAAAGATATTTTAATTAATATCTTCCCTAAATTTTCTTTTAGATTACCTGACTCTACCATTATGGAAGATAGCACAAAGTGACCCCTTTAATTGCATCTAAATTTGCCGTATTTGCCTCTATCAAATAGAAACTAAAACTTCCCTCGAATCTAAATCTAAATTACTGGTATAAGCTATTATGAGAAAGAATTAAATAACCATAAACTATACTATAATTATGGTTCTAATTACTTGGGTTCTACTACTGTTAAATTCAAAGTAGACATAGATGCTATGTGTCACCATTTATACCAAGTATACATGGATACATTACTGATAAATATATATTTTTGTAGTTTATCGATCATGAAAATAAAATGTTCCCTTAACAAACCACATATAAATGACACCGATAATTCATTTTTAAATTATATTGAAACTCTATGGCACTTAATTTTATAAGTTGCTAGCTAGTTTTTAAAAGGACAAGTTACTTTATATAAGTTTATACTTTTCGACAAAATCCTTATGACATATTGTGCAGGTAGTTTCATTGAAGCACTCTATTTTTTATAAAACAATACCTATATATTTTAAAATACTACACATATAATTTTATATCAACTCCCGCAACTTTTTAGAACACTTAAAAAATTGCTAGCATATACAGGAGCAGGAGCAGGAGTCGAACCGACCAGTTAGATTTAATTTATTCGTTATATTCGATCAAACGTTTCCTAACAAGTAGTAGCATTCTTATATTTGCTATATTTTAGACGACGGCACATCAAACAGCTACGGCCGCCGTTAATTCGACAGGAGCTGCCATAACCACACCCTCCGATGGAGCAACCATGATGAATTCATCATCAGGAGCTCCCACTACTCCACCACCATCAGTATCACTGGCAATCCACCAACGTCTCCTGGGAGCAGCCGTGTGCGGCAACTCCGCGGAAATGAAGCACATGGCCCTGCAGACCCCGGGGGTGCTGCTGGGAACAACTCCTCAGGGGAACACCTGCCTCCACATCGCCTGCATCCATGGCCACGAGAGGTTCTGCAGGGACGTCCTGGCGCTGACGACCAACCAGCAGTCTCCGGCCCCGGCGGCGCCTCTTCTCGGCGCCGTCAACGCCGACGGCGAGACACCGCTGCTCGCCGCCGTGGCCAGCGGCCACGTCTCCCTGGCCTCGTTCATCCTCGGGCGCTGCCGTGACGAGCAGCTGAGCGAGGCGATCCTGGCGCAGGACAAGCGCGGGTTCAACGCGCTGCACCACGCCATCCGCAGCGGGCACCGGAAGCTCGCCCTCCAGCTAATCGACACGGAGCCCGGCTTGTCGAAAGCTGTGAACAAGTACGACGAGTCGCCCATGTTCATCGCGGTGATGAGGAACTACGCGGAGGTCTCCGAGAAACTGCTGGAGATCCCTGATTCGGCTCACGGGGGAGCGTTTGGCTACAATGCTCTGCATGCTGCCGTCAGAAGTGGCAATACAGGTATGCATGTCTTCTCTTCTTTTTATAAAAGAAGAATGTATGATGATGCCATGCATGGCTGTTAACCATGCATGTCCGGCCACGTACGATTTGGTTTCTCAGTTGTCGCGAAAAGGATCATGGAGACACGTCCCGGGCTGGCCAGAGAAGAAGACGAGCACAAGACGACTCCAATGCACATGGCTGTGCACTGGGACAAGATTGACGTGCTGAGAGTGCTGCTGGAGCATGATTGGTCCTTAGGGTACGTACTCGACTCCGAAGGTCGCCCTATTCTTTCAGCTACGAGTCGAGGATACGTTGGTGCTGCCCGAGAGCTTCTCAAGCATTGCCCAGATGCTCCCTACGCCCTTGCAAATGGCACAACGACATGCCTTCACCAAGCCGTTCAGGGTGGTCACATGGAGCTTCTGCAATTCTTCCTGGGGTCAAAGCATCTTAGGAAGCTAGTCAACATGCGAGACTACGGGAATGAGACTCCTCTGCACGACGCCGTCCGAAAGTGCAATCCCAAGATAGTCAATGCTTTGCTGCAACACCCGGACACCGACGTCACAGTGCTCAACATCAGGGGTAACCCGGCTACCTGGCTACTATCTCCTTTGACCAACCACGCCAAGACTTTAAACTGGGTACGCTTAATTATTTTCTCTTGGACTTGCATTGTTTTCCGGTCCCCTTGACTATAGCTCCCTATATAATACATCAGTCCGATCCCTTGACGACGTATATATTCATTACATACAAATACAATACAATAATATCAGCCTAAATATATGTTTTAAGTTCTCATCATATTATAAATCTATGTTTTCGATTTTAAATTATCTCGAATGGATACATGACCTATATCAAAGTAGTAGTGCTCAATGTGATCGATCTAAAACTTTCTAATTGATTTGTTTTCGTTTGAGATAGTTTAGGTCGCCAAATATTTTATAAAAAGATTCATAGAAGTTGATACAAGGGATGTCATGGTATATTCACTCATAGGTGACTGTGATACTTGAGAGAGAGGTAAGATGACACAAGTTCATGTCCTAGAAAATGCATGCACATGTATTTCTTAGTGGTAGGAAACCCGCCTCTAGAAATGCTTGATATCGGTATACTAAATAGTCCTTCCCCATACCCCGCATAGAGCAGGAGCTCTCTGCACTGGGTACGCCCTTTATCGGTATACTAAGTAGTGGGTGCTAGTCCATGATTGTGGGTTGAAAGACAGCAACACTATGGGGCAGAGCAGTCTGATTTTCTTTCCTTGTTTTGTAATTTTTAACAATTTGCAAGATAGAGGGTGTTTATATCTTATGAGTATATTTGGACACATATGGACTTATACAACTACGAATGATTAAACGTTTACATATATTGCATAGCAGTCTGGAAATTTATCCTGTGCACATTAATAAACGATCCATACAAACTTTTTAGAGGGGAAAAAAACAAATGACCATGTTCAAATCAACAACCACCGCAAGATATGCACCATTAAATTGTTGAAATCAATGACAGATAGGTAAGCAACTAAAGATATATGGTTGTCAAAATGAATAAGTACTTTGTAGCCTTCTATTTTAAACAAGAGGATACTATTAAAACATTGTAACAGAAATATATCAGCACCTGAGAAAAACAGTTTGCTACCACTAACTAGCGGACACAATGGTAGAATATTGTCTTTTTTTAGTATTGTGCTAATGTGTGCTCCACACATACCTTTCTTTGAGACCTTGCAGAATGAAGTCTCCATGCTTATGCTGAAAGCTGATCCTGAAGCAGCAAATGATACTTATAACATTCATAAGCAAATCAAGGATGAAGTAACTTCTGAATCAAGGAGGGATATAAAGACATTGACTCAGACATATACAAGCAACACTTCTTTAGTGGCAATCCTCATTGCAACAATCACCTTTGCTGCTGCTTTCACCTTGCCTGGAGGATATAGCAATGATGCTGGAAGTGAGGGGCTACCCATCATGGCAAGAAAGATTGCATTCCAGGCATTCTTGATCTCTGATTCCTTGGCAATGTTCTCCTCGCTGGCTGTTGCTTTCATATCCTTAATAGCAAGATGGGAGGACTTTGAGTTTTTGCTTCATTACAGATCCTTGACTAAGAAACTTATGTGGATTAGCTACATAGCAACCACCACAGCATTTGCAACTGGTCTATACACAGTTTTAGCCCTCGCCTCCTATGGTTGGCTATAACAATTTGCCTTATGTCGGTTCTATTGCCCGTTCTTACGAAGCTACTAGGTGAATGGCCTGTCTTGAAGCTTAGAATTCATCTGGGCAAAACATTCAAGTCAGAGCTCCTTGATATGGTCTGATTTCATGAACTCATCTTATTTCTTCCAACTACTCTCTGTTTTACTATATTTAAAAAAATACTATTTATGCTTCATGTTGTTTGAATAAATTAAATGTCATTGTGATTTTGAATGACATGTAAACACTAAACTTTGTATTTTGATGTTTGCATACAAGGTAACCAGTGTAGCTCTGGCCTTTATCTGCAATGGATGTGCATAATAATTTTTTTCTATGTTGGTTCTACTACCCATTCTTACAAACCTACATGCAGTGGCAGACACAAACAAAAATCTGGGGAAGAGGGATTATCTTCAACCTCTAGCAGGGAGCAACGTCTTTAATCTCTTCTTCCTCTCTTCTACTCCTAAAAATTGATTGGTGGGGGCAAAGGGGTGGGGTGCGCATCTTCAAACTCTAGCAGGGCACAACATCTTTAATCTCTTCTTCCTGTTTTCCACTATTCCAAAAAAATTATTGGGATCACAAGGGGCTGCATGGCCAACCAACAAATGGTAGGGTGGGCTTGAGCCCCACTGATGGCCCCTTATCCTGCATGCAGTAGCAGGGGCAATGTTTTGGGGAAGATGAAAAGGGGAGCTCGATCGTCGGAACCTCGGATACGTGTGAAATGTATGTCTAGCTTCATAGCCATCACAAGGTGCATGCAAAATGGGGACATCATGCTTTTTTGGCGAACTAGATCACCATCTTCGTCAGGATATATGGAACAAATTTAAAGCGGAGAGTTCTAGGACTTGCAGTTATAGAGCGGGCTAGGAAAAAGCAAGCTTCACGGGTCATGAACCTCGAGCTGGGAGACGCAAATTCAAAATTCTTCCACCGTAGGATCAACGACCGTAGAAGAAACAACCATATCCAACGGTTGAAAAAGGGTCAAGGATGGGCTTTCAAACACGAGGACAAAGAAAAAGTAATTCGTGATCACTTTGCCGCTGTAATGGGGCGCCCCATAGAACGCACACTAGATCTCAATTGGGACAACCTTGACCAGCCTGCGCTCGACCTTCACTCACTCGACGATCCTTTCTCAGAGGACGAAATCAAAACTGCCATTTTCCAAATGCCAGCTGACAAAGCGCTAGGCCCGGACAGCTATACAGGTGCTTTTTTTAGAGCATGCTGGGATGTGATAAAAGGCGATTTTATAAAGGCGATGATTGCTTTCCACAATCTACGGATCTCGAGCCTACCACTTCTAAACTCGGCCAACATTGTGCTAATACCAATGAAAGAGGGCGTTGATTATGTGACAGACTATAGGCGGGCCATAAGCCTCATTCACTCATTTGCCAAAATCATTGCAAAAGCTCTGGCCCTAAGACTTGCTCCGTACATGAAGACCATAGTGCCACCTACACAGAGTGCATTTATTAAAAAGAGAAGCATCCATGACAATTTCATGGCTGTGCGAAACATAGCCAGAAGCTTCCATAGAAACAACATCCCTGCCCTCTTCATTAAACTGGACATCACTAAAGCGTTCGACTCAGTGAGATGTTTTGCGAACGCTTCTCCAGCAATTAGGCTTCCCTCCAAGATGGTGGGACTAGATTGCCTCACTCCTTGCCACCTCCACCTCATGGGTTTTGCTCAACGAAGTCCCCAGCACCCCTCTGAAGCACGGCAGAGGCCTACGGCAAGGTGACTGTCACACCCCAAAATTTCCGATTTTGGGTTGTGCATAGAAAACACTAAATAAAATGAATTATTTTAATATTTGGATAAAATTTACAAAGTTTAGTTTGAGCTAGTGCAAATTTAGTTTTAGGGAAAATGTGAATTGTCAAAGTTTTCTAATTTTCAAGGGCGTTTGGATGATGTGATGTTTGCTTGTTGCTTCTTTGTGTGTTGAGAGTGAGCAAAGTCTTTAAAATGCGTTAGTAGGTCAATTTTCCTTCTCCGGCACGTCTTTATCTTTTTCTACAATCAAATTCTTTGTTTCTCTGCTCAAGTTTCCGTTGGGAGGTTCCTAAAATCTTTTTTTAACGCAAATCACTCATTTCAGTTCCTCGTCCGTCAATCAATCTCTACAAACTTCTCGGGAATTTTTCCAGCTTTATCTGGAACTCGTTCATACTTGTCTGTGAGCATAATTTAATTTTTAGATGCTCCAAATTATCTTATCATGGGCTCCAAATACTTTATTTGGGTTTCTCATGTTCCATAATGTATATGGGAATTTTCCCTGAATTTTCTAGAATTATTTTATTCACAAAATTAATTAATTTCGAAAATAATAAATCTCTCATTTTTCCCAACGCTCAAAGCCCATGTACAATAATCCTAAAGGCCCATGCATTTATTTATTAATGGGCTTTAATGATTATTTATACCCATTAGTAAATGTGGAGGGTGCAATATCAATTAGTACCATATTGATAGTTGATGTAGATGTGGGGAGTTTTTCTCCCTATATATATCTACCAACCCACTGGGCAAAGCACACCAAAACTACCGTAAGGGGAGCCCCTAGTTTGAGAAATCCCTCGTATAGTAAATTTGATTTTTCTCCTCCTTCTCTCGCCGTCGCCGTCGCGCTGCCCGTTGCCGCCCCGTTGAGCTGTACGTCATAGTTCTTCTACTCATCGCTGGAACTCTTTGTCCATGAAGACACGCCGCCGCCGCTCACTAGCTGCTTCACCGCCGTTCGCTACACCGCTGCCGAGGTTCGAATCGAGGTGATGAATCCGTCGACGCTTCCCTTCATTCCTCTTTTTCCCCCATAGCTCACATAACACACGGTATTGCCGAGCTCTTGTAGGAAGCCGTCGTCCATCCGTCGAGCCCACTGCCGCTGTTGCCGTCTGCTGTTTCACCATAGTGGAGTATCTGTTGCCGCCCTCGCCGCTGCTCGTCCTTGGCACACCTCTGGCAAGTAAATCGCGCAGCCATCTGCTTGCCTCTGCCGCCGCTTTGCATCATCCTCTGACAGAGCCTCGCAGGTGAGTCCTACGCCGCTAATCGCCGTGGCCCACTACTGTCGATTCCTCACGGGCATCAATAATTCAATATCCATCCAAGCTTACAGGAGCACTAAGTCGTCTTCTTCAAAATCGAATGAGCCAGCTACTCTGCCAATCTCCTCATATTCAGATCTCATCATCACCAGCCGCTATGAAGGATGATGCAAGATCACGATGCATGTCTTCTGGACATCGAGCAGCAGCCGGCCATGCATGAACGAAGCCACACTAGGCATGCTATGCATATGTCCTGCCACCAAGTTTCCCGTCTTCCGACGCCACGGCGTCGACGTGCACGTTTTCACTGGCTGCCGATGCGTTTTTATGGCCGTGGAAGCCGCAGCCACTCTTGGATCTTCTCCGTGATGCCTCATGTACAGTACGTTGCAAAGCCGTCGTTGAGCTGTCCATCTTCCCCAAGATCAGTCGATGTCAATTTCGTCGCCATCGAGCGTTGTTAATTTCTACCATCGTCAATCGCCGGTGAGCTTTTCCGTCTGTTCCTTTTGCTCTCAGATATCCGCTCTCAGGTTCGCGTATACCTATATTGCCTCTGCTCCAAGTCGCTCTCGTAGCGTTAGTTTTGTAGCGGCGTGCTCTGGCGAGATAGTGGTAATGTTCTTCATATCACATATATATGACCTTACTAAGTTAAATATTAATTTGATTAAATGCATGTAATTAGCTTTCCAATTAAAAAGCAATGTAGGTGATACACTTGAGCATTTTATACATAAATATTAATGTTAATGATTTACTTAGTTTAAAACACGTGTCATATACAATTAGAGTAGATGCTCTCACATGTTTCTTTATTTTTGCCGAATAAAGTTTAAATGGATTAAATAATATGATACATGTTTATATAAATAAAATATGACTAGTTCTAACTTGATTTTGGATTAAAACATAAATTGACTAATCTGAATTAATGTCATTCATATGATTTTCTTAATTAGAATAAATCAAGCTGTGTTAGATTAGTGCCAACACGCTCTACGCAGTACTACCAATGTTTTCATGTCACATGTTTTTCTATATATAGTTGAATATTAAAATGACTAATATATATATGCAACCAATTTTATAATTAAAAACAACATAGCTAAATGTCGATCTTTCCTAAATAAACTCTAATTTGATTAATATTAATATATATGTTTGTAATTATAGTTTGGTTAGCTCAATCATGCGTCACGTATAATTTGAATAGATATTTTCACGTGTTATTTTATCTTCGCAAATTTAAAGTTTAACATGACTTAAATTAGACGGCCGTATTTATTAATAAAATATGACCGGTCATAACTCGACTTTTGAATTAAAAGATGATTTGACTAATCTAAACTAATAATTTTTCCATGGGTTTGTTAACTAAAATAAATTCAGCTTACGGTTGTTCCTTTTCTTTTATAGTATAATATAGAACTCCCGGTAGTCGTTTCTTTTTAACGGTAATTCCATTATTGACATTTCTTGCGTTGTCGAAACCACAACAACGAGACCTCCCTCCTAGTACGTTGTTTTAAAGCTGTTGCTATGATTGATGTATTGTTCTTAGTTTATTTTGCTTGCTTGCTTGTATGTTTCTTTGTGCTTGGTGTTTGCCACGAGTAGAAGAGAACAGTACGTAAGCAGTGGAGATCAGAAGTTGAGTGCACGAAGCTGCAGAATAGAAGATAAAGTTGAAGCTTCTCTAAGCAAGTTGCTTTGGATGTAAAGCAAGTTTAAGGTAAGTATAACATGGGATCATCCTTTTCCTATTCACTTTAATACATTAAATTCATGTTGCATGTGTCACCTTGATAGGAATTCCCTAGAAATTGAATTTTTACCTTGATACCTATGGGGTATTGCATTGGGTAGTATGATGCTAGTGCTCAACTACAACCATGATCTTGTAACTTGACTAATGGTATATGCAATAAACATTAAAAGATGCTTTTTAGCAACATGGAACAAGGGGGCTAGAGCATTGGGCTATTTTATGGTGCTCTAGATTCCCCTCCCTAAGGACTTATCTGTAAGTGATCATCCGGGACTTACAGTATAGCTGTGAGGGCTATATGGCTCTAACTTTAGCTCAGTATGAGGACCTTTTCTAGCTTGTTAGAGGTTACCTTTATGGCGCAAGAGGGGTGTGTTCCGGGTTGGATATAGTGCGGCCTCTATCTGTCAGTGTATAGGCTGCGCGTCATTGTGCCTGTCGGAAGGGGAGCCCTACATTCGTAGGCCACAGAAACCTAGCGGCCCTAATTTGTTAGACGAACCTTTGAAAGGCTTCATAGTGAACCCTGCCGACCTTCCTTGGTAGTGGGTCAAGAGGTTGGCCACCTCGGGCGAAAGGGTAAATCACGACTCACAGTGAAAGTGTACAACATCTGCAGATTGTAAAACTGGTATATCAGCCGTGCTCACGGTCACGAGCGGCCTTGGAACCCTTACGGAATAGATAATGAACACTGATGATACTGATGATAAAGATGCTCACTAATGATTACTGTTTATGCTATTCATTATTCATGTTTACCTGATCAATGTGTTTATGGGCTTGTGATGAACTTGTTGCCACCCAATTGCTAAAAGATCACTCATTAAAAGCTAACCGTAGTTAAACCAGTGTCAGCCTTCTGAGCCTCATGAACCCCATGTTATATTTGTTGAGTACGACATGTACTTACGCTTGCTTTATTTTTCACATATTTGGATAAAAATCCTGGATGGGTACCAAATTGCTAGAGTTTGCAGGAATTAGGCTTGTGATCAACCAGTCAGTTGTCCCTGTGGATTTTGGAGTCTTCGCCTGAAGTTTGGAGTTGTCTTTCCGCTGTCTATACTCTGAGGTTATAATCTTTATACTTATACGCTATGTATTTAAGCATTGTCTTTTGATATTACCCTTATTTGTAGCTGTATGTGAGATTTGACTTCCTGGGCTCACATATGATTTGTATATGGTTTTGTTCTTAAAACCGGGTGCTACATCGACCCCCTCTCACCGCTCTTATTTGTTATCGCCATTGACCCATTGTGACGCCTCCTGGACTTAGCAACAGAGAGCCATTCTAAGAAAGTTAAGGGGGACACACACACAACATTAGAACCTCCATGTACGCAGATGATACAGCCCTCTTCATCAATCCTCGAAAGAAAGTCATCTCCACCTTGGCAAATATTCTTACTTGATTCAGTGAGGCAACGGGTCTCCTAACAAACTTTCAGGAGTCCACAGTAGTCCCAATACGGTGCTCCATTGCTGACCTCCCAGCAACACGAGTGCACTTTGTGATCAAGTACCTGGGCTTACCTCTCACCGGCCACTACGCGATTACGGCGTGTGGACCTTCAATTCCTTGTCGATAAGGCAGTTAGCAAATTTATCTCTTGGAATGGAAAACACACAACTCCAGCAGGTTGACTCACGCTGATCAAATCGGTGCTCACGTCACAACCGGTTTACCTGCTCACAGCCCTGTAGGCACCCAAGGAGGTGCTAGATGAAATTGACAATAAGAGGAAACAATTTATGTGGGCCGGTTCTAAAGCTTTGACCGGTGGAAAATGCAAAGTTAATTGGAGCCGTGCAAGAAGGCCAACGTGTTCAGGAGGCCTGGGGATCCTACACTTGGGAAGGTTCACTACGGCGCTTAGGCTTCGATGGCTGTGGCATGAATGGAAGTCAAGCGATAAGCCCTGGGTGGGGGTCAGAAATCCCCTCTTGTTTGCAGCTGCAACAAAGATTACCATTGGGGATGGCAAGAAAACTTTCTTTTGGTATGGGGCCTGGAGTCAAGGACAAAGGCTAAAAGATATTGCGCCAAACCTCTTCAAAATTTCTAAAAGAAAAAATAGATCCCTTTATGTTGCCACTCAAAATCAAAACTGGATCAATGATCTTAACTTGCAGCACCGTGGCTTCAATGCACAACACTTTATCGAGTACGTGGCAATATGGCGTGTGGCAATATTGCAGCACCGCTGATGGTGAATATTCTGCAAACTCAGCTTACAGAGCCCAATTTTTAGGGTCAACAACAACCAATTTTGGCACACTCATTTGGAAGGTTTGGGAACCACCTAAATGCAAATTATTTGGATAGCTCGCCATCCAAAATAGACTTTGGACGGCAGATAGGCTCCAGGCGAGAGGTTGGCCCAACAACGTTGTTTGCCCCTCTGTCATAGAGAGCCAGAAACTGTCCTCCATCTTCTCGCTCATTGCAGATACTCCATGCGTATTCGGGAGGAACTTGCTACTTCGATAGGACTCAGTGGCCTCTTTTTTCCTTCCTGGTCGCAAACCGAATCACTTCATCAATGGTGGACCTCCCTATCAGCCGTACCTTGCCACTCCAGGAAAGGAATGCGTTCTATGATCATCTTAGTTCCATGGGAAATTTGGAATGAAAGAAATGCACGAATATTCAATCACAAAGAGTTACCTCATAATCAGCTACTTCAGAAAATAAAAGATGAAAGCGGGATGTGGATTATGGCTGGAGGGAAACATCTAGCAATTTTGATAGGCAGACACTGAGAGTTTTTCTTTTACACTCCTTTGTATAGTTTTTTGTACAATCTTGTTCTAGCCTGTCTTGGCTCACCTTCTTTTTAATACAACAGGCAGTCCTTCTGCCTTGTTCGTTTAAAAAAAGGAGCTATATATGGACTGCACCATGGGAGTGAACAATGTGGCTTGGCATCTCACATCTCAAACTTGATAAAAATATCCTTCAAAGAAAAATACTTGATCTCTCAGGGACAAACGGCACCATCCTTGGATTGCTTGACATTAGAGTTATAAACCTGAAGAACCCAGGTTCAGATTCGGCACCAGCAGGACCGACCCTGCCGAGACCGATCGCAGGTTCAGATTCGGCGGCCAGCAGGACCGACCGAGCCCAGGGTAAGATTGCCCCTCCTCATGACAACTGATAATTAAGCTTAGCATCTGACTACCCGAGGGCTAAGGCTACACGCCGTCCGCAGTTTTTTTTTGAAACTACAAGCGCCCGCTCATTCATTGTTCATACAGGGTTTAGCAAAATCACGAACCACAAGATTGTTTACAAAGTCTAGGAGGGTGTCGCTCCATATCACAGACTGGCACGGCACACGGGTCCCAACTCACACTAGAGCGAGCTAAATCGTGAGCACACGAGTTACAAGAGCGATTAGAATGGACGATCACGACCTCAATGAAGGACGAAGCAATCTCAGCTCGAGCTTCCCTGAAGAGCGAGCGGCCCACCTGGAGCTTGATCATAGTCACTGCTGGTTCAGAGAGCTCTTACCAGAGATAGGGAATCCGTCTCTAGGATGATCCGTGATAAACCATGTTGTATGGCTGCTTGTGAGGCTGCAATGCAGGCCTCTGATTCCGCACATAAGGCATCATGCACCGTGTACAGATTACTAAGCTTGGGCAGTTTCTGGAACAGATGTATAGGACCCCTTCAGCGACGCAAAGCAAACACACAACATTAAATTTTGCAGACGAAGATTGTCGCCAGAGGCCCATACTTTTTGCTTCTGGGCAAACACAGCTCTATGGGCCGAAGCAACTACAAAGAGTACGTGTCCCGCCCTGTTTCCTCATAGGCCTGTAAAATGATGGAAAATGGACGGGTTAATGGGCACCGCAAAAGCAGGCCCATTGGTTCATGTCACCTCACTATTCTTAACAGTGTATATCTCTCACAACTAAAAAGACTAAAGAGGAGACACCATTTTGGTGCGACAAAAACTTCTCCTCACCTTCCTGCCCTCCCTGTGCGATCCCGCGAGCGCTACGTCGGCCTGCCTGGCGTGCGATGGCTCACACTTGCTCGCTCAACGGAGGTAAAAACGGAAAGCCAACGCAATCACCACAACGAATTTTGCCTTTCTACGATCCCACTTCGCCAATGAATTTTGCCTTCCTACGATCCCACTTCCCCTTCGCCTGATCGGTCGCACTCCTCATGCGGTGGATTTGGCCTTCTACTGACGTTGCCCTCGCCCTCGCCCTCGCCCTCGCGCGTCGGGGAAGATGGCGGCCCTGGAGGTCGAGGTCGAGGGCCTTGAGGATGAGCGAGGCAGAGTCACGGGGATCAATGGCGATGGTGCGGTCAGCCTCGTTGATGGCCGCACGGGCGACCTAGCCGGGGGGCTTGAGGGCCGCAGGGAGCACCGGCTCCGCCGCGCCCTCTCCTTCGATGAGGCGGGGACCCCGTGCCCAGGGAGGTCATGGTGGAGGTGCTGCTCTGGCTCAGGCCCCGCAGGGTCATGGCTGCAGCGGGGTCAGATGCGACTGGCAGGACTGCGCCGCCCAAGTCTGGGGGGCAACCGAGGAGTTTCGCAGCCGCGTCCTCACCTTCTCAGCGCGCTGCTCTTGTGGGGATGGGCGGCGATGAGCCGCTGTTGCTGCGGCAGCGGAGGCGAGGGTTGGTTTGTTGCAGAGGTATATGCTGCTAATTCACGATTGAGAAAATTGCAGCACCCATGATAATTTTTTCTTCTTTGTTGTGCCTGAGAATTTGGGATATGTCCAGCAGGCCGTGGTGCTCGCCGAGGACAATAAGTACCCCATCGCCGACCATATGAGCGGCGTCTTAGTTTGGAGACGGCGTCTTAGTGTGGAGATGCTCATGGATGAGACGAGCGCCGCTTGAGCTGCCCATCCTTGCAACGCTCTGCGTTGTGAAGTTTAAGATCAGGCTGGCTAACTTCAACTGATTTGGGTTGGCTAACTTAAGTGGAGATGCTTGCCTTATGGAGAAGAACATTCGGAGGCACTGATTTTTTGCTTGAGGGTGATAAATTCTATCAAGAAGAACACTGGGAGGCACTGCTACTGGGTCAAACTTAGAATTATTATTATGGGGGCCCTGAGGGATGAGAATCTATTACTCCAGAATATGCATGTCATTGTGATGAAATAATCTGAGTACATAGATAGGCCAAGACAGTTGCATCCATGTACTGTACTGCTGGTCTCTGTACATCATGCTGCAGACCAACCAAATTCAACATAAATAAGGTGCAAGCTTCTCAAACTTTTTCAGAATGAGATGTATGGGTTTCAACTAGATGCTCTTCTACTTTGTTGTCTAGGGAGAGGATAAATTTTTGAAGGAACTTGCAACATTTCTGTTACTGTTTTAAAATTAAGTGGTTGCTCCATCTCTTCCGTTTGGTGTTTGTAGCTAAAGAAAGCGTGAATCTCTTCTTTCAAAAGGTGGTTGAAAGTAGGGAATTTTCCAGCAGTGTGCTAAAGAGCCTGAAAATGAAAGGTGTATCCTTTTCTCATCACTGATTTTGTTCATTACATATATGGCTGATGGTAGTTTAATCACTATACACAGAGTCTGTATCTATTTGTTGATGGTTATTCTCCGGCTTATATATATCACATGTTCAGCTTATTTAGTGTGTGAATGGTTGCGGCAGCTTATCTCTGCATGATTTATGCAAATAATATAGTTGTGTCATTCTACTTTTTGCCCAAATGGCCAAACTAGATTATTGCTGCCATGTTCATTCTGCATCAACTAATAAACTACTAGGTTACTATTGGCATGTATACATTGCCCAGTGATATGACGTAGTTTCTCAGTTTCTGCATTGCCAATAAAAAAAATAGAACTGATAAACACAATTTCTGTCGTGACAGATTTATATTGGATCCACCGAAAATTTTCACACTGATTTTTTTTTGAAGGTTCACATTGAAAATTTGTCATGCCATGTACAATCCACACTGAAAATTTTCGATCCTGGGTTACTGTTGACAGTTTAGTTTCATTTGCCACCGAATGACCCTCCATATTGGCTCCGCTATGATGATTATGTTCTCCCTTTTTTTAGCCGGTCTGCATTTCTGTGAGCGATTAATGTGCCAAGTTGAGTAGAGCGATTATAACATGTTCTTTACATGTACGGAAAAGAGATCCTATAGGTGAATATAAAGTGATGTCTCTCCTGTTAAAAGAAAATGATGTCTCTCTTGTTAACTTATATGCAGTTAAGAGATACTTATGTTGGGAGAAGCAAAAGCTGGGCCGGTTTAAAAATGCTCTATAATCTTAGCCGTGCTGCACCTTTTTTTAATCTAAACATAGGAATGATCGCACATAGGCAGTCACCTCATTCCTGTCTTCATCTATGTTTTGTGTTTACATTCACATTCCATAGTACTAGAATAGGTATAATCATTTTCACAGATACTTGATAAGTTCTATATGCCCTCGATGCAAGGACGTTGTGTCAAGACTCTGTTTTTGACAATGCATATTAGACTTAAAAATATTTTTGATAACAATAAGTGACTAATATTATTGTTCCTTCATTTCTTCTAGATGTTCCTTCATTTCTTCCAGATCCTATTCAATTGGAAGAGGTAGTGAGAGAGCAGATTGCAGGGGTCGAGGATCCTGAATGCTCTTCAGCTTTTGTGAAATTTTGTACTCACTTATCACTGCTCTTGTTTGCCGCGGCAATTTGGTGGCTGCAGAAGGATTCAGTGAGGAGTCCCTTTTTCAGTCCATTGAATTCACTGTCATGTGACGAAATACCACCATAGTTTGGTAGTTTTGTTGTTTTCATGTGTATCCCACAAGATTTATGGATGGCATCTTTATTGAGATATCTGTTCATCTCCATGGTTTCTAAATAACATGTCAACATCCTGTTTGGTTATTAATTCAAGAAAATGACTTGGTTCTGAATCTCTGAATTATACCTTGCGATTTATGCCTTATTTTTCTCCCTGTGGCAAATATGGCCTGATAAGCTTCTCTTGATTGTTGCAGATATCTGAGGGTTTGCTTGACAAGTATGGCCCTGATAGGAGCCCAGCTGGAGCTGCGAGCTAGCAGTTGCCCTGCCCAGGACTAGGAGGCGTTAGCACGAATCCAGCAGCGGCGGCTCCCGGCTATGGTTCTCGGTGCTTGGACTGATGACCTGTAATCCCATCCCAAATTCTTCTTTCAAATGACCCTAGGAAGTAATGAAGCATGTGAATTGTAGTCCAATAGTCTCCCTTATTTTTTTTCTAGCATTTTTTTTAAGACTCCTAAAAATATATGGCTTACTGTTCCATCACTCAATTATACATATGTAACATTTGTAAATTTTAATTGTTCCACAACACATTCGTGAGTTTTCTTTCTATCGCTGTCCAACATCTTTGTTCATAGAGCAACAAGTATTTTTTTTACTTAAAATACGTCTGAACCACAAATTATGTAAAGAAAGCAACATGTTTCTGTTGAACACATTTTCCATCTTTTTCGAACTATTGATATTAATGGTGACAAAATCAGCAACTGGCCATGTGTTCATTTATGTGAAGATATATCCAAGAAAGCTATTGAGGAGTTTTGCTTTAAGCTAGCTCAAATGTCTAGCATTACTGGAGTGGTAATATGCCTTCCATCATACTTTTTCACCGTCTCTAGGTCGAAACTGTCTTGTCTACCATTTTCACTTTAATTTCAGGACTTCGCCAATTTGAAGCTCCCAATATTCACTGCTCGTCCAGATCAAGTTGAACTTGGTATTCGTATATGCTATCTGGAAGCACAGAACAAGCTGAGAGATCAGAAGATTGACTTACTGCTTGCTATTCTGCCGGATGAAAATGGCGGTTTATATGGTAGTGTAGTGTTTATGACGGAAATATTAAAAGGATCTGTGAGACAGATATCGGTCTCGTGTCACATATGCTTGGAGTGTTATTCTAATCACATAATGCTGTAGATAAAGAATCTGTAAACACAAGTATATACCGCATGTCTTGCTCATATGCAACTATTTCCCCAAAGTACTTTGTTTTTGCTGGTACTTAACATTTGATTAACACAACATATATGTGTGCCATATGTGTTACTCTACTTCCCAGTGAGAATGTTACTATATTTCTTCTATTCTACTACTTTCTAATGGTTACAATAGTATTATGAAGCATCACATGGACCTAAGATTATGTGTAAGCACATTTTTATAATTAATTACTATCGTGCTATATTACATTGTCTTATTTGTTGTTCTTCTAATTATATAAAATAAACCAAGTTATACTAATCCTGACTCTCGATATCCTTCTCTTCCAGAAAATGCATGCTTTAACAAAAATACCAGAATACCATAAAAAATACAGTACAAAAGAAATGGCTGTTGCGATTGGTGTATGTGAGAATATGGAATACAACTTAGCACAGTGCAGATACGTAAGTCGCTTGCTCCTGCTTTTATTACGTGTTTCCTATATGTTATTCTAATCACTACTATGTTTGTAGTTTATTTTGCCATGGCTACATGTTGGAAAATATATGCTTTATATTTTCAACTAGAAGAAGAAGACACTTATCATGATTGACTCTAGACCTGTTGAAAAATGGTGTAAAGACACACCAGCACTGATGTATGCTAGGCAAACTCTTGGATTTAACTTGCAGTACATGGCCGCAGTGAATGTACATATTCCTGAATGGAACGAGGATATCTTCAAATGGAAATTTATCTGTGAAAAAAACATTGCAGATGACATAGATGGGTAACTAACTCAAAGTCACCGTTGCTTGCAATAATAATACCTATGATTTAACTATTTCTATATATTGTTGATGGTCAATCTTACCACAGACACTCAAGTGGATACTATATTCTACAGTATATGTCTACGTGGAATAGATCTAAAGCCACACATATTTATATGGTGAGTATAATATACTTCGTTTTAAGGTTTTGTGAGATATTTTTAAGACACACAGTATTACCCATGTGACAAGCACTAATATTTACATATATACTCGAACCTGTGTACAAGATGGTATGGATATGCGGCGGAACTTATTCGTGGAAATATTGGTGCACAAAAGAAATGGATATCGAAGATTTCTTCCCGTCGATATAAAACATTATCTTAGTCGCATCACGGAAAGGTCTATACAGTAGAGTTTGTGTGCCTACGACGTCATGCTCTCCGTGACTATGTTAATTTTATGAACTTTGCTTTTTTAGATTAAATGTCTCTTTAATGTCGGTATTTATTTTCACAGTATTATTATCTTATCGTGCGATCTGCGTGTTTTTAGTATAAAAGTTTAGCTGTCCCGTAGTAATGCACGGACATGCTACCTAGTTCGAGTAAAATGTATAGGGCAATTTTGGACGAAGTTGACACCGAAGATGGCACTACGTAAAAAACTATTTGTAGCAACGGGAATTTTTTGTAGGGGCGGCTGGTGATGGAGCCGCCCCTACAGTGGCGTGCTCGGGAGCCCAGAGACCAGCCGCCCCTACAAATAGAACAGCAGGGGCGGCTGGTCATACGAGCCGCCCCTACAAATGGGTCAGATTTGTAGGGGTGGCTCACTCACCAACCGCCCCCGGTATTGCTATTTGTAGGGGCGGCTGGTGATTGAGCCGCCCCTACAAATGCCCGCATATAAATACCTCCGATTTGTAGGGGCGGCTCTATCACCAACCGCCCCTACAAATGACCCACATATAAAGCAACTGTAGCACCTTCTTCCTTCTCGTGTCACTCACTCCAACCCGTGAAAGAAAGGTGTGGAGACCTTGGGCACCTCCCAAAAATTGCTCAACAAAGGGGGGAAAGTTTTGGTCTCAAATCCTTTGGTGGAGAGGTTGTAAACGGTAAGAAAATGTTATTCCATACTTTTTTTTGAAGTTTTAATGGTTGGTTAGTGAGTAATTAGAGTTTTGCTTTTCTCTCTCTTCTATGGTGCTTAAGCTACTTATGAAGCAAATTAGACCCAAGTTTTGAATGTACTAGGGTAAATTAGGGAGGGGAACAAGATCATACCCTTATTTGGTCTATGTTTCTTAATTTTAGCGAACAATTAGTTAGTTTTATGGATGTTTCATGTGCATGTTGATCTAGATCTAGGGTTTGGTTTTTTTATTAATTTTGGTTTTGTAAATTTGTGTTTGATGAAATTAGACTAGGGTTTGCATGAAAGATATTGGGTAAAATATAATTGTTGCTAATTATTGTCTTTGAAATTGTTTATTGTAATCAACAAATATGTATTTTAATTATTTATGGATAAATGGGCCATTAATTAATTTTCTTCTACCATGGTGTGTTTGTATGCTTCATGTAATTATATTTGATTTATATTCATATATAACTGAAGTATATACAATTATTCTCAAGTAATTATTAATTTGATTTATTTTTATATATATCTGAATAAGTAGTCCTTTATGTTTGTTTTGTTGTTGTTGTAAAAGATGGAGTACAAGAACTCTTGGATGTATGGTTCGTTAAGGTTCAAGCCAGGTTTCCATAAAGAGGTGGATAAATTTATTGTGGCCGCAAAGAAGCATGCAACGATATTGACAGATAATAAGGATACAATTATTTGTCCCTGTAAAGATTGCAAGAACCGTATGGCATGGACAGATGTGACTATCATCAGATCACATTTGATTATGCGAGGATTTGTTGAGGACTACATAGTGTGGATTCATCATGGTGAAACGGTTATTGTTAACGACGAGGATGAGGAGGATTACGACGATGAAACCATAGAATCCCTGTCCTAATATTCAGTAGAGCTTGATGCACGAATGGATTCAGAGTTTGGCAATGAACAAGGTGGTGATGCTGGTAGTTGGGATGGTAATGACGAAGGTGGTGCCAATAATGATGGTGGGGCACGTGTCGGGGATGAAGATGATTTGGAGGACATGATTCGAGCCCTTGGACCAGAGATTTTACTAAATAACACAAAAGGTCTAGAAAATTTGGAAAGGGTAATAAAAGCATCGAAGGAGATTGTGTATGGTGTTGAAAAGGGTTGTCCGACACATTGGACATCGCTACGTTTTGTGCTTGAGCTACTCATCCTGAAGACTAAGTACGGCTGGTCAGACTGTAGTTTCAATGATCTATTGCATCTCCTATCATGGGTGCTGCCACAACCAAACTCAGTTCCCACCAACACATACCAAGCGAAGAAGGTCATAAGTCCATTGACAATGGGGGTTGAAAAAATCCATGCATGCCCCAACCACTGTATACTATTTCGCGGCGAAACATTCAAGTCACTAGATAAATGTCCCCGGTGTGAGGCCAGCCGGTACAAGAATAATGACCTTTACGGTGGGGACGAAGCCTCCACGGGGAAAAAGAGGAATAAGAAGGGTAAAAAAAGGTGGTACAAGAATCTCAGCCCCCAAAGGACACTCCATTAGGCAACGATGCAAAGTAGAGAAGAATTCCTGCCTTGGTAATGTGGTACCTGCCAGTGACTGACCGCTTGAGACGTATCTTCCTAAACCCTAAAGAAGCTGCACTCATGACATGGTGGGATGATGAGCGCAAGGTGGATGATGATAAGATTGCACACCCGCTTGATTGTAGTCAGTGGCAAAGGTTCGATGAGAAGCACACAGAATTCAGCGATGACCCAAGGAATGTACGGTTTGGCTTGAGCACCGATGGAATGAATCCCTTCAATGAGAGGATAAGCGACCATAGCACTTGGCCAGTGATCTTGACGATGTATAACATCCCAACATGGTTGTGTCAGAAGAGAAAGTACCTTCTCCTCACTATTCTTATTTCTGGCCCTAAACAGTCAGGCATTGATATAGACGTGTTCCTCGAGCCTTTGATGCAAGAAATGGAGAGGCTATGGAGGCATGGGGAGCCGATGTATGATGCGTTCCGAAAGGAGAACTTCATATGTAGAGCAATAATATTTGTTACTATCAATGATTACCCCGCGCTGTTTACTTTGTCTGGATAGATCAAAGGGAAGACGGGATGCTTGATTTGCTTGGATGGTACTACATGGGTGTACCTGGATGCATCCAAGAAGATGGTTTACCTAAGGAACCAACGCTTCATAAAGACAAGTCACAAGTACCGCAGCAAATTGTTCTTTAGATTTTATGACAACACCCCGGAGATTGAACCCCCTCTGGAGAGACGTCATAACGGAGAACACATGTACAGAATGGTAAAAACATATGCGTCGTCTATGGAAAGAAGAATTCGGATGGGACGAACAGAGATAGAAGCACACCTCCTGTCGAAGGCGTACCTTTCAAGAAACAATCGATCTTCTTTTAGTATCTGTCTTATTGGCCAGACTTGGAGGTCCCCCATGCCATTGATGCTATGCACGTGCAGAAGAATGTCTTTGAGAGTCTCATTGCTACCTTGATGGACACAGGCAAGTCAAAGGATGGTCTGAAAGCAGGGAAAGACATGGTGCAGCTAAACGTGATGCCACAGCTTCACCCATGGGACAGACAAGCTTAATATATATAGAATAAACCTCATTACTAAATAAATAAGGTAAAAAGTACTTTCTCCAGTTCAACGTATAGGTTGTATTAGTTAGGATTAAAAGAGGTGCAAATTTCAAAAAAAAAATTAACTAAAACCATTACTCAAATTTGATATAAATTTCATAAACTGATTATATCTTGCAACAGAGTGTACTTCAAAGATTTTTCCAAATGTTAATGTGCCTTGTAAAAATAAATGGAGGACACGGAATACAATGACAATAATACATTGCAAATGGCTAATATGTCATGGAATCCCCTAACGCCAAAGTCGCGTATTTAGATTCAAAATAAGATTTCTATTTTACTTGCGTATATGTGAGCGTTATGTATGTACTGTGATTCACAATTAATATAAGAGAAAAGTAGAATTTTTCTGATCCTTTAGGTCCTGTTTGGCAATAAGGTATTATTTCTCGTGTGCAAACCATTTTGGCTTGTAATTTGTTGTGCACAAGAATACTACTGTTTTATTTTACACTTGGAAACTGTTCTTTGGATAAAAGGCTTCCGCCTGCATCTGTTAGGCAGTGCTTGCTCTCCTGCCCATGCTCCCATGTGTTTTTCTCTGCTATGCGATGCATGTGTTGTGCTTGTATCCACATATACTGCATGCTGCCGTGGTAGACATGTCACTGCTGTCACTGTCACCCATCATAATTCTAAAAAATATTATACTAATGTTTACAGATGGATCAAGGCCATCATAGAACTAGGCATCACAGTAGGTATGTCATTGCTTAAGTTCAAAAATAAGATAGTTACATGCCATCACCCATTCAGGAAATACAGTCACAAAGTTGCTTCAGACCAAAAGACCCTCAAATCAGTTCATAACTGATGCAATTTTGAACCACCAAGTTTGGATATAGGTATAAACACAACTTTGCAGCCACTAACCGGCAGCACAGAGTTATAAATATGAGTGTGAAGCATTGTTAAAAATTACAAACAAATAAACACTTTCAGAGAGATTCCATTACATGCATATAAGACTAAATGGATGGCCAATAGATTTTTGAAATTGAAAATAAGCAAACTTACATGTGTTTGATTGTGTTCCAAGCTTATTCACTTCTTTAGTCAGCCACAAAGCACGAAGTCTTGTTTCAAAGCCTAGAAATATCTCTTCGTTCATGTTAAAAACCTCGGAAGCAAGGATCTTTACATCATCAGACTGATCAACCATGTCCTTTAACACGGGCAACTGCTCCAGTACTCCTCTTTTTAAAAATTGTACGCATCTCAAAGCAGTCTATTAAACTAATTAAATATTTTCTTAATATTTTTTTGTTTCGATAACGCTTGGCCAGCCCGTTCAACCCAGTCCTGAGTCCAGCCCTAACCCAAAGCTAAAGTCAGGTCCCCATCCCGTCTGTTCCGTGCTTCTCCGTTTACACGTGGATTCGTTGAAGGAGATGACTACGATGAGCGGACTCGACGGCAAACTCCTCCAATTCCTCCGTCTGTGATCCTCGCAACTCGTGTACAGATCCTAAGAGGCAACTTATTTGCATGTTGAGGAAGTGAGCGAGATTTGGCCCCACGCAAATGATCGCCATACCAGAATTGCCAGCACATGTTCATGTTCGTTAGTCAGGCATAAAAAAATTTCTTAATGCAGTGCAATTGCCTGAAAGAGGCATACAATCTGTCGAATATACGCAATCCTTTAACATTCAGAAATGTGTACTGAACTGAATAAGTGTAAGCTGACACTATTAGAGATTCGATTAAGTGTTAATATTTAATATAATGTTTAAGCGGAGACCAAAAATGCAAATGTAGTTTTGGAAGCCTGAACTCTCAGGTGCCGCCAGTTAGAAGACGGCACCCCGGTCAAGGACGACGAGGATGGAGGCATCGGACCTCCTCACGCCAAATCGAACGGCGCCTTCGGAGCTCCTTGCCGGCTGCTAGCACACGACGAAATGGGGTCACCCTAAAAAATTGCTCTTTTTGACATAGGGTTAAAAAGATTTGATTATTGCATTTTGTGCCACGAAAACATAGGAAAAAAATATTTTTTATTAAATTAAAATTCATTATAGGATGTAGCAACACTGTTGTGCATACATGCTGGTGCATTTAATTTATTGAGGTGAGTGGTTTTGACCAAAATTCAAAATGATTCAAATGGATTTGAAAAACATTTGAAATAAAAGAAAAAGAGAAAACTCTCTCTCTCTTCCTTTCATGCTTTTGGCCTGAGTGGCCCTCGGTCTCCCTCTTTTCCTCTTCCACGGCCCGCTCCGCTCTCCCTCTCCCGCGGCCCATTCCAGCAGGCGGCCCAGCACCGCGTCGCCCGTGCGCGCCTCTCCCCCGCGCCTCCGCTTGTGGGCCGGCCCGCAAGCCAGCCGAAGGGCCACGTCCCCACCCCTCTCTCCGCGCCCTGTGTCACTGTCAGCCCGGCCCCACGTGTCAGTGTCTTCTTCTACCTCGCCATCGTGTCCATCACAGACTCCGCCGCCGCCGGGGCTCCGTCGCCGCCCCATCCTTGCCGTTTGCCGTGTTCTCCACGCCACCCGCCCCCTTAAATAGTAGCCGAGCTCGCGCCGCCCCGTTCCCAACCCTTATCGCAAGCTATCGCCTCGCCCCAAGCCACAGCGCCGCTCTCCGTCGCTCTGCACTCCGGTAAGCCACCTAGCCGACATCGCCATTTCCTTCTCTATCTCCCGATGTCTTTGGTTCGTCCCGCCATAGCCCGTAGGCCTAGATGCAACTAAGCCGACGAGCTTGCTTGATTTCTGGCTCGCCGCGCTCGGTCCTGTTCCGGTCGGCCGGCCACGCCATCCCCCTCCCATCTGTCCAATCTGAGATCAAGGGTCAGGATTAGAACATATCGATTCGCCTAGCAAGTTTGTAAAAGAGCCCCCGCAAGATTTTAAGTTCTAACCCGCCGTCCCTGCACTTTTGCTAAAGAGACCCTCGGCTTTTGAATAATCTAACCCGCAGTCCATAGCAACTTTCCAGAAAACGTTTTCTTCTTTTGAAAACGTAATTTCTTCGGTTAGATCCAAAATACGCTTTCATCTATTTACAGTTTTGCCACTAATCTTGTTTTACCCATAAAATCTCCGTTTTAACTCCGATTTGATCCGTTCAAGTTGTGTTAAATTCGTAATTGAGTAATCTACATGTTCAAGCTACTGTTAAATATATTTTCAACTTTTGAAATTTGAGGTTAGGTTTAATCTATTATTTTATTAAAGAAAATCTTGTTTAATTCATAACTTCTTCGTTATAGCTCCGATTTTCGTGATCTTCGCGTCTGTGTGTTCGTAGTGAGACGTAGATTCTTTTTACAAACTTTTTATCTTGATTCTATGGTTGGTGTACTGTTTTAATTTTGTTCTATTATTTGCCACGTGTATGATTGCATGGATGCTTGTGTGGTGCTTTATGATCACGTCTAGTCGGTGAGAAGTACATTGGTGAAATAGAAGAAGTTGGTGATCCAGAAGAACTCCTTTGGAGGTTACAATTCAATAGAAGAAGGATCTGAGTTTAAGGCAAATATAGCATGGGATCATCCTTGTTGTCCTATACACCTTTAATAATTTAATCATATGCATGTGTCTACCTTGGCAACTGTAGTAATTTTTCTAGCTATTTAATATCCTGGATTCCTTGTTATCTATTGGGTATGTATTGGGTAGTATGATGCTAGTGCTCAACTAAAGTCATTATCTTGTAACTTGACTAATGGTATATGCAATAAACACTAAAAGATGCTTTTTAACAACATAGAACAAGGGGCTAGAGCATTGAGCTATTTTTATGGTGCTCTAAATTCCTCTCCCTAAGGACTTATCTATAAGTGATCATCCGGGACTTACAGTACAACTGTGAGGGCTACATGGCTCTGGCTTTAGTCTAGTATGAAGAGCTTTTTTAGCTTGTTAGTGGTTACCTTTATGGCGCAAGAGGGGCTCTGACAGGTATGACCTTTGCCTGCCAGGTTGAGTGCATTCTGGTTCTTGACCTTCTGTCAGTCCATTCTTGGAGGGGAGTTCATGCTTATTGATGGGGAAACCTTAGCGGCCCTAACTTGTTAGACGAACCTTTGAAACGCTTCATTATGAACCCTGTCGATCTTCCTTGGTAGTGGGTTAAGAGACTGCGACCTCGGGCGAAAGGGTAAATCATGACTCACAGTGAAAGTGAACAACCTCTGCAGAGTGTAAAACTGTTATAAGAGCCATGCTCACGGTCACGAGCGGCCTTGGAACCCTTACGGAATAGATGATGAACACTGATGATACTGATGATGAAGATGTTCACTAATGATTACTGTTTATGCGATTCATTATTCATGTTTACCTGATCATGTGTTTATGTGGGCTTGTGGATAAACTTGTTGCCACCTTATTGCTAAAACCATGACTTATTAAAAGCTAATCATAGTTAAACCAGTGTCAGCCTTTTGAGCCTCATTAACCCTATGTTACATTCGTTGAGTACGACATGTACTTAAGCTTGCTTTATTTTTCAATTATTTGGATAAAAATCCTGGATGGGTACCAGATTGCTAGAGTTTGAAGGAATTAGGCTTGTGATCAACCAGTCAATTGTCCTTGTGGAATTAGAGTCTTCACCCGAAGATCGGAGTTGTCTTTCCCTTGTTTGTTGTCTTAGGTTATATCTTTTATACTAAGTACGTTATATATTGAGCATTGTCTTTCGATATTACCCTTATTTGTAGCTATATGTGAGATTTGACTTCCTGGACTCACATATGGTGTGTATCTGGTTTTGTTCTTAAAACCGGGTGCTACAAAGTAGTATCAGAGCAATGCTGACTGTAGGACGCAAGCCTAATAGAAACTGGTCGTTTTAAGGTTTAGAAGTTGCTACAAAAACCCTTGCTCTATGAACCTTAATATTTTCTTCTCTACTATATATCTATCCTTGCTATTCATCTCTACCTTGGTGCTTATTTTAAAGTCTTTCTTCTCTTCTTCACTCCTTGATTTGATATGTTTTTAGAACTGTTCCTCACCACCTTCTTGCATAATCTGAAAATGAGTCTTAGGATTGTTACCCCTAGTACAATGAGGACGATAGTATCGTAAGTTGAGTCAATGATTAAATTATGCACCTTTATTACTTTGTTGAATTGTCATTATGCTTATACTTATTTTGAATCTTTGTAATGATTGCAATGATATTGTTGGATGTTTCCACAATTTCATTTTATTAATAGGCCTAAGGCATAAGGAGTAATGAAATAAATAGTCGGGTTTTGGTTATCTCCTGTTTCCTCTATCTTGTCTTTGCGGAGCAGCCTGCACTTTTCGGCTTATATCTCTGATTTTGGACGATCAGAAATCATGAGAAAATTATGAACAATAGTAGACTTCAATATCTTTCTCCAACCACAAGAATCACCTTGATAGCTATTATAGTTATGGAGTTATGAAAATCACAAGACGATGCACCTGTGCTTTCTGAAACCTGGAGCAGTTTCTGTTGTGCACTATTTTCGACCACTGGAACTGTAGAATTTGGAAAAGTGTTCTATAAGAAAATTATGGAGGATTTGATAAGCATTCCAATGGTATAAGCTACAACTTCATTAGATTAAAAGAATGAGAGTTACGGCTGTTTTACTGCACTGTTGTTTTTTATCCCACGAGGAATTTCAGATTTCTTGTCCTTGCCCATACACAAGAGTATCATTGGAATGTCAGAATATCTTGATACTAGTTAGCTCATCTGGAAGAAGATGCAAGCTACTCTGTTTGATCTTTTCTTAAGGGGGGTAGCCAAGTTGAAGAATTAGCAAGATGAAGTTTCATACATTCTAGTTATTCATTGGGAAGCATCGATTATCTCTGTGGTGGGGTCTTGTCTTGTCTCTCATACTATCAATCTTATCTTGCCATCTCTTGAAGCTACATTTAAGAATGCTACAAATGACTGAGTCCTAATTCATACTTGTTGAAAATAGATGGTTGCTATTATGAGAAGTGCTTCACAAGGTGCTGGAAGGAATCCTTCCAATTCTAATCCACCACCATCCAATTCCCCATCTATAGAGCAAGCTTTGATGACATAGACTCAGTTATTACAGACTATTGCTCAAAGTATGTTGAACAGCCTGCATCAAGCACCACCTATTGACAAGCGTGGTGAATTTATGAAGGGACACCCACCGACATTCTCTCATACAAGCAAACCACTAGAAGCTGATGACTGGCATAGACCTGTGGAGCGACAATTGGACATAGCTCAGTGTGATGACCATGAAAAGGTGCTTTATGCTTCCGGTCAACTGCAAGGAACTGCCCAAGATTGGTGGGTGTCATTTGAGTATGGGTGTCCCAACAATGCTCCTGCTATCACCTGGCAGAAATTCAAGGAGAATTTTAGGTCCTACCATATCCCGTTAGGTGAGGTAGAACTTAAGAAAGAAGAGTTTCTCAACTTGAAGCAAGGATCTATGACAGTGTGTGAGTATCATGACATGTTCACTCAGTTGTCGCACTATGCTCTAGAAGAAGTGGATAATGGTGCTAAGAAACAGAAACACTTTTTGAAAGGACTAAATGATGGAGTTCAATTGCAGTTGATGACTGTTGTATATCCTAATTTCAAAACATTGGTGGACAGAGCAATTGTAATTGAGAACAAGCGTCGAGAGATGGAAGAGAAGAAGAGAAAGCATGACCTTCAATGCCAGTTAAGAAACACTCGTCATCGTTTTGCTACACAACCAGAATGTCAGTCACACCCTATGAATCTGCTTGGGAGTACAGATTAGGATCAGTATTAGTAACCCAATGATGAAGTGCAGCATTTTAGTTCTCAAGAGCCATGTCTGTCACCTCCTACTATCACCTTGATGAAGACAAATACTTCTACTTGTGAGGAAGATTATGATTGTGGTGAAATTGAACGGTATAAGAACGATTGTCTTGAGAAGCTTGCTGAGAGTAATCAAAGCCAGAATCGACAGCAGTAGGAGCCAGAACAGAATGTCCATAAGGAGCAGGTGCAAGGCAATAAGTTAAATCAAAACTACATTCAAGGCAGGTTGAACAATGTGGATCTCATTACCACTCATGGAGCTAAGGAGGTCGTTTATGGTTTGATTGCAGTAAGCTCAGCCACTGCTATGGTGTTGTTTGACCCCAATGCTTCACATTCATTCATCTCTAGGGAGTATGTGGAAGAACATAAGATAACTATGCTTCCAATAAGGAAACCCCTAATAGTTAACTCTCTAGGAGAAGAAAAGAAGGCAAACCGCATATGCCCAAAAGTTAGTCTTAACATAAAAGGGAAGAACTTCGAGGCAAACCTTATAGTTTGGAGTTGATGGACATTGATGTTATCCTTGGAAAGGGGTGGTTATCTTCTTGTAAAGGAGTAATTAAGTATGCCCAATGTTCGGTGCTTCTAATAACATCGTTAGGAGAAAGAATTGAGTATGAGGGTATTCAACCTGCACCTGAGGAATGTGAGGATGATCTATTGGAAGGTGTGTACACTGAGGATAGTAAAGTGGACTGTGAGTTTTCAGATGTCAGTATAGAGGAACAAATACCTTTGGAGGAGATCAATAAGATAGATGATCATGCCTATGCAAGCTATCCATCTAAGAAGGGTCCGAATGCTCAAGGTGCCATATGAAGTTCAATTTTGCTCTCTAGCTCTCACTTAGAAGAATCGGTTAATCTGATAAGAAAGGTGGTACCCAGAGGATGTATATCACTTAAGGGTTTCATCATCCAGAGTAAGTATCCTTTGCTCGGTTGATAAGTTATCAGATCATCTACGAGGAATTGATGCATTCATCAATATGGCTCTACAATTCGAGCTATTCTTAGCTGGAAGTCCAATCTTCAACATACCCAAGACAAGTAGGCATTGATGACATAGGAATGAGATATCTAATAACTACAGATGATTCCATGGAGTCTCAGGAAATCCTAATGATATACTAAGCATGACAAGAAGGTTTGGATTGAAGAAAGTTAATGATGTGATAGGAACCCACTCAAAGATGTGAGAGAAACTCAGAGTTTTTAATAATGGGGTTTGGTTAGAGGTTCAAGGGAAGTTTATCCAAGACCATCAAGATATTGATAGTGTTACTGAAGATGCTTTTAAGTTTGCTTGGATCAAGATACCTCAGCTAAGTATTTGATGGGGGAAAAAAGAGGTTGAGGTAAAACATATGTATTAGCTTTGCCAGATTAGGACAAGAGTTTTTTTTATATCTACTATGATGCACCTTATCAAGGTGTGGGATGTGTCCTTATGTAAGAAAAAAATTAGAGGTTTAAGCAAGAAAACATGAGATCGAACATCTGACGTATGATCTAGAGTTATCCATTGTGGAGCATGGAGGTACTATCTACCTGGGCATGATAAGTGACATCTATGAGGATCATAAGAATCTAAGGAACATCTTCACAAAGTTGGTTTTGAGCATATGACATCATCATTAGTTTGGTATTGATCAAGATTATGACTTGGAAAAGTGCTATCACCTGGGGAAGAAAAAGTCGTTGTCGATGCCCTTAGCAAAGTAGAGATTAGCTAAGAAGATTTGGACGACACCAAGGACTAAGAATTGTATTCCCAGTTCGAGCAACTTAACCGAAATCATTAATGTTTTGAAGATTGGTGGTAGATTCTCTTTCTGACCAAGAAAGTGAAAAGGCTCCGTTGGAAGGTGGATATTTTAAGAAAGAGAATTGGTATTATGGATTAGAAAGGAAAGGTGGCCTGGTGATTGGAGATACCTAAGTATTGTTTGTAGTATCTGTTAAAATCTTGGAATTAGTTTGGCAAGTTACCTGGAGTAAGGTTATCATATGCAAAGTAAGGCGGAATCCTTACCAAGAAGATGGAACTACTTAAGAAAGTGAAGAAGATCTACAGGCCGAGTATCCATATCTCTTTGATCACCATCGTCCGAATCTCGAGGAAGAGATTCATCTTAAGGGGGGTAGAATTGTAACACCCTAAAAATTGCACTTTTTGAAATAGGGTTAAAAAGATTTAATTATTGCATTTTGTGCCATGAAAACATAGGAAAAATAATAAATTTCATTAAATTAAAATTTATTATAGGATGTAGCAACATTGTTGTGCATACATGCTGGTGCATTTGATTTATTGAGGTGAGTGGCTTTGACCAAAATTCAAAATGATTCAAATGGATTTGAAAAACATTTGACATAAAAGAAAAAGAGAAAACTCACTCCCTCTCTCTTTCAAGCCAGCCGAAGGCCCGCGCCGCGCAGGCTACGTGCCCGCCCCTCTCTCCACATCCTGTGTCGCTGTCAGCCCGGCCCGTGCGTTAGTGTCTTCTTCTACCTCGCCATTGTGTCCATCACGGACTACGCCGCCGCCAGGACTCCGTCGTCGTCCCGTCCTCGCTGTTTGCCATGTTCTCCACTCCACCCACCCCCTTAAATAGAAGTTGAGCTCACGTTGCCCCATTCCTAACCCTTATCGCAAGCTATCACCTTGCCCCATGCCGCAGTGCCATCGAAACCCTAGCCGCCAATGAGCCACCCACTTCGCCATGCACCGCGCCGCTCTCCGTCGCTCTGCACTCCGGTAAGCCACCTAGCCGACATCGCCATTTTCTTCTCTATCTCCTGGTGTCTTTGGTTCGTCCCGCCATGGCCCGTGGGCCTAGATTCAACTATGCCGACGAGCTCACTCATTCCGGCCATGGCGCCGCTGCCGCGCTCGGTCCTGTTCCAGCCGGTCGGCCACGCCATCCCCCTCCCATCTATCAAATCTAAGATCAAGGGCCAGGATTAGAACATATCGATTCGCCTGGCAAGTTTGCAAAAGAGCCCCCGCATGATTTTAAGTTCTAACCAACCGTCCCTACACTTTTGCTAAAGAGACCCTCAGCTTTTGAATAATCGAACCCGTAGTCCATAGCAACTTTCTAGATGAAAGTGCATCTAGCCCTTCAGTGGGTTTTGGATGATTGAATGACAATGTGATTAAAGGTCTAACCCATTTGCTAAGTGTGGACAGGTAATAGGTTTTCTCACAGGTACTTAACGAAAGCCAAAATAATGTGTTGTTGTATAAACAATCTAGTTCAAGCACAAGACAACAATGCAAATAGAATTCATGCAAAGGCTTAGTTATTGTGGGATTTCCATGTACTATGTGAAAGCAAGCCCAATAAAAATTAGTTGATGAGACATGAGGGATTGCATATGGAATGGTCTCATATTTGAAGCTTGCTAAATTGAAATGAAAAAGATAACAATACAAATGAATGGATGATTTAACACAAGATGTGACTTGATGGCTTGAGATGGTGAAGATAGCAAGGAAAGGCTTCGACGTACTAAGCAAGGGTGAAGGGCAAGCGACGGCTTGACGGCCGAAGAACCTAGCTAGGGTGAAGAAGGAAGTACTTGCATTTGGTTGAGGTACTAATCAAGCTCTGATGGTCATGTCAATGTGGAGGATCAAATCACTATTGGAGTGTTTGATGGAAGTAACTTGATACATTTGGGATTATTCAAATTTGATAAATGGAATCAAGTCGCGTGCTCAAGATGGCTATACTCAAGTGAAAAGATCAATATCAACATGTTGGCACCCTCACTTGATGAAGAGTGGAATACCTGGCTTCGGTTGAAAGAGATCAACTCAAAAGGTTTAAATTCATTATACTCTTTATAATTGAGTTAATAGGAATGTTGTACTATTAAGAGGGATGCATCATGTTGATGGATAATGTTTCATAAGTGCTCAAGCCAACCCATGTG
This sequence comes from Miscanthus lutarioriparius, assembly GCA_904845875.1. NCBI lineage: Eukaryota > Viridiplantae > Streptophyta > Magnoliopsida > Poales > Poaceae > Miscanthus > Miscanthus lutarioriparius. The sequence continues at coordinate 99,068,104 of CAJGYO010000010.1, read as the reverse complement.
AGTTTTGAGTGTTTGAGAGACAAAAGAGTTAACCTGTGTTTTGCTGATCTGGCAATACCTGACGTGTCCGGTATGTGCCTAGCAACGATGAAATTCTTGTTGTTCTCGGGTTGGTTCGTCAGGAGTTCCGACGTGAGTTGGAAGTTCCGACAGTCGGGAGTTCTGAAAATGGTTGGGAGTTCCGACGTCTCGCGCTTAACTGACTTAGATGGTTCACTGTCCTGGTCATAACAGACGTGTCCTGTCCAGTATGGACGACCAGAGGCCAGCGGCTAGTTTTCAAATGCCTTGAGGGTCGGGAGTTCCGACGTGAGTTGGGGTTTCCGACGGTCGGAAGTTTTGGCATACGTCGGGAGTTCTGACACCTCACAAACTTCAACTCAATTATTTAGTTTTCAAATATGCTGAGGGTCGGGAGTACCGACATGAGTCGGGAGTTCCGCCGATCGGAAGTTCCGGCATTCATCGGGAGTTCCGACGCCTCACATTATCACTGTAACTTAGTTACCGTTGGGGCAGTGTAAGTCATACCGGACGCGTCCGGTATGGCAACGGCTAGTTTTTTCAAGGGGGTTATAAATACCCCCAAGCCTCCACCTTTGGAGGCTGCTGATTCTGCTGATACACGTACATATTTTTTAGCCTTGCCAACTCTTCAAAACCCTCTCTTAGTGAGTGTGTGATCCAAATCGTAAAATCCATTTGTAGGTTTAGAGAGAATTTGAAAAAGAGAGCAAGTTACCACTTGAGCACTTGTTCATATTGTCAATCTAGTGATTTGCATTTGTTACTCTTGGACTCTTCGGTCCTAGACGGTTAGGCGTTGGCGAAGAGCACCCGAGAGATTGTGGTGTGCCTCGGAAAGTTTGTAACGGTCGATTTCGCTGCCTCGGAATCAACTAGTGGAAGGAGGAAAAGGAGTTGGAAAAGACTCCGGCTAGAGTGACCTTTGTGGTATCATCTAGGGCTAACCTTCGCTGGGTCGCCCGCAGCCCCCTCAACGGAGAGTAGGACTCGAATGAGTCCGAACTTCGGTAAAACAAATATCGTGTCTCAATTCGCATTTCATTTGATATTTGTGTTGCTCCAGCTTTTGTGCAGGCTCTCTGTGTATATTGTCATGTCTAGTAGGTGCATGCAGTTTGGTTTGAAGATAGAAATCGAAAGGAGCAAGTTTGGAGCTGCTCTGCAGAAACCATGCATACCGGACACGTCCGGTATTTCGTACTTCTGCTGAAAATATTTATTCTCTGTTCTAACTTTGTGTTGTAGGGTTGTAGCTTCTAGATATATTCTTTATACCTTGTTTACTTTGTGGCTAACTTGTGAGGGGTGGTATTACTTTTAATTTGGAGTTTCTATTTTGGAAACTCTCTTTTCTAATTGTTTCCGCATTTAAAGATGTTAATTTTCAGAAACGCCTATTCACCCCCCTCTAGGCGGTATCCTAGGTCCTTTCATCAGAAAATGTTTCTAGCTATTTAATATCCTGGATTCCTTGTTATCTATTGGGTATGTATTGGGTAGTATGATGCTAGTGCTCAACTAAAGTCATTATCTTGTAACTTGACTAATGGTATATGCAATAAACACTAAAAGATGCTTTTTAACAACATAGAACAAGGGGCTAGAGCATTGAGCTATTTTTATGGTGCTCTAAATTCCTCTCCCTAAGGACTTATCTATAAGTGATCATCCGGGACTTACAGTACAACTGTGAGGGCTACATGGCTCTGGCTTTAGTCTAGTATGAAGAGCTTTTTTAGCTTGTTAGTGGTTACCTTTATGGCGCAAGAGGGGCTCTGACTGGTATGACCTTTGCCTGCCAGGTTGAGTGCATTCTGGTTCTTGACCTTCTGTCAGTCCATTCTTGGAGGGGAGTTCATGCTTATTGATAGGGAAACCTTAGCGGCCCTAACTTGTTAGACGAACCTTTGAAAGGCTTCATTATGAACCCTGTCGATCTTCCTTGGTAGTGGGTCAAGAGACTGCGACCTCGGGCGAAAGGGTAAATCATGACTCACAGTGAAAGTGAACAACCTCTGCAGAGTGTAAAACTGCTATAAGAGCCATGCTCACGGTCACGAGCGGCCTTGGAACCCTTACGGAATAGATGATGAACACTGATGATACTGATGATGAAGATGTTCACTAATGATTACTGTTATGCTATTCATTATTCATATTTACCTGATCATGTGTTTATGTTGGCTTATGGATAAACTTGTTGCTACCCTATTTCTAAAACCATGACTCATTAAAAGCTAATCATAGTTAAACCAGTGTCGGTCTTTTGAGCCTCATGAACCCCATGTTATATTCGTTGGGTACGACATGTACTTACGCTTGCTTTATTTTTCAATTATTTGGATAAAAATCTCGAATGGGTACCAGATTACTGGAGTTTGGAGGAATTAGGTTTGTGATCAACCAGTCAGTTGTCCCGGTGGAATTGGAGTCTTCACCTGAAAATCGGAGTTGTCTTTCCGCTGTTTGTTGTCTAAGGTTATATCCTTTATACTAAGTACGTTATATATTGAGCATTGTCTTTTGATATTACCCTTATTTGTTGCTATTTGTAAGATTTGACTTTCTGGACTCACATATGGTACATGTCTGGTTTTGTTGTTAAAACCGCATCTGTTTTTAATTAAGATCTGTTTGCGCAGTGTGCTAGAAGAACTGAACGTATGTGTTGTGCTACGTTGTTGCATGCGCCGAGCATAATTAGACTACTCAGCCACCTCGACGTCCAGGCCCAGCATTGTGATTATTTGGCCTGAATTAATTACTGTATGTATACTGCTTGTTGGTACCGAACCGCGTCAACCGTACCGGGGACTGGCCGGGGTTGCGTTTTCGCTGGCAGCGCAGCGCGTGGTCTTGGCCTCGGGTGGGGCTCAGTTCGCTCGCTCGTCGAACAAGGCTTCCGTCGCCGTTTCCTTCTGGGAGTGAGGAGCAGAGATCGTCGAGCCCCTCCCATCCGATCCGCCACATGTCGAAATCATATCCACTAGGAACTCACAAGATAATAATAATAATAAGGCGCCGACTTAATTTGTATATCTGTCCCGTGGTGCCCTGCGTGGTGCGTATTATAATTTCTGTCACGTTACGTACGTTCTCCGCTTCGTAATCCGGCAGCTTGTCGCGATCGGAGTCGTACGTACGTGCGCCCCGGCCCCTACGACTACGATGCATGTCTTTATATATATGGCCATCTTATATAATAATTTATAGTCAACAAATCAGGCAGGTAGCTGCAGCCTTCGACGTCCGTACGTACTCGCAAATTATAGATCGAGCTATATACGCGCTAATAAATAGTACAGGTGTTGTTACTCTTCGATCGTCCTCAACGAGCGAGATCGATGTCACAACCGCTGCCTGCCGGGAGCACACGAGGAGGGTGAGTTCGTGGACGTCGACCTAGGACAGCAGCCGTCGGCGAGCGGCCGAGCAGCAGGCAGAGCCGTAGGGCGCTTGTGTGGAGGAGGATTGAAAAATTCAAGTTGACGAAACAGATACAAGAGGACCAGCTAGCGTTAATTAGATGATGCATGTACAATAGCGGTGCTCAGTGTACGTAGATGTATGCATGACTAGAGGGGAAAAAAGTCTCTGTTGTCCATGATAGAGACGGTGCATGCCCGTCTATGAAAATCGAGTAAAAATACAAAAAAAAAACATGACCAGGCCGATCCTAGTATTGAGCCCATCGATGAGCTAGCCCGCTGTTGAGCCTAGTACCAAACTCACCGCCAAGCCCACCGTCGCGTCGTGGACCGTGATGGACCACCGCCTCCTTGCCCTATCATGTTGTCATCTCCTTGCCCCACCCCGCCGCTTCATCACCTATCTCGTCACCTCCTCGCGCCATGTACCTGTGAGGAGAGAGAGAGAGAGAGAGAGAGAGAGAGAGAGAGAGAGAGGGATTGAGAGGAGGGAAAGAGCGAGGTTGAGAGGTGCATCCATGCCTGTGAGTGAAATTGAGAGGAGAGGAAGCTAGGCCGTGCCGCTACACCTCGGCCAGGTCGGGCTGTCACAACTCGCTCTTGCCTCACATCCACCACTGGAAGTGGACTGGGGTCACGCCCGCACGCTGCCACTAGGATGGGGAGAGCCCATGCGCCATGGCCAGGAGGAGGCAGACCCGTGGCACGGCTCGATGTGCCATGCCTCCTACTAGATGTGCCATGCCTCCGGCTTGATCTCCCAGTGGGTGATGGGAAGGTAGAAGGGGAGTGGCAATTCGGAGAGAACGGGGTGAAGCAGACAGACGGAGAAAAGGACAGGAGAAGTGTGCGGCCCATGGCTGGGTGTGGTGGGAAAAATGTGATGTCAGTTAGGGTTTTCTCTATTATATACTTCGAATCCAAGGATGGTAGTGGCCCGAGACGTGGTACCGGCTGGGCCTCAGGAAACATTGGTGGGCCACTTAAGAGACCAAAGGCGCTATCGACGTCAAGGATGGCATAGAGACCAGCACAACTTTCGCAAGCGTACACCAAACCACAACAACAAAACCTATATAGTTGACGAAGCACGTCTCATACCACGTCATTGCCAAACACTGAGGACCTAACACCCAAAACTCGAAGATGATGAAGCGCATCCCATACCACACCGGAGTCAAATGCTAAGGCCCTAAGCTCCTGTTGCTAGCCATGTCATGCTCAAGTGAGGTCATCGGATTACACCCGTGACAAGGATCGACAACCACACTACAAGGATAGACCCTGTCGGGAACAAGTACGTTGTCGGATATGTGGGACCGGGATACCTCACGGCCTGTATTCCGGCCGATGCCTGGTCACTGGGCCGAACACCACGAGGAATGAGCCCCATGAACACTAGGCGTATCAGCAAGCGTGGAGATCAAGTCATCAAGCGTAGCGAGCCGGCATTCCAGTATCCGTGGGATACGATTAAACCATCTATTGTATTTTCCATGTAACAAACTAGGAAACACATCTGTTAACCGATCGGATCTATTGTAACCCTACCCCCTAGACTATATAAGGAGGGGTAGACACCCCCTGATCGTCATCTTATTTTCCTTTACATTCTAGGCATAGCTATAATCAGCACCCCTGTAACCGAGCATACGAATATAGAGAGATCCACATCAAACTGGACGTACGGTACCATGTACCTAAACCAGTATAATCCCTGTGTCTTGTGTGATACCCATCTGATTCCCTGTACATGAATACGCTGATCGGTATTGCCGAAGTTAATTCCTCCGATAATTGGTGCTCTAGGTAGGGGCCTTTTGCGTATAGATTCATTATGTTTTAGATGGGCTTCATCGCCGAGTTCAACGACGCCGCTGACTAGACCACGAGACCGTTTCCGGCAACTTGAACTCTGGTGCCGAACAACTCAGGAACTTGAACCAGCAGGACCCTGAACCACCCGCGCGGGAGGAGAAGCTTCCGTCCGCCGTCAACATGTTCCTCGCCCATCTCGAAGAAGCTGCGGAGGCAGGGCTGGTCACCTTGGCCCACCACATGAACCTCAACGCCAAGGAAGCCTTCGCCAAGTTTAGTCAGCAGTATCTCCTCGACACTGCCTTCGAGATCTGGGAAGATCCACGCCAGACCGATGACACGGATCCACCACTGCAATCAACTACGTCCTACCTGGGTTCTCAATTGGGCTTATGAACGCAACTGCGGCTCATGCTCGTTGGCTTCGTCAAGTCATCAAAACCCCTCCCGAGAGGGCTTAGGAACGCAAGGCTGGGTCCGATATCGAGCCAAAGCCAAGCAACAAAGACAGGTTCGAGAAGATCATGCCATGCTAGAACCATGGTTTTCGGGTGACCCCACTTCACCAAAGATTGCATTGCCTATAGAAAGCGGCTCACAGAAGAAGAGGAGAAGAAGGCAGCAAAAAGGGACCACCCGAACAAGGGCAAGCGGCGTAAGGGGGACGGCTGTGATTAAGGAGGGTTCCTGAACATCGACGACATCGCGTTCATCTTCCGAGGACCCAACGCCTACGAAGATCGACGGAGCCCGGGGACGAAGCACAGGAACGTTCACACCGCCGCACCCGCTACACCACTCTACCTACGCTGGTCAGAAAGGCCGATCACCTTCGACAAAAGTGACCACCCCGATCACGTCGTCGATGATCAATACCGTGAGGATAATGAAAATCCTCATGGATGGAGGCAGCGACATTAACACCCTTTGCAGGGATGCCTTCGACAGGCTTAAGATCAACATCGGGAAGCTACACGCCTCGCAGTGTCCATTCCATGGAATCATGCCCGGCCGACGCATGATGCCTCTAGGCACCATCGCACATTCGGCGACGCGATACACTATCGCAAGGAGATACTCTCCTTCGAGGTCGTCGACTTCGAAGGGCCATACCATGCCTTACTCGGGAGGCCATGCTATGCCAAGTTCATGGCCATCCCCAACAACGTCTACCTCATGCTGAAGATGCCAGGCCAAAGATCACATAGCAACCACGCCAACCGGACCATGGCCGTCCCCAACATAGCTTGGTGGTAGACACGCTGAAGCATGGCGGATTCTCAGCAACAGCTGGCGCACCAATATATGACGAACGTAAGATGCTTTGTCAAGATTTTTCTTCTATTTCTGTTGAGCATTGTAATAGAGATATTAATAGAGTAGAGCATAATTTAGCAAGTTTAGCTGTTCAGTCAAAGCATGCTTGTATTTGGGTCGATGAACCCCCTAGCTTCGTTCTTGAAGCACTGATGAATGATGTAACACTATTTTCAAATCAATAAAGTACGCCAGACGGCTTCCCTCAAAAAAAACATATGGTAGCAAAACAAAATAGATCAGTGCATTTTCTTAAGGACACTTCTAATGCACGACCGGCAGTGCATGCGTTAGGCTGGCCACATGGCCGCTCCGATTTGGCTTCCCCGACGTGCGGCTCTTCCTCCTCGCCTTCGGCCAGTGGCTCCCTCCACCCCACCCTACTCCTCGCGCGCGCGGCCGTCGTCTTCTTCGTCTCTGACGACCCTCGCTCCCGCCGCTGCCCCCTCCCGCCACCGCGGGCGCGCCAGGGCTTCGCCGGAGCTCCACCATGGCCATGGAGCTCCCCCGCCCTGACCTGGCCCGGCCGCCTCCACCGCCGCCAGGGCCCCTAACCGCCCTCCAACCATCCCCACCGTCTGATCGGCCTTCCACCCCTACCCCCCCCCAAACCCCTTCTCTTCTAAGCCCGCCAGAGTTGGGGAAGAAGGGGTGATCTTGAACGCATGCTAGCGTGGGCGTCGGAGTTGGGAAAGATGACGACAGTGGTAGCTGCCAGAGGGAGGAGAGAGAGAGAGTGTGCGTTGCGTTGGGGATGATGAACGGTGCTAGGCGTTGGGTGTGTGGTGCGGGCGTCAGGCGCTGGAGCGTGTGGCCGTGCAAAGTGCAAAAAAAACAGCCGGCCTGTATTATGTCATTACCTTTTCTTAATGTATAATGGTTAATAAAATTAATAATTGTAAAATAAACTCCTATGTCCTAAAAATATGTAATTCTCATCTTCCAGGAGTCAAATAATTTTACATTTGACCAAATCTATACAAAAATATTATCATTTAGTGAAACTTAAGAAATTTTGACTTGATTCAAATCTAGAACAGTGAAAATATTTAATACATGTTAACACTACATTCTTTTTACGTACTAATTTAAAACCATAAAGATAAATAGAAACATATTTTAATTCTTTGAGCTATAAAGATAAGACACTTCTACAGTTGTTATTATAGTAGCACCACGTGTTATTCAAAGAAAGAAAAGTAATCAATACTATTACACTATTACAGGAGCAGCAGCAAGTTGTGTTTTTTGTGAGACCATAGGAGATCAATAAATTGCATATCACATTCAAATTACTCCAGGCAGGGTTTCCCTTGCGCCGGGCGATCTTTTTCCTATGCCTGGACCTGAACACCTTAGCCTGGACCTGGCAGGATCTTAGGGCTCCAACCAAATGAGTTGCGGGCAGCCTCCAGGCACCTCGTCGCCTAGGCAGCTCGGTTCAAACAGTCCCTAGGTGTAGGATTTCATCTGCAAGTGGGGCTTGTTTGGTTCAAGCCCTAGAGTAAATTTGCCTGGTCCCAACCTTGCCTGTACCTTGCCTGTGATGCGTTTGGTTGATGTCCTGGGATGTTGCCTGTACCAGGCAAGTGCGCATCGCCCCAGGCAAGGAAAATCGAGCGCCTGACTTAAGCGCCTGTCCGCCTGTGTTGTCTATATTGTAATTGCAGGGTCCTAGTTACACTTAACAGTACCACCGGGTGTACCACCAGCGAGACCGTACCGACGTTGGGTTCACCCCTAACATGTTGCCTTCACGTCCGAAGAGGCAGCGACGTCCACGGTACCCATATACTCCTGGGTCGTAGGAGTTCTTTAGGATGACATGATGCACTTATACTCGGACACCCATATACTGATGGAACATGTAGTATGTCGAGTAATGTCGAACTTATGTATTGATGAACTTGTGTCTTTGTTATGACTTGCTGAACTTATGTCGAACAGAGGTATTGTCGAACTTGCGATGAACTTGGGGCATGTACAAGTTAGTATTGCTGAACTTGTGTATTGATTGTCTCGTGCACTTAACCTTCCTGCTGACCTATTCGTTAAACCGACACGACGAAATAACTTGACTCATGTGAGAACATAAAAAGAAGTGTCTTGTTTCATTTGTTGCCACTTTGACCGCCACGCCATGGCTGGGGTTGCGTCAACCTAGCCGCGCCATGGTGGCTGGCGCGTCAGCCTTGCCGCGCCATGGCTGCTGGTGCGTCAGCCTAGCCACACCGTGGACGGTGGCGCGGTAAACCCATGCTGGGCGCTGGCCAGACTCCCATCTAAGCGCATCAGCAGCAGCAAGATTTTGATGCATATAATTTAGGGGGTTTCGAAAGATCGCAATGGTGAGAACAATCTTCTAGATAATGTTTGGATAAGATAAGCACCAAACTAAGACCCAAAAGTAATACCCGAATGTGTGACAATTATAAAAGCAAAAGCATTATATACCAAGAACGTAACAAATACATGCAAATTGCAGCATTGTAATACCATTTTTTGTGATAAAAGTTTTATGACATAACACAATGTCCGTTACAAAAATTAAACAGTGTTTGTTACATGGGTACAATACATAAATAGTTCAAATGAAACACAATACAGCACCGAGAAAGTTCTACTACAATACAAATACCAAATCTAAAGCATTAAACTAGCGTACCAATCCTCTACCATACATGTACCAATTCTTAGTCTGAAACATACTGAGTAAGCAACTCATCGTTCGAGTACCAGTCCTCTAACACAACCTCGTTGATGTGGCTAGGCTCACCTGCATTTCCCCGATCTGTCTGTCGCCTGTAGTAAGTTGCCTCCGCTTCACCTACGGCCTAAGTCAAGAACGCGTCCTCCTCTGTCTGGCTCATGTGGCTAGGCTCACTTGCATTGCCTTGATCTGTCTATCGCCTGTAGTAAGCGACCTCCGCTTCATCTGCGGCCTCTGCGGCCTGAGTGAAGAACGCGTCGTCATCCTTCTCCGCCTGCAAGCCCGCCTCTGCTAGAGCGATGAGCTCGCTCAGTCTGCCAGTGTCATCCTCAGCCTCCTCCGCCTGTAAGCCCGCCTCAACAAGAGCAATGAGATCACTCAACTGGGCTGTGTCGTCCTCATCCTCGTCTCCATCATCGGCCGACACAATCGGAGATTGGACGGTGTGACCAGCTCGCATTCTGTGCTCATCTAACTTCTTTTCCTCATACCTTGCACGGGCCACCTCTGCGGCATGGTACTCGCTACATCCAATCCATTCATGTATAAAATGCAACCAGTTAGCAACGTGATTATATTATATTTAAAATCAGGCAACAAAAATAAAAAGGCTTTCAAGCACTCACTGGTATATAATGTAACAACATGGTCATTCAAGACCTGCATCTATACTCTTGTCTCCTCCCTTCCCTCCTTCCTTGCCCTCTCCTCCTCTAACGCCTTCCGTCTTTCCAATCCCTATTTGTGAATCCCAACATCGATCGGGTTACGAATACCGCGCTGTCTAGCAAACTCAGACATCTTGTTTTTGTGATGTTTAACGAATAGGTTGACGTAGTCAGGTCCATATCCCCTCTTCCGTGCTATCACTTGCCTCCTCTTCAGTTCATCCAAGAACTTAGCTTGACCATCATAACATTCCCACCTACATTTCCTAGTGCTCTGTTCAAACGAAAAATTATATCATATATGTCTTAGCAAAATAAACAAAATACGATTTCATGTTTACCACAAAAATAACCAACCTCATCATAGTCAACCATATGGCCGCAATAATGGCATATTCCAAGCTCCGAAGGGACTAGACCGTAGTTGGATTTAACACCACATTTGCACTTGACTGGAGGTGCTTTGTAAATTAACCTTTCTTTCCTCTTTTCCTTTGCCTTTGATGGCTCCGGCCATTGATTCTTAAGACCGTAGAGCCACTCATTGAAACGACACTTCGCAAATACATAACGCTACAAGAGAATACATTAGTACACGTACACATATAGACAGTGACGGACCTAGGTTTTTACCTCTGGGTATACGCAGCAAAAAAAATTCTTATACAATTCGGTAAACCATATATAATTTGGTAAAACCATATTCTCATTCGGTAAAACCATATTCTAAAACCATATAAATTAAAAGATTAAGCTACAAACGATGATAAATTAAAAGATTAAGCTACAAACGACGATAAATCTCGATATAAATTGTTCAAATAAAACACAAATAATTCATAATATAGAATCGATCTGTTTGGAACTTTTGGTTAGATAACTCACAAGTCACAGGATATGATGGACTAATGACTGGATGCTAATTATTGATCTGATGCAGTGATGCGGATGAATGAACTCACCAACTAGAAAAAATGACTCATACATAAATAATTAAAACTATTTAAGTACACAAGTAAGAAGAAGAATAGAAGATTAATCTTAAACCTGTTTGCCGCTGTGCGTCTCAGTATCTCGCCGAGCGACAGCCGGCCGAGACGATAACGTTGCAGGCCCTCCAGCATCGGGCTTCGCCGCGGCCGTGCCTCCGAGTCTGGCGAGTCGGCGACCGTCATGGCCGCGTGGGTGGTGGGTGCGTGGCGTCGTTCCGTGATGGCGTCGGCATGACCACGTGGATTTGACTCTGCCGCTTGCGAGTTGCGACGATCCGGCGGGATGGTTGCAGGCGGTGCGCGTGAGTCAATGCGTGGGACCGGTGGGGTTTCGAGCCAGGTGGAGCGGAGTAACTGCGCCGCGCGCCGTATGCGCGAGTTCGCGTGCCCGCACAGAAGCCGAACGGCTGGGAGGCGTCGGGTACTCGGGCGTGTCTACTAGGTAGTAAGCTTTTTCATTTTTTCTTACATAAAAATTTATATTCTGGTTCACTTACACCTGGACCCCAGGGTATGCCGTGGCCCACCCAGCATATCCTGTGGGTCCGTCCATGCATATAGAGATAAACATTTAAACAGATACACTTTCCACTTACTTCGTGTTTGTTCGGACACACAAACTCCAACGTATTCTCAGGGTTTATCACAGCTCAATCTCCGCATTCGCACAGAGGAGGTTCATTGAGTCGTCTAACTGTGGCTAGGTGCTTCTCCTTAGCCATCATTGGCGGGGGGTTAAGGGGGGTGGAACCCACCGCTGGAAATGCTCACGTGGATATCTCCCTCTACACCAATCGTCGAAAAGGAGGTACCTAGGGTCAAACTTGTCTTTACCGTCGATCCACTGAAAGAAAAAACACCTCTCATGGGCCTACACAACAAGATTCCAACAAAAATATTAGTAGCCTACTTACACAAATGAAGAAAAAAAGATAGTGGAAATAATTACTTACATCAAAACGACTGAATGTGTAGAAGCAACGCGCCGTTGTGTCTAGATATCTCGATTGAAACACGTCGCCCGAGAAACCACAGTCACAGTTAGGGACAGGGAGGTCAGGAGGGGTGGGGGCATCTTTGCTAGACGCGTCGGGGTATAATTCTCGAGGACGACCCTATTTCGCTAAAACTCATCCCGATACATTTCTTGCATCTAACAAAACGGTTGTAATTTAACAAACAAAAATCAAAACATCACAAATTAATGTCAATGAGAACCATTTGTATTACAACAAATAAAATATAACCTACACTTTGGTGCAAACTCTATCTTAGATGCAAACATGAAAACTATATAAAAACTATACTTTGGTCAGTATAAAATAACATCAACAGTATGTCCATATATTTATTCACATATAAAAGTTGAGATACAAAGGGCAGGCCTGGTGTAGTGGTGAGAGTTATCTCACTGAGTCACCAGGTCGTGGGTTCGAAGCAGCCTCTCCGCAGATTTTGCGGGAGAGGCTTGCCTCGGTTTTTCCCTTCTCCAGACCCCACTCATGTGGGAGCCTCCGGCACTGGGTCTGCCCCTTTTAATAAATTTTGAGATGCAAACTCAAACAAGCAAAAATTTTATAAAAATTGACCTTAAAATACATGGTAATCATAATTCTAACTAACCGGTTAACTTTAACATTGGCAATCATAATCTTTCAATCCAACGTTCTAACAAACTCATATTTTCCTCCATACCCTAACTACTCATTCAAATCCTTGATCCACCATTGAGGCCGAGGAGGAGCTTCATTACCTTGACAAGGCCGAGGAGGAGCTTCGGGGAAGGTAACGAGGGGGCCAGCAAGGGAGGGTGCGACCAGCGGTTGCCGACGGCGGGCGCGGGCATCTGGCGGCGGTGGGCCCGTGAAAGGGAACGAAAGGAATGGAGAGAGAGATCCGTGTCGCGGGCCTTTACTGGCTCCTACCGCGCCGTGCACGATGGCGCGTCGGTGCCGCGCCATGATCTGTGGCGCGGCAGGCCCGCCGCGCCGTGATCTGTGGCACGGCAAAGCTGGACCACGTCACCGGTCGCTGCCACGGTGGCAGCCTGGCCGCGCCGCCATGCATGACGCGGTAAAGTGGTTTGGTCGCACCATGTCAGTTGGCGCGTCGAAAAGTGTTAGTTTTGAAGAGAGAAAAACAGTGTCAGTTTTAAAAATAGTTCAAAAAAGTGTTAAAAATAAAAAAACATTCTTGCGGGCAGCCTCTAGGCAGCTCGGTTCAAACAGTCCCTAGGTGTAGGATTTCATCTGCACGTGGTGCAGATTGTTGCCTGGGAGGCAGCATCCAAACAGGCTTTAACTAACATATTTCACCTAAAGATTGTAGCCTTATTATTAGTTCAGTGATCAGCATGGGTCGGTCCAAATATTTTTGTGCTACCGTAGACTATCAACACTTCTAGAGAAGATGAGACAAAAAATTGAAAATTGTCATAATAACACATTGAGGTTATTAGCAATACATCAAATAAAATAATTTCATTGGTGAAACATGATTCAAATTTTATCTATTTTTTATATCTAAAATATGGTATTTTTCGATGTACTTTCAAGCATATAGATATGCTTCAGGTAATGACCAAGTAAGCATAGACATAGACACGGAGCACGCGGTCTACGGGAACAATAGCAGGAATGGGCCACGATGGCCCAGTGGGCAGGCTGACTCCTACGGCCTACGGATGCTTCAATTCCCCTGTAAAACGAAGGAACGCGTCGTCCATCCCAAATCCTGGAACCCCCGATTTGCAGGAATCGGAATTGGGCATCAAATTCAGCCCGCTATCGGAGTCGGACTCCGCCTGCAGCCCATCCCGGAATCGCGGAGCCCTCCTCCGGTGCCTCTCTGTATACACACGCACGCACCCCGCCATCAGCAGCGGCCCACCGAAACCAAACCACCCCAGTAATCACGTCACGTCGTCCAGTGTCATAGCGGCATCAGCAAACCGATCGATCAGGCGCCATGTCATCGTCGCGGTGCGTCGCCGCGCTCGACGCTGCCGCCTCCGCCCGGGCCGCGGAAACAACGTCACCGCCGCCGATGCCGCAACGGTACCAGGCGGACGAGTTCGTCGTCGACCTCGAGCTTGAGCACCAGCATCGTCCCTCCGCTGTGCTGCCACCGTCGTCGTCAGGAGTGCACGAGGAGGGCGAGTTCACGGACGTCGAGTTGGGACTGGGGCAGCAACAGCAGCGCCGCACCTCCACCGTGGAGCAGCCGCCGCCACTGCCGCCGCTGAAGAGACCGTTCTGATAATGTAGCGGATAGCGGCGGCGACGGCGACTGCCTCGCTATACGGAGCCGCTGTGAAGCGATTGTAGCGATCGTCATCGTCGTCGTCGTCTTGGGGGTGATTGGCTCGAGACTCGTGATTCTAGTGGCATTGGCGCGAGGCTCCTAGAACATGCTCTCTTGTTCGACACATCTCGTTTCTCGGAAAAAAAAAACTAAGTTTGATCAATTGTATATAAAAAATTAATCATATTTATAATATGTAACATGTATCACTAGATTGGCATTGGAATATATTTTTATAGGCAACTGCTCCAATACTCCTCTTTTTAAAAACTGCACCGATCTCAAAGCAAACTTGTCTTACTAATTAATTTTTCTTAATTATTTTTCTCTTTGGGCCGGCCCATCCAAGCCTAGCTCATGTCCAGTCGTGATCCACGCACGCTCTCCTTTTGGCTTTCACCTTCTCGGTATGCAAACTCGATTGCTGCTAGCTAGTTCCGGCATGCCGTGAGCTCATCTTGATCCATGCACGCACGCAAGGCAAGTGGCTCCTTGCATTTGTCGGCGGAGGTGAGGCAGCTGCGGCCACCGCGGTGCGGACCCGACGCGCGCGGTTGGGCCATGCGACAGGCCGCAGGGCTCCAGATGGACGTGTTGTATTATTATGTCGGTACGTGTGCCTCTACCTCATCACGCTCGGCACCGGCGGGCTCAAGTCCAGCGTCTCGGGCTTCAGCATCGACAGTTTGATGAGCGTGCCGCTATATGGTCATTTTCATCTTCTTCAACTGCTTCTTCATAAGCGCCGACACACTCCTCGCCGTCACCTCTTCGTCTATGTCCAGTACCATGTCGGCCGGAGCTGGGCCTATAGCACCTGCACCGGCTCCATGCTCATCGCCATCAAGTCTCCGTCTCAAGCACCAGGGGATACCGCTACAAGCGCAGCTCCGGGAGTCCCGTCGTGCACACCCTCCATGTCTTCCTTGCTGGCGCCTGAAGCGGAACATGAAGCAGCCGCTCACCGCCTCCACACTGCGCGAGAGGTTCGCGTCTGTCGTCGTCTCCTTCGACGAGTAAACGGAGCCGCGCCACCGAACAAAAAGGATCTGGGAGTTAGACCTGGACATGGGCTGGGCTGGACAGGCTGTGCTCACGTGGAAATCAAGAGAAAGAATAATTAAAAAGAATTAATTAGTTAGATAAGTTGCTTTGAGATGTGTGCAATTTTTAGAAAGAGGAGTACCGGAGCTGTTCTCATTTTTATAATATAAATTTAATTAATGATATAAATATTGATGTTATTTTCTATATACTTGATCAAAGTTAAAAAAAAAGTTTAACTCTATCCCGTTCGCTATCCATGGCTTATGCTGATTTGTTGTGAGAGAAAAACAATGTTCGTTCGCTGAAAAGTATTACTGAAGTAGTTCAAGCGTAAGAGCAGGGCTCTTAAAATGGAATGTAAAGTGAATTAGTGCACGCCTATACTGAATGTAAAATGCAAATCTGTTTCTACGCGCACTTCCTACCAGTACTGGTTGAAAAAAAAATTCCCCTACTAAAAGGAAGCTCCTATATACATGCACCGACACAAACTACTATAACGTCAATGTAAATATTTATCCAATAGACCAATAGTTCTTGACATTGATCACAAAGTCATTAGAAGTGGCACATATCTACGTGCACGTGATCTACTATTAAGAATAATCAATCCTAGATGCGAGCATTATTCGTATTGAGTTCAAACTCGAACATGTTCCAACAAAAAAAAATATAGCCAAAACTGCACTTGGTTTGCTAGATGTTGTTGTCCTATATATTGTGAGCATAGTGGAGCGGTGACAATCAAAACACTAGTTAAAAAAAAACTTATCTCAGGCCCATTCCATATTTTCACCTCTTTGGTTATTAGTTATTGCTCTGCTTTTTGGAGAGAAAGGAGATGCCACATGTCACAATAAAAAAAATGCCAATCAACCTATAACGGTATGATGGATGATGATCCTACTATCCTTTTTTTGGCATAATGATCTCAAGTAGTTAAGAGAGAGAATAAATATTCTTTTTAGTTTTTCTTGATGGAAATATTTTGTTGAGCAATCTGCAATACCTAGCTATTTCGATAATTTGTTAGAACACATTGAACGTTTTGAATCTGAACTGCAATTGTTGACTTTTCTTAAAAGTTGCAACGTATAGTAATGTGCATCTTATTTGTTGCGTAAACCATCATTGTTCAAATGTACTTCATAATAGAAACTAAGCAAAGCGTGGATGGGTAGCTGAGGTGTACCCCTAAACGGCTAAACCAATTAAGGGCTAGTTTTTTTTTTGCGTATATACTAATATAAGATCTGATTGTACGATTTTTCAAATTTGTTTATGTACGTGCAATGTATTTATGCGGGCCAGGTGAATGTTGTGTGTGAGCATCCGTGAATATATTTTGTTTTCTAATTTTCAAACTAAGACCTAAAATTGTCAAAAATAAAGATGAAGCCTGAAACATTTCATGAAATGGGTATTTTGATGAAAAGAGGACCAACAAAAAGAAATATAATACGAGAAACATCCATCTCAATTTTCATTGGCCCAACCTTCTTAGCCAGCGCCCATCTAGTCATGGCCCCAAGCATTTCTAGCCGAACTAAAGCCCATGCGAACGAAAACGTTGCGCCCAATTACTAGGTGAAAGGCCGTACATACATATACAGCAGCCCGAAAAACGAGTCACTAGTTTTCAACAATACTAGCAGGAACCCCCGCACAGTTGCGCGGGCTAGCAAGGTATAACCTATATAACTTTGCTCACTGAAACAGTGGAATGCAATAAATATATTAGAATTCGTAAATACTGGCACTTAGGGGTTTTAATCATATCATGTAATCTTTTTAGTCATAAAATATACAGTGGTTGTTCCAAAGGGGGAAAAAAACTCCTTCAATTATATTGTTGTCTGTGCCTAGCCTATCCATAACATATTCTAAGCAAATGTCTGAATGCATCTCCAGCATGAATGAGTCCCCTATTAGTACAACATCGTTGTTAGGGATCTGTTACAGTTTAGCAAATGAGATGGAGCAAGCGGCATTTTTGTTAAAAATGTATTCGACGTAGACCATTTGACTAAAAAAAAAGGGCGTACCCAGTGCAGAAAGCTCCCGCTCTGTGTGGGGTCTGGGGAAGGGTGTCAGTGGCAAGCCTTACCCTCGCCTGTGCAATGCGAGGAGACTGCGACTCGAACCCGGGACCTTCCGGTCACAGGCGGTAAGACTCTACCGCTTATACCAGGCCCGCCCTTCGTAGACCATTTGACTACCTGCTACAAAAATTTATGAACTGTAAGTAAAGTTGAGGACATCACAATAATTACCAAATATTAGAATGGAGTATGTATATGTGTGTAAGCTGAGAATATTTGGAGGTTTTGAAGTATATTCACAGAAGGTCTATTGTCTTTACGCTTTATAACCCTAATGTCTGCATTCAGTAACCTATCCAGACAGGTACAGGGTGCATCTAACATCAAGTAAGCAAGAAATTGAATAACATGAGTGGTGAAGCAAACAATTGGAGTAAGACCAGGAAACGGTCCATATATAGGTGCACAATTTTCTCCGTACAAACATGGTTCACATTCCACAGATTGGGGATGGTATCATAAATAGTGTTTGGGACTAATATGAGGAAGTGTTTCAAGGCTATAGTCAACGATTGTTATAAAATTAATGGAAAACCATTTCCTTTTAAGAAATTTTAGGAAACGTCAAAGAGGTAGAAAGCCGTAAAAGAGGAAGTAATTTTATGAACAATCTTTCAGCACTGAACATACCATATCCTGAGCCACATAGGCAGCCTGGAAGCTGGCATCCAATAGATCACTGTCCAGGTTCCAATTTGTATGGCATATCTCTGAAAGGTGACCAAGTTTAACGAAACTATGCTGATGTAAAACATAGCTCGAATTACATAGCTCGAAGATTTAGAAATTTGAGTGTAAACTAATTGATCTGAATATGAGAAATGGTGGAGGTACAGACCGAGGATGAGAAGATGAACGTGCTTTGACCATGAAATGCAAGATAGGCAGACTTGCTGTAGAAAAATTTATAGTGTTATAAAAAAATGCACATCAACTGTAATGAAGGTACCTCAATGTGGAATCAAAGTTTCAAAATTCATAAATTTGGGAACACACCTACAACCAAAAGTCGGCAGATATTTACATATGTAGGGAACAAAAAACAGAATTTTAAACAAAAGCACAGAGATCAGATAGTTGATAAATTGATTTTTTGTTTTTAAATTGTGCAAACAGGGAGGCCAGGCCAGGTACTTTAATCACTTCTCCATTTTACCAATCCTATAATGCTTGAATACATTTGACACATTAGTATTCTTAGATAGTGACACCTCTGAGATTTAATGATATTTCACAATCTTCTCATCAGAAAATACAATGTGGTTATTTGAAACTAAGAACGTCTAAATTCTTGCTCGTGCTTAGGCAATCTGGGATATATTGTACGTGAAATATCTGGCAAACTGAAGGCATTGTAGGATAAAAAGAAAAGGCATGAGTTAAATGTCAATTAGCAAACAATAAGCAAATAAAAAATGAAATGGCAAAAGGGGTGACAGAAGTATGCAACATGTAGATTAGTGGTCCAGCATGGACGAACGTTAGTTTTTTAATTGACAATATCCTTGCAAATCAAAAGAGATGTTTTGTTGTGTTCGGGAGGTCATATATGTTACTATTTTAGTTGAACTGTATTGAACATGACCGAAACAACTAAAAAATGACATAGATCAATGCTGGACTGTAAATTTGACGATATAGTACAGCTCATAAAGATCATACTTACCAAAATTATGCAAAGAGAAAAATGATGATGGATTGAGCAATTATTTGAGAAAGGAAATTATGTCGCTAATAATACTGGGAAGAACTAAGCAGGTAAGAAATGGGGAAAGAAAACGAACCTGCTAGAACAACTGCAAACTGACAGCAACATCAACATACATGAAGGTAAGGCCATGAACCTGTATTCAGGTAAAACAAAGCAATACTTAGATCAATTGGGTGGACAATTAACAAAATCAAATATAGTTTAGCAAGGAGAAGAAAAAGGAAAATTTCATTAAGATAAGTTGTGCACTGGTGTTTGTAAATACCGCAATGCACTGATCCAAATGCAAAGTTGTTGACCCACTTGGTAAGGAAGGGTCGTCATGGGAATGTTTTCAGGCACAAAAACAAATGTACATCGCAGTCAGATTTGGTACAACAGTGGAATCACCAAGCTAATACCCTTCTTTTGAATGGTAAATTACTCATCACTCTGAACCTGTAATATGCAAAACAAATGATTAGATGGGTACAGCAGCAAACTGAATATATTACATTTCCTACATAACAGAGCTGGTTAGTAACTGAAACAACCCAAGTCGGAGGATGGTTCAATATTACATTTATTGATATATCATAAATCCTTACCATTCCGGAATGAGTTAGTAGATTCTCTATGGATCCATTGGATATAGCATACTGTATTTGAAGCAACAATTCTCAAACCAGGGAAAGGAAGTCTTGATGCCGCTGTAAATAATAGAAGGACCCAGTAAGAAACTTAATACATGAAGCATTATGTAAAAGTTAAAATATGCACTCCAAAATTATGGCAGTAGATTCAATGTGTGTAAATTTGGGAGTTGTCAGTGAAATCTAAGGCTGCATAATTTTCTTATAGCCCTCCATGTGCTAATTACCAAACATGAGGTAGTGGGGACGATATATGTAGCATAATATCCTGTGAATCACTAAATATCTGTTGGTAGTATATGTACATTCTGTAGCAAAGGAGTGCTTGACCAAAAAATGGAGTAGGCGCTGCATTAGGGGCAGCTCCATTTGAACACTGAAAATCACCTTAGCTTTTAATTAACCAAAATTTATCTGTTTCTGAATTACAATGGTGTGGCTTAGCATTTCATCGATCGACGGAAAGACAGAAGACAGCCAGGCGAAAGAGAACAGGGACTGAAAACATTACTGTGTATGGGGAGGAACAAGAACGCGGAGCATTCACGACGCCGTCGGAGCGGAAGAAAGAGCGCAACTCCGGTCTGCCGTGGCAGGTGTGAAGCCCGTGAAGAAGGACGGCGGCGGCGGCGACGGCGACGGCGGCTGCGGACCCCTGCTGTCTGAGGCTTCCGGCAAGGGTTACACCCTTTCGTGGTGGCCGTGAAGGGATTCCAGTTCCAGGGGCGGGGAAGAAGCGGAGGCAGCGGTAGAGGAAGCCGGAGTCGGCGGTGGCGTGGGCGTGAGCAGCCGTCGCCGTCCATCGAAGGAGGCGGAGGTTGCGGCATAGAAATCGGGTAAGGGAGGGAGGTAGGGAAGGAGAGGGAGCCGGCGATGGGGAAGGCGGGTGCGGCGGCGCTGGCAGGGGCGGCGAGCGGCGCGGAGCGACCGCAGATCGTGGCACAGAGGGCGGTGGAGGGCACCTGGGCGCGCGCGTTGCAGCGTTGCAGCGTCGCAGAAGCTTCGGGAGGCGGTTTTTTATTTTTAATTTTTTGGTTTACTCCTTTTGACCGTACGGGAGGGATCTACCGTTGACGGAAAATCTAATGGTCAGGGAAGAGAGGCGACGTGGCCTTCTGTGGGATGAGATAAGGTAGTATAGGAATAAGGGAAAGGTATAGATGGGCTCAGTATATGTCCTTGAAGTAGGAGGAGGCCTTGTTTTTTTGCGCCTAATTCGCGATCGTCGCGCTCCTTGACGATCAAGGCGACGCTGTCTGAAACAAGCCCGCCCAATAGTTGCTCCACGCCTTCATTTGGCCTTTCTCCACCTTTTCGTTTCACCTCCTCCTCTCCGTTTAAGGCAGCAATAGCCCGGCATGAATCTGGCGACGTAGTCATCGCCGAAGCCGAGCAGCAAAGCGGGGTGGGTGGGGCAAATTCTTTGAGGGCGACGGCGGAGGAACCGCTCGATTTGTCGTCGAAGGTCTACCCTCTTTGCCCCACGTCCAAATCCTTCTTTCTTCCTCGCATTCGCCTCATCGTGGTTGGGCTTTTCAGCATCAGCCATCCACGGTTGCGGTGGGACGCACGACGAGCGGCCTCGGAGATCAAGGTCGACAAGGGCACCGTCGAGATTATGGGCACCAACAATGAGACCACCGCATGTGGCCTCGACTCCACTGGCGCTGCTGGCTGCGCCAAGTACTACGAGACTGGCGCGCGCTTCGCTAAGTGGCACGCCGTGCTCAAGGTTGTGTTAGTATCATAGTGTACCTCTGTAACCGTAGATCCGGGGTAAGCCTCCTCGCCTTTGTGTAGTTGCACCGCAGCGAGGTAGACGCCGGTACCGTGGGGTTGTTGGCGTCGTGGTGGCGATCCAGTGGACCGGTGGTGACGCTGCAAAGGCAATGGCGGTGCGGTGGGGCATCCCGTCGCTGGCAGCACTCCTTTAGATCGGATTAGGTTTCTCTATGGTGGGATTGCGGCGGCTCCGGCCAACTTCGTTAGTTGAGCCCAGTTCCCCACTCCTCTATTTATAGTGCTGTGCGACAGGGGCCCACCAACCACATTAGGGTTGGGCGCCCCCGATCAGGGCGCAGATCCAAGGGCCCAATAGGCCGTTGGGCCTATTGGTGGAGATCATCTAACATTCTCCCCCTTGATCTCATTACTATCTTTTAATTTCATATCATTTACTTTTGTTCATTCCATTATAGATTAGCGCATAGAGCATGTCTCATCGTCACGGTCCATTGCCAATGGATTTAACAGCTACAACACACTACTTTGTTCTGAAATAGATACTTATCTTTGGGTCTTCTTTTGTCTAGGAATTTTAGGTTTTCCCTTAAACCCATGCTAGCTACATGTTCTCTGAACACCATGTTCTCTGAACACTATGTTCTCTGAACACGTTGGGTGGTAAGCCTTTTGTAAGCGGATCCGCGAGCATCTTTTATGTACTTATATGCTCAAGACTTATGACTTGATCCCGAACTTTATCTTTCACAACATAATGCTCTATGTCAATGTGTTTGGCAGCACCACTTGACTTATGTTGTGAGCATACTGTACTGCCGGATTATTATCGCAGTATAACTTAAGTGGTCTATAGATGTCGTCAACCACCTTCAAACTAGGTATGAACTTCTTTAGCCAGTTCACCTGTCCCGTTGCCTCATAACACGCAACAAACTTGGCATACATTGTGGACGATGTAATGACGGTTTGCTTTGAGCTTTTCCATGAAATAGCTCCTCCTACGAGAGTGAATACATATCCAGACGTGGATTTTCTATCATCTCCCGCATAATCAGAATCTGAATATCCCACTATATGGAGTGAATTAGATCTTCTATACGTCATCATGAGGCCTTTTGTTCCTTGCAAATAACGCAAGACTTTCTTTTCCAATTTCTAGTGTTCTGTTCCAGGATTTCTCTGGAATCTGCCAAGTAACCTGGTAACAAATGCCAAGTTAGGGCGCGTACATACTTGAGCATATTGCAAGCTTCCGACAGCTGAAGCATATGGAACCACTTTCATTTGATCGATCTCATATTGGTTCCTGGGGCATTTAAAATCCCTATATCTGTCGCCCTTGACTATAGGAGTAGGTGAAGGACTATATTTGTGCATACATATTTTCTTTAAAATCTTTTCTATATATGTCTTTTGTGACAGTCCTAATACCCCTTTACTTCTATCTCGGTGACTCTCGATCCCTAGAATGAATGAAGGTTCATCAAGATCTTTTATATCAAATTTTGAGGATAAAAACTTCTTTGTCTCCAGTAGTAGACTGACATCACTACTAGCAAATAAGATATCATCCACATATAGGACAAGAAAGATAAACTTCTCATTCTTAAACTTTGTATAGGCATAATTGTCCTCTACATTCTCTTTAAACCCAAAATTCATTATTGTCTGATCAAACTTCAAGTACCACTGTCTTGAAGCTTGTTTTAATCCATAAATGGATTTCTTTAGGTGACATCCCATTCGTTCTTTTCCTTCCATGACAAAACCTTTCGGTTGTGCCATGTAAACATTTTCCTTCAAGTCACCGTTGAGAAATGTTGTGTTTACATCCATCTGATGTAATTCTAAATCGTAATGTGCCACTAATGCCATTATGATTCTGAAAGAATCCATACATGAGACTGGAGAAAAAGTCTCATTGTAATCAATCCCTTCTCTTTGCGTAAAGTCTTTTGCCACAAGTCTCGCTTTATATCTCTCTATATTCCCTTGAGAGTCAAGTTTTCTTTTGTAGACCCATTTACAGCCTACTGCTTTGGCTCCTTTAGGAATTATTTCCAAGTCCCAAACTTTATTGATATTCATTGATTTCATTTCATCTTTCATGGCCTCAAGCCACTTTGATGAATGATCACTTCTCATGGCTTCTTCAATTGAGGTGGGATCATCCTCCATTTGAAATTCCTCAGTGTTGTACACTTCATAATCAGCAGGAATAGCTGATTTTCTAACTTTCTGAGACCTTCTAGGAGCCTCTAAATTTGGCACATCTTCTGTTAGAGGCTGTTGTTGCTCCCCCTCATTTGTGGCAATTGGTTCTATAGGATCATAAAGAACAGGTTCTTCATCGTCATTCATTGTTGCCACAGGCGGAATAACAACAGGTGTTGGTACCATAGTATCTTGCACTGTCAGTGCAGCGACAGCAGGTAGTGAGAAAATTAGCTCATGAATGATTGGAGTGGGCACATACACCCGCTTCTCTTCAAGGTCAATTTCTCGAGCTACCATGCTCCCCCTCATCAATTCATTCTCTAGAAAGACAGCGTGTCTCGTTTCCACAAACTTTGTATGTCTCTCTGGACAGTAGAAACGAAAAACTTTTGACTTTTCTGGGTAGCCAATGAAATGTCAACTTACGGTTTTGGGATCTCGCTTCCCAATATTTGGGTTAAATACTTTAGACTCAGCAGTGCTCCCCCACACACTTAAGTGTTTTAGTGAGGGTACTCTTCCTGTCCACAACTCATACGGTGTTTTGGGCACCGACTTACTTGATACTCTATTGAGAATATGAATGGCGATTTTTTAACACCTCCATCCATAGGCTCAACTGTAAGGTGGAGTAACTTATCATATCGCTGCACCATATCCATCGTGGTACAATTATGTCTTTCACCTACTCCATTCTCACCGAGGTTCGCCCGGTGTAGTATCCCGGGCTACTTTACCATTCTCCTGTAAGAACTTTGCAAAAGGTCTAGCAACTTGGCCATATGGGTATGCCGATTATAGTACTCCCTCACGGTCGGACCTGACTATCTTTATCTTTAAATTGTGTTGATTTTCAACTTTTGCCTTAAATATCTTAAATTTATCTAATGCTTCTTTTCTTTCTTTGATCGGATAAATGTAGCCATAATGGGAGTAATCATCTGTGAATATTATGAACGAAACATAACCATCCACACTCTTTATAGGAAACTGACCACAGATGTCTGTGTGAATAATCTATTAAATTCATGCGCTTCGTTTTGCATCTTTCTTAATTTTCTTTACATACTTTCTTTTTATGCATTCTGAGAGCTCTAATGGAGGAAGAATATTATTCTTAACTAGTCTTTCTGTTCTCCCCCTCGAAATATGGCCTAAACGATAGTGCCATAATTTCGACGATGCATTGTGAGCTCTCTTATGCCACCATTATTAGAGTAACTCTCTGTCACTAGCTGCTTTATCAGCTGGGTAGCATATGTCTTTGAAGAGCCAGTGAACTGACTCTTTATTCTATCAAGGTACTGCTGATCGTCATACTCTGGGATTGAGCTCATAATTGCAGACTCAATCGTGTTCTTTATCACAAACAAAACATTTCTTGTTGGCAAGGATCCACTTCCTATGCACAAGGGCATAGGACATCTTCGATTTCAAAATCCATTTCTTTAGTTGCCCAAACGGCATCATCCTCGTTTGTCTCCTCACCGGGTGCCACAGTGCTCAGTGGAACACGACGAGGTGACTACCCAAATCCACCTTAGACAAGATGAAAACCAGGTCAAACATTTTCTTAACATAAAAATAACACCATTTGCATGCCTTGATTCCAATGTTGGTCAAAATCAAAACATACAACAGTTCAGATACACTAATTCTATATCACCGTTGGGCACAAATAGAATTAATGTATAAAATCATTAAATTCATTAATCGTTTCTTACACACTAATTCTATATCACCGTTGAATGTAAATAGAATTAATGCATAAATCATTAAAATTTACAACTGTTCTTATACACTAATTCTACATCACCGTTGGACAGAAATAGAATTCATGCATAAATCATTAAAATTACGATATTGTTATTAACAATGTTGGTCAGAAAATAACAACATCATAATCAGGTCAAAATCTCTTTTTCTTCAATTAAATATCACATTGGTTCAAAATAACTGGAGAATAAACAATTTCTTTAACAGCCAAAAAACTTTCTTTTTCTCCAGTTAAATTTCACATTGGTTCAAAATAACTGGAGAATAAACAATTTCTTTAGCAGCGGAAAACGTATACTCATTTCTTGAATTTTACCCACAGGGAAAAATTACTTTTTCTATTTTCTTTAAGCCATTAATCAATTTCCAGAAAATAAACATTTACTAGAAAAAGAAAAACGAAAAATTATCATCGTTTCTTTTGGCTCGGCCAAAGAAAATAGCCCCCCCGACTTCTCTCCGTCTTGTATTGCCTTGCCGAGGCCACAACTGGGCTGGGCCAGCTAAGCCAGCTGGTGCGCTCGCTACCACACAGCCGCGAGTCGGCCCGATCAACCGGCGCCGTTCATTTCGATCCGACGACTGTGCGGTGAGATCGGCCGATCAAAAAGGGCGACGAGGGCCCTCCCCCGAAAACCCTCATTCATTCGCTGCCTTCCCTTTCTCTCTCTTCGCTCTCTCTTCTCAGCGCAGCATGCACAACCGAGCGAGCAACCGAGAGGACGCAGTGAGCGAGCGGGTAGCCATGGCGCCGTCGCCGGCCCCCTCGCCGGCGTGCGCGCTCCCATCGGGTGAGTGCGCCGCCGTCGAGCGGCCTAGCCGCGGCGCCCCCTTGGCCGAGCCCGGTGAGCAGCTGCCCCCGGCTCGGCCCTTCTTCTCCCGCGCCGGCGAAGGGTCATCCCGACGCACGGCGAGGTAGGTCCGTTCCCCTTTTCCCTTCTCCGATTTGGATTTCTTTTCTCTTCTTCCTTTTCTTCTTTGGATCTCTTTTGGTGCTCGGATTGAACCGATTTGGGATGGGGATGGAAGTTAGGGTTAGGGTTTTACTGTTTCTCTTCCCCGTTGAAGACTTTTACGGGTTTAGGGTTCGGCCTCGTGTGCCGAGGGCCCTTCCTTTTCTTCTTCTTTCTTTGGTTTTCCTTTCTTTTCTTCTCGGATTCAACCGATTTGGGGATCTAGGGTTAGGGTTTCTGTTCGATTCGGTTCATCTCATTTATTTGATTCTTTTCTTTCTTTTCTATTTGTACCGAATCATTCTCTTCCCTTCCTCGTCACGAGTTAGGGTTAGGGTTCTTTTCTCCGTTCCTTTCTCTTTTCCCCTTCTTTTCTTTTGGATCCTTTTCTCGATTTTTCTTCTCGTGATCTGAACGGAGGACTATTCTTTTTGGCAACTTTCCCCGTGCAAGCGCGGTGGTGACTAGGAGTTTAGGGACATCCGCCACCCCCGATCTTTTTTTTTTTCTTTTTTTACCTGATTAGGGTTAGGGTTTCAATCAAAACGGATTTAACCCTTGTTCTTTATTTTCTATGCTCTTCCCCATACTGTAAACTGGCTCCGATACTGTTGTTAGAATCATAGTGTACCTCAGAATCAGAGATCCGGGGTAAGCCTCCTCGCCTTTGCATAGTTGCACCGCAGCGGGGTAGACGCCGGTGCCGTGGGGTTGTTGGCATCGTGGTGGCGATCCAGTGGACCGGTGGTGACGCTGCAAGGGCGATGGCGGTGCAGTGGGGCATCCCGTCGCTGGCGGCACTCCTTTAGATCGGATTAGGTTTCTCTGTGGGTGGGATTGCGGCGGCTCCCGATCCAACCGTTAGTTGAGCCCAGTTCCCCACTCCTCTATCTATAGTGTTGTGCGACAGGGGCTCACCAACCACATTAGGGTTGGTCGCCCCCGATCAGGGCGCAGATCTAAGGGCCCAATAGGCCGTTGGGCCTATTGGTGGAGATCAACTAACAGGTCGGCCCCGTGGTGGAGCCCTCCGAGCTCGCCGTCAGACAGAACGCCGAGGGCCTCGCGCGGTACGCGCTGATCTGCCAGGAGTTCGGGCTCGTGCCCATTGTCAAGCCCGAGATCCTCACCGACGGCGGCCACGACATCAAGACCTGCGCCGCCGCCACGGGGCGCGTCCTCGCCGCCGTCTACAAGTCGCTCACCGACCACAAGTGTGTTTGTGTACTAAATTCTCTTCCCTTCGTCCGGCTCCTATTTGAGCCAAAAAAACACGTTGTTCTATTGCAACTCGCAATGTACAGTAGTATTACTGGAAGATAAGTGCAATATATGGATGTGACCATCTTACTGAAGCTTTGATTCATGGGCTCATTTAGCCATCCCATCCATCTGATTTCTAATCCTTGTAAGCAGAATCAGTTCTCTTTCCATTGACTTGAGCATTCTCTTGTGAGTTCTCAGCATGCACAGCATACTAGCCATCCCAAGAATCTGATTGCTTTAGCATCAGAAATTGCCCACTCATGTTGGAGCTAGATTACCCTAGGAGTTTTGTGCAGCAGAATTCGGGGCCTTCTTCTGTTGCATTGTTCCAAGAATCATTATGTGCATCATTTTTCTGGATTGTCACATTACTCCATGAATGCTGCTGTGAATCAGGATCATTTATAGCTACTAGTTTTTCCCATGAACCATCTTGAGTATTGTTATTTTGCGAGTTGCACTGTTAACCCAGGAATCCTATAGTGCATCAGTGCCCCTTCTACCTTTTCAGTTTCATTATTAGGTAGCTATTTCAATGCTTCACCTCCCATTATTGGTATGTATTTCAGTGTTTTGGTGATTTCTTCTTTTTTCAGTTTTATTAGTGGTTCAGTTTCATCATTTTGCTTTGAGTTTTCTTTTTAGTTTGATTTCAGTTTTTAGTTATTTTTTCAGTTTTTTTAGTTTAGTTTTCGGTTTAGTTTTTTTAATTTTTTTAGTTTCAGTTTTCCGTCACCTTTTCATGTACGAATGTCATTCTAAATCCTGTTGTTAGTTGCATCACCTACAATGTATAAGTTGTTACAAAAGGATAGCAACTGCATAGATAAGTTGACACAAAAGAATTTAACCCTAGTTTAAGTTTTCAGTCAAGTTTTTTTTTAGTTCCAGTTATCAGTCATGTTTTTTAATATCTTTTTATTTTTAGTTTTCAATCAATTATTTTTTTTAGTTTTTTTAGTTTGTTTTCAGTCAAGTTTTTTTTAGTTTCAGATTTCAGTTCGAATGAATTCCTAAATCCTATATATTAGTTGCCTCACCTACAATGTATAAGTTATTATAAAAAAGTAGCCATTGCACACATAAGTTGCCACAAAAGAATTTGCTCCCATTCTTAGTTTTCAGTCAAGTTTTTTTCATATTTTTTTTTGTTTTAGTTTTCAGTATTATTTTTTAATGTTTTTTTAGTTTCAGGATTCACTCACCCTTTTAGATTCGAATGTATTCATAAATCCTACATATTAGTTGTATAATAACTTACTCTCTAAGTTAGCACCTTATACAATGCTTCTTCTAATAATTTGTCTCTTAGGGTGCCACTTATCTTATTTTGTGTTGCTACTCTTGTTTTTTAATAAATGTCCCTCTAATTTTAACTAGTCATGTTTCTCGGCTTATATAGTGGGTTTTATAATAACTTACCCCTCTAGTTGGCAATTTATGCAATGTTTGTTCTAATAATTTGCCTCAGGTTGCAGCTTGTTTTTTATCACTACCCTCATGTTTCCCGACTTATATAGTGAGTTTTACAATAACTTGTTCATCTAGTTAGCAGCTTATACAATGCTTGTTCTAATAATTTGTCCCCAGCTTGCCACTTGTCTTATTTTATATCGCATTATCGCTACCCTTATATTTTAATAAATCCTCAAGTTGGCAGCAAGTCAGGTTTCCTGGCTTTTTGTAATGTGTTTTATAATAACTTGCCCCCCTAATTAGCAGCTTATGCCATGTTTATTTTAATAAGTTCCCCCGAGGTTACAGCTTGTCTTGTCCGTTACTTTCTTTAAGGATTAGTACCTTTATATAAATACTATATAACAAATTTATTATATTCCCATGGTAGCAATCGATGTGCATACCACGTAAAAACTTTAGTTTATTTTTGAAGTAGCAAGTTTAGTTTACATGGTAGCAACTTCTTTCATAAATCTCCTAGCATATTTTTACAGATATATTGCTACTAAATTAAAATTTCTTTGAAACATAGTCAAGAGGTTTAGTTTTGTTTGCCTCGTCACATAGAACATACCAATGCATACGGATTTGAAAACGGATACACATTTTAAAAGTTATAGCTTTTTTAAAAAATGTTAGTTTTTTTGAAAACGTGCAAGTGACTGCTGGAGCATCAGCCGTAATCACTCTTTTGCAAACGCTGGGCTCGCGGCCGGAGACGGAGTAGGGTCGCGCTCTTGACGTTTGGGCGACCCGTCGCGGCTTATTGCAGTCCATGGAGAATTGGAGACGATGCAAGCTATAGAAACCATGTAAAAACTTTTGTATATTTTCGAAGTAGCAGTTTTAGAATTATATGGTAGTAACTCTTATATAAATCTCGTAGCACACATTTACACATAAATTGTTACTAAAATAAAATTCTTCGAAACATATGCAAGTGGGTCTAGTTTTGTTCGTCTCATCACGTAGAATACACCGGTGCAAACGAAATTGAA
Organism: Miscanthus lutarioriparius; assembly: GCA_904845875.1. Lineage (NCBI taxonomy): Eukaryota > Viridiplantae > Streptophyta > Magnoliopsida > Poales > Poaceae > Miscanthus > Miscanthus lutarioriparius. The sequence continues at coordinate 99,037,938 of CAJGYO010000010.1, read as the reverse complement.
AACAGATACAACATTCAAAAGTTATAGCAATTCAAAGAAAATGTTTTCGTTTTTTTTTTTGGTTTGCGTCAGCAGCATGACATGCAGAGTAGCAGGGCTGGTCGGACGCCATTTAAAGTGTAAATTCGTTGTGGCCAGCTCGTAAGGTTAGCATGTCCATGGTAGCAAAAAAAATTTACCCGTCTGATTCGTGATCTGCGGTTCTTGTGCCGTTTTGCCCGTCTGCCCAAAACCGTTGTTCAGCGAACCGGCTGTGCGGTCAGCGGCTAGTCCGTTGTCGTCGCCAGATTGGGTGCCTCAGGCCGCTGTCGTGTGCTCATTGGCGAGAAGGCGCTGGGTCCATCTGCCGGTTGCCTGCGCGCGCCTGCCGCTGCAGTTGCTGCTACGCTGCGAGTCGGCCCCCACGGCATGGCCTCCGCACGTCAGTTGGGCCTCCACGGTACGGACCTTGCACGGGGCTCTTTTTTCGTTGTCGTCTGCTTATTGGCTTAGCACTAGGTGATCCACTGGTCAGCTTCTTAGATCATGTGCCGGGTTTCTCGGTACTTTTGGGCTGGGTTCGGTGGGACTGGGAATATGCAGCGGCGCTTGCGATTGTCGACCCTGTGCCACTGCCGGTGGGGCCGGCTTCCTTCGCATGCAGCGTCTCCTGCTTCCTCCTCCTTCGCACGGCTCCGAACTCCACAGCGTCTCCCAGCCCGCTCCGAAGGGACGAACGGCGACGATAAAAGAGCTCCTCAGCCTCCATTCTTGATTTCCGCTCCGAACTCTGCCGTTTGCCTCAGGTGTGGGACTCGCCGTCTTTCCCTTTCCTCCTCCTCCTCTATTCTACCGGCGGAACCATCTAATCCGGTGGGTACCCGGCGCCGCCGCTGTGCCGTGTGGTGCCGCCGCACTGCGTATGATTTGCAGGTGCTTGGGGCCAGATCCAGATCCACCGGCGGGGTGCTGATGAGGCAGAGCGCAGCGGCACTGGGAGCGGGCTGCTGACGAGGTCTTGGGGCGTGCGGCTGCCAGGTGGGAGCGCCACCGGCGACTGGGCGACAACAGGCTGCGTCCTCGGTGTGTTGGTATACCCCTTTTCCGCACTCTCGCCTGTACCTTTCTTCCTTGATTCGTTTGTCGCTTTCAATGGCCGAAATGCTTACATGTTGCGCCGTGTGGTCTTGTGGTCGGTGTGTTTTCTTTTTTTCCTCCTTTCCGATTCTTGTTTGCTGTTTCCCGTGCTCGGGTTCACAGAGGGAAGACGGATCAATATTCGTTGTGGGTGCGTCCTACCTGTCGCTGCTGCAGGGTGTGGTGGTCCGGTGTGGCTTGCCGTATGCAGCAATGGTTACTGAGTTTACTGGAGATGGAACGCCACTGTACGGCGTCGAGCTAGATTTACCTTGTGTTGGCCCGGTCCGGCGCTGTCGTAGCTTTTTCTTCTGGGCGTCCATGGAAGATTGTTGCGCTTCTGGTTATGAGCAGGCTGCCCTGCAGGCCATAGGTTTCCTGCAGAAGATGTACGGGTTCTTTTGGAGCTTGCCATAGGCCATAGAGCTCTTTTGGAGCTTTCCTTTTCTTAACAGCCAGGTGCTGCAGTTTGTCACATGATCGGCCTTCTCTGACGTTTGCTGTAGTTGGTCCCAGATGGCGAGTCGTCGTGCACGTCCTGCATCTCGCCTTGTTCCTGGAGAGTCGTGTATGTGTCTGTGCTGCTCTTTTGGTAATCTTCACGGTTATAGCCCATTGGTCAGACCATTGAAGCATCTCTTATTTGTTTCGTTGCTTTTGACCTCCCTAGCTTCTTCACGGATAACTGCCCTTCGAGCTCTGCTCCCCGCAAGAGACAGTGTACGTGTTTCTTGCCGTGCTTCCCGTGTTCTATTTAGTCTACAGTCATGTTGGTCTTGGATACTTAAGTGTCACTTTCCTATAGCGGAGGGTGCATACTATATACCCAGCACGCTCCCAGCTGCTGAGTGTCGGAATAAGCGGAGGAAGTATTTAAACCAGAAGAAGATTGCCAGTCAGGTGTTCACTCTTTGGGTCGCCATCCTACCTGGTTTCTCTTTAGATACACCCGTACTGATGTGCCTGCTATGTTGGCCTGGTTTTGCTTTATTAGGCCCTTTAGATGGCGCTGGTGCATCCGGGTGTGGTCACTTCACCCAAGAGTATATTGATGCGCTTAAAGGTTTGGCTTAAATTTTTTTGCTAGGTTCACTGTTGTTTTTCTAGGTTACTAAATGCCATCCTCTCGCTGATTTTGTGTCTATTTTCATGTCCTTCGTGCTCGCGGATGCTTTGGGGTGGCCCACGCCTGTGCCTAGATTCCTATGTCGGTCGTTCGTCTTATGGGGCGCCAGATTATACGTGTAGACACTGTGGTGCCATGTTTTTGGTTGCGTGAGTGTGCTGCTGCTCAGTCCAGTTTAAGAGATGGCAGGGTCATCTACAATTCATGTTGTAGGGGTGGCAAAGTAGTAATACCTCCTTTTAGAGACCCTCCTGAACCCATTGCTTCGCTGGCCAGATTTGATGGTGATGCTAATTGTAGACAGTTCATAAAGAATATATGCCAGTACAATTGCCTGTTTGCTTTCACATCCATGGGTGCAAACATTGATAGATCTATGAATAATGGTAGTGGCCCTCCTGTGTTCAAAGTGTCTGGCCAGGTTCATCATCGTATAGGACCTCTTCTTCCAGCCAATGGCAACTCACCGAAATTCTTGCAGCTCTATATATATGATACAGCGAACGAGGTGAAGAATAGGTTCCGTGCGCTGCACCCAGATGAACGCTCGTCTGAGTCTCTCGACCCAAAGATAGCTGAACGTTTGGTCAAGATGCTAGATGACCACAACCCATTGGCTAGACAGTTTAGGCTGGCAAGAGATAGATTGGCAGAAAATGGTGATGAAGAGTTCATAGTAAGACTTATTGGTGCAAGGGAGGGGATCCAGTTCAGTATAATCTTCCTACTGTTGACCAGCTTGCCATGCTTGTTGTGGGTGATTTTACGCTAGATACTTTTCAGCGTGATATTGTGGTGCAGCCTAGATCCGGACATTTAGAGCATATTTCTTCTTTGCATCCTGCTTTCATGGCCCTACAGTACCCCCTGCTCTTTCCTTATGGTGAGCGTGGTTTCCAGGTCGGTGTGCCTTATAGTGGGGTAGATACATCGGGCGAGAACAAGCGTGCCAAAGTAACGATGCAAGATTACTACCGCCATTGTTTCCACTATAGAAAAGGCCAGTCGAATCCGTTCTTGTGCTATGGTGCCTTGTCCACTTAGGCCAAGGTTGATGCACGTGCATGTATCGATGAAAATAGACTCTGGTATGTGCTCAAGAATCAGGGAAAGCTGCGTGTAGAGACTCTTCAGGGCATAGTCGATGTGGTTGATAAAGGATGTGTAGATGGAGGCGAGATTGGAAAAAAAACTGTGCTGCCGGCCTCCCATACTGGTGGCCGGCGGTATATGATCCAAAATTATCATGATGGAATTGCTATCTGTAGAGTTCATGGCCCGCCTGATTTCTTTGTGACATTCACCTGTAATCCAAAGTGGCCAGAGATTGCTGCGGCGCTGTCATTTGAACCTGGCCAGAAATCAACTGATAGAGCAGATATAGTGGTTAGGGTCTACAATATGAAGCTTGAGGAGCTTCTAGGTGATATACGAGATGGCACCGCCTTTGGGCCTGTCAGTGCTGGTACGTTGTGCTGTTGGGTACATTTTCCTTTCTTTTTTGGCCACGGTTAGATATCTTTTTTTTTATGACTGTTCTTCTCATTTGTTTGTTTAGTGCTGCACACTGTGGAATTCCAGAAGCGTGGCCTCCCACATGCTCATATAATTGTTTGGCTCAAACAAGATACCTCACACCCAACGCCTGCATTCATAGATAAATTCATAAGTGCTGAGGTTCCTGACCCACATACAGACCCTCTTGGATATGTACTGGTGGCTGAGCATTTGGTGCATGGTCCCTGTGGCGCAAGCCACCCCACCTGTCCATGTATGAAAAAAGATAAATGTTCAAAACGGTTTCCAAAAAAATACCAAACTGAAACGGTAATTGATGATAATGGCTTCGCTCTGTATAGGAGATCTGACAACAAGAGATATGTTGAAAAAGGTGGCAAAAGGCTAGATAGCAGTTCCATTGTTCCATACAATATGACCTTGCTTAAAAAGTACCATGCCCATATCAATGTGGAGTGGTGTAACAAGGGCATTTTCATTAAATACCTATTCAAATATGTTACTAAAGGTCCTGACCGTGGCAAGGTTTATATACAGAGAATACGGAGCGGTGAACCAGCGCCCTATGATGAACAAACCAAAACGATTAATGAGGTTCAGGAGTACCTAGATTGTAGATATATATGCGAGCAGGATGCCTGTTGGCGAATTTTTGGTTTCGATATACATAGACACTACCCGGCTGTAGAAAGGTTGCCTGTGCATCTTCCAAATGACAATTGCATTGTTTATGATGAATCCACTGATATAACTGATGTTGCCAGATTAGAATTTCTTCGTAAAACAATGTTAACTGAATGGTTTGTGGCCAACCAACAAAGCGATGCTGGTAGAGACCTCACATATTGTGAGTTCCCTTCGCGTTGGAAATGGGATAGCTCTTCTAGATTCTGGGATCAGAGGCGACGTGGTTCTGGTAAGATAGGGAGGTTATACTATGTACACCCTTCAGTTGGTGAGAGATATTTCCTTAGAATGTTGCTCCTCATGGTCAAAGGCGCTAGAAGTTTCGAAGAGGTTAGAACATACAACGGCGTTGTCTACTCTACGTTTAGATTGGCGTGTAATGCTCGTGGCCTACTTGGTGATGATCAGGAATGGTATAGTGCCTTTGACGAGGCCGCTGCTTGGGCAACATCACCACAGCTTAGAAAACTGTTTGTTACTATGCTGTTGTTTTGTGAGGTCAAGGATGAACGTGCCTTCTTTGAAAAAGTTTGGAGAGTCCTAGCTGACGATATACAGTACCGTCTTAGAGACAATATGGGTAATCCTGAATTCCATGTGTGTGATGAGGACCTTAGAAACTATCTGCTTGATGATATTCATGCTCTTTTCCAGAGAAACGGGGCTAAAATGCGGGAACATGCTTTGCCTGAGAAAACTAAAAACTTTGAAGATATTCCTGGTAATAGACTCATCGAAGAGGCCCTGTCATATGATAGTCATCAGGCAATGCGTGACGCTGAAAATTTGGTTGGCAAGCTAAACACAGAACAGCTTAATGCATTTACTGTAATCACCAAAGCTGCTTTAGATAATGAACCAGGGTTTTTCTTTGTATCTGGCTACGGGGGGACTGGAAAAACTTTTCTGTGGCAATCCATAGTTGCTTATATGCGATCTCAACAAAAGATTGTGCTATCTGTTGCTTCATCCGGAGTCGCTTCATTGTTGTTGCCTACTTGGGTAGGACTGCTCATTCACGATTCAAGCTGCCATGTGATCTAGATGAAGCTTCGGTCTGTGATATAAAACGTGGCTCTAAGTTGTGCGAGTTGATTGAATCTGCATCTCTTATCATTTGGGATGAGGCTCTAATGACACATAGGCATGCATTTGAAGCTCTAGATAGAACATTTAGAGACATCTTGTCACACCGCACAGAAGGTGCTGCGAATTTAGTTTTCGGTGGCAAGATTGTTGTTCTAGGTGGTGATCTCCGCCAAATTCTGCCTGTGGTTCCAGGTGGTGATAGACCCTAGATTGTCAATGCTGCGATAGTAAACTCTTCTCTATGGAAACATGTTAAGATTTTGTCACTTACTACAATATGAGGCTCAATAGACAAGACCTGGGCAGCGAGTTGCAGAAAGAGATTGCTGAGTTTAGCAAATGGGTGCTAGATATTGGTGAGGGCAAGATTGAGAGTTTAGGCACTAGTAGTGAGACCCAGGGAACACGAATTAAAATTCCGCGTGAGCTGCTGCTCATGCCACAAGAAGATAAGGCCGCCTTTATGGTTAGTTCCATCTACCCAGGTCTAGGTGCCAAGTATGCTGATGCATACTACCTCCAGGCGCGGGCCATCTTGACCCCAACAAACGAAGCTGCAGATACTATTAACTCATACGTGGTGTCCCTGATACCTGGGGAAGAGAAGGAGTACCTAAGCTGTGATAGAATTGCTAAATCCCCAGATACCCATGACTCTTTTAATCTGTTGTATCCTACTGAATTTCTAAATTCAATAAATGGAAACAATTTCCCACAGCACCGCCTCTGTCTTAAAAAAGGTGTGCCAATAATGATGCTTAGAAACCTTGATCAAGCAGGTGGTCTATGTAACGGCACAAGACTGATTGTCACAAATATAGGTGAGATGTTAATAGAAGCAAAGATAATGACCGGCACACATATTGGTGACATAGTACACATACCAAGAATTTGTCTAACACTTAAAAATATGAGACTGCCATTTACTTTGGAAAGACCCCAGTTCCCAGTCAAAGTCTGTTATGCCATGACCATTAACAAGAGTCAAGGCCAAACCTTAGAACATGTTGGCGTATACTTAAAAGGTCCTGTTTTCAGTCATGGCCAGCTATATGTTGCTGTTTCATGCGTCACTTCAAAGCGAGGCCTTAAGATACTCATAGAAGGTGCAGATGGTGGTTGTACAGATGAGACACAGAATATTGTTTACCAAGAAATACTCTCCGCGGCGTATCGAGCCGCGGACAAATCTTAGTTCCCTTTCTTTTGCTGTGTTAGGACACCTTTTGCATTGAGTGTCCACACTGGTTTTGGGTCATTTTGCTTCGGTGTGTTCTGACAGCTTTCGTATTGGCTGTAACCATGATTTTACAGTTAGCTTCACTGAAGTGTGTGTCCAACGGGGACAGTCCACCTAAATAACCAGCAAGCACCATCCATCTAATAATGGTGTTAGTGTTTAGACTCTTTTGTGTGTTTTTCCCTATTTTGCGTGTGTTTTATCACTGAATGTTCACAGAACTCTGTGCACTATCGGTTTACATACAGCCTATAAAATGGATTCCTAGATGTTCTCAGTTTTTGTGCTTGTTTTTTTTATCTTTCCTTAGTTTCATTACAAGATTATAACCTGCTGCTTCTGTTTACTGATAAAATGATTCTCTGTAGCTTCGAACGATGGCTTTTTCGATGCTGCCCGCCTTGCGCCCTAATGACTGGCGTGCGGTCATCTGTGTCCGTGTCTGCCGCAAGTGGGAGTATCGTGGTGGGACCAATGACGGTCCGGTACAGCACGTGGACCTTGTGCTTCTTGATGAACAGGTTGGTCAGTCTATCATTGGTGAAGGTCGGCTCCCAAGCAATTTTTACTGGTCCATGTATCTCTCCATTTATTTATGCTGGTTTCCTTTTTTCCACTATAGGGCAACAGTCTCTATGGTGAAATCCCTGGACCTGAGGTTCATGCAAAGAGCCCGCTCATAGATGAGGGGGCATCTATGTGATTGATCGATTTAGGGTCTCCAATGCGAAGGCAGCCTACAGGCCTGTTGACGCCCCCTACATGGTTAAGTTCACACTGCACACCACTGTGTCGGCTGCAAGAAGTGGCATGCCTGACTTCCCAAAATATGCGTACAAGATCACTCCTATAGATGGCCTTGCTGCTCATTCTGGTGACACTAAGAACTTCCATGGTGAGTTATACCTATATAAACTCTGTGATTTTAATTCAGTTTTCCTTTGTGAGTTCATATCTATACAGACTCTGTGATTTGAATTCAATGTTGTCTAATATAACTGTACTTTCCCTAATATTGTTGCAGATACCATTGGAACACTGGTGGAGGTATCTGACATCCACACTGTGCATCTGCCTAACAAACCTGCGCCCACGCTCTCCAGGCACATTGTTCTTAGGGACCTTAGGTGACACATTGTGCTCTCCATGCCTACCCTTTCCATGGCACGGCTACACATTTCCTAATTCTCTTACTTAAACCGTTGTGCTCTCAATTTCAGCTATTCTGAGATAAAGATCACTCTGTGGGCCCAAAGAGCCACTGCGTTCTCTACTGAGGGTGTCTACGACAGCAATGAAGCCAAGCCAATCGTTGTCCTGTTTGTCGGAGGACTGGTGAAATCTTTCCAAGGTATTAGCACTGTTCTATTTCTTCTGTGGTCCAGTACATGCTGAGTAGTAGTATGCACTCCTCTATTGATTCCCAAGAGTCTGAACATCATATCCATGAAATTCAGGCAGCTACTACCTAAGTGGCAATACAGCATGCCATTGGTATTTCAATCCAACGATTCCAGAGGCGCACCAGTTCTATGCGAGGTACATTCTGTTACCCAAATACAGCTCATGACCCTTCCTTTACTTGGCGCTTTGCCAACTTTACCTAATGTGTCGTCTCCACCCAGTTTCCACAACCAGAGGCTTGAGATAAGGTCAGTCGCAGCACCAGTGCGGCAGCAGATCCAAGTCTATGTACCAGCACAGCTTGATGAGAAGAACCTGAAACAGCTAAACGACATGAACCCATATGAATTCTCTGTAAGAAGCAACCTCATTTCATTCTGATTTTACCATGGCCACTTTTCCCTTCTACCCATTTTACATTCCTCTCCCCAACATTACAGGAAAATCGATACCGCTGCACTGTCACTATTGGACGCCTTGTTCCCAACACATCATGGTGGTTTCCATCTTGCAACAAATGCAGCAAGTCCTATGTGCCAGATGGTACTGGATATAGATGCATTCCATGCTCAAACACATCGTTCAAGTTCAAGTAAGTGCTTCTTCCACTGTTTGCTTGCTTCCCAATCTCATAGTAGGATACACCTACATACTGAATGCAAACTGACAACAGGTACAAGGTGTGTTTCATAGCCCTCGATGGCACTGATGAAGCTGAGATGGTTTGCTTTGGAGACATTGCTCGTCGTATGATTGGAAAGCTTGTCCAGCAGCTTCTGAGGACATCTACAAGTGCTAATGCATATCCACCTGATATAACAAAGCTGGTCTCTCCTAGATTCACTTTCGTAGTTACAATGACCCGTCAGAGCTACTACAGGGCCCAGAAGACCTACAATGTTGCATCTCTGGTGACAGCACATGGCCATCCTGTTGCTGTTCCGGCTAATGCTGCACGTGGTAATGCTGGAAACAAAGACCATGGCCATCTTGGTGCCGCTGAATCTGGTGATTCCTCGGGTACAAGTGATGGTGCAGATACACATCAGCTGTTGTCTGCTGGTACACTGGATGGCACTCTGTCTTCACCAGGCCTTTTTAAACATATGTTTCTTCTAACACCTAGATTTAGTGGCGCTGTTTCAAGGCTTTTGTGTGCGATGATCACAATCCTTGCTTCCTGCAGGCTCCACCGCCCAAGCTTGATGGCCTTGAAACACCGGCGTCGAAGAAACATTCTAGAAGGTAATATATTTGCTCTGTGCCTCTCCAACACATTCACCATATGTCTGTTCATCTGTGTTTGATTGCTCCTCATCCACAGTGGCCCATCCAAGAGCAGCAACCATCCTTCCTCTCGCCGTAGGCTTTTCAAAGAGGGTACTGGTGCTGACATTGCTGATCCAGACGGTGCAGGCGCAAGGTATGTAGTCATCATGCTCTTGTAGTCTAGGCCAACTGCTAGCTTTCAGAACATCTCATGGCTCAAATGTGATTCACTATTCCTTGTTGTTAGCCATTTCTTCATGATTTAGAAAAATCGTACCTACCTCCTTTTTTAAATGAACTTTATCATACATATAAAATCAAAGGCACCATTCAATTGTTACACAAGGCTAAACAATGTGATAATGCTGTACACCTCTCTTCAGAAGAACTAATTCTTTGCCTCTGATGCAAAGTCATCTCAACAAATATGGAAAAGATGAGATTATAACCCATGCCATCTCCTGTGTGCCTTCTTACAGCGCTGCGTCTGACAAGACTCAGGCTCCTGAAGAGGACCGCTCCTCTGGGGAACCTTCTACCGCTGAGGAGAGCGGCTAGATAAGGCATGCCCCCTAACTTCAAACCTGACTCTTCCCTGGAATCGATAGATTTTGCAAATTAAGAAAGATCCATTATTGTCCGCAGGTACATTCAACGGCTCCCATGCTTTTGGTTGGACTGGCTCACTAACACCTGTCGTCCAGAGAAGACTTCTGCCTATTTTTTTGGTGGCGTGGTATCCTCTGCAACGGAAATTAACCCGTCATTCTCTGTCTGTTAGCTTGGCCCCTGTATCGGCCCCCAGGCAGCAACAACTTCTTTTAATAGACCCTTGAATTGGGCATGAGTATGTAAACTCTTTAGTTTATTAGTGGCCCTCTCGCTGGCCTCGTGCATGTTCCCTGGTTATGTCGTGGTTCCACGGGCATGCACCTCGAAACAATTAGCGTCGCCGAATCGACAATAGGAAGGCTGTGTCCTTGCTTAGCTCCCTGGTCAAACTGATGTAGCCTAAATTTGGTGTCCTGTTTAGACTCTTTAGTGCAGCGAGAAACTGCTCCTATATGTTACTCTATCTGTTTCTGTGCTGAATTTGTTGTGGTCTCCAATATATAGCAACCTATATCATGATAGACAGTATCCTACATGAGCTAGGCGACGTTCTAGGCATCTGATCGAATATTGGCATGTTGAGCCTGCTAATGTATTGTCTTCCTCGTTTTTAGCTGTGATCTTCAAACAATACTGCAAAAAGCCAACATAAACATGTATTTTCATCCGTGCCAAACGGAATGCATTGTCCCTGCCGTGTACCAATTAAAAAAAAAGATTCATCCCTCCCGTGAATGCCTCCAGTATGGCTGCCAATCCACCGCTGCCCATTCTGGCAAACTGAACATCTATGTAGCCTCCTGTAATATTTAGTTCTTATCTGGACATCTGGTACCTACGTTGCCTCCCTGTTGTAAACTTTAGCTCATATCTGGACATCTAATATCTATATATATTGCGCTTTCTTGATGGATGCTGCTGTGGCTAGCTGATACAACTGATAGAACACATCTTTAGAGAAGACGATACCTACATAATGTTCGTTTATTTTATTCTGACCAGTGATTTTAGCTCATACTTAAGATGTGTTCAAACGTCTATTCCAAATTGGTTTCAAAATAAAAGACCAAAAAAAAACTATCCGTCCTGTTTTCGGCCCAAGGCCCACTCTCCCTCGGTCTTCCGTCCCGTTGTCACCCACCTACTGCTCGCGAGGCTGAGTCGTCCTCTGGCCGACAACCTTACCTGCCCAGCACGTATAATATATGCTCGCTGTTGTGTTCTTCATCATTTGTTTCTAAGAAAACAGTATCTCATCATCATTGATAATTACAGCTGTCAGTTAGGTGACTCAATTTTAGTTAGGCGCCTATAATATTTGTTATTTGTCAGCATTATGCCATTTCCCAGATAGATTTTTGGCCATTTCTCGCGCGCATGGGCGCGCGCAAATCACTAGTGCATCACTCAAGTGGAAGTGAGGAACACCCATGAGGCTCTCATTCGCGCGCACAGGCGTAGCACAGGCTGGGGGACCTGTGGTCGCGTGCTACGTCTGTGCGCGACGGGTCATGCCTTATCGACGTCCTTGGGGCCTTGTTGTCAAGACTTATTGGAGCATGACAGCATGTACATCTGTTACTCTTTGAATGTGTGCTAAGCTATTTGTCTATTTTATCCGTTGGCACGTTCTGTATGAAGCTTTATTAAGCACTAAAAAGGTAAATTAAAATGTTTAACTTTTGTTACTAAAACGGTATCACACTGCTACACCATTAGAAATCTTTACCACACCGAAGATGCCACCATATATAGGCACATATAAAGCCGCACGTCCCTATATGATGGCAGCTACGTCAAATCATAAACCTACATATCGGCACACAAGTGGATATTAAGGAAGAAAGGTGGCAATGCTGACTCCATTTTTGGATAATAATAGAAAAAAAAAATTCAGCTAGTTCTTTCCAAGAGGAATAGGCTATTACGGGCCAACTCTACAAAAACACCAACGCAACCAACTGCGGCCCATGCGGCCCTTGCTGCTTGTGCTGCAGCCATGCATGAAACTTACTCCCTTCATTTCAAATTATAAAACGGTTTACATTTTCTAGATATATTGTTTTTAGGAAAAATTGGCTAGTGAACACTGAAAAGTGGAGGTCGTTTGCTGGCACACACCCAAAGTGGAGCCATTTACTGGAAGACACTCTCGTTGCTGATAATTATGCTACTGGACACCGTGTTCCTTTATTTTATTCATTTGCAGCGGTTGAAGTGAGGATTTTTTTTTATTTTTAACACCTATTGTAAACTATTTCCAAATCTGACACCGATTTTTTTTATTTTCAAATCAAACACTTTTGGCCGCGCCTATTGCCACGGCGCGAGCAAACAACGCTGCCGCGCCGCGATGACGTGGCACTTCCCCGCGCCATGGCCGCTAACGTGGTAGAAGCTGCCGCGGCGCACATCTTGGCACGGCAGTGCCGCGCCGCGGCGCGGCGAACCCCAACATAGGACCGCGGCCCCGACTCCCTCTCCTCACTGTCTCTGTCACACTCGAGCGAAATGGATCGTGGGAGAGACGCGCCCACCGCCGCTGGCACCACCGAGGCCAGCACCCGCGCCTCTCCCCCCGCGACCACCCGCCTCCCTCTCTCCCAATTCCTCCCTCTCTAGGCAGCTCCAGGAGCGGTGCTCGTCGCCGGCGCAGCGGCCCCTTCCCCATCATCCTTGTCCTCGTCCCCATCATCGGCCAACACAATCGAAGATTAGACGGTGCGACCAGCTCATGTTCTGTGCTCATCTAACTTCTTTTCCTCATACCTTCCATAGGCCACCTCTGTGGCATGGTCCTCGCTGCATCCAATCCCTTCATGTATAAAATGCAACCAGTTAGCAACGTGGTTATATTACATTTAAAATCAGGTAACAAAAATAAAAAGGCTTTCAAGCACTCACTGGCACACAATGCAACAACATGGTCATTCAAGACCTGCATGTGTACTCTTATCTCCTCCCTTTGCCTTCTTCCTTGACCTCTCCTCTAACGCCCTCCGTCCCTCCAACCCCTATTTGTCAAGCCTAACATCGATCGGGTTATGAATACCGTGTTGTCTAACAAACTAATGCATCATATTTTTGTGCTGTTTAATGAATAGGTTGACGTAGTCAGTCCATATCCCTTCTTCCGTGCAATTACTTGCCTCCCCTTCAGTTCATCCAAGAACTTAGCTTCACCATCATAACATTTCCACCTACATTTCCTAGTGCTCTGTTTAAACAAAAAAATTATATCATATATGTCCTAGCAAAAGAAACAAAATACAATTTCATGTTTATCACAAAAATAACCAACCTCATCATAGTCAACCATATGGCCGCAATAATGGCATATTCCAAGCTTCGAAGGGACTAGACCGTAGTTAGATTTAACACCACATTCGTACATGACGGAAGGTGCTTTGTAAATTAATATTTCTTTCTTCTTTTTCTTTGCCTTTGGTGGCTCCGGCCATTGATTCTTAGGACCATAGAGCCACTCATTGAAACGACACTTCGCAAATCCATAACGCTACAAGAGAATACATTAGTACATGCATACATATAGAGATAAACATTTAAACAGCTACACTTTCCACTTACTTCGTGCTTGTTCGGACACACAAACTCCAACATATTCTCAGGGCTTATCACAGCTCGATCTCCGCATTTGCCCAGAGGAGGTTTCTCGAGTCATCTAACTATGGCTAGGTGCTTCTCCTTAGCCGTCATTGACGGGGGGTTAGGGGGTGGAACCAACCGCTCGAAGTGCTCATGTGGATGTCTCCCTCTACACCGATCATCGAAAAGGAGGTACCTAGGGTCAAACTTGTCTGCACCGTCGATCCACTAAAAGAAAAGGCACCTCTCATGGGCCTACACAACAAGATTCTAATAAAATATTAGTAGCCTACTTACACAAATGAAGAAAAAAAGATAGTGAAAATAATTACTTATATTAAAACGACTACATGTGTAGAAACAACGCGCCGCTGTGTCTGGATGTCTCGATTGAAACACGTCGGCCGGGAAACCATAGTCACAGTTATGGATAGGGAGGTCAGGAGGGACGGGGCATCTTTGCTAGACGCGTCGAGGTATAATTCTCTAGGACGACCCCGTTTTCGCCAAAACTCCTCCCGATACATGTCTTGCATCTAACAAAATGGTTGTAATTTAACAAACAAAAATCAAAACATCATAAATTAATGTCAATGAGAACCATTTGCATTACAACAAATAAAATATAACCTACACTTTGGTGCAAACTCTATCTTAGATGTAAACATGAAAACTATATAAAAACTATATTTTGGTCACTAAAAAATAAAATTTGGTACATCAACCGTGTATCCATATATTTATTAACATATAAAAGTTGAGATGCAAACTCAAACAAGCAAAATTCATATAAAATTGACCTTAGAATACATGGTAATCATAATTCTAACTAACCAATTAACCTTAACATTGGCAATCCTAATCCTAATCCTTCAATCCAACGTTCTAAAGAACTCATATTTTCCTCCATACCCTAACTACTCATTCAAATCATTCGATCCACCGTGGAGGATGAGGAGGAGCTTCATTACCTTGACAAGGCCGTGGAGGAGCTTCGGGGAAGGTAGGGAGGGGGCCGGCAAGGGAGGGAAAGTCGGCGGCTGGCCGTGGGAAAGCCGGGAGGCAATGGCGTGGGCGCCGCGAGCGGCATCACCTCGAGTCGAGCAGACAGACAGAGGAAGGGAGCCAGCGCCGCAATGGATAAGTAAAGCCTCGCCGCGCCATGATCAGTGGCGTGGCACCGCCGCGCCATGATGCACGGCTCGTTAGCCCCGCCACGTCAACGGTCGCCGCGGCCGTTGACCACCCCATGCCGCGCCGCCATGCATGGCGCGGCAGCGTGAATTTGCCGCGCCATGTAAACAGGCGCTTCCAAAAGTATTACTTTTGAAGAAAAAAACAATGTTAGAATTAAAATAGTTTAAAAAAGTGTTAAGAATAAAAAAAATCGAGGTGAGAGAAAAGCGGTGAAATAACATTTCTGCCCCTGTCGTTTTCATATTTCGCTCTCCCTTTCTTCTCGCTGGCAGACGTCTCGGCTAATCCGTGGAGGAAACTGAATCGGGATGCTGCGGAGGGTCTTTGCTGCCGTTGCCGTCCCCCTGCACAAGGATGGCCCCATGGCCTTCCTCCTGGACCAGGAACCCAGCTACTGTGCCTGCTGCCCTGCCGTCGCATGTGGCCTCGCTGCTACCGTAGTCAACCCGTCCAACAAAATTAGAGATGAGATTGGGTCCTAATACCTTCAATTCCAATTCTCCTTTCTCTGATTTTGCACACTTGCAATCGTCTTCTATTCACGTCAGCTGTCGAACTACGGAGGCCACGGACTTACAGTCTAGTCTTGGCATGAGCGACGACGCGGCGGAGCGGATGCGAGCAGGCGCGAGCCGGCTAGCGGACACGGGCACAAGTGGCGGCATGGCGGAGCAGATGTGAGCGAGCGAGCGTGAGCGAATGAGCGGATGTGGGCACGAGCGGCAGCACGGTGTAGCGGACACGAGCACAAGCGATGCGGCGGAGCGGACGAGCGGATGCAGGCACGACGGCGCGGCAGATGAGACGTCATGACGGAGCGGCGGAGCAGACGCACGCGAGCTCCGAGAGGACACGCTTTGAGCTCTAAGCAGACGTGCGCGAGCTCTGAGCTCTAAGCGGCGGAGCAGACGCGAGGGGACACGCTCTGAGCTCGTGACCATGGAGGTCGTGGTCATGGAGGCCGGCGAGCTCCGAGCGCGTGGGGGAGGGATGTGAGGTTAGCAGCAGCGGGGCTTCGACCGCCACACTGGCAGCCGCTGTCTCAGCTTCGCCTTCATGCGCCGACACAGAAAACAGAAAAAAGAGAATGGGAGAGAGGAAGAAGAAAGCGACAGAGGCAAAAATGTCATTTCACCGCTCTTCTCTCTCCTTAACTACTGGAAATGAATAAAATAAGGGGTGCGGTGTCCGGTAGCATAATTATCAGCAACGAGAGTGTCTTCCAGCAAATTGCTCCACTTTGAGTGTCCGCCAGTAAACGACCTCCACCTTCAGTGTCCGCTAGCCAATTTTATCTTTGTTTTTACTATGTGCATAGCAAATGCAATGTATCTATAAAAGCCAAAACGTCTCATAGCTTCTCCAAGATACTCGTTATATCATTCCTAAATGCTAGGAATAGATATTTTGGTGAAAAACTAGCCTCCAACAGCTTTCCTAAATGATTATCTAAATATAGCCATCTTCTATTTCAAATTTTTCGCTAACCAAAAATAGAAGACGAGAATGGCTCTCTAGAGTGCGCATGAGATATAGAAGAATGGTTGGAGAATGAAAAGATATAAAAAGCGATTTTTATGCAAATGACTCTCCAAATGATGATTTAGAGAGTGGGATTTAGAAAGGCTCTTGAAGATGCTCTTATAATTTGAAACGGATTTAATAGTTAATTAGAAATAGACAAAATGTTAAAGCTAACAAGAAATGCAAGCACAGTGCCATGAATGATGAAGGCTATCCAACAAGATGGCAACAAATGGCCCCTACGATTCTAGAAATTCTAAGATCATGGAGGGACTAAATAAAGTGGAGCGCCTTCCCCGTGTGCACAGGCTTAGGAAGTTTCGCCCACACGCCTCCTTCCTACTGCGACCCTGCGTCTTCTTCTTCCTCCTGCAACCCTTGTGTTCTTCTTCCTCCTGTGACTCTGCTCGTGGCCCATGTCTTCTTCTTCCTTCGACGCGCGAGCGTGTGACCCCACGGCAGCCTCCTCCCCCCTCCCGCTGTCGCCATGGCCGCGTCTTCTTCTTCCACCTGGTTCAGTCACCTCCATCGCCGCCAGAACCCTAAAGCTGTCCTTTCCGTTGTCCCCACTGTGTGCCTAGCCTGCCTCTCCCGAGCCCCTTCTCTTCTAAGCCCGCCGCAATTGGGGAAGAAAAGAGCAAGAGAAAGAGCAAGAGATGAGAAGATGGCTCGCCGGAGTTGGAGAAGAAGAGGGTTGGGGGTGGTGGAGAGGAGAAGAGAGAGGCTCGACAGAGTTGGGGAAGACAAGGGTTGGGGTGGTGGCGGGCGTGGGCGTGAATCAAACGGGCCGTCGATAGGCGTGAATCGAATCTGATGGCCGCGACGAGGGTGCCCGCCGCACGACCTGAGCGCGCGCATGTAAATAAGCATTCCCGAAAGATGAATAATGTCTTCAACCTCAACAACAAGAACATTGCTTTCACAAACATCATTAAGGTTTTGCGCTTTCTTAATTACTTTGTATTATTCTTGTAGTAGCGACATTTTCTTTCACTTATATGCTTATGTGGCATCTAGCTATGATTTAATAAGATCTGTTTGTGCAGTGTGCTCGAACGTACGTGTTTTGCTATGTTGTTCCATGCAGCGAGTTATCCAACTACACAATCGAACAATTGATATTTTATTGGATAGAGTTTCGATCCAGGCCCAACATTGTGATTTACTGAATTGATACTGTATAATGCTTGTTAGTACCGACCAAACCGCATCAACCAGGGACTAGGGGATTACATTTTTGGAAATGCTCCTTACTGGGCGTCCATCCGTCTGGACGGATCCCGCACTCGCCCACGCCGCCCCGCTCGCGCCCACGCCGTGCATGACGAGCCCAATGCACTAGGCCTCCTGTCGCGGCCGTGCTTCATCCTTCTACCCCTGCCCCTACCCATGCCCCTATCGAGGTCCGTGCCACCGACGAGCTCCACACGGCGACCTCCACGCCTTCGAGCTCCACGTCGACGAGCCTCCATTCGTCCAAACAACAAGCAGATGCCACGCTAAAAGCGCATGTTGCAATAGTATGTTTCAAGTGTTTCAGATGTTTCCGATGTATATTGCAGGTGTTGTATATCGATGTTGCAAAAGTAGATCGGGATATTGCACATGTTGTAATGGCTATACACGTATGTTTCAAGTGTATGTTCCAAATGTTTCATATGTTTCAGATGAATGTTGCAAGTGTTTTATCTGGATGTTGCAAAAGTAGATCTAAATGTTGCATATACATGCATGTTGCAAGTATATGTTTCAAGTGTTTTCAGGTGTTTCATATGTATGTTTGTAAATGTTTCATCTGGATGTTACATATGTTCACAATGGGTTTCAAATGTTTCTTAGGTGTTTTCGTAAGTGTTTCATTGCCTTTTCTATATGTTGCAACTGTTACATTTGAATATTTCAAAAGTAGATCCGGTTGTTCCACATAGAATGCGCTTTGGAAGCGGCCGGTGGCCCGGACATCCAGGGTGGCGCGGAGCACTACTGGTGCGTTTCCTCGCGAGACCGACGTGTTAGGCGCTTGCTTACTCATATGCAGACAGCGT
The DNA here is from genome assembly GCA_904845875.1 of Miscanthus lutarioriparius. Classification (NCBI taxonomy): domain Eukaryota; kingdom Viridiplantae; phylum Streptophyta; class Magnoliopsida; order Poales; family Poaceae; genus Miscanthus; species Miscanthus lutarioriparius. Next base: position 99,019,505 of record CAJGYO010000010.1, on the reverse strand, counting down.
CCGGACGCTAATGCCCGAGCGTTAGCAAGTCTGCTGCATTTTTGCTAGCAGCGTGGGTCTTGGATGTTAGAATTGATCTCATCCGTCTTAACCCAACGGTCGAGACGGACCCCTTGACCGCGTCTTGATCGGGGACGTCCAACCATCTAATGGCTGGTGGGCCCCCATCGCATAGTGCCTATAAAGAGGAGGTGGGGTAAACGGCTTGGGATACGAGGTTCACCGCCACCACAGCCCCACGGTCCTAACCCTAATCTAATCCAGAGGGTGGCACTGCCAGCGGCGGAAAGCACCACTGCCTTTACCACCATAGCCGGTCTCCACCTCTACTTCATCACCCGTCGCTGCCCTAGAGCAGATCATCACCGGCGAACCAGCGAAGGCAGGGAGCTCCTCCAACCCCTCCGACGGTCAGATGTTCCTACATTTCCCTCTCTCTCTCTCTGTCTCCTACTCCCTCTGAATCTCTAAGTCACTGATTATCCCAAATATAAGTAAACACCCACTGGATCCACTCCTAGATGATCTAAAGACTCAAACATTAGCATCAGAGCCAGTCTAGTATATGGATCTGGATCAGGGAAAGAAAAGCAAATTGAACCCTAACCCTAGATCGGGTACGGGAAAAGTGGGAATGAGATTGAGACACGGTTACAACAAAGAACCCTAACCCTAGCAGTTTGCCAGCCTAGGGTGTAAATCTAGGGTTTCCGAATCAAAAGCAAAGAAAAACGAATGAAAAGAAAGAGTGGAGTTCGAATTCAATTCGGATCCAATAGAACCCAACCCTAACCCTAAAGATAGGGAGCCTACCTGGGCTTTCCTCACCACCGCGCGAAAAGGAGACCGCGGTGTCACTCCCGAACGACGCGCGGGATAGAGCAACGAGCCGCACTGCACCTCGCACGCGCGGTCACGGCAACAGGGCACCACCATGCGGCCCCTCGACGGCGGCATGCTCAGCCTCGAGCGAGAACGCACGCCGGCGAGAGGGCGCTGGGCGAAGCCCCACTGTCGCGCGCGGTGCCGTCTTCCTCTCAGCATGTGTCGTCTACCTGCGCTTGCCACTCGGCTGGGCTAGGCAGCAGGGCTACGGCAGCGCTAAGAGAGAAGAGGGGAAGGTGAAGAGAAACAAGGGAAAAGGGGGGAGCCGACCAGATCTTGCACCGGCGGCGGCCATATTCAATTCAACAGCCAGGTATTATTGGTATCCTTGTTTCTTCATGGCTAGTCTGAATATGTAATAAATAACGCGTGTTAGAAAAGTAAAGAGGAGCTCGGGAGATTGATGGCCAAATGCCACCCATCGCTGTATTGACCAGTGTATAGGAGAGAGTTTCGCTGCGGACGAGCCACCTAAAGTCCCAAATCAAAAAGGTGAATGAACAAATTAAATTTATAATAATAGTTTATATGTCTTATGAGAATGAAGAAACATGTATAGTTGATACCTGGAGTAACACACAGTTCTTAACATAGTCATCCATATATATGATGTGAGATTTCGGAGTTTTAACTGTATAAATGATGATGTGACATAACAATTAAGAGGAAAGAGGAGAAGAGTTTTTTCATCCTCACGAAACCCGGCTGGCATTGTTTTTCCAACCAAACCTCACCCCTTACGTTTTGCCCATCTTGTCTGACTTGCATTCTCGCTGTGCACCGCGCATCCCATATTTACCATACGCTATATGTATTTTATTTTGCATATGTGACTCTATTATATATTTCTGATATCATATGAATATTGAAGTAAATTAAACTTTTGACATTTTTATGCTAATACTTAAATAATATGTATATGTAGTATGCAAGTGACTATATTGTTTATATGGCACATTTGATACCACAATACCATTCAAGAATTAAATGCTACAGCATATAGATAGCATATGAAACAGTGAATGAAACTTTGGATTGAGAGATGTTGTTCCATGTCCTTGTTTTAAGACTGCCACATCTTAGAAACAGGTAGATAAAATCTTCGATTAAGACTGGCCTTACCCTTTGATCAAATGCATTACTATTATCTTTCATGCGTTTAATGTGCCAATGGCATTGTTGCCTCCATAGAAATGAACAAAAGAATGGTATAAAACTATACTTTTGCCAAAATCATTGCAACGTTTGAATACTACTACTTGATACTAGTATACTCTCCTATTCCAAAATAAATCAACTTCTAAAAATTGTCCCAAGTCAAACTATTTTATATTTAACCAAATTTATAAAAAAAAGACCATCAATGCTTATGACATCAAATTAGCATCACCAGATATGCCATTAAATATATTTTTATAATCTACTTATTTGGTATTATAAGCTTTGTTATTCTTCACTATAAAGTTGGTCAAATTGACTTCGGGTGATTTATGACTTGATTAATTTTGGGATGGAGGGGGTATCTTTTTAAAATCGACGGTGGTAGTATTTTATTATACTGCTTGGTTACAAACTTATACTCCCTCCGTTCCAAACTGTAAATCGTTTTGATTTTCTAAATACTTTTACTATATATCTAGATATAGTGTATATCTAAGTGTATAATAAAAACTATGTATCCAGAAAAAACAAAACGATTGACTTATAATTTGGAATGGGGGTATAATTTAAAGAGTCTAACTGCAGATACTAGGGCCTTGTTTAGATCACCTCCAAATTCCAAGTTTTTTCACTCTCTCTCCATCACATCAATTTTTGGACGCATGTATGGAGTATTAAATGTAGGTAAAAAAATAACTAATTACACAGTTTGGTTGTAAATCACGAGATGGATCTTTTGAGCCTAGTTAGTCCATGATCGGACAAAGTTTGTCAAATACAAACGAAACGTGCTACAGTGTCCAAGTTGCAAAAATTTGCAATCTAAACAAGGCCTAGTAAATAATAGCCAATAATATTGATTATGTCGTCGTGAAATAGTAATAAACAGATAAATCAGAAGTTCTCGGTAATCTTGTGTAGAAGGGATGGCAACTATGGACCGACGTCTCCTGAAAGCAGCCACATCCGGCGACGCTGCATCACTGAAACAACTGGCATCTCATGACCCGGGCGTGCTGCTTGGGACAACTCCACCGGGCAACACCTGCCTCCACATCTCGTCCATCCAGGGCCACGAGGAACTCTGCGAGAGCATCCTGGCGCTTGACCAATCCCCGGCGCTCCACTCCGCCGTCAACAAGGACGGCGAGACGCCGCTGCTTGCCGCCGTGGCAAGGGGCCGTGCGTCTCTAGCCTCTGCTCTGCTCAGGCGCTGCCGTGAGCGGCAGCTGTGCGAGGCGATCCTGAGGCAAGACAGGCACGGGTGCAACGCGCTGCACCACGCCGTCCGCAGGGGACACACGAAGCTGGCGCTCGAGCTGGTCGAAGTGGAGCCTGTCTTGTCGAGAGCCGTCAACGGGCGTAGCGAGTCACCTCTGTTCATCGCGGCGATGAGAAACTTCACGGAGGTGGCGGATAGACTGCTGGAGGTTCCTGATTCGGCTCACTCTGGAGCTTTCGGCTTCAATGTTCTCCATGCTGCTGTCAGAAGTGGAAATCTAGGTAACTGAATAGCACTAATAAGCATTGCATTGTGGTGAATCTTTTTACAAAATCTTGGCAGTGTTATGTAGTACGTTCTTGCATCAATGCAATTATGCAATGTAGTAGAGTGCTTAACCTTTTTCTTTTTTGTCCCTCGATTTGCTTTATTTCAGCTATCGCTAAAAAGGTTATGGAGACACGTCCGTGGCTAGCCACAGAGGAGAACGAGAATAGGCACACTCCAGTGCACCTGGCTGCATCTGACGGCGAGATTAACGCGCTAGCAGTATTGCTGGAGCATGATCCGTCTTTGGGGTACCTAACATCCACAGACGGTGACACTCTTCTCTGTGTCGCAGCATCTCAGGGCCATGGTGGTGTTGCTCGAGGGCTTCTTGAACACTGTCCAGATGCTCCCTACTGCGATCCAAGCAGCTCGACATGTCTTCACATTGCCGTGTTGTGTGGACATACAGAGTTTGTAAGATCTATCCTGGGGTTACAGCAGCTTGGCCACCTGATTAGCATGCTAAATGGAAGCGGAGAAACTGCTCTGCATCTCGCTGTCAGAAACTGCAAGCCGGACATGGTTGCTGCTTTACAGCTTCACGAGGACATAGACGTAACGGTGCTTAACAGCGCCGGTGACCCGGCAAGCCGGGTGTTGCCTGATGCCGCCAATCACACCGAGGCTTTAATCTCGGTACGCTTTTTTTTTCTCACCGTAAATATATATTTTAGTAGCAAATATGTCCTTGCATTTATAATGGGATGTACAATTGTATGGTGCTCATGCCAATAAGGCAATAATAAACAGCCTACTTCATGTCAAATCAAAAAAAAAATTAACAGCCTACTTTTGTTAGATTTAATTGGGCTTCATCTAACCTTATTTTAATTAAATAAAAAAATCAAGGAAAATATGATTTAATTAAGGTTGGCCTAACCTTATCTTGATCTGATATATTTACCTCCCCCAATATTAGAAATAACGATAAGTACCCTAAGGGCTTGTTTGGCTATTCGTATTCACCTCAATTCACTTATGTTGGAGTGGATTAGGGTGGAAATTCATTAATTTTCCACCCCAATCCAACCTAATATATGTGGTTTGAGGTGAATACGAGTGTAGTCAAACAAGGCCTAATGGACATCTAAATTAAACAATTATTAAATTAAGGAAAAAGATAAACTCAAAGTACCCACTATGTTGGTTTCTATTTCGTAGGTTCTGACTATTCATGAGAAACAAACTAATTCGACCATTATTAAAAATAACAAAAAAAGCTTCTGGATTTACTTATATTTGATATTATATAAAACAATAACCCAGAGTACCCTCTACATGTGCTTCTAGATTATCGTAGGTTCTGCAAGTTTTCATATATGGAAACAAAATTTCATATCTTGAGCATTACAATGCAAGCTAGAGTCTGCCTATCTGTGCTATTGAAATTACAAAGAAAACAATCTATGATCTAGAATCCATGCCATCTTAATATTAGTAATTGGAGGCATCTCAGAGAGCCTCCATGTTAATCCTCACAAGATGCTAAGGAAAAACAATAAATCCTAGAAATTCTCACAAAAATGAAAACCATCTTGCCTTTAATATAGTAGTCTCCAATCACCTATAACAGTTACCGGATCTATTCTATTTTTTCTAAAATATTACCCATCTTTTGCTATTACGAAAAATACATAATCTAACATCCTGAATTTGAATCTAAATTACCTACCTATAGCATTATAATAGATAATGCAAAGTAACTGCCTAAATTTCATTTTAAATTACCCACATCTACCATTATGAAAGATAATATAAAATAACCCCTTTAATTTGTGTCTAAATTATCCATCTCTACTGTTATAAAATTTTAAACTAATATATCCCTCAAATTTTTGTCTAGATACTAATATATAACCTATTATGGGAAAAATTCAATAAACATAAAGTATGACATATATGGTTCTAAATTACACATTTCTTCTACTCTTAAATTAAAATTAAGCATAAATGCTATGTGCCAAAATTTTAAGGGGTGCAATACAGGCTCAAATGACTGTTTATGACATTGCAGCAACCAAGAGTGTAGTTAGAACATAAAATCTAATAAAATACAAAAGGGAAATTCTAAATAAAAATGCAATAAGCACTAGAGTTTTGGGTTAACATATCGATAAAAAATAATTGCAGACAACTAATAAGATCAAAAGTTAAAAGCAAACATATAGATTCATCATGTCATCGAAAATAATGCAACAAGAACTAATATAACTCAATGCATATGAAAACCCCATATAGGTGCAATTCAAAGTATGACAATATGTATCCTAATATTACTAACTTGAGGATCTAAACATAGCATCCATATTAATTCTTACAAGATGCATTAGCAAAAGAATAAATCCTACAAATTATCATAATAATAAAAAACATCTGGCAGTTAGTTCGTCAACTCTAATCATCATAGAGAATAATAATTATAGGCTATATTCTATTTTCTAAAAATGAGCCGCTTTTGACATTGAAAAAAGGGAATAAATAACCCCCTATGTCTACATCTAAACTACTAACCTTTACCATCTTGAAAGATATTTTAATTAATATCTTCCCTAAATTTTCTTTTAGATTACCTGACTCTACCATTATGGAAGATAACACAAAGTAACACCTTTAATTGCATCTAAATTAGTCGTATTTGCCTCTATCAAATAGAAACTAAAACATCCCTCGAATCTAAATCTAAATTACCGGTATAAGCTATTATGAGAAAGAATTAAATAACCATAAACTATACTATAAATATGGTTCTAATTACTTGGGTTCTACTACTGTTAAATTCAATGTAGACATAGATGCTATGTGTCACAATTTATACCAAGTATACATGGATACATTAGTGATAAATTTATATTTTTGTAGTTTATCGATCATGAAAATATAATGTTCCCTTAACAAACCACATATAAATGACACCGATAGTTCATTTTAAATTATATTGAAACTCTATGGCACATAATTTTATAAGTTGCTAGTTTTTAAAAGGACAAGTTACTTTATATAAGTTTATATTTTTCGACAAAATCCTTATGACATATTGTGCAGGTAGTTTCATTTGAAGCACTCTATTTTTTATAAAACAATACCTATATATTTTAAAATACTACACATATAATTTTATATCAACTCCCGCAACTTTTTAAAACACTTATATATTTTAAAAAATTGCTAGCATATACAGAAGCAGGAGCAGGAGTCGAACCGACCAGTTAGATTTAATTTATTCGTTATATTCGATCAAACGTTTACTAACAAGTAGTAGCATTCAGTCGGAAAAAAAAACAAGTAGTAGCATTCTTATATTTGCTATATTTTAGACGACGGCACACCAAACAGCTACGGCCGCCGTTAATTCGACAGGAGCTGCCATAACCACACCCTCCAATGGAGCAACTATGATGAATTCATCATCAGGAGCTCCCACGACTCCACCACCATCAGTATCATTGGCAATCCACCAACGTCTCCTGGGCGCAGTCGTGTGCGGCAACTCCGCGGAAATGAAGCACATGGCCCTGCAGACCCCGGGGGTGCTGCTGGGAACAACTCCTCAGGGGAACACCTGCCTCCACATCGCCTGCATCCATGGCCACGAGAGGTTCTGCAGGGACGTCCTGGCGCTGACGACCAACCAGCAGTCTCTGGCCCCGGCGGCGCCTCTTCTCGGCGCCGTCAATGCCGATGGCGAGACGCCGCTGCTCGCCGCCGTGGCCAGCGGCCACGTCTCCCTGGCCTCGTTCATCCTCGGGCGCTGCCGTGACGAGCGGCTGAGCGAGGCGATACAGACGCAGGACAAGCGCGGGTTCAACGCGCTGCACCACGCCATCCGCAGCGGGCACCGGAAGCTCGCCCTCCAGCTGATCGACGCGGAGCCCGGCTTGTCGAAAGCTGTGAACAAGTACGACGAGTCGCCCATGTTCATCGCGGTGATGAGGAACTACGCGGAGGTCTCCGAGAAACTGCTGGAGATCCCTGATTCTGCTCACGGGGGAGCGTATGGCTACAATGCTCTGCATGCTGCCGTCAGAAGTGGCAATCCAGGTATGCATGTCTTCTCTTCTTTTTATAAAAGAAGAATGTATGATGATGCCATGCATGGCTGTTAACCATGCATGTCCTGCCACGTACGATTTGGTTTCTCAGTTGTCGCGAAAAGGATCATGGAGACACGTCCCGGGCTGGCCAGAGAAGAAGACGAGCACAAGACGACTCCAATGCACATGTCTGTGCACTGGGACAAGATTGACGTGCTGAGAGTGCTGCTGGAGCATGATTGGTCCCTAGGGTACGTACTCGACTCCGAAGGTCGCCCTATTCTTGCTTCAGCTGCGAGTCGAGGATACGTTGGTGCTGCCCGAGAGCTTCTCAAGCATTGCCCAGATGCTCCCTACGCCCATGCAGATGGCACAACGACATGCCTTCACCAAGCCGTTCAGGGTGGTCCGAGAGTGCAATCCCAAGATAGTCAAAGCTTTGCTGCAACACCCGGACACCGACGTCACAGTGCTCAACGACTCGGGTAACCCGGCTACCTGGGTACTATCTACCGACCACGCCAAGACTTTAAACTGGGTACGCTTAATTATTTTCTCTTGGACTTGCATTGTTTTTTCCGGTCCCCTTGACTAGTCGGATCCCTTGACGACGTATATATTCATTACATACAAATACAATACAATAATATCAGCCTAAATATATGTTTTAAGTTCTCATCATATTATAAATCTATGTTTTCGATTTTTTCAAATGATCTCGAATGGATACATGACCTATATCAAAGTAGTAGTGCTCAATGTGCTCGATCTAAAACTTTCTAATTGATTTGTTTTCGTTTGAGATAGTTTAGGTTGCGAAATATTTTATAAAAAGATTCAGAGAAGTTGATACAAGGGATGTCATGGTATATTCACTCATAGGTGACTGTGAGCGAGGTAAGATGACACAAGTTCAAGTCCTAGAAAATGCATGCACATGTATTTCTTAGTGGTAGGAAACCCGCCTCTAGAAATGCTTGATATCGGTATACTAAGTAGTGGGTGCTAGTCTATGATTGTGGGTTGAACGACAACAACACTATGGGGCAGAGCAGTCTGATTTTCTTTCCTTTTTTTGTAATTTTTAACAATTTGCAAGATAGAGGGTGTTTATATCTTATGAGTATATTTGGACACTTATGGACTTATACAACTACGAATGATTAAACGTTTACATATATTGCATAGCAATCTGGAAACTTATCCTGTGCACATTAATAAACGATCCATACAAACTATTTTAGAGGGGAAAAAACAAATGACCATGTTCAAATCAACAACCACCGCAAGATATGCACCATTAAATTGTTGAAATCAATGACAGATAGGTAAGCAACTAAAGATATATGGTTGTCAAAATGAATAAGTACTCTGTAGCCTTCTTTTTTAAACAAGAGGATACTATTAAAACATTGTAACAGAAATATATCAGCACCTGAGAAAAACAGTTTGCTACCACTAACTAGCGGACACAATGGTGGAATATTGTCTTTTTTGAGTATTTTGCTGATGTGTGCTCCACACATACCTTTCTTTGAGACCTTGTAGAATGAAGTCTTCATGCTTATGCTGAAAGCTGATCCTGAAGCAGCAAATGATACTTATAACCTTCATAAGCAAATCAAGGATCGAGTAACTTCTGAATCAAGGAAGGATATAAAGACATTGACTCAGACATATACAAGCAACACTTCTTTAGTGGCAATCCTCATTGCAACATTCACCTTTGCTGCTGCTTTCACCTTGCCTGGAGGATATAGCAATGATGCTGCAAGTGAGGGGCTATCCATCATGGCAAGAAAGATTGCATTCCAGGCATTCTTGATCTCTGATTCCTTGGCAATGTTCTCCTCGCTGGCTGTTGCTTTCATATCCATAATAGCAAGATGGGAGGACTTTGAGTTTTTGCTTCATTACAGATCCTTTACTAAGAAACTTATGTGGGTTGGCTACATAGCAACCACCACAGCATTTGCAACTGGTCTATACACAGTTTTAGCCCCTCGCCTCCTATGGTTGGCTATAACAATTTGCCTTATGTCGGTTCTACTGCCCGTTCTTACGAAGCTACTAGGTGACTGGCCTGTCTTGAAGCTTAGAATTCATCTGGGCAAAACATTCAAGTCAGAGCTCCTTGATATGGTCTGATTTCATGAACTCATCTTATTTCTTCCAACTACTCTCTGTTTTACTATATTTAAAAAAATACTATGTATGCTTCATGTTGTTTGAATAAATTAAATGTCATTGTGATTTTGAATGACATGTAAACACTAAACTTTGTATTTTGATGTTTGCATACAAGGTAACCAGTGTAGCTCTGGCCCTTTATCTGCAATGGATGTGCATAATAATTTTTTCTATGTTGGTTCTACTACCCATTCTTACAAACCTACATGCAGTGGCAGACACAAACAAAAAATCAGGGAAGAGGGATTATCTTCAACCTCTAGCAGGGAGCAACGTCTTTAATCTCTTCTTCCTCTCTTCTACTCCTAAAAATTGATTGGTGGGGGCAAAGGGGTGGGGTGCGCATCTTCAAACTCTAGCAGGGCACAATGTCTTTAATCTCTTCTTCCTGTTTTCCACTATTCCTAAAAATTTATTGGAATCACAAGGGGCTGCATGGCCAACCGACGAATGGTAGGGTGGGCTTGAGCCCCACTAATGGTCCCTTATCCTGCATGCAGTAGCAGGGGCAATGTTTTGGGGAAGATGAAAAGGAGCGCTCGATCGTCAGAACCTCGTATACGTGTGAAATGTATGTCTAGCTTCATAGCCATCATAAGGTCATGCAAAATGGGGACATCATGCTTTTTTGGCCAACCAAATCACCATCTTCGTCAGGATATATGGAACAAATTTAAAGCGGAGAGTTCTAGGACTTGCAGCTTATAGAGCGTGCTAGGAAAAAGCAAGCTTAACGGGTCATGAACCTCAAGTCGGGAGACGCAAATTCAAAATTCTTCCACCATAGGATCAACGACCGTGAAAGAAAGAACCATATCCAACGGTTGAAAAAGGGTCAAGGATGGGCTTTCAACCACGAGGACAAAGAAAAAGTAATTCGTGATCACTTTGCCGTTGTAATGGGGCGCCCATAGAACGCACACTAGATCTCAATTGGGACAACCTTGACCAGCCTGCGCTCCGACCTTCACTCGCTCGACGATCCTTTCTCGTGAGGATTTAAATCAAAACTGCCATTTTCCAAATGCCACCGACAAAGCTTAGGGCCTTGACGGCTATACTGGTGCTTTTCTCAGAGCATGCTTGGGATGTGATAAAAGGCGATTTTATGGAGGCGGTGATTGCTTTCCACAATCTACGGATCTCGAGCCTACCACTTCTAAACTCGGCCAACATTGTGCTAATACCAATGAAAGAGGGCGTTGATTATGTGACAGACTGTAGGCGGCCCATAAGCCTCATTCACTCATTTGCCAAAATCATTGCCAAAGCTCTGGCCCTAAGACTTGCTCCGTACATGAAGACCATAGTGCCACCTACACAAAGTGCATTTATTAAAAAGAGAAGCATCCATGACAATTTCATGGCTGTGTGAAACACAGCCACAGGTTTTGCTCAACGAAGTCCCCTGCACCCCTCTGATGCACGGTAGAGGCCTACGGCAAGGCGACCCCCTCTCACCGCTCTTATTTGTTATCACCATTGACCTGCTGCGACCCCTCCTGGACTTAGCAATAGAGAGAGCCATTCTAAGCAAGTTAAGGGGGACACATGCACAACATTAAAACCTCCATGTACACAGAAGATACAGCCCTCTTCATCAATCCTCGAAAGAAAGTCATCTCCACCTTGGCAAATATTCTTACTTGATTCAGAGAGGCAACAGGTCTCCTAACAAACTTTCAAGAATCCACAATAGTCCCAATACAGTGCTCCATTGCTGACCTCCCAGCAACACGAGTGCACTTTCTGATCAAGTACCTAGGCTTACCTCTCACCACTACGCGATTACGGCGTGTGGACCTTCAATTCCTTGTCGATAAGGCAGTTAGCAAATTTATCTCTTGGAATGGAAAAAACACAACTCCAACAGGTTGACTCACGCTGATCAAATCGGTGCTCATGTCACAACCGGTTTACCTGCTCACAGCCCTGCAGGCACCCAAGGAGGTGCTAGATGAAATTGACAATAAGAGGAAACAATTTATGTGGGCCGGTTCTAAAGCTTTGACCGGAGGAAAATGCAAAGTTAATTGGAGCCGTGCAAGAAGGCCAACGTGTACTGGAGGCCTGGGGATCCTACACTTGGGAAGGTTCACTACGGCGCTTAGGCTTCGATGGCTGTGGCATGAATGGAAGTCAAGCGATAAGCCCTGGGTGGGGGTCCGAAATCCCCTGCAACAGAACTGACCACCTCTTGTTTGCTGCTGCAACAAAGATTACCATTGGGGATGGCAAGAAAACTTCCTTTTGGTATGGGGCCTGGAGTCAAGGACAAAGGCAAAAAGATATTGCGCCAAACCTCTTCAAAATTTCTAAAAGGAAAAATAGATCCCTTTATGTTGCCACTCAAAATCAAAACTGGATCAAGGATCTTAACTTGCAGCACCGTGGCTTCAATGCACAACACTTTATCGAGTACGTGGCAATATGGCGTGTGGCAATATTGCAGCACGGTTGATGGTGAATATTGTGCAAACTCAGCTTACAGAGCCCAATTCTTAGGGTCGACAACAGCCAATTTTGGCACACCCATTAGGATGGATTGGGCACCACCTAAATGCAAATTATTTGGATGACTCGCCATCCAAAATAGACTTTGGATGGCAGATAGGCTCAAGGCGAGAGGTTGGTCCAACAACGTTGTTTGCCCCCTCTGTCGTAGAGAGCCAGAAACTGTCCTCCATCTTCTCGCTCATTGCAGATACTCCATGTGTATTCGGGAGGAACTTGCTGCTTCGATTGGACTCAGTGGCCTCTTTTTGCCTTCCTGGTTGCAAGCCGAATCGCTTCATCAATGGTGGACCTCCCTATCAGTCGTACCTTGCCACTCCAGGAAAGGAATGCGTTCTATGATCATCTTAGTTTCATGGGAAATTTGGAATGAAAGAAATGCACGAATATTCAATCACAAAGAGTTACCTCATAATCAGCTACTTCAGAAAATAAAAGATGAAAGCGAGATGTGGATTATGGCAGGAGCGAAACATCTAGCAATATTCAATCACAAAGAGTTACCTGAGAGTTTACAAAGTCTAGGAGGGGGTCGCTCCATATCACAGACTGGCACGGCACACGGGTCCCAACTCACACTAGAGCGAGCTAAATCGTGAGCACATGAGTTACAAGAGCGATTAGAATGGACGATCACGACCTCAATGAAGGACGAAGCAATCTCTGCTCGAGCTTCCCTGAAGAGCAAGCGGCCCACCCGGAGCTTGATCATAGTCACTGCTGGTTCAGAGAGCTCTTACCAGAGATAGGGAATCCGTCTCTAGGATGATCCAAGATAAACCATATTGTATGGCTGCTTGTAAGGCTGCAATGCAGGCCTCTGATTCCGCACATAAGGCATCATGCACCGTGTACAGATTACTAAGCTTGGGCAGTTTCTGGAACAGATGTATAGGACCCCTTCAGGGACGCAAAGCAAACACACAACATTAAATTTCGTAGACGAAGATTGTCGCCAGAGGCCCATACTTTCTGCTTCTAGGCAAACACAGCTCTATGGGCCGAAGCAACTACAAAGTGTACGTGTCCCGCCCTTTTTCCTCATAGGCCTGTAAAATGATGGAAAATGGACGGGTCGATGGGCACCGCGAAAGCAGGCCCATTGGTTCATGTCACCTCACTATTCTTAACAGTGTATATAGGAGTAAAATGTATAGGGCGATTTTGGACGAAGTTGACACTGAAGACGGGACAGACAAGCTTAATATATATAGAATAAACCTCATTCAACGTGAATTCGTACTAAATAAAACAGAATAAGGTAAAAAGTACTTTCTCCACTTCAACATATAGGTTGTATTAGTTAGGATTAAAAGAGGTGCAAATTTCAAAAAAATTAACTAAAACCATTACTCAAATTTGATATAAATTTCATAAACTGATTATATCTTGCAACAGAGTGTACTTCAAAGTTTTTTCCAAATGTTAATGTCCCTTGTAAAAATAAATGGAGCACACGGAATACAATGACAATAATGACAATAATTTGTTGTGCACAAGAATACTACTGTTTTATTTCACACTTGGATACTGTTGTTTGGATAAAAGGCTTCCGCCTGCATCTGTTAGGCAGTGCTTGCTCTGCTGCGGATGCTCCCATGTGCTTTTCTCTGCTATGCGATGCATGTGTTGTGCTTGTATCCACATGTCACTGTCACCCATCATAATTCTAAAAAATATTATACTCATGTTTACAGATGGATCAAAGCCATCATAGAACTAGGCATCACAGTAGGTATGCCATTGCTCAAGTTCAAAAATAAGATAGTTACATGCCATCACCCATTCAGGAAATACAGCCACAAGGTTGCTTCAGACCAAGAGACCCTCAAATCAGTTCATAACTGATGCAATTCTGAACCACCAAGTTTGGATATAAGTATATAAAAACAATAAACACAACTTTGCAGCCACTAACCGGCAGCACAGAGTTATAAATATGAGTGTGAAGCATTGTTAAAAATTACAAACAAATAAACACTTTCAGAGAGATTCCATTACATGCATATAAGAATAAATGGATGGCCAATAGATTTTTGAAATTGAAAATAAGCAAACTTACTTGTGTTTGATTGTGTTCCAAGCTTATTCACTTCTTTAGTCAGCCACAAAGCACGAAGTCTTGTTTCAAAGCCTAGAAATATCTCTTTGTTCGTGGCATCGTTAAAAGCCTCGGAAGCAAGGATCTTTACATCAAAAGACAGACCAACCATGTCCTTTAAGATTTTTTTTTTATTTTTAACACTTTTTGTAAACTAATTTTAAATCTAACACTGTTTAATTTTTTTTTCAAGGCTAACACTTTTTGCCGCGCTTATTGCCATGGCGCGGTGAAAGCGCTCAGTGCTTGCCGCCATGCATGGTGGCGCGGCGGGGCGATAATGACGGCGGCGATCGGGCGCCGACCGATGACGTGGTAGTTCTGCCGCGCCATAGACCATGGCGCAGCATCGACGCCGCCAAGGCCCACGGCGCGGCGGACACGAAGAAGAGACAAGACCAGCCTCAATTGCAATTGAACGGGAGCTGCCAGCCGGTGAGGATCGGCAATGCGGCGCCACCATGGACCCAGAAGCTTCGCGTCGCGGTGAACGGCACCGCAGCTCGAACCCAACGCCTTCGCTTCCTCGACCCCTCGCCGGTGGGCTTCGACAATGCCTTCTACCGGAACCTGCAGGTCGGCAAGGGCCTCCTGGGCTCCGACCAGGTGCTCTACTCCGACATGAGGTCGCGCAGCACGGTCGACTACTACGCGTCCAACTAGGGTGCCTTGTTCTGTGATTTCGTGGCGGCGATGACCAAGCTCTGGTGGATCGGGGTCAAGACGTCGGCCACCAGCGGCGAGATACGCCAGGACTGCCGGTTCTCGAACTAGTTGCTAGTTAATCTCGCCGGCAGTGCTGCCGCGACGCATTGAAATGAATATGAAGCAAATAAATTGAGTCCATGCGCAAGTTGACAAGTTGTCACATAACATTTTCATTGGTTCGACATAAGTTCGACATAACATAACCAACTAAGTCTGCAAGTTTCGGATGATAATATTCGTTAGACATAACAAACTAAGTCCCAGGAGTGTAAGGATCCCTCGGATGCCTCTGTCTCTTCGGATTTATAGGCAACACATTGGGAGTGTAGCCAACGTCAGTGTGGTCGTGTTGTCAGTGCGTACGGCTCGTACCCTACAAGTATATGATATGCATGATTACTTATAATCTTTATTATCGTTAGTTCATGGAGCCTACGTATTTAAAGAAACTACCTTTGTTACTACCTGTGAGGCTCCTTGGGTACCAAGCGGGGCACCACCTAGCTGAGACATTCCGATCTTGTCCTGCTGCCAATCGTCCCACTAGTGGTGCTGTATGCGGAAGCCCGGGGGGTCATCGTCGTCATCGTTTGCAGGGTCCTTCCCTTTTGCATAAATAGACGTTAAAGTTAGTGCATTTCCTAAACACATATACACTAAAGAAACATTTTCAGAACGGACAAGTTTATGTTTACCTCCACAAAAGCCTCGAGAACGCCTGGCCCATGCCCTCTAGACTCGTGAAGCCGAAACGCTGCTTTGTTGGACAACCTTGATAATTGTGTCGCCTGGGTACAGAAAGTTTTAGTACAGATACTTAATACCAAATGGATAACAAATGGTACCATTCGAGTATCTTACCATGTATCTTTGAAGCGGGGCTCTCTGTAGTTGTGTGTCGTCTCTAGTGGCAATGTCATACACATCTTCGATCACATCTTCCTCGCCGTCCTCGTCAATCGCCTCCTCAGTGTACGGGGGTTTAATATGTGTCCTCGTAGACCTGTGAAGCCACCGCAGGTACTCGTTCAAGGTGTGCTGGTCGTGTGGGGGACCCGCATCGACCGACTGCCGGTCCCTATTCTGCCACAACTGGATGTACGCGTTGTGTTTCACGCGCCAATCCTTGGCCTTGTACCTCTTCCTGCAGTCATACCTGCAACAAAACGATTGTTAGTTTTACCATACACACCTCTTTATTGTAGCTTTGTTATTAATCGATAACGCACCCGTGCAATTCTTGGTTGGTGGAGTAAAGCGGTGGTGAGTAGCCTGTCATTCTTCCAAACTGCCTACAAACCCTGATGGGCAAGTGAATCTCGACCACGTGGAAGTAAATAAGAGGGACGTTGCAGCGATACTCGTCTGACTCATCCCTAGTGACAGGACTCATATAGTACTGGAGCTCCGGAGCATCCCAAGGACACCAATGCACCTGAACATTTCGTAATTGAGTTAGGTTGTGATATAGTGTACATCGAACAAGATACATGTATGATAGTAAAGAGAGTGTAACCTGGTGTTGTGTTAGGACATCGAGACAGTCCATGTACTCCCTGTACTTGCACCTCGCATTCCCTCTAACTAACTCTACTTGCGTTCAGATATACAGAGCTATAGGGAGTGTATCCTGCCCGTTCCAACGCTGCATTGAACACGATAATGAATTAGCCATTAATAATTTCATCATATGTAATTGCCTCGAAGAATATAGTGAAACGAAGTACTTTTCGCTAAACCAGTAACAAGGGGCCTCCCAACGGGCCATCGTTCTCAACACCAAACCTGGAGTAGGTAGGAGCAACCCCCAAGGTTCGCATACCCTGAGGTGCGACGGTAGGCAACACATAGTTGTCGATACGTCCATGTCAGGACTGCGCTGCCCCAGCTGTATGCTCCTATGTTATCCCACGGCTGGCGTAGTATGTCAAGAAAGATCAAGCTGATGGTGTTGGCCAAGGCGTCTGAGAATAGGAAAGTACCAGGGAAGTGCCAGAGCCACACTCTAGCGAACTTATTGATCTAAGCCTCATCAGCCTATGGGTCTAAGTAATCAAAGCGCTCTGTGATCCACCACAACGAAGCACCAGAACTTTTTTAGAAATTCACCAAAGAAAATAAGACCCGATGGCTGCAAGAAAGCAATGCAAGTATTAAATAGGCTTGGATTGCTCACTTATTTTTCTTGGAAACCTCGTCGTCCAGTGAAAAAAAGCCAGTGAACTGAGCCACCAGCTCCCTCCAGTGATCGTTGTCAACTATACCTGTCACTGGAAGTTCCCCCAACTGAAGGCCAAAGATAGCCTTCATGTCCTGCATGGTCAAGGTCATCTCGCCGCAAGGTAGGTGGAACGTGTGGGTCTCAGGCCTCCACCTGTTATAAGAATAGAACGACTGGCAGTTGCCTCAAATTTGTTATAACAATGTTTACGTACAATGAAGGCACTCGCACCTGTCTATAGCTGCAGTAAATAGTGCTGGGTCAAGGGGCGGAAGACCGTTGTTGACAACACGGACAAGCTCGAGGAAGCCGGCATGCCGTATGTACGGCGCGTAACACTCATTCCACTGGTGCGCCCTGGTGTGCGTGCGGGACCTCAAAGGAGGCAAGGGCACCTCTGCGTCGGTGTCAATCAAGAAGTGTGCTCGGTGCGGGTTGTCGTACTCCACCTCAAGAAGGGGGTACAACTAGTGCTGCATGGGAGGGGCCATCCTGTTACAAACTGATAATTAAAGGGTTAGAGTATTCAAATTAACAATATTTAAATTAACATTACGTAGCATTACAAAATTTGAAATACTTGTTATGCAATACGAACACAATATGAAAGAACATGTATATATTCAAAGTAATATTAACAGACATATTAAACAACTTTACTAGAAAAATAAGCATTTGACGAAACTTCATCAAGTCATCCAAATCGCCGTATCACACACTACTGAGTACCGACACTTAAAAACTAGTATCTATACTGACAACCTTTACTACTATAAACTAACTAAATAATAAATACCTAATCAATCCCTAAACCCAAAATCCTAACTAACAATAACCTAAACCCTAACTATCTAACCAAACCTTAACTATACTACAACACAAAACCTAAACCCTAAAAACTACCTACCTAAATAAACAAATTCACTAACCTAACTATCCTAAATCACTAACCCTAACTAAAATAACATTCATAATAACAAGAAATCGAGAGAGGGAGCTACCTTGATATGAGCAGGACCTTTTAGGGTCACCCAAGCCAAGGAGATGGCCGGTCGGCGTCTTGGCGTGTGGCGGGGGCAGGCGGCCGTGTGGCCCGACATTCATGGCGCTGCCGCACAAAGCAGCGTGCTGTTGGGGCGGGCGGGAGTGTCTTGGCGCGGCAGGCAGGCGAGATAGAGGAGGTGGCTCGCGGATGATATTTACCTAGGACTGCCGCGCTGTTAGGGATGGGTGGCAGAACCTGCCACGTCACTGGTCAACGCCCCGGTCGTCTTCATGTCATCCCCTCGCCGCGCCACCATGCATGGCGCGGCGCAGGTGTTTCGCCGCGCCAGGGAAAGAGCGCGGCCAAAACTGCTAGTTTTGGAAAAAAAAATAAACAATGTTAGATTTAAAATTTGTTTAAAAAAAGTGTTAAAAATAAAAAAAATCTCTTTTAACACGGGCAACTGTTCCAGTACTCCTCTTTCTAAAAATTGTATGCATCTCAAAGCAGTCTATTAAACTAATTAAATATTTTCTTAATATTTTTTTGTTTGGGTAACGCTTGAGTCCAGCCCTAACCCAAAGCTAAAGTCAGGTCCCCATCCCGTCTGTTCCGTGGTTCTCCGTTTACACGTGGATTCGTTGAAGGAGACGACTACGATGAGCGGACTCGACGGCAAACTCCTCCAGTTCCTCCGTCTGTGATCCTCGCAACTCGTGTACAGATCCTAAGAGGCAACTTATTTGTATGTTGAGGAAGTGAGCGAGATTTGGCCCCACGCAGATGATCGCCAAACTAGAATTGCCAGCACATGTTCATGTTCGTTCGTCAGGCATAAAAAAATTTCTTAATGCAGTGCAATTGCCTGAAAGAGGCATACAATCTGTCAAATATACGCAATCCTTTAACATTTGTAGTTCTGTACCGAACTGAATAAGTGTAAGCTGACACTATTAGAGATTCGATTAAGTGTTAATATTTAAAATAATGTTTAAGCGGAGACCAAAAATGCAAATGTAGTTTTGGAAGCCTGAACTCTCAGGCGCCACCAGTTAGAGGACGGCACCCCGGTCAAGGACGATGTGGATGGTGGCATCGGACCTCCTCACGCCAAATCGAACGGCGCCTTCGGAGCTCCTTGCCGGCTGCCAGCACACGACGAAACGGGGTTGGAGGAGGAGGATGGAGGTGCCGCCTTTCGCTCGGTTCGCCGGTTGCTGATGCTCCGGAATAATCGGCACAGCGGCGCCGTCTCCTTGAACGGGTCCAAGTAAGCGGAGCAGTACAGAACAGAGGGGATGGGAGACCCGACACTTTAGGTTTGGGTAGAGGTATGGACTGAGGACTGGGTTGGATGGGCTGGGCCTAAACATGATCCAGGTACAGAAAATGTTTATAATCATTTAATAGGCTGCTTCGAGATGTGTGCAACTTTTAGGAGGAGGAGTACCGGAGCAGTTCTCCGTATTGTTAACATATTCTAATGAAAAGAAACTGCTGCATCTGTGGGTAATGCTGACTCACATCACATACATTACGTTATGGATCCCTGTCACCATGCATCAGGCTAATCACGTCCGATCCCCTAGTCTTTATTCTCCTCCCTGTGGACGGTACACGTTTGTTCCATGCGCGGTGTCACGAAGGCTATCGAACAAGATAGCAAGCAAAGGCCCCCTAGGAAAAGAAGATCATGGAAGGACTGAAGTGGAGCGCCTTGAGGCGAAGGAAAACACATAAAGAGCTCCGACAAGCAAAAGATGAATAATGCAATGACCTCACGACCTCAAGAACAAGAACATTGCTTTCCACAAACATCATTGAGGTTTTGCGCTTTCTTAGTTAATTTGTGTATTTTCCTTGTCGTAGCCACACTTTCTTTCACTGGTATGCTTAATTACTCGTGGCATCTAGCTCATTTAATTAAGATCTGTTTGCGCAGTGTGCTTGAAGAACTGAACGTATGTGTTGTGCTGCGTTGTTGCATGCGCCGAGCATAATTAGACTACTCAGCCACCTCGACGTCCAGGCCCAGCACTGTGATTATTTGGCCTGAATTAATTACTGTATGTATACTGCTTGTTGGTACCGAACCGCGTCAACCGTACCGGGGACTGGCCGGGGTTGCGTTTTCGCTGGCAGCGCACCGCGTGGTCTTGGCCTCGGGTGGGGCTCAGAGATAGTCGAGCTCCTCCCATCCGATCCGCCACATGTCGAAATCATATCCACTAGGAACTCACAAGATAATAATAACAATAATAATAATAATAAGGCGCCGACTTAATTTGTATATCTGTCCCGTCACTACTGGAATCTCGTATTTTTCTGTGCATGCAAAAACCCATGGAAAAATACAGATACCGTCAGAAAAATATTTTTCTGGCGGTGTACCCTCAGAAAAATACCCACAGAAATATAATGACAGAAAACTCAAATTTTTTTGTGGGTTCACCGTCAGAAACAATTTTTCTGTGGGTCTCACACGCACAGAAAAATTGTATTCGTCCAGATTAAAACTAATTTTTCTATGTGTTAATCCACACAGAAAAAAGAAATAAACGCACAGAAAAACACACGTTTTTTTTTCTATCGGTCTAGGTAAACTCACAGAAAAATTCATTTCACCCAGATTAAAAATAATATTTCTTTGCAGCCAGCCTCAAAGAAAAAAAGTGTTAAACACACAAAAAAAATATTTTAAAACAGTAGCAACAGCATATTAAAATATATATTTTCCATACAGTAATTTATGTGCATGACCAACAAGGTTTCATTCAAATAATACACAAATCAGTAGTTCATCATGAATGGAGTCAACACTTATGTCAAAAATAGAATCAGTCTGATCTATCAGCACATATATCATATATACAGATATGATATCTGGTCATCTATATGTTCAACATGAATACTACAATGAATTCACAAATATGGATATCGAAAAAGAAACCAAACTATTTTTTCTTGTTCAACCAATTGTAAACTGCTTCACCTTGCACTCCATCTCTACCTGTAAGAACAGTCAACATGAATACTACAATGATTACACGGGAAAGTAGTCATTTTTGTTTCCTAAAGTATCCAGAAAATGGGAATACAGTATGCACCAGCAAAGGAGAGACGAAATCATTGAACTTGTATGTAACTTCCAAAGGCTTTAACTTTTCGATATAAAGTTTTTTCAAGCCATCAATGACAGAAGTAACAGCAGTCAGATGTATCTGTTTACATATAACACCATAAAAGGAAAGATCAGCAATAATGATAAATGTGTCATTGACAAAACTAGGGTCAAGTGACAGCATTTCTTTATATAGGGAAAGGTCTTAAAATTGGTACAAAAATATCTCTTGCTTAATAATGCATAATAGAAACACAAGTACTGAGAGCTATGTTGTCTTACAAACATTTTGGTGGACTGTGGGCTTCCTTTTAGACAACTTACATGCATCATATTGTTTCCAAGCTCGTTAACAGACAAGATACAATTAAAATAAATAGTGAACCAGCTACAGAAGCTTACACAAGCTAAACAAGTAAACTTGCTGCCTTCTCCTTTTGCTAATGTAAAAAGACAAATAACTGATCTATCAACATATGCTCACTAATGAGGATATAACAGAATTTTCCTCAAAAGTTCCTTTGGTGCTGATATGCAATAGATACTCACAAGAGCGATATTCTAGGAGCATACAGAAGAAAATTGTGAAGATGACATGACTGCATGAGTATTACCTTCTTTGATGACTTTGAGCTGAACCATTTGTTTGTTAAATGGGATTGTTCCTGAGGGTATCCTGCATGGATAAAAAAAAGGTGTGTATCATAGATTTCCCCCAAGCATTAACTTCCTGTTAAAGAGTGCATTACTTACCATCCATTTCTGGATCAACACGCTTCACCAAATGCTTAGATTTCTGAAAGCAGTTGCCATCATATTTACTACAAGGCATTGAGATAAAGCACAAATTCGATAAAGAAAAAACTGTAAGGACATAGTAATGCATTACCGCAAGTAGGGCATCCAAACCTTCCATCACAGGTGGATTCAAATCAGAATAAAAATGACCCATGGGGCAAATCAGAAAATACATGGGACAAAAGAAAAGGAGATGGAGGTGATGGTGCCTGAGAGAAGAAGTCTGATGATGGCCATGGCAATTGGGAGCATCCCAGCAACTGGAATGGGCAGAGTTTGAATGTAGATCAGGACACGTGGGGAAATGCCAGGGGCAAAAAGAAGGCAGATGGTATCTGCCAATGGGAGGAGCAACCAAGCACTTACAAACGGAAGAAGACAAAAGTTCCAGCTCAGTCCAGTCAAGCAAACAAAATTAGTATTAAACCGTGCAGTGTTGGGACTATGGTAAGAGCCTAAAGCAGTGGCCATAGCATACAAGCTTCTTAGTTCTTACACATACTCAAGTTTTCATAATACAAATGCTGCCCATAATTACTTCTAGCCTTTACAAAGCAGTACAGCTGCAAGAGACAGGAAGAACTTACAAATCTACAAGTGCAAAAGTAATGACAGGCAGGCAGTGACCATCTCCAGAAATTTCACATTTGAAAGTATATAATTACCAAAATTTCACAGAAGAAATACCACAAGACAGTGACCATCTCTAGAAATTTACCCATTATCAAGAATGGCATACAAAAAAAAATAAGGACTAACATCAAGGCAAGTGCTATCTCTGCATACCATGATATAACTTGAATGATGATATGCATACCATGATATAACTTGAATGATGATAGTGCATACTAAGAGAATTGTACAATAAAAATCAGTTTTGTAACTCGGGTCTTGATTTGCATACTCCACAACCAACAGCTTTAGCAATGTCAAAGTAAATTTAATCCATCAATAAACTTAGAAACCACTGTGCTTTAGCACAGTGGAGACAGCTTAGTACCTTTCATCTCTGGCAATATCCTGTGCTGCAAGCATGATTGCATATGGGATTATGCATCACAAACTGCTTTATCCTTCATGCAACCTGCCAAAAAGATTAAAATGGGTTTGTGAAAGGAAAATAATGCTACAAGTGTTATATACAACGGACTGGACTAACCTGACGAGATGGGAGCAGCCTCGCAGTCCATTCTTCGATCTCCTTTACGCCAACATCAAAGCGAGGGCTAATAACACCACATTTGTTTAGTCTTCCATTCAGTTCCACCACAATCTTCCCCGCACGGTGGTCATCCACATATTCGAACTCACCAATGTAGCCTACATAATGTAACACTAATCAGGGACATGTCCTCAGAACGGAGCAATTGAAATGGGGCATAAGATTTGAGAACTAACCATGACGCTGCATGACTGTCAAGAACTTGATGATCACCTACGCATCTGATCAGCAAGCACCAAATTGCTGCCAACTGGAGACCCAAAAAGTGAGGGATCTCTCAGCACCAAACACCTGCAGACTGATGTACTTATTCACTAATAACAAACTCACATCTTGGTTTGCTGACAACAGTTGACCGCAGCCTACTTCGAGATCTTCCACAACAAAGTAAAATACCTAAATGTGCATCTTCCACAACACAGTAAAATACCTAAATGTGCATCGGCGGCGAGGCAACGGGCTACGGTTTCGCCGCGGGGAGGGGGCAGCCGGAGGATGGATTGAGGACTTGGAGAGAAGCCGAGGATGAGTCGACGTCGGGAGACCCAGAGAGTCCGGAGGAGAGGAGGGGAGGGGCCGGCCGCCGGCGGGAGGAGGAGGCGGCGGATCCGGGGCCGATCCGGGGTGGCGCGGGGCAAGGAGGGGAGGGGCTGGGGCCGGCCGCCGGCGAGAGGAGAGGAGGGGAGGGGCCGGCGGGAGGAGAGGAGGGAAGGGGCCGGGGCCGGCCGCCGGTGGGAGGCAGTGAGAGGGAGCGGGGGCAGGGAGTGGGAGCGCGAGTGCGTGCGTGCGAGGATGTTTGGGGCGGCGGCAGCGGGGTTAGGGTTATGCGCATATATATTTTCCTGTGCGTGCATTTTTTTCTGTGCGTTTTTTAAAAACCGACAGAATAAATTGTATTTTTCTGTGAGTTTTTATTTTTCCGTGTGTCTATTGTCACGCACAGAAAAATGTTATAATTATTCTGTGGGTTTTCGTATTTTTCTGTCAGGATATTTTAACACCGACAGAATAATCGTAATTTTTCTGTGCGTACCGAAAAAACGCACAAAAATTCGTCACCCACAGAAATATTCGAGTTTCCAGTAGTGTGTGGTGTAGTGCGTGGTGCCCTGCGTGGTTCGTATTATAATTTCTGTCACGTACGTACATTCTCCGCTTCGTAATCCGGCAGCTTGTCGCGATCGGAGTCGTACGTACGTGCGCCCCGGCCCCTACGACTACGATGCATGTCTTTATATATATGGCCATCTTATATAATAATTTATAATCAACAAATCAGGCAGGTAGCTGCAGCCTTCGACGTCCGTACGTACTCGCAAATTATAGATCGAGCTATATACGCGCTAATAAATAATAGAGGGTGTTGTTACTCTTCGATCGTCCTCAACGAGCGAGATCGATGTCACAACCGCTGCCTGCCGGGAGTACACGCACTACTACAATAAACATTTGTAGGGGCGGTTGTAGATTATTTGTAGAGGCGGCTTGGTCAGCCGCTCCTATCATATCGTCTCTACAAATCATGTATTTGTAGGGGCGGTTCTCAGATCGTCCTTACAAATTGATTTGTAGAGACGGCTGGTAACACCAACCGTCCCTACATTGTAGGGCCGGTTTAATCTAGAACCGTCCCTACGGTACATTTTTCTACAAAAAAAATCAAATTTATAATTTAAATTCAACCAGTATATATATATATATATATATATATATATATATATATATATATATATATATATATATATATATATTCAAATTTGATGATCTTCCATCTTTCTCTATACTGTACGATGGTGCTTTTGATTTATCCACAAGATCAGGGTAAAATATATTGAACTTGTAGCCTTGAACAATTTTAGGTGGTGGGTTATCATGGTCATAATGAGTCTGGTTGTATTTATTCCATTCATATCCAGTGTGCACCCGATTGAAGTACTTGGGCTTTCTTGGTCCATACTTGTCATGCCACCAGTACACCTGCGAGCATATTGAACAAGCATATGCCTTCAGAAACCAGCTGAGTTCATATGCGGTAGGATGCACCAAAGTTGCTAAATCACGCTTCTTGTGTGTAAAACTTGTTACCACCCATGGTATCGAACTCAAATATGGCATTACCCCTATATTAAACTGTCAAAATATACTCAATTACAATTACATGAGTCAACAGATTATTTGAAAATTTTTGTTTAGCTTAAGGTGTGTTATCTGTGGTCCAGATTATAGCAAGATAACCATCGGTCCTTCTGGATCAACACTAAAAAATTGTCACAGTCACGCCATATCCCAATTGAATTCTGAGAACTCTCTCGCTGATCCAGTATCAAGGCAGAATATTGGAAAATATAGATATACAACTATCGTCATGTTACCATGCTAAAAACGCAATGGGGTCAAAGGAAAATCATCCAAACCTGTGAATCAAGGTTCACTTTAGCACCGGCACCAAATACTTCATCAGTTACTCTTGCCTTTGCTTTCATGGCTTCCTGAACTTTCCTTTGATGCTCCAAAACTACAGCTTCACGTTTTCGGTCCTGGAGATGATTAAAAGCATTAAGTATGAGTTGCCAACATCATTCTAATTATCTAATCAACTCATAAAATAAACCCTAATAACTTGATGTTCTTAAGAAAAATCTTCACCCATTGTGTTTGTATATGAACTCTAGAAAGCCCTCAAATTTAAGTCACCATAAGGAGCATTGCCATCAAAAGTAAGATCTAAATGAATCAATGCCCCCCTCTTAGGGTAAGACATGCAGGAAGGCCTGCAGAAGCTTGAAAGGGTGTCTTCTTAACGAAAAAAAATATCAGTAGAACTTTTCATCCTAATATTGTTAGTTAGCCTCTTTTGTTGCATAATATGGAGTCCAGTTACTAACAATCTGTACTTGACAATTAAACTACTCGATTAATCTGCACTGCAGCAAATAACTAGTACAGTTCCAATCATGTTTACATTAATACTATTAGAAATAGAAACACAGGACTCTACCAGCTCAGCTTTGTCCTCTTCAGGATCAATTGCATCTTCATCTTCATTGCCATGCATTAGCTGTGGAGAGAAGGATCCATCTTCCTCTTCAAATTGGTTTTCTGTGTGTTGAGGTATAGGCTCAGGCGAATATCGCTTATCATCTACAAATAGAACATACATTAGAAATCACTTCATTATCTTGGAAACATAGTTGATTGAGTAATCAGAAAAGAAGGTAAACCTTCATCCTCATGCATCTCATCCTCCAGTTTATTATCATCTTCTTTCTCAGATTCCACATCCTGTTCAACAACACCAGGATGCTCCAGTCGATGTAAATGCTTCCTTAGGATAGAAGCATGGATCTCCCTCAGGCAAGCCTGCGATGCAAACAAGCATTTTTCGTAAGTATAAACTGCAAAATCAAAATTCAGAAGTTCAATGCAATAACACAGCTCTAGATTATAAAGGATTACTGTAATAAGCCTTTAAAGAAGTTCAGATCAATACTTGCATGCAAAAGCACCAACGTGGATATATATACATATGCTAGATGCTACTGATGATCTTCCAATCTAAGCTACTTATGTCAAATAGAGCAATTCCGGTTAGAAAAAATGATGGTGGAAAATGCATCCATCTATACAGATAAACATATGCTACTGATGATCTTCCAATCTAAGTTACTTATGTCAAATACAACAATTCCAGTTAGCAAAAATGATAGTGGAAACTGCATACTATGCACGGAGCGTTCAGATTCCTCACCCAGCCATCTCAAATCTCCAATTAGTAGATTAACCAATCAAGATGCATGAATAAACGCATACCTCTCCACGTCCAGTCAGGGTGAGCCCTCGATGGCGGGATCTCCAGGGGCGATGCGGAGACGTCCTCTTGTAATGCTGACCAATAGCAGCAGCGTCGGCGGCAAGCTTGGTAGTTAGGGTTGTGGTACCGTCTCCGGATCCAAGCCTGTGCGGCCGCCGCCACCTACGGCTTCCTGTGAGGTTCCACCGCAGTCTCGTGTCCGGAGCCACGCGTTCGCCGCCACCCGCGGCCTCTGCCGCTGGCTCGTGGCCAGAGTCCGCATAGCCACCACCGCCGCCCGCGGTCTCTGGCTAGATCCACGCGGCCTAGTCTCCCGGATCAGCGCAGACACCGCCACCGCACGCGGCCTACCTAGTCCGTGCGGCCACCGCCTCCTAGGCCTGGCTGTTCGACGCGGCTCCCTCGATCTACGCCACTGCAGCTCACGGACAGAGGAGCATGGAGGCCGGCGGCGCTGGTGTCACAGGGAGAGAGAGCGCGTGCGGAAGGAGGCCGGGGGCGGCAAGTGCGGGTGCCAAACCCTAGCCAGTGTGCACCCTCTGTTTTATATGCGTGCAAGTACACTGTAGCGCCTCTCGGGTGGGCAGAAAGGCCGGCGTGGCCCAGGCCCAGGTTAGCTACTCGTAAGAGCATTTTTAGGGGCGGCTGGTGATTCAGCCGCCCCTACAAATAGACACAGCAGTGGCGGCTAGTATACCAGCCGCCCCTACAAATCGGCGCATTTGTAGGGGCGGCTCGTATTACCAGCCGCCCCTACTGTGCCATTTGTAGGGGCGGCTGGTCTCTGGGCTCCCGAGAACACCACTGTAGGGGCGGCTCCATCACCAGCCGCCCCTACAAAAAATTTGTTCCATTGCTACAAATCGTTTTCATGTAGTGACGAGGAGGGTGAGCTCGTGGACGTCGACCTAGGACAGCAGCCGTCGGCGAGCGGCCGAGCAGCAGGCAGAGCCGTAGGGTGCTTGTGTGGAGGAGGATTGAAAAATTCAAGTTGACGAAACAGATACAAGAGGACCAGCTAGCGTTAATTAGATGATGCATGTACAATAGCGGTGCTCAGTGTACGTAGATGTATGCATGACAAGAGGGGAAAAAGTCTCTGTTGTCCATGATAGAGACAATGCATGCCCGTCTATGAAAATCGAGTAAAAATACAAAAAAAACCATGACCAGGCCAAGCCTAGTATTGAGCCCATCGATGAGCCCGCTGTCGAGCCTAGTACCAAACTCACCACCAAGCCCACCGTCGTGTCGTGGACCGTGATGGACCACCACCTCCTTGCCCTATCATGTTGTCATCTCCTTGCCCCACCCCGCCGCTTCATCACCTATCTCGTCACCTCCTCACACCATGTACCTATGAGGAGAGAGAGATATTGAGAGGAGGGAAAGAGCGAGGTTGAGAGGTGCATCCATGCCTGTGAGCGAAATTGAGACGAGAGGAAGCTAGGCCATGCCGCTACACCTAGCCCTCGGCCAGGTCAGGCTGCCACACATCGTTTTCACCTCACATCCACCACTGGAAGTGGACTGGGGTCACGCCCGCACGCTGCCACTAGGAAGGGGAGAGCCCACGCGCCATGGCCAGGAGGGGGCAGACCCATGGCACGGCTCGATGTGCCATGCCTCCTGCTCGATGTGTCGTGCCTCCTGCTTGATCTCCCAGTGGGTGATGGGAAGGTAGAAGGGGAGTGGCAATTGGGAGAGAACAGGGTGAAGCAGACAGACGGAGAAAGGGACGGGAGAAGTGTGCGGCCCATGGCTGGGTGTGGTGAGAAAAATGTGATGTCAGTTAGGGTTTTCTCTATTGTATACTTTGATTCCAAGGATGGTAGTGGCCTGAGACGTGGTACCGGCTGGGCATCAGGAAACATATGTGGGACACTTAAGAGACCAAAGGCGCTATCGATGTCAAGGCTGGCATAGAGACTAGCACAACTTTCGCAAGCGTACACCAAACCAGAACAACAAAACCTATATAGTTGACGAAGCACGTCTCATACCACATCATTGCCAAACACTGAGGACCTAACACCCAAAACTCGAAGATGATGAAGCGCATCCCATACCACACTTGTGTCAAATGCTAAGGCCCTAAGCTCCTGTTGCTATCCATGTCATGCTCAACTGAGGTCATCGGATTACACCCGTGACAAGGATCGACAACCACACTACAAGGATAGACCCTGTCGGGAACAAGTACGATGTCGGATATGTGGGACCGGGATACCTCACGGCCTGTATTCTGGCCGACGCCTGGTCACTGGGCCGAACATCATGAGGAATGAGCCCCATGAACACCAGGTGTATCAGCAAGCGTGGAGATCAAGTCATCAAGCGTAGCAGGCTGGCATTCCGGTATCTGTGGGATATGATTAAACCATATGTTGTATTTTCCATGTAACAAACTAGGAAACACATCTGTTAACCAATTGGATCTATTGTAACCCTACCCCCTAGACTATATAACGAGGGGTAGGGATCCCCTGATCGTCATCTTATTTTCCTTTACATTCTAGGCATAGCTATAATCAGCACCCCTGTAACCGAGCATACGAATACAGAGATATCCACTTCAAACTGGATGTAGGGTACCATGTACCTAAACCAGTATAATCCATGTGTCTTGTGTGATACCCATCTGATTCCCTATACGTGAATACGCTGATCGGTATTGCCAAAGTTAATTCCTCCGACAGTTGGCGCTCTAGGTAATGGCGTTTTGCGTACAGATTCATTATGTTTCAGATGGGCTTCATCGCCGAGTTCAACGTCGCCACCGACTAGACGCAACCAGACCACGAGACCGTTTCTGGCAACTTGAACTCCGGTGCCGAACAACTCAGGAACTAGCACCTGCAGGACCCTGAACCACCCGCGCGGGAGGAGAAGCTTTCGTCCACCGTCAACACGTTCCTCTTCCATCTCGAAGAAGCTGCGGAGGCAGGGCCGGTTGCCTTGGCCCACCACATGAACCTCAACGCCAAGGAAGCCTTAGCCAAGTTTAGTCAGCAGTACCTCCTCGACACTGCCTTCGAGATCTGGGAAGATCCACGCCGGACCAATGACACGGATCCACCACCGCAATCGACTACGTCCTACCTGGGTTCTCAATTGGGCTTAGGAACGCAACTGTGGCTCATGCTCGTTGGCTTCGTCAAGTCATCAAAACCCCTCCCGATAGGGCTTAGGAACGCAAGGCTGGGTCCAATATCGAGCTGAAGCCAAGCAACAAAGACAGGTTCGAGAAGATCATGCCATGCTAGAACCATGGTTTTCGGGTGACCCCACCTCGCCAAAGATTGCATTGCCTACAGAAAGCGGCTCACAGAAGAAGAGGAGAAGAAGGCAGCAAAAAGGGACCACCCGAACAAGGGCAAGCGGCCTAAGGGGGACGGCTATGATCAAGGAGGGTTCCCGAACGTCGACGACATCACGTTCATCTTCGGAGGACCCGACGCCTATGAAGATCGACGGAGCTAGGGGATGACGCACAGGAACGTTTGCACCGCCGCACCCGCTATGCCACTCTACCTACGTTGGTCAGAAAGGCCGATCGCCTTCGACAAAAGTGACCACCCCGATCACGTCGTCGAAGCCGGTCGATTCCCTCTAGTAGCCACCGCGATGATCAATACCGTGAGGATGATGAAAATCCTCAAGGATGGAGGCAACGGCATTAACATCCTTTGCAGGGATGCCTTCGACAGGCTTAAGATCGACATCGGGGAGCTACACGCCTCACAGTCTCCATTCCATGGAATCATGCCTAGCCGACGCGTGATGCCTCTAGGCACCATCGCACATTCGGCGACGTGATACACTATCGCAAGGAGATACTCTCCTTCGAGGTTGTCGACTTCGAAGGGCCATACCACGCCTTACTCAAGAGGCCATGCTATGCCAAGTTCATGGCCATCCCCAACAATGTCTACCTCATGCTGAAGATGCCGGGCCAAAGATCACATAGCAACCACGCCAACCGGACCATGGCCGTCCCCAACATAGCTTGGTGGTAGAGACGAGGAAGCAGGGCGGATTCTCGGAAACAGCTGGCGCGTCAATATATGACGAACGTAAGATGCTTTGTCAAGTTTTTTCTTCTATTTCTATTAAGCATTGTAATAGAGATATTAATAGAGTAGAGCATAATTTAGCAAGTTTAGCTGTTCGGTCAAAGTATGCTTGTATTTGGGTCGATGAACCCCCTAGCTTTGTTCTTGAAGCCCTGGTGAACGATGTAACACTATTTTCAAATCAATAAAGTGCGCCAGCTTCCCTAAAAAACATATGGTAGCAAAATAAAATAGATCAGTGCATTTTCTTAAGGACACTTCTAACGCACGACCGGCAGTGCATGCGTTAGGCTAGCCACATGGCCGCTCCGATTTGGCTTCCCCAGCGTGCGGCTCTTCCTCCTCGCCTTCGGCCAGTGGCTCCCTCCCCCCCACCCTACTCCTCGCGCGCGCGGCCGTCGTCTTCTTCGTCTCTAATGACCCTCGCTCCCGCCGCTGCCCCCTCCCGCCGCCGCGGGCGTGCCAGGGCTTCGCCGGAGCTCCGCCATGGCCATGGAGCTCCCCCGCCCTGACCTGGCCCGGCCGCCTCCACCGCCGCCAGGGCCCTTAACCGCCCTCCAACCATCCCCACCGTCTGGTCGGCCTTCCACCGTCTAAGCCCGCAAGAGTTGGGGAAGAAGGGGGTGATGCGGGCATAGGCGTGTGGGCGTCGGAGTTGGGAAAGATGACGACGGTGGTAGCTACCAGAGGGAGGACAGATAGTGTGCGTTGCGTTGGGGATGATGAACGGTGCAAGGCGTTGGGTGTGCAGTGCAGGCGTCAGGCGCTGGAGCGTGTAGCCGTGCAAAGGGCCAAAAAAACAGCCGGCCTGTATTATGTCATTACCTTTTCTTAATGTATAATGGTTAATAAAATTAATAATTTTAAAATAAACTCCTATGTCCTAAAAATATGCAATTCTCATCTTTCAGGAGTCAAATAATTTTACATTTGACCAAATCTATACAAAATATTATCATTTAGTGAAACTTAAGAAATTTTGACTTGATTCAAATCTAGAACAGTGAAAATATTTAATACATGTTAACACTACATTCTTTTTACGTACTAATTTAAAACCTTAAAAATAAATAGAAACATATTTTAATTCTTTGAGCTATAAAGATAAGACACTTCTACAGTTGTTATTTTAGTAGCACCACGTGCTATTCAAAGAAAGAAAAGTAATCAATACTATTAGACTATTACAGGAGCAGCAGCAAGTTGTGTTTTTTGTGAGACCATAGGAGATCAATAAATTGCGTATCACATTCAAATTACTCCAGGCAGGGTTTCCCTTGCCCCAGGCGATCTTTTTCCTATATATGCCTGGACCTGAACAGCTTAGCTTGGACCTGGCAGGATCTTAGGGCTCCAACCAAATGAGTTGCGGGCAGCCTCCAGGCACCTCGTCGCCTAGGCAGCTCAGGTTCAAACAATCCCTAGGTGTAGGATTTCATCTGCATGTGGTGCAGATTGTTGCCTGGGAGACAGCATCCAAACAGGCTTTAACTAACATATTTCACCTAAAGATTGTGGCCTTATTATTAGTTCAGTGATCAGCATGGGTCGGTCCAAATATTTTTGTGCTACCGTAGACTATCAACACTTCTAGAGAAGATGAGACAAAAAATTGAAATTGTCATAATAACACATTAAGGTTATTAGCAATACATCAAATAAAATAAGTTCATAGGTGAAACATGATTCAAATTTTATCTATTTTTCATATCTAAAATATGGTATTTTTCGATCTACTTTCAAGCATATAGATATGCTTCGGGTAATGACCAAGTAAGCATAGACATAGACACGGAGCACGCGGTCTACGGGAACAATAGCCTACGGGAACAATACCCAGTGGGCAGGCTGACTCCTACGGCCTACGGATGCTTCAATTCCCCTGTAAAACGAAGGAACGCGTCGTCCATCCCAAATCCTGGAACCCCCGATTTGCAGGAATCGGAATTGGACTCCGCCTGCAGCCCATCCCGGAATCGCGGAGCCCTCCTCCAGTGCCTCTCTGTATACACACGCACGCACCCCGCCATCAGCAGCGGCCCACCGAAACCAAACCACCCCAGTAATCACGTCACGTCGTCCAGTGTCATAGCGGCATCAGCAAACCGATCGATCAGGCGCCATGTCATCGTCGCGGTGCGTCGCCGCGCTCGACGCTGCCGCCTCCGCCCGGGCCGCGGAAACAACGTCACCGCCGCCGATGCCGCAACGGTACCAGGCGGACGAGTTCGTCGTCGACCTCGAGCTTGAGCACCAGCATCGTCCCTCCGCTGTGCTGCCACCGTCGTCGTCAGGAGTGCACGAGGAGGGCGAGTTCACGGACGTCGAGTTGGGACTGGGGCAGCAACAGCAGCGCCGCACCTCCACCGTGGAGCAGCCGCCGCCACTGCCGCCGCTGAAGAGACCGTTCTGATAATGTAGCGGATAGCGGCGGCGACGGCGACTGCCTCGCTATACGGAGCCGCTGTGAAGCGATTGTAGCGATCGTCATCGTCGTCGTCGTCTTGGGGTGATTGGCTCGAGACTCGTGATTCTAGTGGCATTGGCGCGAGGCTCCTAGAACATGCTCTCTTGTTCGACACATCTCGTTTCTCGGAAAAAAAAACTAAGTTTGATCAATTGTATATAAAAATTAATCATATTTATAATATGTAACATGTATCACTAGATTGGCATTGGAATATATTTTTATAGGCAACTGCTCCAATACTCCTCTTTTTAAAAACTGCATCGATCTCAAAGCAAACTTGTCTTACTAATTAATTTTTTTTTAATTATTTTTCTCTTTGGGCCGGCCCATCCAAGCCTAGCTCATGTCCAGTCGTGATCCACGCACGCTCTCCTTTTGGCTTTCACCTTCTCGGTATGCAAACTCGATTGCTGCTAGCTAGTTCCGGCATGCCGTGAGCTCATCTTGATCCATGCACGCACGCAAGGCAAGTGGCTCCTTGCATTTGTCGGCGGAGGTGAGGCAGCTGCGGCCACCGCGGTGCGGACCCGACGCGCGCGGTTGGGCCATGCGACAGGCCGCAGGGCTCCAGATGGACGTGTTGTATTATTATGTCGGTACGTGTGCCTCTACCTCATCACGCTCGGCACCGGCGGGCTCAAGTCCAGCGTCTCGGGCTTCAGCATCGACAGTTTGATGAGCGTGCCGCTATATGGTCATTTTCATCTTCTTCAACTGCTTCTTCATAAGCGCCGACACACTCCTCGCCGTCACCTCTTCGTCTATGTCCAGTACCATGTCGGCCGGAGCTGGGCCTATAGCACCTGCACCGGCTCCATGCTCATCGCCATCAAGTCTCCGTCTCAAGCACCAGGGGATACCGCTACAAAGCGCAGCTCCGGGAGTCCCGTCGTGCACACCCTCCATGTCTTCTTTGCTGGCGCCTGAAGCGGAACATGAAGCAGCCGCTCACCGCCTCCACACTGCGCGAGAGGTTCGCGTCTGTCGTCGTCTCCTTCGACGAGTAAACGGAGCCGCGCCACCGAACAAAAAGGATCTGGGAGTTAGACCTGGACATGGGCTGGGCTGGACAGGCTGTGCTCACGTGGAAATCAAGAGAAAGAATAATTAAAAAGAATTAATTAGTTAGATAAGTTGCTTTGAGATGTGTGCAATTTTTAGAAAGAGGAGTACCGGAGCTGTTCTCATTTTTATAATATAAATTTAATTAATGATATAAATATTGATGTTATTTTCTATATACTTGATCAAAGTTAAAAAAAAAGTTTAACTCTATCCCGTTCGCTATCCATGGCTTATGCTGATTTGTTGTGAGAGAAAAACAATGTTCGTTCGCTGAAAAGTATTACTGAAGTAGTTCAAGCGTAAGAGCAGGGCTCTTAAAATGGAATGTAAAGTGAATTAGTGCACGCCTATACTGAATGTAAAATGCAAATCTGTTTCTACGCGCACTTCCTACCAGTACTGGTTGAAAAAAAAATTCCCCTACTAAAAGGAAGCTCCTATATACATGCACCGACACAAACTACTATAACGTCAATGTAAATATTTATCCAATAGACCAATAGTTCTTGACATTGATCACAAAGTCATTAGAAGTGGCACATATCTACGTGCACGTGATCTACTATTAAGAATAATCAATCCTAGATGCGAGCATTATTCGTATTGAGTTCAAACTCGAACATGTTCCAACAAAAAAAAATATAGCCAAAACTGCACTTGGTTTGCTAGATGTTGTTGTCCTATATATTGTGAGCATAGTGGAGCGGTGACAATCAAAACACTAGTTAAAAAAAACTTATCTCAGGCCCATTCCATATTTTCACCTCTTTGGTTATTAGTTATTGCTCTGCTTTTTGGAGAGAAAGGAGATGCCACATGTCACAATAAAAAAAATGCCAATCAACCTATAACGGTATGATGGATGATGATCCTACTATCCTTTTTTTGGCATAATGATCTCAAGTAGTTAAGAGAGAGAATAAATATTCTTTTTAGTTTTTCTTGATGGAAATATTTTGTTGAGCAATCTGCAATACCTAGCTATTTCGATAATTTGTTAGAACACATTGAACGTTTTGAATCTGAACTGCAATTGTTGACTTTTCTTAAAAGTTGCAACGTATAGTAATGTGCATCTTATTTGTTGCGTAAACCATCATTGTTCAAATGTACTTCATAATAGAAACTAAGCAAAGCGTGGATGGGTAGCTGAGGTGTACCCCTAAACGGCTAAACCAATTAAGGGCTAGTTTTTTTTTTGCGTATATACTAATATAAGATCTGATTGTACGATTTTTCAAATTTGTTTATGTACGTGCAATGTATTTATGCGGGCCAGGTGAATGTTGTGTGTGAGCATCCGTGAATATATTTTGTTTTCTAATTTTCAAACTAAGACCTAAAATTGTCAAAAATAAAGATGAAGCCTGAAACATTTCATGAAATGGGTATTTTGATGAAAAGAGGACCAACAAAAAGAAATATAATACGAGAAACATCCATCTCAATTTTCATTGGCCCAACCTTCTTAGCCAGCGCCCATCTAGTCATGGCCCCAAGCATTTCTAGCGAACTAAAGCCCATGCGAACGAAAAACGCTATGCCCAATTACTAGGTGAAAGGCCGTACATACATATACAGCAGCCCGAAAAACGAGTCACTAGTTTTCAACAATACTAGCAGGAACCCCCGCACAGTTCTTGGCTGGCTAGCAAGGTATAACCTATATAACTTTGCTCACTGAAACAGTGGAATGCAATAAATATATTAGAATTAAGTAAATACTGGCACTTAGGGTTTTAATCATATCATGTAATCTTTTTAGTCATAAAATATACAGTGGTTGTTCCAAAGGGGGAAAAAAACTCCTTCAATTATATTGTTGTCTGTGCCTAGCCTATCCATAACATATTCTAAGCAAATGTCTGAATGCATCTCCAGCATGAATGAGTCCCCTATTAGTACAACATCGTTGTTAGGGATCTGTTACAGTTTAGCAAATGAGATGGAGCAAGCGGCATTTTTGTTAAAAATGTATTCGACGTGACCATTTGACTAAAAAAAAGGCGTACCAGTCAAGTAAAAGCTCCCGCTTCTGTGTGGGGTGCAGGGAAGGTGTCAGTGGCAAGCCTTACCTTACCTCTGCACTCTAATGCGAGGAGATCATGACTCGAACCCGGGACCTTCCGGTCACAAAGTGGTAAGACTCTACCGCTTATACCAGGCCCGCCCTCAGAGACCATTTGACTACCTGCTACAAAAATTTATGAACTGTAAGTAAAGTTGAGGACATCACAATAATTACCAAATATTAGAATGGAGTATGTATATGTGTGTAAGCTGAGAATATTTGGAGGTTTTGAAGTATATTCACAGAAGGTCTATTGTCTTTACGCTTTATAACCCTAATGTCTGCATTCAGTAACCTATCCAGACAGGTACAGGGTGCATCTAACATCAAGTAAGCAAGAAATTGAATAACATGAGTGGTGAAGCAAACAATTGGAGTAAGACCAGGAAACGGTCCATATATAGGTGCACAATTTTCTCCGTACAAACATGGTTCACATTCCACAGATTGGGGATGGTATCATAAATAGTGTTTGGGACTAATATGAGGAAGTGTTTCAAGGCTATAGTCAACGATTGTTATAAAATTAATGGAAAACCATTTCCTTTTAAGAAATTTTAGGAAACGTCAAAGAGGTAGAAAGCCGTAAAAGAGGAAGTAATTTTGCGAACAATCTTTCAGCACTGAACATACCATATCCTGAGCCACATAGGCAGCCTGGAAGCTGGCATCCAATAGATCACTGTCCAGGTTCCAATTTGTATGGCATATCTCTGAAAGGTGACCAAGTTTAACGAAACTATGCTGATGTAAAACATAGCTCGAATTACATAGCTCGAAGATTTAGAAATTTGAGTGTAAACTAATTGATCTGAATATGAGAAATGGTGGAGGTACAGACCGAGGATGAGAAGATGAACGTGCTTTGACCATGAAATGCAAGATAGGCAGACTTGCTGTAGAAAAATTTATAGTGTTATAAAAAAATGCACATCAACTGTAATGAAGGTACCTCAATGTGGAATCAAAGTTTCAAAATTCATAAATTTGGGAACACACCTACAACCAAAAGTCGGCAGATATTTACATATGTAGGGAACAAAAAACAGAATTTTAAACAAAAGCACAGAGATCAGATAGTTGATAAATTGATTTTTTGTTTTTAAATTGTGCAAACAGGGAGGCCAGGCCAGGTACTTTAATCACTTCTCCATTTTACCAATCCTATAATGCTTGAATACATTTGACACATTAGTATTCTTAGATAGTGACACCTCTGAGATTTAATGATATTTCACAATCTTCTCATCAGAAAATACAATGTGGTTATTTGAAACTAAGAACGTCTAAATTCTTGCTCGTGCTTAGGCAATCTGGGATATATTGTACGTGAAATATCTGGCAAACTGAAGGCATTGTAGGATAAAAAGAAAAGGCATGAGTTAAATGTCAATTAGCAAACAATAAGCAAATAAAAATGAAATGGCAAAAGGGGTGACAGAAGTATGCAACATGTAGATTAGTGGTCCAGCATGGACGAACGTTAGTTTTTTAATTGACAATATCCTTGCAAATCAAAAGAGATGTTTTGTTGTGTTCGGGAGGTCATATATGTTACTATTTTAGTTGAACTGTATTGAACATGACCGAAACAACTAAAAAATGACATAGATCAATGCTGGACTGTAAATTTGACGATATAGTACAGCTCATAAAGATCATACTTACCAAAATTATGCAAAGAGAAAAATGATGATGGATTGAGCAATTATTTGAGAAAGGAAATTATGTCGCTAATAATACTGGGAAGAACTAAGCAGGTAAGAAATGGGGAAAGAAAACGAACCTGCTAGAACAACTGCAAACTGACAGCAACATCAACATACATGAAGGTAAGGCCATGAACCTGTATTCAGGTGAAACAAAGCAATACTTAGATCAATTGGGTGGACAATTAACAAAATCAAATATAGTTTAGCAAGGAGAAGAAAAAGGAAAATTTCATTAAGATAAGTTGTGCACTGGTGTTTGTAAATACCGCAATGCACTGATCCAAATGCAAAGTTGTTGACCCACTTGGTAAGGAAGGGTCGTCATGGGAATGTTTTCAGGCACAAAAACAAATGTACATCGCAGTCAGATTTGGTACAACAGTGGAATCACCAAGCTAATACCCTTCTTTTGAATGGTAAATTACTCATCACTCTGAACCTGTAATATGCAAAACAAATGATTAGATGGGTACAGCAGCAAACTGAATATATTACATTTCCTACATAACAGAGCTGGTTAGTAACTGAAACAACCCAAGTCGGAGGATGGTTCAATATTACATTTATTGATATATCATAAATCCTTACCATTCCGGAATGAGTTAGTAGATTCTCTATGGATCCATTGGATATAGCATACTGTATTTGAAGCAACAATTCTCAAACCAGGGAAAGGAAGTCTTGATGCCGCTGTAAATAATAGAAGGACCCAGTAAGAAACTTAATACATGAAGCATTATGTAAAAGTTAAAATATGCACTCCAAAATTATGGCAGTAGATTCAATGTGTGTAAATTTGGGAGTTGTCAGTGAAATCTAAGGCTGCATAATTTTCTTATAGCCCTCCATGTGCTAATTACCAAACATGAGGTAGTGGGGACGATATATGTAGCATAATATCCTGTGAATCACTAAATATCTGTTGGTAGTATATGTACATTCTGTAGCAAAGGAGTGCTTGACCAAAAAATGGAGTAGGCGCTGCATTAGGGGCAGCTCCATTTGAACACTGAAAATCACCTTAGCTTTTAATTAACCAAAATTTATCTGTTTCTGAATTACAATGGTGTGGCTTAGCATTTCATCGATTGACGGAAAGACAGAAGACAGCCAGGCGAAAGAGAACAGGGACTGAAAACATTACTGTGTATGGGGAGGAACAAGAACGCGGAGCATTCACGACGCCGTCGGAGCGGAAGAAAGAGCGCAACTCCGGTCTGCCGTGGCAGGTGTGAAGCCCGTGAAGAAGGACGGCGGCGGCGGCGACGGCGACGGCGGCTGCGGACCCCTGCTGTCTGAGGCTTCCGGCAAGGGTTACACCCTTTCGTGGTGGCCGTGAAGGGATTCCAGGGGCGGGGAAGAAGCGGAGGCAGCGGTGGAGGAAGCCGGAGTCGGCGGTGGCGTGGGCGTGAGCAGCCGTCGCCGTCCATCGAAGGAGGCGGAGGTTGCGGCATAGAAATCGGGTAAGGGAGGGAGGTAGGGAAGGAGAGGGAGCCGGCGATGGGGAAGGCGGGTGCGGCGGCGCTGGCAGGGGCGGCGAGCGGCGCGGAGCGACCGCAGATCGTGGCACAGAGGGCGGTGGAGGGCACCTGGGCGCGCGCGTTGCAGCGTTGCAGCGTCGCAGAAGCTTCGGGAGGCGGTTTTTTATTTTTAATTTTTTGGTTTACTCCTTTTGACCGTACGGGAGGGATCTACCGTTGACGGAAAATCTAATGGTCAGGGAAGAGAGGCGACGTGGCCTTCTGTGGGATGAGATAAGGTAGTATAGGAATAAGGGAAAGGTATAGATGGGCTCAGTATATGTCCTTGAAGTAGGAGGAGGCCTTGTTTTTTTTGCAGTCTAATTCGCGACTGGTCGCGCTCCTTGACGACCGCGCGACGCGTCTGAAACAAGCCCGGCCCAATAGTTGCTCCACGCCTTCATTTGGCCTTTCTCCACCTTTTCGTTTCAGCCTCCTCCTCTCCGTTTCGGCAGCGCAGCCGGCCGCGGAATCTGGCGACGTAGCTGTCGGAAGCCGAGCAGCGAGCGGTGGGTGGGGCAGGTTGCTGAGGGCGACGGCGGAGGAACTGCTCTGATTTGTCGTCGAAGGTCTACCCTCTCTTTGCCCCACGTCCAAATCCCTTCTTTCTTCCTGCATCTGCCCTCATCGTGGTTGGGCTTTCTGCATCAGCCATCCACGGTTGCGGTGGACGACGACGGAGCGGCCTCGGAGATCAAGGTCGACAAGGGCACCGTCGAGATTGCGGGCACCAACAGCGAGACCACCGCACAGGGCCTCGACTCCCTGGGCGCGCGCTGCGCCAAGTACTACGAGACTGGCGCGCGCTTCGCTAAGTGGCACGCCGTGCTCAAGGTTGTGTTAGTATCATAGTGTACCTCTGTAACCGTAGATCCGGGGTAAGCCTCCTCGCCTTTGTGTAGTTGCACCGCAGCGAGGTAGATGCCGGTACCGTGGGGTTGTTGGCGTCGTGGTGGCGATCCAGTGGACCGGTGGTGACGCTGCAAAGGCAATGGCGGTGCGGTGGGGCATCCCGTCGCTGGCAGCACTCCTTTAGATCAGATTAGGTTTCTCTATGGTGGGATTGCGGTGGCTCCGGCCAACTTCGTTAGTTGAGCCCAGTTCCCCACTCCTCTATTTATAGTGCTGTGCGACAGGGGCCCACCAACCACATTAGGGTTGGGCGCCCCCGATCAGGGCGCAGATCCAAGGGCCCAATAGGCCGTTGGGCCTATTGGTGGAGATCATCTAACATTCTCCCCCTTGATCTCATTACTATCTTTTAATTTCATATCATTTACTTTTGTTCATTCCATTATAGATTAGCGCATAGAGCATGTCTCATCGTCACGGTCCATTGCCAATGGATTTAACAGCTACAACACACTACTTTGTTCTGAAATAGATACTTATCTTTGGGTCTTCTTTTGTCTAGGAATTTTAGGTTTTCCCTTAAACCCATGCTAGCTACATGTTCTCTGAACACCATGTTCTCTGAACACTATGTTCTCTGAACACGTTGGGTGGTAAGCCTTTTGTAAGCGGATCCGCGAGCATCTTTTATGTACTTATATGCTCAAGACTTATGACTTGATCCCGAACTTTATCTTTCACAACATAATGCTCTATGTCAATGTGTTTGGCAGCACCACTTGACTTATGTTGTGAGCATACTGTACTGCCGGATTATTATCGCAGTATAACTTAAGTGGTCTATAGATGTCGTCAACCACCTTCAAACTAGGTATGAACTTCTTTAGCCAGTTCACCTGTCCCGTTGCCTCATAACACGCAACAAACTTGGCATACATTGTGGACGATGTAATGACGGTTTGCTTTGAGCTTTTCCATGAAATAGCTCCTCCTACGAGAGTGAATACATATCCAGACGTGGATTTTCTATCATCTCCCGCATAATCAGAATCTGAATATCCCACTATATGGAGTGAATTAGATCTTCTATACGTCATCATGAGGCCTTTTGTTCCTTGCAAATAACGCAAGACTTTCTTTACCAATTTCTAGTGTTCTGTTCCAGGATTTCTCTGGAATCTGCCAAGTAACCTAGTAACAAATGCCAAGTCAGGGCGCGTACATACTTGAGCATATTGCAAGCTTCCGACAGCTGAAGCATATGGAACCACTTTCATTTGATCGATCTCATATTGGTTCCTGGGGCATTTAAAATCCCTATATCTGTCGCCCTTGACTATAGGAGTAGGTGAAGGACTATATTTGTGCATACATATTTTCTTTAAAATCTTTTCTATATATGTCTTTTGTGACAGTCCTAATACCCCTTTACTTCTATCTCGGTGACTCTCGATCCCTAGAATGAATGAAGGTTCATCAAGATCTTTTATATCAAATTTTGAGGATAAAAACTTCTTTGTCTCCAGTAGTAGACTGACATCACTACTAGCAAATAAGATATCATCCACAT
Source organism: Miscanthus lutarioriparius (assembly GCA_904845875.1). NCBI lineage: Eukaryota > Viridiplantae > Streptophyta > Magnoliopsida > Poales > Poaceae > Miscanthus > Miscanthus lutarioriparius. The sequence continues at coordinate 98,976,869 of CAJGYO010000010.1, read as the reverse complement.
ATAGGACAAGAAAGATAAACTTCTCATTCTTAAACTTTGTATAGGCATAATTGTCCTCTACATTCTCTTTAAACCCAAAATTCATTATTGTCTGATCAAACTTCAAGTACCACTGTCTTGAAGCTTGTTTTAATCCATAAATGGATTTCTTTAGGTGACATCCCATTCGTTCTTTTCCTTCCATGACAAAACCTTTCGGTTGTGCCATGTAAACATTTTCCTTCAAGTCACCGTTGAGAAATGTTGTGTTTACATCCATCTGATGTAATTCTAAATCGTAATGTGCCACTAATGCCATTATGATTCTGAAAGAATCCATACATGAGACTGGAGAAAAAGTCTCATTGTAATCAATCCCTTCTCTTTGCGTAAAGTCTTTTGCCACAAGTCTCGCTTTATATCTCTCTATATTCCCTTGAGAGTCAAGTTTTCTTTTGTAGACCCATTTACAGCCTACTGCTTTGGCTCCTTTAGGAATTATTTCCAAGTCCCAAACTTTATTGATATTCATTGATTTCATTTCATCTTTCATGGCCTCAAGCCACTTTGATGAATGATCACTTCTCATGGCTTCTTCAATTGAGGTGGGATCATCCTCCATTTGAAATTCCTCAGTGTTGTACACTTCATAATCAGCAGGAATAGCTGATTTTCTAACTTTCTGAGACCTTCTAGGAGCCTCTAAATTTGGCACATCTTCTGTTAGAGGCTGTTGTTGCTCCCCCTCATTTGTGGCAATTGGTTCTATAGGATCATAAAGAACAGGTTCTTCATCGTCATTCATTGTTGCCACAGTCGGAATAACAACAGGTGTTGGTACCATAGTATCTTGCTTTGTCGGTCAAGGCAAATGACAAAGAGTAGTGAGAAAATTAGCTCATGAATGATTGGAGTGGGCACATACACCCGCTTCTCTTCAAGGTCAATTTCTCGAGCTACCATGCTCCCCCTCATCAATTCATTCTCTAGAAAGACAGCGTGTCTCGTTTCCACAAACTTTGTATGTCTCTCTGGACAGTAGAAACGAAAAACTTTTGACTTTTCTGGGTAGCCAATGAAATGGCAACTTACGGTTTTGGGATCTCGCTTCCCAATATTTGGGTTAAATACTTTAGACTCAGCGGTGCTCCCCCACACACTTAAGTGTTTTAGTGAGGGTACTCTTCCTGTCCACAACTCATACGGTGTTTTGGGCACCGACTTACTTGATACTCTATTGAGAATATGAATGGCGATTTTTTAACACCTCCATCCATAGGCTCAACTGTAAGGTGGAGTAACTTATCATACTGCGCACCATATCCATCAGGGTACAATTGCGTCTTTCAGCTACTCCATTCTGCTGAGGTTCGCCCGGTGTAGTATCCTGGGCTACTTTACCATTCTCCTGTAAGAACTTTGCAAAAGGTCTAGCAACTTGGCCATATGGGGTATGCCGACTATAGTACTCCCTCACGGTCGGACCTGACTATCTTTATCTTTAAATTGTGTTGATTTTCAACTTTTGCCTTAAATATCTTAAATTTATCTAATGCTTCTTTTCTTTCTTTGATCGGATAAATGTAGCCATAATGGGAGTAATCATCTGTGAATATTATGAACGAAACATAACCATCCACACTCTTTATAGGAAACTGACCACAGATGTCTGTGTGAATAATCTATTAAATTCATGCGCTTCGTTTTGCATCTTTCTTAATTTTCTTTACATACTTTCCTTTTATGCATTCTGAGAGCTCTAATGGAGGAAGAATATTATTCTTAACTAGTCTTTCTGTTCTCCCCCTCGAAATATGGCCTAAACGATAGTGCCATAATTTCGACGATGCATTGTGAGCTCTCTTATGCCACCATTATTAGAGTAACTCTCTGTCACTAGCTGCTTTATCAGCTGGGTAGCATATGTCTTTGAAGAGCCAGTGAACTGACTCTTTATTCTATCAAGGTACTCGTTGACTGTGTCATACTCTGGGATTGAGCTCATAATTGCAGACTCAATCGTGTTCTTTATCACAGCAAAACATTTCTTGTTGGCAGTGACCCACTTCCTATGCACAAGGGCATAGGACATCTTTCGGGATTTCAAAATCCATTTCTTTAGTTGCCCAAACGGCATCATCCTCGTTTGTCTCCCTCACCGGTGCCACAGGCTCTGTGGAACACGACGAGGTGACTACCCAGTCCACCTTAGACAAGATGAAAACCAGGTCAAACATTTTCTTAACATAAAAATAACACCATTTGCATGCCTTGATTCCAATGTTGGTCAAAATCAAAACATACAACAGTTCGTATACACTAATTCTATATCACCGTTGGGCACAAATAGAATTAATGTATAAAATCATTAAATTCACAACTGTTCTTACACACTAATTCTATATCACCGTTGGACAGAAATAGAATTAATGCATAAATCATTAAAATTTACAACTGTTCTTATACACTAATTCTACATCACCGTTGGACAGAAATAGAATTCATGCATAAATCATTAAAATTACGATATTGTTATTAACAACGTTGGTCAGAAAATAACAACATCATAATCAGGTCAAAATCTCTTTTTCTTCAATTAAATATCACATTGGTTCAAAATAACTGGAGAATAAACAATTTCTTTAACAGCCAAAAAACTTTCTTTTTCTCCAGTTAAATTTCACATTGGTTCAAAATAACTGGAGAATAAACAATTTCTTTAGCAGCGGAAAACGTATACTCATTTCTTGAATTTTACCCACAGGGAAAAATTACTTTTTCTATTTTCTTTAAGCCATTAATCAATTTCCAGAAAATAAACATTTACTAGAAAAAGAAAAACGAAAAATTATCACTGTTCTTTTGGCCTGGCCAGCAAAATAGCCCAGCCCAGCTTCTCTCCGTGCGCGCTGCCCGCACCCAGGCCACAACCTGGGCCTGGGCCAGCTAAGCCGCGCGGTGCGCTCGCCCACCTGGGCCGCGAGTCGGCCCGATCAACCGGCGCCGTTCATTTCGATCCGACGACTGTGCGGTGAGATCGGCCGATCAAAAAGGGCGACGAGGGCCCTCCCCCGAAAACCCTCATTCATTCGCTGCCTTCCCTTTCTCTCTCTTCGCTCTCTCTTCTCAGCGCAGCATGCACAACCGAGCGAGCAACCGAGAGGACGCAGTGAGCGAGCGGGTAGCCATGGCGCCGTCGCCGGCCCCCTCGCCGGCGTGCGCGCTCCCATCGGGTGAGTGCGCCGCCGTCGAGCGGCCTAGCCGCGGCGCCCCCTTGGCCGAGCCCGGTGAGCAGCTGCCCCCGGCTCGGCCCTTCTTCTCCCGCGTCGGCGAAGGGTCATCCCGACGCACGGCGAGGTAGGTCCGTTCCCCTTTTCCCTTCTCCGATTTGGATTTCTTTTCTCTTCTTCCTTTTCTTCTTTGGATCTCTTTTGGTGCTCGGATTGAACCGATTTGGGATGGGGATGGAAGTTAGGGTTAGGGTTTTACTGTTTCTCTTCCCCGTTGAAGACTTTTACGGGTTTAGGGTTCGGCCTCGTGTGCCGAGGGCCCTTCCTTTTCTTCTTCTTTCTTTGGTTTTCCTTTCTTTTCTTCTCGGATTCAACCGATTTGGGGATCTAGGGTTAGGGTTTTTGTTCGATTCGGTTCATCTCATTTATTTGATTCTTTTCTTTCTTCTCTATTTGTACCGAATCATTCTCTTCCCTTCCTCGTCATGAGTTAGGGTTAGGGTTCTTTTCTCTATTCCTTTCTCTTTTCCCCTTCTTTTCTTTTGGATCCTTTTCTGGATTTTCTTCTCAGATCTGAACGGAGGACTATTCTTTTTGGCAACTTTCCCCACGCAGTGGCGGTGGTGACTAGGAGTTTAGGGACATCCGCCACCCCCCAGTCTTTTTTCTCTTTTCTTTTACCCAGTTAGGGTTAGGGTTTCAATCCGAAACGGATTTAACCCTTGTTCTTTATTTTCTATGCTCTTCCCCATACTGTAAACCGGCTCCGATACCGTTGTTAGAATCATAGTGTACCTCTGTAACCGTAGATCCGGGGTAAGCCTCCTCGCCTTTGCATAGTTGCACCGCAGCGGGGTAGACGCCGGTGCCGTGGGGTTGTTGGCATCGTGGTGGCGATCCAGTGGACCGGTGGTGACGCTGCAAGGGCGATGGCGGTGCAGTGGGGCATCCCGTCGCTGGCAGCACTCCTTTAGATCGGATTAGGTTTCTCTGTGGTGGGATTGCGGCGGCTCCAGTCAACTTCGTTAGTTGAGCCCAGTTCCCCACTCCTCTATCTATAGTGTTGTGCGACAGGGGCTCACCAACCACATTAGGGTTGGGCGCCCCCGATCAGGGCGCAGATCTAAGGGCCCAATAGGCCGTTGGGCCTATTGGTGGAGATCAACTAACAGGTCGGCCCCGTGGTGGAGCCCTCCGAGCTCGCCGTCAGACAGAACGCCGAGGGCCTCGCGCGGTACGCGCTGATCTGCCAGGAGTTCGGGCTCGTGCCCATTGTCAAGCCCGAGATCCTCACCGACGGCGGCCACGACATCAAGACCTGCGCCGCCGCCACGGGGCGCATCCTCGCCGCCGTCTACAAGTCGCTCACCGACCACAAGTGTGTTTGTGTACTAAATTCTCTTCCCTTCGTCCGGCTCCTATTTGAGCCAAAAAAACACGTTGTTCTATTGCAACTCGCAATGTACAGTAGTATTACTGGAAGATAAGTGCAATATATGGATGTGACCATCTTACTGAAGCTTTGATTCATGGGCTCATTTAGCCATCCCATCCATCTGATTTCTAATCCTTGTAAGCGAATCAGTTCTCTTTCCATTGACTTGAGCATTCTCTTGTGAGTTCTCAAAGATGCACAAAGACATACTAGCCATCCCAAGAATCTGATTGCTTTAGCATCGAAAATTGCCCACTCATGTTGGAGCTAGATTACCCTAGGAGTTTTGTGCAGCAGAATTCGGGGCCTTCTTCTGTTGCATTGTTCCAAGAATCATTATGTGCATCATTTTTCTGGATTGTCACATTACTCCATGAATGCTGCTGTGAATCAGGATCATTTATAGCTACTAGTTTTTCCCATGAACCATCTTGAGTATTGTTATTTTGCGAGTTGCACTGTTAACCCAGGAATCCTATAGTGCATCAGTGCCCCTTCTACCTTTTCAGTTTCATTATTAGGTAGCTATTTCAATGCTTCACCTCCCATTATTGGTATGTATTTCAGTGTTTTGGTGATTTCTTCTTTTTTCAGTTTTATTAGTGGTTCAGTTTCATCATTTTGCTTTGAGTTTTCTTTTTAGTTTGATTTCAGTTTTTAGTTATTTTTTCAGTTTTTTTAGTTTAGTTTTCGGTTTAGTTTTTTTAATTTTTTTAGTTTCAGTTTTCCGTCACCTTTTCATGTACGAATGTCATTCTAAATCCTGTTGTTAGTTGCATCACCTACAATGTATAAGTTGTTACAAAAGGATAGCAACTGCATAGATAAGTTGACACAAAAGAATTTAACCCTAGTTTAAGTTTTCAGTCAAGTTTTTTTTTAGTTCCAGTTATCAGTCATGTTTTTTAATATCTTTTTATTTTTAGTTTTCAATCAATTATTTTTTTTAGTTTTTTTAGTTTGTTTTCAGTCAAGTTTTTTTTAGTTTCAGATTTCAGTTCGAATGAATTCCTAAATCCTATATATTAGTTGCCTCACCTACAATGTATAAGTTATTATAAAAAAGTAGCCATTGCACACATAAGTTGCCACAAAAGAATTTGCTCCCATTCTTAGTTTTCAGTCAAGTTTTTTTCATATTTTTTTTTGTTTTAGTTTTCAGTATTATTTTTTAATGTTTTTTTAGTTTCAGGATTCACTCACCCTTTTAGATTCGAATGTATTCATAAATCCTACATATTAGTTGTATAATAACTTACTCTCTAAGTTAGCACCTTATACAATGCTTCTTCTAATAATTTGTCTCTTAGGGTGCCACTTATCTTATTTTGTGTTGCTACTCTTGTTTTTTAATAAATGTCCCTCTAATTTTAACTAGTCATGTTTCTCGGCTTATATAGTGGGTTTTATAATAACTTACCCCTCTAGTTGGCAATTTATGCAATGTTTGTTCTAATAATTTGCCTCAGGTTGCAGCTTGTTTTTTATCACTACCCTCATGTTTCCCGACTTATATAGTGAGTTTTACAATAACTTGTTCATCTAGTTAGCAGCTTATACAATGCTTGTTCTAATAATTTGTCCCCAGCTTGCCACTTGTCTTATTTTATATCGCATTATCGCTACCCTTATATTTTAATAAATCCTCAAGTTGGCAGCAAGTCAGGTTTCCTGGCTTTTTGTAATGTGTTTTATAATAACTTGCCCCCTAATTAGCAGCTTATGCCATGTTTATTTTAATAAGTTCCCCCGAGGTTACAGCTTGTCTTGTCCGTTACTTTCTTTAAGGATTAGTACCTTTATATAAATACTATATAACAAATTTATTATATTCCCATGGTAGCAATCGATGTGCATACCATGTAAAAACTTTAGTTTATTTTTGAAGTAGCAAGTTTAGTTTACATGGTAGCAACTTCTTTCATAAATCTCCTAGCATATTTTTACGGATATATTGCTACTAAATTAAAATTTCTTTGAAACATAGTCAAGAGGTTTAGTTTTGTTTGCCTCGTCACATAGAACATACCAATGCATACGGTTTGAAAACGGATACACATTTTAAAAGTTATAGCTTTTTAAAAATGTTAGTTTTTTGAAAACGTGCAAGTGACTGCTGGAGCATCAGCCGTAATCACTCTTTTGCAAACGCTGGGCTCGCGGCCGGAGACGGAGTAGGGTCGCGCTCTTGACGTTTGGGCGACCCGTCGCGGCTTATTGCAGTCCATGGAGAATTGGAGACGATGCAAGCTATAGAAACCATGTAAAAACTTTTGTATATTTTCGAAGTAGCAGTTTTAGAATTATATGGTAGTAACTCTTATATAAATCTCGTAGCACACATTTACACATAAATTGTTACTAAAATAAAATTCTTCGAAACATATGCAAGTGGGTCTAGTTTTGTTCGTCTCATCACGTAGAATACACCGGTGCAAACGAAATTGAAAACAGATACAACATTCAAAAGTTATAGCAATTCAAAGAAAATGTTTTCGTTTTTTTTTTTGGTTTGCGTCAGCAGCATGACATGCAGAGTAGCAGGGCTGGTCGGACGCCATTTAAAGTGTAAATTCGTTGTGGCCAGCTCGTAAGGTTAGCATGTCCATGGTAGCAAAAAAAATTTACCCGTCTGATTCGTGATCTGCGGTTCTTGTGCCGTTTTGCCCGTCTGCCCAAAACCGTTGTTCAGCGAACCGGCTGTGCGGTCAGCGGCTAGTCCGTTGTCGTCGCCAGATTGGGTGCCTCAGGCCGCTGTCGTGTGCTCATTGGCGAGAAGGCGCTGGGTCCATCTGCCGGTTGCCTGCGCGCGCCTGCCGCTGCAGTTGCTGCTACGCTGCGAGTCGGCCCCACGGCATGGCCTCCGCACGTCAGTTGGGCCTCCACGGTACGGACCTTGCACGGGGCTCTTTTTCGTTGTCGTCTGCTTATTGGCTTAGCACTAGGTGATCCACTGGTCAGCTTCTTAGATCATGTGCCGGGTTTCTCGGTACTTTTGGGCTGGGTTCGGTGGGACTGGGAATATGCAGCGGCGCTTGCGATTGTCGACCCTGTGCCACTGCCGGTGGGGCCGGCTTCCTTCGCATGCAGCGTCTCCTGCTTCCTCCTCCTTCGCACGGCTCCGAACTCCACAGCGTCTCCCAGCCCGCTCCGAAGGGACGAACGGCGACGATAAAAGAGCTCCTCAGCCTCCATTCTTGATTTCCGCTCCGAACTCTGCCGTTTGCCTCAGGTGTGGGACTCGCCGTCTTTCCCTTTCCTCCTCCTCCTCTATTCTACCGGCGGAACCATCTAATCCGGTGGGTACCCGGCGCCGCCGCTGTGCCGTGTGGTGCCGCCGCACTGCGTATGATTTGCAGGTGCTTGGGGCCAGATCCAGATCCACCGGCGGGGTGCTGATGAGGCAGAGCGCAGCGGCACTGGGAGCGGGCTGCTGACGAGGTCTTGGGGCGTGCGGCTGCCAGGTGGGAGCGCCACCGGCGACTGGGCGACAACAGGCTGCGTCCTCGGTGTGTTGGTATACCCCTTTTCCGCACTCTCGCCTGTACCTTTCTTCCTTGATTCGTTTGTCGCTTTCAATGGCCGAAATGCTTACATGTTGCGCCGTGTGGTCTTGTGGTCGGTGTGTTTTCTTTTTTTCCTCCTTTCCGATTCTTGTTTGCTGTTTCCCGTGCTCGGGTTCACAGAGGGAAGACGGATCAATATTCGTTGTGGGTGCGTCCTACCTGTCGCTGCTGCAGGGTGTGGTGGTCCGGTGTGGCTTGCCGTATGCAGCAATGGTTACTGAGTTTACTGGAGATGGAACGCCACTGTACGGCGTCGAGCTAGATTTACCTTGTGTTGGCCCGGTCCGGCGCTGTCGTAGCTTTTTCTTCTGGGCGTCCATGGAAGATTGTTGCGCTTCTGGTTATGAGCAGGCTGCCCTGCAGGCCATAGGTTTCCTGCAGAAGATGTACGGGTTCTTTTGGAGCTTGCCATAGGCCATAGAGCTCTTTTGGAGCTTTCCTTTTCTTAACAGCCAGGTGCTGCAGTTTGTCACATGATCGGCCTTCTCTGACGTTTGCTGTAGTTGGTCCCAGATGGCGAGTCGTCGTGCACGTCCTGCATCTCGCCTTGTTCCTGGAGAGTCGTGTATGTGTCTGTGCTGCTCTTTTGGTAATCTTCACGGTTATAGCCCATTGGTCAGACCATTGAAGCATCTCTTATTTGTTTCGTTGCTTTTGACCTCCCTAGCTTCTTCACGGATAACTGCCCCTTCGAGCTCTGCTCCCCGCAAGAGACAGTGTACGTGTTTCTTGCCGTGCTTCCCGTGTTCTATTTAGTCTACAGTCATGTTGGTCTTGGATACTTAAGTGTCACTTTCCTATAGCGGAGGGTGCATACTATATACCCAGCACGCTCCCAGCTGCTGAGTGTCGGAATAAGCGGAGGAAGTATTTAAACCAGAAGAAGATTGCCAAGTCAGGTGTTCACTCTTTAGGTCGCCATCCTACCTGGTTTCTCTTTAGATACACCCGTACTGATGTGCCTGCTATGTTGGCCTGGTTTTGCTTTATTAGGCCCTTTAGATGGCGCTGGTGCATCCGGGTGTGGTCACTTCACCCAAGAGTATATTGATGCGCTTAAAGGTTTGGCTTAAATTTTTTTTGCTAGGTTCACTGTTGTTTTTCTAGGTTACTAAATGCCATCCTCTCGCTGATTTTGTGTCTATTTTCATGTCCTTCGTGCTCGCGGATGCTTTGGGGTGGCCCACGCCTGTGCCTAGATTCCTATGTCGGTCGTTCGTCTTATGGGGCGCCAGATTATACGTGTAGACACTGTGGTGCCATGTTTTGGTTGCGTGAGTGTGCTGCTGCTCAGTCCAGTTTAAGAGATGGCAGGGTCATCTACAATTCATGTTGTAGGGGTGGCAAAGTAGTAATACCTCCTTTTAGAGACCCTCCTGAACCCATTGCTTCGCTGGCCAGATTTGATGGTGATGCTAATTGTAGACAGTTCATAAAGAATATACGCCAGTACAATTGCCTGTTTGCTTTCACATCCATGGGTGCAAACATTGATAGATCTATGAATAATGGTCGTGGCCCTCCTGTGTTCAAAGTGTCTGGCCAGGTTCATCATCGTATAGGACCTCTTCTTCCAGCCAATGGCAACTCACCGAAATTCTTGCAGCTCTATATATATGATACAGCGAACGAGGTGAAGAATAGGTTCCATGCGCTGCACCCAGATGAACGCTCGTCTGAGTCTCTCGACCCAAAGATAGCTGAACGTTTGGTCAAGATGCTAGATGACCACAACCCATTGGCTAGACAGTTTAGGCTGGCAAGAGATAGATTGGCAGAAAATGGTGATGAAGAGTTCATAGTAAGACTTATTGGTGCAAGGGAGGGGGATCCAGTTCAGTATAATCTTCCTACTGTTGACCAGCTTGCCATGCTTGTTGTGGGTGATTTTACGCTAGATACTTTTCAGCGTGATATTGTGGTGCAGCCTAGATCCGGACATTTAGAGCATATTTCTTCTTTGCATCCTGCTTTCATGGCCCTACAGTACCCCCTGCTCTTTCCTTATGGTGAGCGTGGTTTCCAGGTCGGTGTGCCTTATAGTGGGGTAGATACATCGGGCGAGAACAAGCGTGCCAAAGTAACGATGCAAGATTACTACCGCCATTGTTTCCACTATAGAAAAGGCCAGTCGAATCCGTTCTTGTGCTATGGTGCCTTGTCCACTCAGGCCAAGGTTGATGCACGTGCATGTATCGATGAAAATAGACTCTGGTATGTGCTCAGGAATCAGGGAAAGCTGCGTGTAGAGACTCTTCAGGGCATAGTCGATGCGGTTGATAAAGGATGTGTAGATGGAGGCGAGATTGGAAAAAAAAACTGTGCTGCCGGCCTCCCATACTGGTGGCCGGCGGTATATGATCCAAAATTATCATGATGGAATTGCTATCTGTAGAGTTCATGGCCCGCCTGATTTCTTTGTGACATTCACCTGTAATCCAAAGTGGCCAGAGATTGATGCGGCGCTGTCATTTGAACCTGGCCAGAAATCAACTGATAGAGCAGATATAGTGGTTAGGGTCTACAATATGAAGCTTGAGGAGCTTCTAGGTGATATACGAGATGGCACCGCCTTTGGGCCTGTCAGTGCTGGTACGTTGTGCAGTTGGGTACATTTTCCTTTCTTTTTTGGCCACGGTTAGATATCTTTGTTTTTTATGACTGTTCTTCTCATTTGTTTGTTTAGTGCTGCACACTGTGGAATTCCAGAAGCATGGCCTCCCACATGCTCATATAATTGTTTGGCTCAAACAAGATACCTCACACCCAACGCCTGCATTCATAGATAAATTCATAAGTGCTGAGGTTCCTGACCCACATACAGACCCTCTTGGTTATGTACTGGTGGCTGAGCATTTGGTGCATGGTCCCTGTGGCGCAAGCCACCCCACCTGTCCATGTATGAAAAAAGATAAATGTTCAAAACGGTTTCCAAAAAAATACCAAACTGAAACGGTAATTGATGATAATGGCTTCGCTCTGTATAGGAGATCTGACAACAGGAGATATGTTGAAAAAGGTGGCAAAAGGCTAGATAGCAGTTCCATTGTTCCATACAATATGACCTTGCTTAAAAAGTACCAGGCCCATATCAATGTAGAGTGGTGTAACAAGGGCATTTTCATTAAATACCTATTCAAATATGTTACTAAAGGTCCTGACCGTGGCAAGGTTTATATACAGAGAATACGGAGCGGTGAACCAGCGCCCTATGATGAACAAACCAAAACGATTAATGAGGTTCAGGAGTACCTAGATTGTAGATATATATGCGAGTAGGATGCCTGTTGGCGAATTTTTGGTTTCGATATACATAGACACTACCCGGCTGTAGAAAGGTTGCCTGTGCATCTTCCAAATGACAACTGCATTGTTTATGATGAATCCACTGATATAACTGATGTTGCCAGATTAGAATTTCTTCGTAAAACAATGTTAACTGAATGGTTTGTGGCCAACCAACAAAGCGATGCTGGTAGAGACCTCACATATTGTGAGTTCCCTTCGCGTTGGAAATGGGATAGCTCTTCTAGATTCTGGGATCAGAGGCGACGAGGTTCTGGTAAGATAGGGAGGTTATACTATGTACACCCTTCAGTTGGTGAGAGATATTTCCTTAGAATGTTGCTCCTCGTGGTCAAAGGCGCTAGAAGTTTCGAAGAGGTTAGAACATACAATGGCGTTGTCTACTCTACGTTTAGATTGGCGTGTAATGCTCGTGGCCTACTTGGTGATGATCAGGAATGGTATAGTGCCTTTGACGAGGCCGCTGCTTGGGCAACATCACCACAGCTTAGAAAACTGTTTGTTACTATGCTGTTGTTTTGTGAGGTCAAGGATGAACGTGCCTTCTTTGAAAAAGTTTGGAAAGTCCTAGCTGACGATATACAGTACCGTCTTAGAGACAATATGGGTAATCCTGAATTCCATGTGTGTGATGAGGACCTTACAAACTACCTGCTTGATGATATTCATGCTCTTTTCCAGAGAAACAGGGCTAAAATGCGGGAACATGCTTTGCCTGAGAAAACTAAAAACTTTGAAGATATTCCTGGTAATAGACTCATCGAAGAGGCCCTGTCATATGATAGTCATCAGGCAATGCGTGACGCTGAAAATTTGGTTGGCAAGCTAAACACAGAACAGCTTAATGCATTTACTGTAATCACCAAAGCTGCTTTAGATAATGAACCAGGGTTTTTCTTTGTATCTGGCTACGGGGGGACTGGAAAAACTTTTCTGTGGCAATCCATAGTTGCTTATATGCGATCTCAACAAAAGATTGTGCTATCTGTTGCTTCATCCGGAGTCGCTTCATTGTTGTTGCCTGCGGGTAGGACTGCTCATTCACGATTCAAGCTGCCATGTGATCTAGATGAAGCTTCGGTCTGTGATATAAAACGTGGCTCTAAGTTGTGCGAGTTGATTGAATCTGCATCTCTTATCATTTGGGATGAGGCTCTAATGACACATAGGCATGCATTTGAAGCTCTAGATAGAACATTTAGAGACATCTTGTCACACCGCACAGAAGGTGCTGCGAATTTAGTTTTCGGTGGCAAGATTGTTGTTCTAGGTGGTGATCTCCGCCAAATTCTGCCTGTGGTTCCAGGTGGTGATAGACCCTAGATTGTCAATGCTGCGATAGTAAACTCTTCTCTATGGAAACATGTTAAGATTTTGTCACTTACTACAATATGAGGCTCAATAGACAAGACCTGGGCAGCGAGTTGCAGAAAGAGATTGCTGAGTTTAGCAAATGGGTGCTAGATATTGGTGAGGGCAAGATTGAGAGTTTAGGCACTAGTAGTGAGACCCAGGGAACACGAATTAAAATTCCGCGTGAGCTGCTGCTCATGCCACAAGAAGATAAGGCCGCCTTTATGGTTAGTTCCATCTACCCAGGTCTAGGTGCCAAGTATGCTGATGCATACTACCTCCAGGCGCAGGGCCATCTTGACCCCAACAAACGAAGCTGCAGATACTATTAACTCATACGTGGTGTCCCTGATACCTGGGGAAGAGAAGGAGTACCTAAGCTGTGATAGAATTGCTAAATCCCCAGATACCCATGACTCTTTTAATCTGTTGTATCCTACTGAATTTCTAAATTCAATAAATGGAAACAATTTCCCACAGCACCGCCTCTGTCTTAAAAAAGGTGTGCCAATAATGATGCTTAGAAACCTTGATCAAGCAGGTGGTCTATGTAACGGCACAAGACTGATTGTCACAAATATAGGTGAGATGTTAATAGAAGCAAAGATAATGACCGGCACACATATTGGTGACATAGTACACATACCAAGAATTTGTCTAACACTTAAAATATGAGACTGCCATTTACTTTGGAAAGACCCCAGTTCCCAGTCAAAGTCTGTTATGCCATGACCATTAACAAGAGTCAAGGCCAAACCTTAGAACATGTTGGCGTATACTTAAAAGGTCCTGTTTTCAGTCATGGCCAGCTATATGTTGCTGTTTCATGCGTCACTTCAAAGCGAGGCCTTAAGATACTCATAGAAGGTGCAGATGGTGGTTGTACAGATGAGACACAGAATATTGTTTACCAAGAAATACTCTCCGCGGCGTATCGAGCCGCGGACAAATCTTAGTTCCCTTTCTTTTGCTGTGTTAGGACACCTTTTGCATTGAGTGTCCACACTGGTTTTGGGTCATTTTGCTTCGGTGTGTTCTGACAGCTTTCGTATTGGCTGTAACCATGATTTTACAGTTAGCTTCACTGAAGTGTGTGTCCAACGGGGACAGTCCACCTAAATAACCAGCAAGCACCATCCATCTAATAATGGTGTTAGTGTTTAGACTCTTTTGTGTGTTTTTCCCTATTTTGCGTGTGTTTTATCACTGAATGTTCACAGAACTCTGTGCACTATCGGTTTACATACATCCTATAAAATGGATTCCTAGATGTTCTCAGTTTTTGTGGTTGTTTTTTTATCTTTCCTTAGTTTCATTACAAGATTATAACCTGTTGCTTCTGTTTACTGATAAAATGATTCTCTGTAGCTTCGACCGATGGCTTTTTCGATGCTGCCCACCTTGCGCCCTAATGACTGGCGTGCGGTCATCTGTGTCCGTGTCTGCCGCAAGTGGGAGTATCGCGGTGGGACCGATGATGGTCCGGTACAGCACGTGGACCTTGTGCTTCTTGATGAACAGGTTGGTCAGTCTATCATTGGTGAAGGTCGGCTCCCAAGCAATTTTTACTGGTCCATGTATCTCTCCATTTATTTATGCTGGTTTCCTTTTTTCCACTATAGGGCAACAGTCTCTATGGTGAAATCCCTGGACCTGAGGTTCATGCAAAGAGCCCGCTCATAGATGAGGGGGGCATCTATGTGATTGATCGATTTAGGGTCTCCAATGCGAAGGCAGCCTACAGGCCTATTGACGCCCCCTACATGGTTGAGTTCACACTGCACACCACTGTGTCAGCTGCAAGAAGTGGCATGCCTGACTTCCCAAAATATGCATACAAGATCACTCCTATAGATGGCCTTGCTGTTCATTCTGGTGACACTAAGAACTTCCATGGTGAGTTATACCTATATAAACTCTGTGATTTTAATTCAGTTTTCCTTTGTGAGTTCATATCTATACAGACTCTGTGATTTGAATTCAATGTTGTCTAATATAACTGTACTTTCCCTAATATTGTTGCAGATACCATTGGAACACTGGTGGAGGTATCTGACATCCACACTGTGCATCTGCCTAACAAACCTGCGCCCACGCTCTCCAGGCACATTGTTCTTAGGGACCTTAGGTGACACATTGTGCTCTCCATGCCTACCCTTTCCATGGCACGACTACACATTTCCTAATTCTCTTACTTAAACCATTGTGCTCTCAATTTCAGCTATTCTGAGATAAAGATCACTCTGTGGGGCCAAAGAGCCACTACGTTCTCTACTGAGGGTGTCTACGACAGCAATGAAGCCAAGCCAATCGTTGTCCTGTTTGTCGGAGGACTGGTGAAATCTTTCCAAGGTATTAGCACTGTTCTATTTCTTCTGTGGTCCAGTACATGCTGAGTAGTAGTATGCACTCCTCTATTGATTCCCAAGAGTCTGAACATCATATCCATGAAATTCAGGCAGCTACTACCTAAGTGGCAATACAGCATGCCATTGGTATTTCAATCCAATGATTCCAGAGGCGCACCAGTTCTATGCGAGGTACATTCTGTTACCCAAATACAGCTCATGACCCTTCCTTTACTTGGCGCTTTGCCAACTTTACCTAATGTGTCGTCTCCACCCAGTTTCCACAACCAGAGGCTTGAGATAAGGTCAGTTGCAGCACCAGTGCAACAGCAGATCCAAGTCCGTGTACCAGCACAGCTTGATGAGAAGAACCTAAAATAGCTAAACGACATGAACCCATATGAATTCTCTATAAGAAGCAACCTCATTTCATTCTGATTTTACCATGGCCACTTTTCCCTTCTACCCATTTTACATTCCTCTCCCCAACATTACAGGAAAATCGATACCGCTGCACTGTCACTATTGGACGCCTTGTTCCCAACACATCATGGTGGTTTCCATCTTGCAACAAATGCAGCAAGTCCTATGTGCCAGATGGTACTGGATATAGATGCATTCCATGCTCAAACACATCGTTCAAGTTCAAGTAAGTGCTTCTTCCACTGTTTGCTTGCTTCCCAATCTCATAGTAGGATACACCTACATACTGAATGCAAACTGACAACAGGTACAAGGTGTGTTTCATAGCCCTCGATGGCACTGATGAAGCTGAGATGGTTTGCTTTGGAGACATTGCTCGTCGTATGATTGGAAAGCTTGTCCAGCAGCTTCTGAGGACATCTACAAGTGCTAATGCATATCCACCTGATATAACAAAGCTGGTCTCTCCTAGATTCACTTTCGTAGTTACAATGACCCGTCAGAGCTACTACAGGGCCCAGAAGACCTACAATGTTGCATCTCTGGTGACAGCACATGGCCATCCTGTTGCTGTTCCGGCTAATGCTGCACGTGGTAATGCTGGAAACAAAGACCATGGCCATCTTGGTGCCGCTGAATCTGGTGATTCCTCGGGTACAAGTGATGGTGCAGATACACATCAGCTGTTGTCTGCTGGTACACTGGATGGCACTCTGTCTTCACCAGGCCCTTTAAACATATGTTTCTTCTAACACCTAGATTTAGTGGCGCTGTTTCAAGGCTTTTGTGTGCGATGATCACAATCCTTGCTTCCTGCAGGCTCCACCGCCCAAGCTTGATGGCCTTGAAACACCGGCGTCGAAGAAACATTCTAGAAGGTAATATATTTGCTCTGTGCCTCTCCAACACATTCACCATATGTCTGTTCATCTGTGTTTGATTGCTCCTCATCCACAGTGGCCCATCCAAGAGCAGCAACCATCCTTCCTCTCGCCGTAGGCTTTTCAAAGAGGGTACTGGTGCTGACATTGCTGATCCAGACGGTGCAGGCGCAAGGTATGTAGTCATCATGCTCTTGTAGTCTAGGCCAACTGCTAGCTTTCAGAACATCTCATGGCTCAAATGTGATTCACTATTCCTTGTTGTTAGCCATTTCTTCATGATTTAGAAAAAATCGTACCTCCTTTTTTTAAATGAACTTTATCATACATATAAAATCAAAGGCACCATTCAATTGTTACACAAGGCTAAACAATGTGATAATGCTGTACACCTCTCTTCAGAAGAACTAATTCTTTGCCTCTGATGCAAAGTCATCTCAACAAATATGGAAAAGATGAGATTATAACCCATGCCATCTCCTGTGTGCCTTCTTACAGCGCTGCGTCTGACAAGACTCAGGCTCCTGAAGAGGACCGCTCCTCTGGGGAACCTTCTACCGCTGAGGAGAGCGGCTAGATAAGGCATGCCCCCTAACTTCAAACCTGACTCTTCCCTGGAATCGATAGATTTTGCAAATTAAGAAAGATCCATTATTGTCCGCAGGTACATTCAACGGCTCCCATGCTTTTGGTTGGACTGGCTCACTAACACCTGTCGTCCAGAGAAGACTTCTGCCTATTTTTTTGGTGGCGTGGTATCCTCTGCAACGGAAATTAACCCGTCATTCTCTGTCTGTTAGCTTGGCCCCTGTATCGGCCCCCAGGCAGCAACAACTTCTTTTAATAGACCCTTGAATTGGGCATGAGTATGTAAACTCTTTAGTTTATTAGTGGCCCTCTCGCTGGCCTCGTGCATGTTCCCTGGTTATGTCGTGGTTCCACGGGCATGCACCTCGAAACAATTAGCGTCGCCGAATCGACAATAGGAAGGCTGTGTCCTTGCTTAGCTCCCTGGTCAAACTGATGTAGCCTAAATTTGGTGTCCTGTTTAGACTCTTTAGTGCAGCGAGAAACTGCTCCTATATGTTACTCTATCTGTTTCTGTGCTGAATTTGTTGTGGTCTCCAATATATAGCAACCTATATCATGATAGACAGTATCCTACATGAGCTAGGCGACGTTCTAGGCATCTGATCGAATATTGGCATGTTGAGCCTGCTAATGTATTGTCTTCCTCGTTTTTAGCTGTGATCTTCAAACAATACTGCAAAAAGCCAACATAAACATGTATTTTCATCCGTGCCAAACGGAATGCATTGTCCCTGCCGTGTACCAATTAAAAAAAAGATTCATCCCTCCGTGAATGCCTCCAGTATGGCTGCCAATCCACCGCTGCCCATTCTGGCAAACTGAACATCTATGTAGCCTCCTGTAATATTTAGTTCTTATCTGGACATCTGGTACCTACGTTGCCTCCCTGTTGTAAACTTTAGCTCATATCTGGACATCTAATATCTATATATATTGCGCTTTCTTGATGGATGCTGCTGTGGCTAGCTGATACAACTGATAGAACACATCTTTAGAGAAGACGATACCTACATAATGTTCGTTTATTTTATTCTGACCAGTGATTTTAGCTCATACTTAAGATGTGTTCAAACGTCTATTCCAAATTGGTTTCAAAATAAAAGACCAAAAAAAAACTATCCGTCCTGTTTTCGGCCCAAGGCCCACTCTCCCTCGGTCTTCCGTCCCGTTGTCACCCACCTACTGCTCGCGAGGCTGAGTCGTCCTCTGGCCGACAACCTTACCCGCCCAAAGACGTATAATATATGCTCATTGTTGTGTTCTTCATCATTTGTTTCTAAGAAAACAGTATCTCATCATCATTGATAATTACAATTTGTCGGTTAGGTGACTCAATTTTAGTTAGGCGCCTATAATATTTGTTATTTGTCAGCATTATGCCATTTCCCAGATAGATTTTTGGCCATTTCTCGCACGCATGGGCGCGCGCAAATCACTAGTGCATCACTCAAGTGGAAGTGAGGAACACCCATGAGGCTCTCATTCGCGCGCACAGGCGTAGCACAGGCTGGGGGACCTGTGGTCGCGTGCTACGTCTG
Organism: Miscanthus lutarioriparius; assembly: GCA_904845875.1. Taxonomy (NCBI): domain Eukaryota; kingdom Viridiplantae; phylum Streptophyta; class Magnoliopsida; order Poales; family Poaceae; genus Miscanthus; species Miscanthus lutarioriparius. Next base: position 98,958,219 of record CAJGYO010000010.1, on the reverse strand, counting down.
TGCGCGACGGGTCATGCCTTATCGACGTCCTTGGGGCCTTGTTGTCAAGACTTATTGGAGCATGACAGCATGTACATCTGTTACTCTTTGAATGTGTGCTAAGCTATTTGTCTATTTTATCCGTTGGCACGTTCTGTATGAAGCTTTATTAAGCACTAAAAAGGTAAATTAAAATGTTTAACTTTTGTTACTAAAACGGTATCACACTGCTACACCATTAGAAATCTTTACCACACCGAAGATGCCACCATATATAGGCACATATAAAGCCGCACGTCCCTATATGATGGCAGCTACGTCAAATCATAAACCTACATATCGGCACACAAGTGGATATTAAGGAAGAAAGGTGGCAATGCTGACTCCATTTTTGGATAATAATAGAAAAAAAAAATTCAGCTAGTTCTTTCCAAGAGGAATAGGCTATTACGGGCCAACTCTACAAAAACACCAACGCAACCAACTGCGGCCCATGCGGCCCTTGCTGCTTGTGCTGCAGCCATGCATGAAACTTACTCCCTTCATTTCAAATTATAAAACGGTTTACATTTTCTAGATATATTGTTTTTAGGAAAAATTGGCTAGTGAACACTGAAAAGTGGAGGTCGTTTCTTTGGCACACACCCCAAAGTGGAGCCATTTACTTGGAAGACACTCTCGTTCTTGATAATTATGCTCTTTGGACACCGTGTTCCTTTATTTTATTCATTTGCAGCGGTTGAAGTGAGGATTTTTTTTATTTTTAACACCTATTGTAAACTATTTCCAAATCTGACACCGATTTTTTTTATTTTCAAATCAAACACTTTTGGCCGCGCCTATTGCCACGGCGCGAGCAAACAACGCTGCCGCGCCGCGATGACGTGGCACTTCCCCGCGCCATGGCCGCTAACGTGGTAGAAAGCTGCGCATGGCTTACATCTTAACGCAGCGATGCACAAGCGCATGGCAGCGAACCCTACATAGGACCGCGGCCCCGACTCCCTCTCCTCACTGTCTCTGTCACACTCGAGCGAAATGGATCGTGGGAGAGACGCGCCCACCGCCGCTGGCACCACCGAGGCCAGCACCCGCGCCTCTCCCCCCGCGACCACCCGCCTCCCTCTCTCCCAATTCCTCCCTCTCTAGGCAGCTCCAGAGCGCGGTGCTGCGTCGCCGCCATAGCAGGCGACCCCTTCCCCATCATCCTTGTCCTCGTCCCCATCATCGCCAACCAACACAATCGAAGATTAGGCGGTGCGACCAGCTCATGTTACATGCTCATCTAACTTCTTTTCCTCATACCTTCCATAGGCCACCTCTGTGGCATGGTCCTCATTGCATCAATCCCTTCATGTATAAAATGCAACCCGTTAAGCAACGTGGTTATATTACATTTAAAATCAGGTAACAAAAATAAAAAGGCTTTCAAGCACTCACTGGCACACAATGCAACAACATGGTCATTCAAGACCTGCATGTGTACTCTTATCTCCTCCCTTTGCCTTCTTCCTTGACCTCTCCTCTAACGCCCTCCGTCCCTCCAACCCCTATTTGTCAAGCCTAACATCGATCGGGTTATGAATACCGTGTTGTCTAACAAACTAATGCATCATATTTTTGTGCTGTTTAATGAATAGGTTGACGTAGTCAGTCCATATCCCCTCTTCCGTGCAATTACTTGCCTCCCCTTCAGTTCATCCAAGAACTTAGCTTCACCATCATAACATTTCCACCTACATTTCCTAGTGCTCTGTTTAAACAAAAAAATTATATCATATATGTCCTAGCAAAAGAAACAAAATACAATTTCATGTTTATCACAAAAATAACCAACCTCATCATAGTCAACCATATGGCCGCAATAATGGCATATTCCAAGCTTCGAAGGGACTAGACCGTAGTTAGATTTAACACCACATTCGTACATGACGGAAGGTGCTTTGTAAATTAATATTTCTTTCTTCTTTTTCTTTGCCTTTGGTGGCTCCGGCCATTGATTCTTAGGACCATAGAGCCACTCATTGAAACGACACTTCGCAAATCCATAACGCTACAAGAGAATACATTAGTACATGCATACATATAGAGATAAACATTTAAACAACTACACTTTCCACTTACTTCGTGCTTGTTGGGACACACAACTCCAACATATTCTCAGGGCTTATCACAGCTCGATCTCCGCATTTGCCCAGAGGAGGTTTCTCGAGTCATCTAACTATGGCTAGGTGCTTCTCCTTAGCCGTCATTGACGGGGGTTAGGGGTGGAACCAACCGCTTCGAAGTGCTCATGTGGATGTCTCCCTCTACACCGATCATCGAAAAGGAGGTACCTAGGGTCAAACTTATGCTTGCACCGTCGATCCACTAAAAGAAAAGGCACCTCTCATGGGCCTACACAACAAGATTCTAATAAAATATTAGTAGCCTACTTACACAAATGAAGAAAAAAAAAGATAGTGAAAATAATTACTTATATTAAAACGACTACACATGTGTAGAAACAACGCGGCATGACGTATGCGGATGTCTCGATTGAAACACGTCGGCCGGGAAACCATAGTCACGATTATGGATAGGGAGGTCGGGAGGGGCCGGGGCATCTTTGCTAGACGCGTCGAGTATAATTCTCTAGGACGACCCGTTTTGCCAAAACTCCTCCCGATACATGTCTTGCATCTAACAAAATGGTTGTAATTTAACAAACAAAATCAAAACATCATAAATTAATGTCAATGAGAACCATTTGCATTACAACAAATAAAATATAACCTACACTTTGGTGCAAACTCTATCTTAGATGTAAACATGAAAACTATATAAAAACTATATTTTGGTCACTAAAAAATAAAATTTGGTACATCAACCGTGTATCCATATATTTATTAACATATAAAAGTTGAGATGCAAACTCAAACAAGCAAAATTCATATAAAATTGACCTTAGAATACATGGTAATCATAATTCTAACTAACCAATTAACCTTAACATTGGCAATCCTAATCCTAATCCTTCAATCCAACGTTCTAAAGAACTCATATTTTCCTCCATACCCTAACTACTCATTCAAATCATTCGATCCACCGTGGAGGATGAGGAGGAGCTTCATTACCTTGACAAGGCCGTGGAGGAGCTTGGGGAAGGTAGGGAGGGGGCGGCAAGGAGGGAAAGTCGTGGTGGCCGTGGGAAGCCGGGAGGCAATGGCGTGGGCGCCGCATGAGCATCACCTCGAGTCGAAAGTGCAGGCAGAGGAAGGAGCCAGCCGCCGCAATGGATAAGTAAAGCCTCGCCACGCCATGATCGATGGCGTGGCACCGCCACAACCATGATGCACGGCTCGTTAGCCCCGCCACGTCAGCGGTCGCCGCGGCCGTTGACCACCTATGTGCCGCCGCCATGCATGCATGCATGGCGGCAGCGTGAATTTGCCGCGCCATGTAAACAGGCGCTTCCAAAAGTATTACTTTTGAAGAAAAAAACAATGTTAGAATTAAAATAGTTTAAAAAAGTGTTAAGAATAAAAAAAATCGAGGTGAGAGAAAAGCGGTGAAATAACATTTCTGCCCCTGTCGTTTTCATATTTCGCTCTCCCTTTCTTCTCGCTGGCAGACGTCTCGGCTAATCCGTGGAGGAAACTGAATCGGGATGCTGCGGAGGGTCTTTGCTGCCGTTGCCGTCCCCCTGCACAAGGATGGCCCCATGGCCTTCCTCTGGACCAGAACCCGGCTCTCAGTGTGCTCACTTGCCTCGCCGTCGCATGTGGCCTCGGCCTTGCTACAGTAGTCAACCCGTCCAACAAAATTAGAGATGAGATTGGGTCCTAATACCTTCAATTCCAATTCTCCTTTCTCGATTTTGCACACTTGCAATCGTCTTCTATTCACGTCACCGTCGAACTACGGAGGCCACGGACTTACGATCTAGAATTGGCATGAGCGACAGCGCCAGCGGAGCGGATGCTGGCAGCCTTGAGCCGGCTTAGCGACACGGGCACAAGTGGCGGCATGGCGGAGCAGATGTGAGCGGCGGCGTGGCGAATGAGCGGATGTGGGCACGAGCGGCACGGTGTAGCGGACACGAGCACAAGCGATGCTGGCGGAGCGGACGAGCGGATGCGCGAGCACGACGGCGCGGCAGATGAGACGCGTCATGATGGAGCGGCGGAAGCGAGCGCGCGCCGCGAGCTCCGAGAGACACGCTTTGAGCTCTAAGCGAGGCGTCGCGAGCTCGAGCTCTAAGCGGCGGAAGCGAGACGCGAGGGGACACGCTCTGAGCTCGTGACCATGGAGGTCGTGGTCATGGAGGCCGCGAGCTCGGCGCGCGTGGGGAGGGATGTGAGGTTAGCGGCGGCGGGCTTGACCGCCACCACATCGGCAGCCATTGTCTCAACCCCGCCCTTCATGCTGCGGCACACGAAAAAGAAAAAAAGAGAATGGGAGAGAGGAAGAAAGAAAGCGACAGAGGCAAAAATGTCATTTCACCGCTCTTCTCTCTCCTTAACTCTGGAAATGAATAAAATAAGGGGTGCGGTGTCCGGTAGCATAATTATCAGCAACGAGAGTGTCTTCCAGCAAATTGCTCCACTTTGAGTGTCCGCCAGTAAACGACCTCCACCTTCAGTGTCCGCTAGCCAATTTTATCTTTGTTTTTACTATGTGCATAGCAAATGCAATGTATCTATAAAAGCCAAAACGTCTCATAGCTTCTCCAAGATACTCTTTATATCATTCCTAAATGCTAGGAATAGATATTTTGGTGAAAAACTAGCCTCCAACAGCTTTCCTAAATGATTATCTAAATATAGCCATCTTCTATTTCAAATTTTTCGCTAACCAAAAATAGAAGACGAGAATGGCTCTCTAGAGTGCGCATGAGATATAGAAGAATGGTTGGAGAATGAAAAGATATAAAAAGCGATTTTTATGCAAATGACTCTCCAAATGATGATTTAGAGAGTGGGATTTAGAAAGGCTCTTGAAGATGCTCTTATAATTTGAAACGGATTTAATAGTTAATTAGAAATAGACAAAATGTTAAAGCTAACAAGAAATGCAAGCACAGTGCCATGAATGATGAAGGCTATCCAACAAGATGGCAACAAATGGCCCCTACGATTCTAGAAATTCTAAGATCATGGAGGGACTAAATAAAGTGGAGCGCCTTCCCCGTGTGCACAGGCTTAGGAAGTTTCGCCCACACGCCTCCTTCCTACTGCGACCCTGCGTCTTCTTCTTCCTCCTGCAACCCTTGTGTTCTTCTTCCTCCTGTGACTCTGCTCGTGGCCCATGTCTTCTTCTTCCTTCGACGCATGAAGCGCAGGACCCCACGACCTCCTCCCCCCCTCGCACTGTCGCCATGGCGCGTCTTCTTCTTCCACTGGTTCAGTCACCTCCATCCATCGCCGCGAACCCTAAAAGCTGTCCTTTCCGTTGTCCCCACTGTGTGCCTAGCTTTTCCTCTCCGAGCCCCCCTTCTCTTCTAAGCCCGCCGCAATTGGGGAAGAAAAGAGCAAGAGAAAGAGCAAGAGATGAGAAGATGGCTCGCCGGAGTTGGAGAAGAAGAGGGTTGGGGGTGGTGGAGAGGAGAAGAGAGAGGCTCGACAGAGTTGGGGAAGACAAGGGTTGGGGTGGTGGCGGGCGTGGGCGTGAATCAAACGGGCCGTCGATAGGCGTGAATCGAATCGATGGCCTCGACGAGGGTGCCCGCCGCACGACCTGAACGCGCGCATGTAAATAAGCATTCCCGAAAGATGAATAATGTCTTCAACCTCAACAACAAGAACATTGCTTTCACAAACATCATTAAGGTTTTGCGCTTTCTTAATTACTTTGTATTATTCTTGTAGTAGCGACATTTTCTTTCACTTATATGCTTATGTGGCATCTAGCTATGATTTAATAAGATCTGTTTGTGCAGTGTGCTCGAACGTACGTGTTTTGCTATGTTGTTCCATGCAGCGAGTTATCCAACTACACAATCGAACAATTGATATTTTATTGGATAGAGTTTCGATCCAGGCCCAACATTGTGATTTACTGAATTGATACTGTATAATGCTTGTTAGTACCGACCAAACCGCATCAACCAGGGACTAGGGGATTACATTTTTGGAAATGCTCCTTACTGGGCGTCCATCCGTCTGGACGGATCCCGCACTCACCCACGCCGCCCCGCTCGCGCCCACGCCGTGCATGACGAGCCCAATGCACTAGGCCTCCTGTCGCGGCCGTGCTTCATCCTTCTACCCCTGCCCCTACCCATGCCCCTATCGAGGTCCGTGCCACCGACGAGCTCCACACGGCGACCTCCACGCCTTCGAGCTCCACGTCGACGAGCCTCCATTCGTCCAAACAACAAGCAGATGCCACGCTAAAAGCGCATGTTGCAATAGTATGTTTTAAGTGTTTCAGATGTTTCCGATGTATATTGCAGGTGTTGTATATCGATGTTGCAAAAGTAGATCGGGATATTGCACATGTTGTAATGGCTATACACGTATGTTTCAAGTGTATGTTCCAAATGTTTCATATGTTTCAGATGAATGTTGCAAGTGTTTTATCTGGATGTTGCAAAAGTAGATCTAAATGTTGCATATACATGCATGTTGCAAGTATATGTTTCAAGTGTTTTCAGGTGTTTCATATGTATGTTTGTAAATGTTTCATCTGGATGTTACATATGTTCACAATGGGTTTCAAATGTTTCTCGTGTGTTTTTCGTAAGTGTTTCATTGCCTTTTCTATATGTTGCAATCTATTACATTTGAATATTTCAAAAGTAGATCCGGTTGTTCCACATAGAATGCGCTTTGGAAGCGGCGGTGGCCGGACATCGAGTGGCGCGGAGCACCTCTTTGATGCGCGTTCCTCATGAGACCGAGCGTGTTAGGCGCTTGCTTACTCATATCGCGAAACAGCGTCCGGGGCGCTAATGCCCGGCGTTAACAAGTCTGCTGCATTTTTGCTAGCAACGTGGGTCTTGGATGTTAGAATTGATCTCATCCGTCTTAACCCAAGCAGTCGAGACGGACCCCTTGACCCGCGTCTTGATCGGGGCGTCCAACCATCTAATGGTGGTGGGCCCCATCGCATAGTGCCTATAAAGAGGAGGTGGGAGTAAACGGCTTGGGATACGAGGTTCACCGCCACCACAGCCCCACAGGTCCTAACCTAATCTAATCCGGAGGGTGGCATCCCAATGCTGAAAGCACCACCGCCTTTACCACCATAGCCGGTCTCCACCTCTACTTCATCACCCATCACGCCCTAGAGCGATCATCACCGTGAACCAACAAGGCGGGAGCTCTCCAACCCCTCCGACGGTCAGATGTTCCTACATTTCCCTCTCTCTCTCTCTGTCTCCTACTCCCTCTGAATCTCTAAGTCACTGATTATCCCAAATATAAGTAAACACCCACTGGATCCACTCCTAGATGATCTAAAGACTCAAACATTAGCATCAGAGCCAGTCTAGTATATGGATCTGGATCAGGGAAAGAAAAGCAAATTGAACCCTAACCCTAGATCGGGTACGGGAAAAGTGGGAATGAGATTGAGACACGGTTACAACAAAGAACCCTAACCCTAGCAGTTTGCCAGCCTAGGGTGTAAATCTAGGGTTTCCGAATCAAAAGCAAAGAAAAACGAATGAAAAGAAAGAGTGGAGTTCGAATTCAATTCGGATCCAATAGAACCCAACCCTAACCCTAAAGATAGGGAGCCTACCTGGGCTTTCCTCACCACCGCTCGAAAAGGAGACCGCGGTGTCACTCCCGAACGACGCGCGGGATAGAGCAACGAGCCAAGACTGCACACTCGCACGCGCTGTCACGGCAACAGGCACCACCATGCGGCCCCTCGGCGGCGGCATGCTCACCTCGGCGCGAGAACACGCCTTGGCGAGAGAGGCGGCTGGCGGCCCCCACTGTCATGCCTGGTGCCGTCTTCCTCTCGGCATGTGTCGCTCTACTGCGCTTGCCACTCTCATTGGGCTAAGCGGCTAGAGCTACTCTGGCGGCGCTAAGAGAGAAGAGGGAAGGTGAAGAGAAACAAGGAAAAGGGGGAGCCGACCAGATCTTGCACCGTGGCGCCATCTGTCATCCGCCATCGGCGTGATAGCCATTGCAGAACATGCACGCACGCAAGAAAGAAAGACGGGGAGAAAAGACCTGAATGAGGACTAGGGTTTGGGGAGGCATCGGCTGCTCCGGGTTTTGTTCGCCCGATCTATAAGCAGAGCCGTCGGATCGCTATCAACGGCCAGAGATGAATGGGATGTCTTTTGGCCCAGGTGGGAAGTCGAATTCCGACCTAGGCCCAAATTAAGCAACCTAGGCACGGGGAGAGCAAGCGCGTATGGTGGTGAAATTCTTTGGGCAGCAGCAACGACAACGTTTTTGCCGGCACGCCTGCGGCGATCCTTCGGGCGAAAGCGGGCTTCAGGTCGGCCGGATTACTACTGCAGCAGGCCGGGGCCAGAATGCACAGTGATGATTAAGAACTGTTTTATTATTTTTCAGAAGCAAATTTTGATGATTTCATTCAAAGAATGTTTTAAAATCTCTGATAATTTTTGCACCAACGTGTTAGAATTTTCAAAGACTAGAAAAGTACAGAAAAATGCTTCTGAAAAGTAGGAAAAGAAATTTTGTCAAGTTCCGCTGCAAAGTTAAAGGTTTATTGTCTTCTAATTTGAAGAGCAGTTATAGTTATTCAGTAAATGATGAAAAGTTTATCCTCCAGTTAAAATTGGAACCAACTAAAAAAATTTAATTGGAGGAATAGTCGGTTGATAGTTAAGATAAATTATAATATTGTTATTTTCTGACCAACGTTGATGATAACAATATTATAAGTTTATTTATGAGTTTAAGTTTAAAGTTAAATTATGGTATTGTTATTTTCTGACCAACGTTGATGATAACAATATTATAATTTTATGAGTTTTATGATTAAAGTTTAAATCTCTGATGAATTTTGCATCAAAGTGACCAATTTTCAGAGAATAGATAAAGATCAAGGAATGCTCTTAAACTAGAGAAATGTATTTTTCATGTTTCCGCTATAATGAAGTTGATTGTCTTCTAATTAAATTCGAACCAACGGGAGAATTTAATTTTGTGGAGCAGTTCTATGTTTTCAAGATTATTGAATTTCTATACGTTAATTCCATTTCTGCCCAACGGTGATGTGGAATTAATGTAGAAGAATGATGTTTTATTCTATTTCTGCCCAACGGTGATATAGAATAGAACATAAAGATTTCAAAGTTTAATGAGCATTATTGTTGAATATTTTTTCAGACAAAAGACTTCCATGTTTTCATTCTTGAAGGCAGTAAGAGAAATGAGTTGGGTACTTGTGACTCAGATGATAAAATGCCTAAGGGCAAGTTATGTATGAAAGAATGCCATTGCTTAAGGGACTATGTTCTCTTTAAAGAATGGCTTGGAAAGGAAATAATTAAAGGATATTGATCAAAGAAAGGAGATAGAGTAATAAGAGTTTGTTTAAGAAATGTAATCAGTAACATGCATGTTTAATTTGACCTACGTCGGATTAAACATGTGTGTTAAAGAATATTCGGATTTATTTCTGAATTTGATGATTGAACACGAGCCAATCCTGGCAGTTATGTCCGTTCAAGGGAATTATCTCGCATGGCGAGAAAAGTTTGTGATAGTACCCGCATGGTGGGAAAAGTTTGAGAAAATACCCGCATGGCGGGGTAAAGTTGGAATAGTACTTATGTTAACCAATCCTGCATGGCAGGAGAGTTTTGGCATAGTACTTATCCCGCATGGCGGGAGAAGGATGTGATGACTCATGTGCTCTAAGTATATCCTGCACATGGAGAGAAGTTTAGGGTAGCTCTTATGCTATCCTAGTATTGACCGTACACTCTGATTGTGTCATGGTTATTAAGTACTCAATGAGTTTAAGAACAAAAGAAAGTTGCATGTGAACCAAAAGATAAGAATGATATGCAAGCGTGACTTGCAGAAGTATTGATAATAATAGACTATGTTGAGTTTTGAAGTATAATGAGGAAAATGTACTCCCATACGAATTTTATTTGCATGATGTAATCATGTGGATGAAGTAAGCTGTAACAGAACCGCCCAATTTATACAAGATCAAGTACGGTTGTCCCCGCTAACACGTTGACACGCGCATACTTTCACTCATATAAACCCGGTAGTCCACCGAGTGTCCCGAAAGACCTCGGTAAATCAACATCACAACCAAGATCGCGTGATTCAGCAAATACACATCACATATGTAGGGTTGCAGCGGAAAATAATATTACAACTGGATTCACAAATAATAGTACAAGTTTTTGTTTCAAAACCGATTAGTGAAAACAACATAGCTTTCAAAAGATTAAATTAATATATGTTCCAAATACATTGCTAGCATAAATGACATCATCCGACAAAAGCATATAAATGAGAAGTAACTATAGAATCACCGAGCCCATCGGCGGTTAGCCACCATCTTCAACAGGCCAAGAACTTCACCTACAACATAGTGAGATAAACCCTGAGTACTCGAATGTACTCAACCAGACTTACCCGTCGAAAACCAAAATAAATGACACCAAGAGTCATGCAAGGCTTATGAGGTGGGCTAGCTAGACACAGTTGCATAAAAGAGCTTATGAATATAGTGACCAATTTAAACTTCGCATCAAGTTTATCATCATTTACCTGTCCACTAGATTTGCACCTGTACTAGAGCACTCACTTATTAGGAGCAATTAATATTAACCATAGCAGGTATAATAAGGCTGTCATCATCATATCATCATTCCTGAACCGTTATGTTATTTAGTGTATCTACTTTGGAGATAAGCCCATCAATTTCTCACTAACCGGTGAGAGACGGCGACTCGAATCGAATTTCAACTCAGCTGAGGGGGTATTCCTAACTCTCACCCTGGCATACTTTGCAAGGGTAGCCATGGGTCACCTTTGGTACAACTCAGGAACCAAATTCGTGGGTTCGATCAGCGCCAGCACTCTCAGGGATTACCCTTCTGCCAGGACGATCAGGACTTTTAAATCACCTGCCCTTGGACTCACGCCTACGGCTCCCTTCCGATGCGTACTTTATACTTATCGACTCCCAGCCTGAGGTGAGCTACTCGGCTTCGTGGTCAGTCTCTAGACCTGGCCAACTAAGAGAGAGGCATGCGTTCAACATGAACAGGAAAGGCTCCAAGATTCAGTCCTTAAGCGACACAAACGGAGTCACTACAAACCGGCAAGCCTCCGCCCAATCTTCAATTCAAATTAAGACAGGTTTTTTTCCACGATAGCAAATATAGCCAACCGTGCCATATGTATATCCCTATAGCTCGCAGGTGATAGGAAATCACCTGACTTCTACTGCGTTTAAGCAGGGCTAAGCACTACACGAGCCTGAGCTACATAGAATTCAGGGTATCAATATCTGGACAAGGATTGGATAACCAAATGCAGCAAGTGTTTGCATCCAACACCTAAACTTAATGCAATAATATATATGTAACAATAATACTTTAATAGCATTTCAGAAATTAGGAGGCTTAATATGCTCCGGGGCTTGCCTGGGATCCGACACAAGTCAGTTCAGTTAGCTTGCACTGTCATAGTGACATCTCTGGTCCTAGCACTTGCTTAATCCTTCCATCTTCGGGATATATCCACCAAACCAAATCTTCGGGTTTGGCTCCAACATCGCATCCTTCACGTGGTGCATCTAGCGTACCTAGATGAGATGCAATATACAAGTGCATAAATATGAAGAATAGTACCATGAGACGCATCACAAAATAGCAAGCAAGACAAGCATAGTTTACACTAACACACTTAAGTACTTTGCGATACTTAACTTAAACATCACACAATCTATCATGCTAAGATGGCAAAGAAGACGACCACACCAAGCACGACACAAGTTTTCCAAGATCTCAGGTGCTCTAACTCAGTCATCATTCAAGGCATAAGTCACACTTAACAATATACAAGCAAACACTATAATTGGAATCTGCCAATTTCTGGACATGCACACAGCAGCTACAAGATTTAGCTATAACTAGAGTTACACAAATCCAAATGACTTGCAAGAAGACATTTTGGAAAGCTTATGAAATTATCTACATTTCATCTATAACCATCACAGCATGATTCCCAATTTAAGTAGGTCGAAATTATACCTTTACAGAAACTGTTTCATACAAAACAGAGAGCAACAAATCCTGTATTCTAACTTTAAACAGTTGTAACTCAAACACTACTCGGCCAAATGATACCAAATTTTAACAGCAGCTAGATACATAAATTATCTACAACTTTTGTATAAACAAGTTTCACAACAAAGCACATTGTCATGAAGAACTTTGCTAAGTTCCCAGATCTGTCCATAAACCACATCGGCAAGAAAATAATTATTAACTTATGTTGAAAATTCATAATTGGGCATAACAAACTTTACCAACATTTCACACATGACTAAAGAACACCAAAAAACATGGTGCTCACCTCTAAATAAATTTTCTTAAAGCATTTCTTAATTTATTTAGACATCAAGGTGTATTTATGAACATATACCAAAAATGCACAATAAATTCTACAAAAATTACAGTAGCTCACATATCCTCTCAATAGTGTATTGTACAAATTTCATACCATTTGCATAAGTATAGCTGCCTCTACGAAAAAGACAATTTGCTATTGCAAGAAATCATGTGAGAGCGAGATAAACCAATAACTCACTCATACTTCATCCAATACTCATGAAATTTTTACCACGCATCAACTATCACATGAGTAGCATGCCACAAAAATTTCACTTCATTTGGAGCCCTAGATCTGTAGTTATGGAAAATAATAAATTCAACTAGCATTACAACCTTACTACACAAATCTATTTTTACCGCAAAATATTGAAACTAAAACATGCCATATTATAGATCTAATGCATAGAGAATTTCACAAGGATTCCAAAAAGTCCTCATTTGCTATTTTACGAATTTCCTATGAATTACTATGAATTTCCAAAGATTCAGCAAATTTACTGTAAATAGGTCTTTATCGGCACTATTCATTTGAGTCACAGACTTCGCAGTTAGACCCTTCCATTTTGTTAAATTTGAGCTCGAGGCCCCTAGTCGGAATTAAAAGCAGAGGAGCATGCCGGACTTGCTGTTGCCGGCCGAAGGAGGCTCGTCGGCGGCGGGGGATGGGCCGTAGAGTCCGAGGCACTGTCTGCGCACTGGTTAGGTGGCCGGCTCGGCGAGCTTGCCTGCGGGCCTCTAGCCAGCCACCAAGACAGCACCACTGCCACCATGCAAGCCTGGCGCAGCCTGCCACAGGCGATTAGGAGAGGCCGAGGAGGGGTGCGCTGGGTAGAGGAGGAAGAGGCGGCTGTTGGTTCACGAGGTTGGTCATGAGGGGCTCGGAAGCTAGGGAACGGCGGCGACGGCGAGCTCGGCTGCGGCGTCCATGGCGGCGGCGTCCAAGAGTGCATGCGCGTCATCAGAGAGCGAGGAAGAGCGAGTGAGGGAGAGTGGAGAAGCTTCGGCGCTTGGTTTGAAGAAGCGAGGCGCGGGTGCCGCTGCGTCGGCGATGGCGAGCGAGGCGACTCACGATGGTCGCCACGCTCACGCATATCGTCGCCCATAGAGGCAATTCAATGAACAGTGGGCGTGTGCCAGAGTGGGGAAGGTGGGGCGCCATTTTGGGTGGCTTTCTCGATCCGAATTGGTCCATGGGCTTAAAATGAAGTTTTCTGTACTCGGCCCGCTCTACATTTTTCCTTAAGAGACCAAGGTCATTAGAGCTCTAGATCAGCGAGTAATTATGCCCCAAAGTGATAGTGTCAGCGCGTTGACAGCAATTAACAAAAGTCTAAAATTGATGGTTAAAACGAAGTCCAACGAGTGCCATCTTTTTATATGCTCTTCTCCATGAACTTAGCTCCAACCTTTATTTTAGGGTCAAGTCGAGTTGCTTAACGGAATTTGGAGAACGCGGAATGCCAATGTCGACGACGAAGTAGTCGACGATGAATTCAGACTTAGAAAAATTCCAAGTCTGAAAATATAGTCTTAGATTCAATGTTTGAGCCTCGATTCGCCTTAGTTCCAAGTTGATCTAGCTCTTGGTCCAAAAACAAAGTTTGTTCTACTCTACTCAAACCTCAACTTTTATTTAAGGTGCAACTCCATGCAAGCACTGTAAGTGATTGGTCAATACAGGTCAAAGTAGCATCACGATAAAGCTTAAATCCAAGTTTTAGACCGATGGAGGTATTTTCTTGTCCTCCGCTCAACACGAACCCTTCATGACTTTTGTTGTAGAGTTCAATTAGAGTCATTTGGGCAAGGTTACAAGGTTTGGTTGGCGATCTAGAATTCCATTCACTTTATAAAACAATTCAAGCAAGGACATAACTTGTCATTTCATGTGACTTCTTGATTCCAAACTTCACGAAACTTTTCCATGGATCAATATAGATGGATATTGATGCGAGACACATGAAACAAGTACATCCAGCATTTCCCAAGCATACTCTTTAGAAAGGGCAGCATGTAAGCAATGGTGCATGGTCCAAGTTTAAGTGGTGACACATTTTCATATGTTTAACCTAACATCTCCATCACTACTTAACATGCCATGGTTGAGCTTAAACCCATTGCTTAACTGGTGACAAACACCTAGGGTGTTACATAAGTAATCAAAGTTTCCTCATTCACAAGAGTTCTAAATGTTTCGAAATTGTGGTAGAAAAGTTCATACCACATTTCGAGGGGGAGGAGTGTAAGATTAATTAAGAAAGATACTTCCCCATACTTCAGATAATGCAATGCATACTATGCATTGAAGGTAAAAGTGATCTATAAAAGATGAATGTGATCGTTGAGGGAGTAAGACAGTCATAATAACGATACCCCTAAAGTAAAGAAATAGCTAAATTCCTGGACCTTTTATAGTTCCGATAGGAAGATAGCATAGTCGGCTAGTATTCATACTAGACGAGTTCAGAGTTATCAAGGCGGTGCTAAACGCGCCGTATGAGTTTTTTTAGCAGATTAAACCCAAAATAAGAAATTTGAAGATACACCATCTTTACAGAAGATGGAGTAATCTAGGGGAGCATGGTATGTAGATACCTAAGGCTTGAATAAAAGTGGGATTACATATCCACTACAGTGTTTTTAGAGCAACAAATTGCTTTATACATGCTGATGTCGTATGACATATACAATACCAGATGTTAGCTCTTAAAGAAGATGAATAAGTAAACAAGGATCTTGTGATACAGGAGGCTATAAAATAATTGTCTTTTGGCAATGAAGAGTAACAATAGCCCATATGAAAGAAGTGCCACGAGGCCCCAGAAGGTCTCAAAGAATAAGAAAATCAGATATTTCTGGTGACTAAGGAGTCAATGTTAAGAAAGAAATTCAAATGGAGGGTAATTCCACCTCATTTGAAAAGCCATGAGAGGCGTTCACTCGTCTAAATGGCAAGAAGCAAAGAAAGATGAAATGAAATCGATAAATACCAACGATGTTTGGGACTTAGAAGAAATTCCCAATGGAGCCAAAACAGTAGGCTGTAATGGGTCTGCAAGACAAATGTGACTCCAAAGGGAATATGGAAAGCTATAAAGCGCCACTTGTGGTGAAATGGTTTACACAAAGAGAAGGAATAGATTATAATGAGCATGTAAGGATTCTTTTAGAATCATAATGGTGTTAGTGGCACATTACGATTTACAGTAACATTAGAAGGATGTAAAGACACATTCCTCAACGGGGATTTGTATGGAAAAATTTGCATGGCATAACTCAAAAGGTTTTGTCGTGGAAGGAAAAGAACATAAGGGATGTTGCCTAAAGAAATCCATTTATGGATTAAAGCAAGCTTCAAGATATTGGTACTTGAAGTTTGACAGTACAATAAGAAAGTTTGGGTTTAAAGAGAAAGTAGAGGACAATTGTATTTATGTAAAGTTTAAACATGGGAAATTTATTTTCCTAATCCTGCATGTGGGTAGCACCTTACTCGCTAGTAGTGGTGTTAATCTAGTGTTGGAGAAGAAACAGTTCTTGTCCTCAAGTTTCAATGAGAATGATTTTGGTAAAGCGTCATTCGTTCCAGGAATTGGAACTTACCGAGACAAAAGGAAAAGGGGTATTAGAACTATCTCAAGTGTATACTTAGAGAAGATTCTAAAGAAATAAAGCATATATGTGAATAAACCTGCGCCTGTTCTTATAGTCAAGGGTAATAGTTTTGGGAACTTTCAGTGTTCTAAGAACCAATGTGAGATCGAAAGGACGTCCTATATGTTTTAGTTGTTGGAAGCTTAATGAGTGCTTATAAGTAAGAACTTACCCTGACATAGTTCATGTATCCAGGATGTTTTGGCAGAAGTCTAGTCCAGATATAGATCATTGGAATGGAGTTAAGAATGTTTTGCAATTGTACAAAGATTTATAGACCTCATGGTGAGTAAGAAAGAATAAGTACTCTCAAATAGTTGTGGATACAAATGTTAAATTTTGGCGAGATGTTTAGTGAAACCCACATAGTAGCTAACACTCGCAGTTGAAGTTTTATTGTGGAAAAGCTCTAAAGAAACAGTTGTGGTGTCATCAAAGATGCATACCCACAATATAGCT
Source organism: Miscanthus lutarioriparius (assembly GCA_904845875.1). NCBI lineage: Eukaryota > Viridiplantae > Streptophyta > Magnoliopsida > Poales > Poaceae > Miscanthus > Miscanthus lutarioriparius. Next base: position 98,941,562 of record CAJGYO010000010.1, on the reverse strand, counting down.
TATTATGAGGCTTAAGGACAGGCGAAATGGTTAAAAAAACTTACACCCGGAATTGATAATGGTATACAACAGCAATAACCATTTAAGAAGTTCGCTCCTATAACAACGGATCAAGTGTGCTGCCAAACACATTGACGTTAAAGTTATACGTTGTGAAGGAGAAAGTCCGGAATCATACTGAAAGTAAGTAACAAGCAAGTGCTTGTGGATCCGCGTACAAAAGGCTTACCATCCAATGTGTTTGGAGAACACACAGTCGACATGGGTTTATGGTATAACCTATGATTTCCGGACAATAAAGGGCCAAAAAGTTAAAAAATCTGTTTCAGAACAGAGACATGTATTATAGTTGTTAAGTCTATCGACGATTGACCGTGACGATGAAGCATGCTCTACGCACTAATCCGTGATGGAACAAATAAAAGTGAAAAGGATTAAAGTCAAAGTTTAAAGTTAAAGTATGAGTTGAGATCAAGGGGGAGAATGTTAGAATTGATCTCATCCGTCTTGACCCAACGGTCGAGACAGACCCCTTGACCGCGTCTTGATCAGGGACGTCCAGCCATCTAATGGCTGGTGGGCCCCCGTCGCATAGTGCCTATAAAGAGGAGGTGGGGTAAACGGCTCGGGATACGAGGTTCACCGCCGCCACAGCCCCACGGTCCTAACCCTAATCCGATCTAGAGGGTGGCACTGCCAGCGGCGGGAAGCGCCACTGCCTTTACCACCACAGCCGGTCTCCACCGCTACTTCATCGCCCGTCGCTGCCCTAGCGCAGATCATCACCGGCGAACCAGCGAAGGCAGGGAGCTCCTCCAACCCCTCCGACGGTCAGATGTTCCTACATTTCCCTCTCTCTCTCTCTGTCTCCTACTCCCTCTGAATCTCTAAGTCACTGATTATCCCAAATACAAGTAAACACCCACTAGATCCACTCCTAGATGATCTAAAGACTCAAACATTGGCCTCTCTCGTGCTGGTGGGGCACAATTATCTCGCTCGAACGATGCTTCCGTCGCCTTTTCCTTGTCGGAGTGGGGAGCCAGAGGTCGAGCCCGTTGGTAACCCGCCACATGTCGAAATCGACTAGGAACAAGGACTACGATGCATGTCTTTATAAAATAAAGAGTAAAATACACCGGAGGTCCATTAGCTTTTGAGAATGTGTCATTCAGGTCCATTAACTTTCAAACTATATTTATAGGTCTTTAAACTTTTTAAGTGGTTCACCACACATCCATATCCCTTCATTTATGTTTGTATTTTGCATAAACATCCTTCTGTTTATTTTTCTTTCACACCTTTACCTTTCTCCGTCTTCTGAGCGCACGGTGTTGGCGGGAGAGCGCAGAAAGCATGCACGAGGGCCTGCAGACTGCAGTGCGCTACCGTCTGTGGACTATGGATGTCGGTAGAGATGCGAGCACCACGAGCCAGCAAACGACTGTGGGTGTGCGCTACCATCTGCAGGGCTCCATGAAGATGGCGATGCGGTGGGGCGCGACCTGGACTCCAACGAATGCCTCGTCTTGGGCAGTTGGGCTCTGACGACGCGCCGCCATCTCCGTTCAACACGCGCTCGTAGCACGACGTGGACGGCGAGGCCGCAACCACCAGCACGGTCTCGGACGCCGACGAGAGGCGCTGCCTCGGGACGGCGCGCTCTGCGACTGCGCTCGCGTACATGGAGGTGAAGGATGCGTCGTCAAACCGGCCGCTGAGTGTCAGCATGCGGCTCACGTCGTCAACCTAGCTCGCCGGCGTACCCCTTCTGCTGCACGCCGACGTACAGCACGGCGAGCACGACCTTGGCCTCCCTCTCTCACTTGTGGTGTTTATCACAAACACTGACACACTCACGTTCTCTACGGTGGATACACGCATACACATACAGAAGCCTGAGCACACATGACACATACAGAGCTGTACAAGCTAACAAGCTTTGTTGACACAGCCACACAACAGCTCTCGTCCTTCCCATTCATTTATAGACTATAGTAAGTATACATGCAACAAGCCATAAGAACCGGGCCATCCACTCAGCGGAGACTATCGCCATGAATAAGGTAAATAGCAAGTGCACTCATGACAAGATTAAACTCTACCAGAAGGGTATAGACATATGGTAAACCATGTGAAAGAAAAAGAAATAGAAGGAGATTTTTGTAAAATACAAACATAAAAGAAGGGTATGACATATGGTAAACCACTTAAAAAATATAGAGATCCAAAAATACAGTTTGAGAGTTGATGGACCTATATGACATTTCCTCAAAAATTAATGGACCTCTAGTGTATTTTACTCTAAAATAAAATATAAGGCCATCTTAATAATTTATATAATCAGCAAATCTGGCACGTAGCTGCACCCATCGACGCGAATTAGAGATCCAGCAATATATATACTCTTCGTCCTTTGACGAGCGAGATCAATGTCACAACCGGCGGCCACCGTGCCGGCCCCATAGCAACTGTTGCGGCGGGAGCATGCGAGGAGCTGGGCAAGTTCGTGGACGTGGACCTGGGACAGCACACTACGTAAAAAACAGTTTATAGCAATAAAATATTTTTTTTTTGACGACTGATGATATAGTTGTTCCTATAATAACGTGCTCAGAAGCTCAGAGACCAACCATCTCTATAAATAGAACAGTAGAGACGGCTGGTCATATGATTCACCTCTACATATAAGTAGGAACGGCTCCCTCACCGACCACCCCGATGTTAAAATTTATAGGGGCGGGTCAGTAACCGACCGCCCCGCCCTACAGATGCTCCAACGAATAAATACTCGCTTCAGCTCCGCTCCTCGTTCGCTTTCTCCCTCCCTCGCTCTCCTGATGCCGACAGGGCGATGGCCGCTGGCACGCGCGGGCAGCGGCGCGGGACTGGCCCCGGCGGGAGGCGGCGAGGGCCCTCGTGCGCCCGGCGGCTGCTGCTGCGATGGCTCTTGGCACCTCCTCCGGCGCGGCCCTCACCGGGCAGGGGCGGCGCGAAGCAGGGCGGCTCTCCACCAACGCGGCCGTCTCTGTGCATGGACGGTGCTGATCTGGCGCGAGGCCACGCGGATCTCCTCCTCCCGAGCCCTCCCTCCCTCCTCTTCCCCGGTGGATCCGGCGAACAACGGCTGCGGAGGGCACGCCGGCAACGGAGGCGGCGGATCTGCGGTGAGGAGTCGGATCTGTGGCGGATCTACGACGAGGAGGCGGATCCAACAAGGCCGCACCAGATCCGGCTCTCACCCGTCTCGGACCCTGTCGTCGTCGCCACCATCTCCGAACCCATCGCCACCGTCGTCGCCTTCGTCTCCGAACCCATCGCCACCGTATCCCACTCCCACCCGTCTCGGCCCCTGGTGCTGCTCCCGCTGCCACCCCATGGGCAAGAAGCTAGCAGCACCAAGCCGCACACCCTAGTTTCAGTTTTCCCCCAAATCACAGGGCCCGTTCTCCAATTTGCTTAGCCCCCTCCGATTCCCTCTCTCTTTAATCCCCACCTCCATAGATCATATCCTTCACTGCAGATCCGTGCTACATCCCCCCTCTCTGGATGCAAACGGAGCAGCCAAGGTGAGAGAGAAGGTGGGAAAAAAGGGAAATTTTGCTTTTTTTTGTTTTCCTATGATTCAGAGGTCCTGATTTGACTATGAATTTCTGATTTTTGATGCAAGCTGTAGGATTTGAAGAAATCTTGCTCCATCACCACTACATGGATCCAACTAAAGCAACGTAAGGTATGGGAGAACGTGGAACAAAGAAGCAAACTTGCAATTTTATTTCCCCATTTGTTCTTATGATTGTAAACTCACGACTTGCATCTGGATTTGTGGTTATAAGGGTAACTGTGTGATTTGATAAAATCTTGAAGCATCACATTTGTATTTCGTATAACTTTGCAGCTTTAAATATTTTTTCTGTAATTTTATTTGTTCCAAAATTAATCCTTGTAGCACCTAAAATGAATACAAACTACTGAGCGCTTGTATTATGTTGATTATAATTGCTTACCACTGTCGTTTGCCATGTACCTGCATTTATCCTACTGCTTTACTATAATTTGTGGGGTAACAGATACTATAATGTTTTTTATTCACTCAAATTTCGTTGGATCTGACATTTTCCATGTTCCTGCATTTTATCTTGCTGATTTACTACAAATTGTCTGGTAACAGGTACTATATAGATTCAGCTTTTTTCACTAAATTTCATTAGATCTGTCATGTTCCATGTTCTTGCATTTATCATCATGCTGCTCTACTACAAATATGTGCGGTAACAGTTACCTGTATTGATTCAGGTTATTCCCAAATTAGCTCTGAAGTCACCAAGTCTACAAAAAGGAGCTGTTGCTTATTAATACACCATCACTGCTGCTGCACTTGAACTTGCTTTGAGAAGGTAAATCGTTTCTGATACATCTTCTCTGCTGCCTTTGTGTGTTGAATATGTCTGTTGATCATGTTGAATATTGCTTATTTTTTAGCTAGAATTAAATAAGCACGAAACTAGCACATGTTGAATTGTTATAGAGCTGCGAATTGAGTTTGCGTTCATGTTTTATGAGGAAATATGTTATTCTTTTTCTGGAACAGGAGAAGGTGAAGAAGAGACCTGTCTCCGATATTGAAGCTTACACAGTTGGGAGGATGGGTCATCAAGAAGGAACCTTCTGCAATCCAAAAGCAGCAGCATTGTAAGATTTGACACATCTATTTTTTGTCATGCTATATATTTGCTACCCATTTGCTTAAAGCATTTTGGTCAGCCTATTAGTGACACATGCAATTTCTGAAGTTTCTGAAGCCAAGTCTCATGAGGAAGTGAATGTGTTGTTTTATGTAACTTTTGATGTGCACCTTGTTGCATGCTTCAACGTCTGATTTGTAGGATTGTATGCTATCCTAATATGCATGTGCTATAAGAGGTATTTTAATATATTTGTGTTTTTATTATCAGTAAGAACCATCAGATGGTTACCTAAAGCTAGATCCCAGCAGAGGATCTGCATAATTTTATTCTGGAGATTGTCATTACTATTTTCTGTATTGCAGGTATGCATGCAGATGCATGTCGATTTTCAAATCAAATTGTGATAGATAGGTGGGCCTGTTTTAGCTCAGACATATTAGTACTGGAGTCAATTTTGGTCTTTGCTCCCATCACATGCAAGCTAGCTGTTCCTCCACATACATATGTAATAATGTACCCTATGATATGAAAGGCTGGACTATTGAATTGTTTCCTTAAAAATTACAAAGAAGCTACATGGCCAGGGTTTGTCGAAATGAGATGATAGCGGCCTTTAGTTGTTATATTAATTTAGAACCAAAATTTTCTTTGTTTTGACCTTTTATAGTGTATTGATTATTAGTTTTGAAATTTCCTCCTATTTTCCTATGTATTGTTCTAATCGGCTGATACTTTCCTGTATCACAGGCTTCTTCGGTTACGATCAGCATTATTAAGGTTGTCTGTAGGCCTTAATTCTTGTCTGCCAGGTGTTGGAATGCTTTGAACTCTATCAAGATAGTAACATCTTTCATCAGCTCCCAGTAATAAGATGAATAATCAATATTTCACCAATGTTCTTCTGAAAATTAATGCTAAGGTATACATTTGTCAGCATCTGATTTGTGGCCGCATCTCTGTCTGTGTTTTTAATTTCTCCGGCCCGGATAAGATGCTTATATGTGCTCCAGGTGCTGAAATATGCTAACAAAAAAGTACTAGTTAAGCTAAGCTTATTTAAGCACCTATAAATTCGTTTTGACAGGATTAGATTTCATGATGATATGTTCAGATGATGCATCAGTATCTCTCTTTTAAGCACTCACGACACATGCCAGAGTGAATACTCGTGAATGCAATCCTTTTGGTCAAATCATCACCATCTTCAGCAGGGTCAAGAGCTACACATGCATGGACTGCACCATATGGGAATGACGAACAATGCGGCTTGGCTCTAACATCTCAAACTTCCTATTCTGAAAGAAAAAAACATCTCAAACTTCCTAATAAACCGTCCTTCCTGCATGTGCGCTCTTGCAAACCTGAAGAGGTATGTAGTGCTAGCAGTTTTCTGGAACAGATGTTGAGGACCCGTTCAGCGACACAAAGCAAAACACACAACGGTAAAAAAAAAAAGGGGACATTTGGCCACAGGACATTCGGAAAACATGAAATTGGCTGCTGCACACCGCCAACTCCGATATTGGCCGAGTACCATTATGAAATTGGGTTCATTTGCTAGAACAAACCGCCCCCATCAAAATATAATTTCTGCTGGTTCCGGGAGAGAAGCTATGGAAAATGACGTGTTTGCCCTCATCTTCTTCCTCTCGCTTCCTCAAGTCTGGCGACACCATTTCAAGAAGTCTGGTGAATGGCCGGCCGGCGAGCCTTGCCGTGCCTGCCCCCACCCACACCCCTGCGTTTCCCCATCCTTCGTGCCACCCCGCAGTCTCCACCGCTAAGGTCGACGTCGTCTGCGTGCTCTTCTGCACCTACGTACGGCTTCACCGATGACCTGCGCCAATCCGCCATTATCGTCCGCATCCATGCCGACCAGCACCGCGAGGGCCTCCTCCCCCGTGGGGCGCAGGTCCAACTACTGCACCAGCACCACCATCTCTAATTGTGTCGACTATCGTCGTCGTCCATGTCTCTTCGGAGCTGCTTCGGAGCCGAAGAAGAGGCGGCTGCCGCCGGTTCACTGGTGGTGGGAGTGGGACTGGTCGACCGCCGCCGGTGCACTGGTGCCAGAAGGGCATACTTAGCGCGTTCCCTAGAGGAGTGTCCAGCCCAGGGGCGGAGCTCCCGGCGGTGCGGCCAGCCCAAGGGCAGTGCTCCCCGGCGGCGCGGCCATCCCAGGGGCAGTGCTCCCCGGCGGCGCGGCCAGCCGAAGGGCGGCACTCCCCGACAGCGCAGCCATCCTAGGGGGCACGCCCTCCCCGGAGGCGTGGCCAGTCCAGGGGCGGAGCTCCTGACTGCGTGGCCATCCTATGGGCACGCTCCCCGGAGGCGCGGCCCGCCCCGGCGGCGCAGCCATCGTAGGGCACGCCCTCCCTGGAGGCGCGGCCAGCCCAGGGGCGGAGCTCCCCGCCAGCACGGGCAACCTAGGGGCTAGCTCCGTTGTGCCATATCGGCACCATATGAGCGAGAGGAAGAAGATGAGGGCAAACACGTCATTTTCCACAGCTTCTCTCTCCCGGAACCAGCAGAAATTATATTTTAATGGGGGCGGTGTGTTCTAGCAAATGAATCCAATTTCATAATGGTACTCGGCCAATATCGGAGTTGGCGGTGTGCAACAACCAATTTCATGTTTTCCGAATGTCCTGTGGCCAAATGTCCCTTAAAAAAATGGAGACCAAGAATGTCGCCAGAGGCCCATACCTTTCCGGGCTTTCCTGCTCACTTTGCACACCTCGACCGACCCAGCCCCCGCGTCGTCCTCTACGGGGCGGCTCGGGCGGCGCCGCTCCGCCCACCCTAGAGACCTCCCGTTGCGCCGCCAGAGCTGGACTCCGACAAATCGGAGGAAGGCAAGGACGACGGCGTCTAGGCCCTCTGCTCTTCTTCCCCACCTCTCTCTCTTCTGGTGGCCGCCTGCACAGAGCGGCGGCTGTCGGCGGTTCCCGGCCAGGGGTGTGCGGATCCAGTGTCCTCTCGGCCGGATCTGGGTCCTGGGTCGGCTCGCGCCCGGAGATGGCTGGGACTGCTGCGACGGTGGCAGGGGCTGCTGCGAAGGTGGTCGGCTACTGCCGGACCGGGTCCTGGATCGGCTCGCGCCCGGTGTGGACCTCCTAATGGTGGTGGCTCGGTGGTGATGCAGGTGCGGCCGGTTGAAAGGTCCTTGTTGGTTTTGGTAATTGAGTGACAACCTAGGTGGACTAATTGTGTTTATGTGAGACACACAGGTGATTAGTCCATAGGTACATGTGTATGAGCAACATATGCCATGGAGGTGAAAATGGCTTGGAGATGTTGCAAAACTCACACATGTGATGATGAAGGAGCTTAACGCACATGAGACATGACATTGAGTCATGTGATCAAGGTGGAGAAGATCAAGACAAGACTTGGCTTGATGGACCGGTTGCAAGCGTGAAGGGCAAGTCGAAGGCTTTGGAGTGATGGACCGCGTGGTGGTGAAGCTTGAGCAAGACTTGGCGCCGATGGACGATGGCAACGGTGAAGGGCAAGTGAAGTCAAGATCGATGAACCAATATGATCACGTGATGATATGAAGTGGATCATATCATTGTTGATAGTGTTGGTGCATGTGTTGCATCGACATTGGAGGAGATGGAATGGAATGCGCAAGGCAAAGGTATAACCTAGGGCATTTCATTTCACCGGTCATAGGTGTGTAGAGAAGTTTATGACCGGGTTTAGGATAGATGGCCGTACTATCAAGAGGGGCAAACTTGTTTGCATATCGGTCATCTAGTGCCACTCGAGTGATCTAACTTTGCATTGTCGCTAGGATCGAGTGGCGTGGCAAGTTGAGTGGCTAACATCCTTTGGGAAATGATTGTGAAAATGCTAACACACATACACATGGTGGTGTACACTTGGTGGTGTTGGCACATTTACAAAGGAGGTGGTGTTTGCAGGGGTGAGATGGGTTTTGTATTGCGCCGGATGCAAGTTCTTGTGGTTAGCACATTGGAGCAAGGGTGATGAAGTTAGAAGTGAAAACGAGTTAGTCGCGAAGATGCTGGCATCGGTCAACCGACCGACGCTGGATCTGAATGCACCGGACATTTAGGTAAAGCGTCCGGTCGGTGACGTTCGATGACGCAGAAGCCGGAGGTGTGGCCGGACGCCGGTGTGTCCGATCAAGTGTGGCCGGACGCGTCCGGTTGAGGTCGATACCTTCTTGAAAGCGACCGGACGCTGGGGTTCAGCGTCCGATCGGTTGAAAGCTATCTGCGTCCGGTCGAGGTCAAGTGACCGTTGGAATCGGACACGCGGTGGTCGTCTGCGCGCAGGACGCCGAGGTCCGAGGTCGGCGTCCGGCCAACACGACCGGAAGCGTCCGGTCGGGCCCGACCGCTGCCCTGTGAAGGGTAACGGCTAGTTTAGCCCTTGGGGCTATAAATAGAAGTGGCCCTCGGCCATGGTCGATCTTTGAGCACCTCAAGGGACTTAGTGTCCATGCTTGTGAGTGCTTGGGAGCCCTCCATCACACACATACTTGATAGCGATCATCCGATTGTGTGAGTGAGCGATTCTAGTGCGATTGCATCGTGAGGTTGCATCGAGTGGCACTAGGTGATCGAGTTGCTTGGCCGGTGGTGCTTGTTACTCTTGGAGGTTGCCACCTCCTAGGCGGCTTTGGTGGTGGTCTCCGTCGAAGCGCTTAAAGAAGCTTGTGCGGCGCTCCGAGAAGTGCTTGTGAGGGGCATTGTGCTCGCCATGAAACCCGAAAGAGCAACTCTAGTAAAGCGTGTCATTGAGCTACCCTCACTCAAGGGGTAGGTTCTTGCGGCGCTGACGTGCGGGCTTAGCGGGTGATGCTAATTAGCCGCCAACCACCAAGTGAGCAATCGACACAACGGGGGACTAGCGTGTTGGCAAACACATGAACCTCGGGAGAAAAATAATCGTGTCAACCTTGTTCTTCCCGTTGGTTTGCATCCCCATTACACAAGCTTGCAATTACTTTTATACATATTAAGCTTGTGTAGTTGCTCTTGTAATTAGATAGCTTGTGTAGCTTGCTAATTATCTTCTTACTTGTGTAGCATAGAAGTAGCTCCTTTGCGTGGCTAATTTGGTTTTAGTAACCTTATTAGTCACATTGCTTAGTTTGTGTAGCTAAGTATTTGCGCTCTCTAATTAGGCATTGGTTGCCTTGTTATTGAGCTTTGCTAGTGAGCTTAGTTGGCTTTGTGCTTTTGCTTACTAGCATGTGTAGGAGCTTCCTTGTTGCTTAAAGTACTAGTGGCATAGGTTTGTGTGACCGTGCTCCTAGAATTGTTTAGGAGAGCTCTAGCTAGCCCTTAACACCTTAGTTGCATAATTAGTATCTTTGCAAGGTGCTAGTGAACATATATAGAGGGTGTAGTCTTGGCTAGACCGATTGTTTTTATTCGCATTTATATCGGTTAGCCGACGCGATTAATTTTAGAAAGGACTATTCACCCCCCCTCTAGTCCGCCATCTCGGCCCTTCACCCAAGTGGCGTGTCTTTGCGTGGCCGGGCGCGCTAGTGGATCGGGCGTGATTCTTGTAGCGTCTTTGTGTGGTGGTGGCCTTGTGAGGATACCGTATCGTCTTTGTCTTGTGTGCATGCTATAGTCTTGAGATCCGTCAGGTAATTTGGAGGCAAGCGATCGGGGCTTCTTCTCGATTCCGGCCTTCTTCTCCCGCCATCTACGTTACCTTTGCTTGGACTGTTTCCTCGTGGCGGAGTTGGTCGAGCCACTTTATTCTTTTGTGTGACGGAGTTGTATGGTTTTTCTCAGTTTCCATTAAAAAAATTAGGATGGTACCTGTCTTTTTTTTCTTTCACCATCTAATAGAAATCGCGGTAAAAATTTTACCATCCTTTTAAGGTTGTGTTTGGTTCCGAGGACGGGATGGGATGGGGTGGGGCGATCCCAGTTTCTGCGCTGTTTGGTTACGAGTCGGAGAGAACGAGGACATCCCACCCACCGAATAGAGAGAATTCCTTATTTGACACCAGACAAATGACCCGTTCCTTTCTTGGCCCTAAAAAAATTCCGTTCCCTATTTGACACCGAGTTCAACTTTCGTTCCTTATACGACACTCTGTTGGGTTTGACATCCGTGAACCGTTAACTGCCATGTGAAAAGACGATTTTGCCCTGGTGGGCCCCACCACCCTTCTCCCTCCTCTCTTCCCTTTCTGGCAGAGGAGGCAAGGGATGGCAGTGGTCGCTCATTTGGTGGAGGATGCAGGAGGGCGGCGCCGTCACGATGGAGGAGGCAGGGGAGGCGTGGCCGCTTATTGGTGGATGAGGTAGGGGAGGCGGCGCTGCCACCGGGCGAGGAGCTCGGTGAGGTCGACGGGAGGTCATGGCGGGAGGAGCTCAGCGGAGGTCGGCGCCCGACCATGGAGGGGAGGAGCTCAGGCGAAGGTCGGCCTGACGCCATGGCGCGGTTCAGATGGGCTCTCATGGGCGCATGGATGCGGGCGTGGCGGAGCTTGCGTGGTGGTGCGACCATGGCTCCCTCCCGCAAGGAGCTCGCAGGGGAGCTCTCACGGCAGCCGGTGTGGCCTTGGCCGGGCCAGTGGCGGCCTTGGCCCGAGCTCCCACGCCATGGCGGGACGGAGTCTGGAGGTCGGGAGGAGGGAGGGCACGACCTCGGGGGAGGATAACATGCGCCACAGTCATGCGAGCTTCAGTCTGGGTCGGGCGAAGCACGTCGGGGCCGTCGCGCTATGGCTCGGGAGAACTTCGTTGAGGGCCGCCGCGCCATGGCTGTGCGCGAGCTCGTCGAGGGCGGGGAGCGGCGCGGCCATGACCGTACGTGGGGAAGAAAGGGAGGAGAGGAGGGAGAAGGGTGGTGGGGCCCACAGGGGCAAAATCGTGTTTTCACGTGGCAACGGGTCATTTGTCTGGTGTCAAATAAGGAATTCTCTTCACCGAATATTCCTATCATATTCGTGAAAAATGGGAGCGACCCCGTCCCCAGAAAAAGCACGGGCGGGGACGTTCCACTTCGACGCCGTGGAGTCGCCGTCTATGGCCTATTCGTCTTCCTCTCCTCCGGTGGGCACCATGCTGCTTCTTCCTCTCCTCCAGTCGGCGCCATGCTTCTTCCTCTCCTCTGTTCTGACCGCGAACGGGCATAGCGACGCGAGCGGATGCGGTGGCAGCGGTCGGATCCGGCGCCGGCGGTCAAGCTCCGCTCGGCTCCCGCACGGTCGAGCGAGCTCGACCCGACGAATAGGGGCGGGCGGTGCCGGGGGCGGCGGCGGCATGCTCCCGCTCGCTGGGCTTGGGGCCGCGGCGGCGTGCTCCCGCACGCTGGCTTGGGGCGTGGTGGCGAGTTCGGTCGCTGGGTCCGAGAGCGGCGGCACGTGTGCGTCCGGGCGCTGAGGCGGGTGCGGTGGCGTGCGCGAAGCCGTGGATGTTGCGATGCGATGCCGCTCAGCTCGTGGCCCGTGGGGAGTTGGGAGGATTTTTCATATAATAAAAAAGAATTATTCCTAAAAAAATACAATGACATGGAGGTCTCACTGAACAGAGCTAACGGTGTCAAATTGATTATCCATCCCATTCCTATTTATCCCTTTAACCAAACACAAAATAGGTCGATCCTGTCCCATGTCAACCAAACAGAAAATGGAACCGTCCCATCCCAGAAATCAAAGACGAAACTATCACACTTCATCTTGATTCCCAACCGAACGCTACCTTAAAAAATACTTTGCACACCTTAGTAGGCTGAATAAGCTAAACAAGTATGAGTCCAGCCAGCTTTCCTAAACAGACGGGCCGTTGGGCACCAAGCAGGCCCATTGGTTCATGCCACCTCACTATTTGCTTATTTGCTTATAAACAGCGTATATTAGGAGTACGTGTAAAGGAATATATCTAGGGCTGAAGACGAGGCAAACATGCTAAATTTACATAGAAAAGATTTAATGTGAATTCGTACTAAATAAAACTGAAACAAGGTAAAAAAATACTTTCTCCACTTCAAAATATGGGTTGTATTATGATTAAAAGGGGTGCAAATTTCATAAATTCTAACCAACCATTACTCAAATTCTATATATTGATTATGTGTTTGCAACAGTAATATAATCGATGGTCAGATTACACTTCTCCGAATTTTAATAAGCCTTCTAAAAATAAATGGAGAGAGTACGAAATATAATGACAATAATACTTTGCTAAGGGCTAATACGTCATGGAAAGCCCCAACGCCAAATTCACATATTAAGATTCAAAATAGGATCTATATTTTACGTGTATTTTTTTTCTCAATGGCTTAACTACAAGCATCTCCAGCAGCTCCCCAATAAAACTCTCTCACTGCCTCGTTCATTTGATACCAAGATCAAAGAGATTTGAGAGGAGATGAGAGAGATTTTGATTTATAGGGAATTTAATCCCCTCGGGTTCCCTTGGTTTTGGATCAAACAAACATACACTAAATTGGTAATGGGGCTCCCCAAATACATCTTTTAGATTATTGGATAGATGCTATCCTAGACACCTGCGATGCACCGTCACCATTGGGGGCGTCTCTCGAGGACTTGTAGGTCTTCGCGTGCTTCGCATATGAGCCAATGCTCTAGTTCGACATCGCGAGGGTCTGTTGTCGGCACTCAAGCGTCCACACACTTGCTTCGGTGTCTTTACTGCCAAGTAGCCCTTCAGACGCTCTCCCTCCGCCTCCTCACTCTCTCCAATATTGCCGGTGATGTGGAAGAAGAATGTCCGATGAGTAATAGTTGGGATGAGTCCTATCGGGGAGATGCAACTTCCATTTATTTAAGGAGAGACGATGAAGATGTTGGTGGCCATTAAAAATAGAAGAGCTATTAGGGGCTGAAATTAGAAAAAAAAAGCTTCGTCTCCCCTAATATAACAATTTTATATGGGGATAAGGTCATATAAGAGCAGTACTATGGGAGATAGTCAAAATTAAAACGAAGACTTTATTGTGTGTTTGGTTCATGGGACCATGAGGGATGGGAAGGGGCGGTCCTTATTTTAAAGGTGTTTGGTTCAGAGTCGAGTGGGACGAGGGATATCCCTAAGGACATATCCTCCCGTCCAAGAAACGAAGGACGCTGAGGGACAAGTGGGCCCCATGAACCGTTGGGATCCTAGAAAAATGGCACAGAGACGGACAAGTACACCACATATATATTAGATTTGCCATCCTAAACATTTTGTTCTCAAACGAAAAAACAGAAATTGTCCTATCCCTTTCAACCAATGGAACTACTAGCGCCCGGATGTTCGATCCGGGCACTAGCGTTCGGACGTCCGATCTGGGGACGTCTGATCCGAGCGCTAGCGTCCGGGCGCTCGCGCCAAGTACGCCTGCCCCACGCACCCACCCGCACGCCTACGCCAGCTTCATGTGGGGCCCACGCCGCTCTGTTTCTCGCGCATGCGCGTGCCCACACGGGGCCGCGTCTTGATCTACGCCCGCTCTCGTTTCCCGCGCCTGGCGCTCATGCCCCTCCGCTCCCACATGCATGCACGCGGGCTCAGCAGCTGCAAAAGCAGGTGGCTGTGGCAGGTCGGGCCAACTACAACATTCAAACACCAGATTTATTTTTGCAACATCCAGATAAAACATTTGCAACACACGTCTAAAATAGATGAAACATTTGGGACATATAGTGGAAACACCATTGCAACATGTGCAACAAACCGATCTACTTTTAAAACATACAGATGCAACACTTGCAACAGAAAATAGAACACAGATGAAACACTTGAGACATGCGTCTAAAACACTTGCAACATACATTTACAAAAAGCATATATGAAACATTGGGGATAGACACTTGCAACATATATGCACAACCATTGCAACATATGCAACATCCCGATCTACTTTTACAATATCCGCATGAAACAATTGAAACATATATCTGAAATAACTGAAACAGTTGAAACATAGGCTTGCAACATGTCGGAAAAACGTCTAGAAACACTTGTAATACAGCATCACCGCGCGGCCATGACCTACCTTGTGGTGAACTACGGTAGATCGGCGAGGAGGACATGGAGCGGATGGAGGCCGCCCTGGCGGAGGCGCTATGGTGGTGAACCGCAAGGCCTAGGCGAGCAGGGGAGCGAGGAGGGCCGCCGCCTAGAGGGGCCCTGTGAGGAGCGCAGTCTCCCAGGCCACCCTCGACGCCGTGGGCTGCTCTAGCACCCTCGTCACCGCCGACGACACATACCCTATCGGAGCCGTCCGCCCAGGCTGCGACGGAGTGGGGGGACGGACGCGGTAGTGTGTGGGGAGGAGATGAGGCGCGCGACGCGACGTAGGACAGTGCATGGCCTGGGAATGGGGAGCCACCGTCGCGCGCGTGCGGGCTCATCGTGGGAGGGAGCGCGCGGCGGGGAAAGGCGGTGGCAGTGAGGCAGAGTGCGGGCGTGGTGGCGATTGAAGAATGAGTGCGGCCACAACAATGAGAGGAAGCGAGCAGAGATTTTATTATCCTGTTTTTAATGTTTTAGCAACACGAGCGACTGTACCATTGATAATACGACGTTTGGGCGGGCGAGGCCCACAAATGTGGGTGTCCGGACAGACATACAAACCAGGTTCCTTAAAACTAGAGTGGGTCCTGTCCCACTGTACTGCCAATGAAATACGACCAACTTAACGTCCGCATAATTGGCGTAACCAATGTAGGGGAGGCGTATTTCTGTTTCTCCTCCCCTCTCGTATTATATAAACCCTAACTCCCCAGCAATGGCGGGAACCCCAATTTCAGTCCCCGCACTTCCCGCCTCCCCCTCCCCCTCCCCCTCCCGGTCCCACCCCTGTCCCCCAATCCGGCGATGAGCTCAGGCGGGCGCGGCGGCAAGCGGCGGGGTCCCCCGCCGCCCGCTCCCTCCGGGGCGGCGGCGAAGAGGGCCAACCCCAACCCCGGCACGCCGCAGCCGCCTCCTCCCGCGGCGGGCGCGGCCGCCGCGGAGGAGGAGGACATGATGGACGAGGACGTGTTCCTGGATGAGTCCATCCTGGCGGAGGACGAGGCGGCGCTGCTGATGCTCCAGCGCGACGAGGCCCTCGCGTCCCTCCTCGCGCGGTGGAAGCGCCCCGCACTCCCCGCCGACCTCGCCGCCGGGTGCTCCCGCGCCGTCGGTACGACCCGGTCTCCCTTTTCTCTCCCGGCGCTCACCCTCCTGATCCCGGTCTTGATGGATTCAGTGTCCCGAGATGGGTTGGTTGGGGTCTAGCAGGCTGCGTGGGGAGTGAGTTGGGGTTCGGATTCAGTATTGCTTTGGCGGATTGAGAATGATTTGCTGTCAACCAACTGTCATTTGGATATGGTTCTAATATTTTGGGAAATGCTGTGTTAGTCAAGTTGCCTTAATGCGGTCCGGGGCTCAGCAAAATTTTGTGCAGATATGTGGTTTCTCTTGGGATTTAGAGTGTTCAGGAATTTTGGAGGACCATGGTCCTTTGGGCCGAAAGCGAGCAATTATCATTTTGGACTAGTATGTGCGTTTGTGTATGAGGTTTACTAGTGAAGTTATTGTTCATTTGTTCGCCATTTTTGGATCCCTGGGTAGTTTAGGACAGAAGAAAGGCACCTTCTCAGTGTTTGGTGCTTGAAAACTGTGACTGTTTTTCTAATTATGAGTGATGCAACTAGCTGCAATCGATGCATCATAGATGTAAATTCCAAATCAAGGGTTAAGGGTTTTAACTTTTAAAGATGAGTACAACACCCGCCTCCCTACTTCCTAGAAGTATCTCATAGACCTCTAATTTTTGTCTTATACAATTTCATAGTCCTAGCTCAAAATTCTGCTTGGATCACTTGCCAATCTGAGATGGATATTATAATCAATCATGATAGAGACCGTAAAATCAGGACTTGCCAATCTGAGATGGATATTATATCCAAATGTTGGTGCTTCTGAATTAATTTATGAAGTGAACCTATTTTCTATCAAACACACAGTTATATTTATATATGTTTATACACTTTTGCACTTATGAGTTATGAGCTTTAAAAGTTTAAACTCAGTACTTGCTTAATAGTCCTCTTGTACATGCTCAATGCTCATTCAGATTCAATGTTTCTTGCCAATTAAATAGATAGTCACCTAGTTTTGTTTTAGTTTGAACTTGTATGAACATATATTCAGGATATTTGGCTTCCTCTTACATTTGCTACTCTTCTGTTTGTATTGGATATTCTAGCTTTTCAGCAGTTGGAAATAGATTATGTTATTGGTGAGAGCCACAAAGAATTGCTCCCCAACTCATCTGGTTCTGCAGCCATACTCAGGATTTTTGGTGTTACCAGAGAAGGTAATATCTCGAATACTCTATTATCTCTCAGTAAAGAATTATTATTGCCATATGGGTTTTGCTGACCTCTGATTCTATCCCTGTAACATTTGTAGGTCACAGCATATGCTGTCAGGTGCATGGATTTGAGCCATATTTCTATATTGGCTGTCCTTCAGGGATGGGTCCTGATGATATATCGCGCTTTCACCAAACACTAGAGGTTTGTACTTACAATCATACCTTAAACTGAGCTTCTAAGGAAACATAGTACTTTGGCAGTACATAGTTTCCTTATGGTTTCTTCAAACTGTACTACAGGGGAGGATGAAGGAGTCAAATAGAAGCAGCAATGTTCCAAGGTTCGTGAAGAGAGTTGAGCTTGTGCAGAAGCAGACAATTATGCATTACCAAACGCAGCAATCTCAGCCTTTCCTCAAGATAGTAGTCGCTTTGCCTACCATGGTTGCTAGCTGTCGTGGTTAGTGGCACCCTTAAGACACAATACAGCTATTATTGCTAAGTCTTCTAGATTGACCTCACTATCTTTTCTTTATTTAATGGATAACCTACAGGACATTTTTTTGTTCTATGTCAATGTATTATCATGTGATTTTCTGATCTTTACTTTATTCCTCTGATCATCCAAGTTACTAGTCGCTTTTTTTTTCCCTCTTTGCTGGCTTAAATGGCATATGTTTGCACATTATAGGTATCCTGGAAAGGGGCATAACGATTGAAGGCCTTGGTTCAAAGAGTTTCCTGACATATGAAAGCAACATTCTTTTTGCCCTTCGATTCATGATTGATTGCAATATTGTTGGTGGCAACTGGATTGAACTTCCTGCTGGGAAATACAGGAAAGCAGCCCGTGTCATGTCCTATTGTCAGCTAGAGCTAGATTGCCTGTATCCTTCTATACTTAATTAAATGCTTCATCTATTTACTAAACTGTAGTGTTGTTCAGTTATGTCTATTCTTAACACAACTAACAGATACTCAGATCTGGTAAGCCATGCTGCTGAAGGAGAATATTCTAAGATGGCCCCGTTTCGCATATTAAGTTTTGATATTGAATGTGCTGGTCGCAAAGGTCATTTCCCAGAACCAACTCATGATCCTGTTATTCAGGTTGAGTTCATTATTCATGTATCTGATACTCGGTACCATTTGGTTCAATACAGGTCTTTATGTTTACAATTTATTGACTTACCCCTTTGAATTTAAATAGATAGCTAACTTGGTTACACATCAAGGAGAAGGCCAACCTTTTGTACGCAATGTCATGACTCTTAAATCATGCTCTCCCATTGTGGGAGTCGATGTTATGTCATTTGATACAGAGAGAGAGATTCTACTTGCATGGAGGGTATGTGCTGCTGTCTTTGGAGTTGTCAAATTCAGTTGAACGTGATGCCTTTATCTTTTTTTATAGTGCCTTTATCCATGATATTTTCTTCGTACCCTTTCGAAAAATGATATTTTCTTCATGTCCCAGTGTTGGTTTCATTCTCTTTGCCTTTTGTATCTACATTTTGTATCTGTTTACCTTTTCACTTGCTATATGCGGTTAACATTTGTTTTTTTTTGCTAAAACTAAATATCATTGTCCGTCAAAAGAAAAAAAAAGTTAAATCACACTTATTCCTCAAAAGGAGAGAAGTTAAATACAGTTTCTGATTGTAGACAAAGGACTTGACCGAAAGATAGTCTGATTGTTATTTGGAAATAATTTGCAGAATTTCATACGTGAAGTGGATCCAGATATCATAATTGGATACAATATTTGCAAATTTGACATGCCCTATCTTATTGAGGTACAATAACATCTGTAGAGTATTCAGATTCTCAACTTGACAATCAGCCATATTTAGTACAATTTGATAACACACATTTGCAGAGGGCTGAGGTTCTCAAGATAGCAGAGTTTCCAATACTTGGCCGAATCAGAAATAGTCGTGTTCGTGTCCGTGATACGACCTTTTCTTCGAGGTCACTTATTGTACCTTTCTCCTATATGCATTTAATATATATTACTTTGCCTTTATCATCCAATTGTCTTACTCAATAAAATAGCACTATGCTGCTTAGTTTTATTGTCTGCTTGCATGTGCATCTCGTGCTTTCATTTTTGTGCTTTATTTGATTCTAGCGATGCATCTATTATTCTGATTCTGAGTTAGCTGCCATACAAATCTTGTTCATTTGTCTTGCAGGAGAAAAGTCACTTATTTTTTTTGATGTTATGGTACCCTATAATGACCTGTAGCGTGTTCATATTTCATACATTTAATTCACAGTTTCTATGGTTAGTCATATTTCCTGCATCCTGATACCACTGTATTTCTGTGTCTTAGCACAAACATGGTTGAAATTTTTGATCCATAGAGAGCTTTAGGGTCCTCTGGATCTACATCATGTCCAGGGTTTTCACAATCCTCAGTTCCCAACTCTTTACAGTTTATGTGTTACAATTCCTTCCATTTTTGTCACTTATTTAATGAATGTTAATGCTTTGGACTTTCTTGACTTGCAAGTTGCAATTGGAAATGAAAGTCATCATGTAACAATAGAAATGAAAATGAAAGATTTTTCAAGTTTTTACGTAAAAAGAAAATAATGATGAGGTCGTTGTACTTATCCAGGCAATATGGTGTGCGTGAAAGTAAGGATGTTACTATTGAAGGAAGAGTGCAATTTGATCTCCTGCAGGTTGTGATTTACTTTTGCTTGGCAATTAAATCAGTGTTTGCTTTTTTCATGAGATTATTTCATATGTTTCTTTATCTTCACTACCTGGATATGATGCAGGCTATGCAACGGGATTACAAGCTGAGTTCTTATTCATTGAACTCTGTATCGGCACACTTTCTTGGGGAGCAGGTAAGTTCAAACATTTTAAGTGTTCTATGTTGCTGTCAGTCATTGTACTCGTAATCATTTTGATGCCTTTCTGTTTGAACTATTTTTTTTGTGTTTGATCAGTGTTAGTTTTGGCTTGGGATAAAAGACTTTGTTGTGGTTCTTATTGTTGCTGTTGCTGATTGCATGGCATGTCTTCAGTCTTCTAGAAAATTGATGTTCTTTGCAAAATTACCTATGTAGATGGATTTTTTTTGTATCCATATCGTTTTTGCTACTATTTACTAACAATGATTGATTCTAACATTCTCTCCTTTTCTTGAGAACCCTTTCCTTTTCTTTCCTAATTATTGACTTTTTGAGCAGAAAGAAGATGTTCATCATTCAATTATATCTGATCTTCAAAATGGAAACTCAGAGACACGAAGGCGGCTTGCAGTTTATTGCTTAAAGGTCAACTAAATATACCCTTTTGTTTTAATTGTTACTGAACTGGTGATGTTTTACACAGAGTATGTTGGTAAATTGTGGCCACTTTGCTATTATTACTGATGGAGCTTATAAGTGGCGCCCCAGAAGCATTTGGACCAATTTGTCCAAATAAATAAATACTTGTATTGCTCTACGCATCACTTTTAACATTAACAAGTACAATGTCAATGTTTGAGCACCAATTTTGCATTTTGGAAATTTCTCGGCTACACTAGGGCTTTGGAAAATAGTTACAGTATATTTGTGTGTTTTCTTTTCAATTTCCTACTGGCCAGTAGGTCTGCCAGTAGCTAGTTGCAAGCTAGCATGAAACATTGCTATTATTGATTTCTCTCTTACATGTTCGAGAAAAATGTGTAACCTGATTTGTTGCATTTTTCTTGGAGCCTACATAAACCAGTTTTGACTTTTGCCTTTGTAAAAACAGGATGCTTATCTTCCTCAAAGACTGTTAGATAAATTGATGTATATCTACAATTATGTGGAAATGGCAAGGGTCACTGGTGTTCCCATTTCGTTTCTACTTTCGAGGGGACAGAGTATTAAGGTGAGAACAAGACAATCATGCTATTGAAAATATCACATTGTAGTACCCTAAAAATAGTTTCATTTGTACCACAGGTCCTCTCGCAACTGCTCAGGAAAGCAAAACAGAAAAACCTTGTTATACCAAATATCAAGGGTCAAGGGTCCGGGCAAGATACCTTTGAGGGCGCAACTGTAAGTTGAAGGACATTATCTGCACACTTGTAGCCCATTTGTCATTTCCTGTCCACAGCTATTGCAGTTATTAGGATATTTCTATTTGTCTATTACAAACCTTTTAGTTTGCTCTGTACACTGAAACTATCTTTGCATTGCTTGCCTTGAAATGAGGGTATATATATTTGTCATTCCAAGCTAAAAAAAATCTAGATGACTAGTTAAGCTATCCACACTTTGCAAAATTTGTTCTTGATGCATTTGGAAGTGAAATACATATGCAGGGTTTTCCACTCTAGAAACATGCTTTTGTGTATGCCAGCAATCTTTCCATCTGGGAGGCAAGAAATTTTTATCAGTTTTTCCACCACCTGAATTGATTTTTTTTCTCGAACGAACCTTCTGAATTGATCATGCAATGAACAATTTAGTTTTATTTCTTTTTTACTATAAGGATTTGCTGTAATCTATGCCCCCTGCAATTTTTAGGTTTTGGAGGCAAGGGCTGGATTTTATGAGAAGCCCATCGCAACTTTGGACTTTGCTTCTCTGTATCCATCCATCATGATGGCATATAACCTTTGCTACTGTACTTTGGT
The DNA here is from genome assembly GCA_904845875.1 of Miscanthus lutarioriparius. NCBI lineage: Eukaryota > Viridiplantae > Streptophyta > Magnoliopsida > Poales > Poaceae > Miscanthus > Miscanthus lutarioriparius. Next base: position 98,919,922 of record CAJGYO010000010.1, on the reverse strand, counting down.
AATTTTCCTGGTGCTTATATAGTTATAATTATTGCTGCATGCTCTAAAAAGGACCTTTGGTCTCTACAATGGATGACAATTTACTAGTTTTTATTTAATTTTGAAGGTGCCCCCTGAGGACGCCCGTAAACTCAACTTACCTCCGGAAAGCCTCAATAAAACCCCATCTGGTGAAATATTTGTGAAACCAGAACTACAGAAGGTAATTGCATCCTGTCTTGATAATAGGTGTTCTGGACAGAAGATGTGTTTTCTAACCAAGATTATGAACACAATATCAGGGTATACTTCCTGAGATCCTTGAAGAATTATTAGCAGCTCGGAAAAGGGCAAAAGCAGATTTAAAGGTATTTTTCTCAATGCATCTGTAAGAAAATTGTACTCCCTCCATTCTAAATTGTAAGTTTTTTTGGCTTTTCTAGAGAAATTGTAAGTCCTTTTGTCTTTTCTAGATACATAGTTTTTTACTATGTCTAGAGATAGTGTATATCTAGGTGCATAGCTAGCTATGTACCTAGAAAATCCAAATCGACCTATAATTTAGAACGGAGGCAGTATTAAATATCTTCCACTCTTGCAAAAGCTAGATATTCATGCAGTGCTAAGTTTTTGTCCCATGTTAAAATCGCCAATTATTTGTTCAGGAAGCAAAGGACCCACTCGAAAGGGCTGTTCTTGATGGCCGTCAGCTTGCACTGAAAGTACTCCCATATCTTTTCGCCCTTTATTCCATCAAAACATCGGTTCAAATTTGAGCTACTTGAATAATGACATCGTTGAATTGCTTATGTTTCAGATTAGTGCAAACTCAGTTTATGGTTTCACTGGAGCAACTGTTGGTCAGTTACCTTGCTTAGAGATTTCTTCAAGCGTGACCAGCTATGGTAAGCCTTAGTTTAACATAATTAAGAAATTCATTGTATGGTTTGCTAGCAATTTCGATGCCGAGTTTCTTGCACTGAAGCATTTTGGTCACACAGGACGGCAGATGATTGAACATACAAAAAAGCTTGTTGAAGATAAATTCACAACAGTAGGAGGTTATGAGCATAATGCAGAGGTAAAGTAGTGTTGCATTGTTCTTATACAAAGCTGTTAGATCCCCTGTTAATTTTTTCTGCTTGATCTCACAAAAGCTTTTGCCCTTGTACTATGTCATACCTTGTATATCTTCATGATTGATCTATGAGTATTGCAGCCCTATGATATCTGATATTCTAGGGATGTCAACTGAAAAGCAACCCAATATATATAAAAGGTTCAACCCATGCAAACCACTATCTAAAAATTGACACTATACATTGGGCACACGTAAATTTGATTCCATTAGCTAGACATCAGCATAGTGACACTGAATTAGAGCTTCACCGTGCACTCAAGGACCACGAGCATTGCTCAAGACCTTATTCGCCCTCCCATGTTCAATTTCTTGGAAGTCTAGGTATTAGCACTGTAGCCCGTTTTTTATCAGCAAGCTTTCTTGCTTGCTTATTTTTTGGGTTCAAAGATGCCTTTCACTCATTTTCTGATACTGATACAGAAAATTTGGTGACTTAGCAGGTAATTTACGGGGACACTGATTCTGTGATGGTACAGTTTGGTGTTTCTACGGTTGAAGATGCAATGAAGTTAGGAAGAGGAGCTGCAGATTATATTAGTGGAACCTTTACCAAGGTGAACAGAGAAACACTTACAAACATGAGGCTTTGGAACGAGTTATACAGCATTTGAGTTGAACACTGGCTTGTGTCCTTATTGTAGAATCGTCGTAATTGATACAACATCCATGACATTTTTGCGATCAAGCTCCAACCATGACCTCACTGAAACTTATTTGGAACAGTGAAACCTGTTATGAGAATGCTCCTTTCTTAAGAAAAAAACCTGAACCCTTAAACATCTAACTGCAAGGTTACTGCCTCTGTTAGTAGTTTCTAGCTTTATTGACTCCAATTCTTATCTGGTCAGCTATCTGCTCTAATCTGTCTGTCTGTATTTTTCTTCCTATCTGGCCAAATATAGGAAATTTGAAACAGTGTGATCAAAATTTAGTGAAAAATTTGTCCACACTCCTTTTAGAAGAGCAAAACACTACCCATAACTTTTATTGTGTTACAAAGCAACTACCTTTTCTAACTGTAATTTTTGTGATGCCTTAGGTAGTTCCTTGACTTATATCTTATAAATGGGCACTAGGAGTTATCTGATCTTTTCATGTTATATTCCTGTGGCACATATTTTTAAAACTTAAGTCAACTGACCTGGATGACAATGTTTCTGAAATGATCTGTAACGTTTCTAGCTAACCTTTCGTTTGCCTTTCATCGAAGTTCCAACTCACACGTTGCTTATGATATCTTTCTTGCAGCCCATCAAGCTGGAGTTTGAGAAGGTCTATTTTCCTTACCTTCTGATCAGCAAGAAGAGATATGCTGGTTTGTACTGGACGAACCCTGAGAAATTTGACAAAATGGATGCAAAAGGTATTTATTTTTGTTTTAGCTGTGTAAAATATAAATTATTTTCATTGGGTGAAGCACACATGTTAGTTATTCTTGCTATCAAATGTCTTGTACTGTTGCGTGCAGGTATTGAAACTGTGAGAAGGGACAACTGTTTATTGGTAAAGAACCTGGTAACTGAGTGCCTTCATAAAATACTGGTGGACCGTGATGTTCCTGGTGCAGTCCAATATGTCAAAAACACCATATCTGATCTATTAATGAATCGTGTCGACTTGTCTCTTCTTGTCATAACAAAGGTGGCCAAATTCAGCTGTTTTAGATGAATTTTCTATTCTATCTTGCAACTCTTTTGATTGTTTAAGATGCACAGGGTTTGACAAAAACGGGAGAAGATTATGCGGTAAAAGCTGCTCATGTGGAGCTTGCTGAGAGGATGCGAAAGGTATGAACCCTAGATGTTATTACCATATCTTGATGATATTCAACCCATTCTTGATGATATGGTGTCTTAGTGTTGCTGAAAAATCATGGTTTTCTTGAGCAGAGAGATCCAGCTACTGCACCTACTGTTGGTGATCGTGTTCCTTATGTTATAATTAAAGCAGCAAAAGGGGCAAAGGTAAAAAAAATCTGCATCATGTGCTATGGTATTATCTGTCATATGGTGGTTGTATGTTTGATACATTTGTCTTTCTGCATGCAGGCATATGAGAAATCAGAAGATCCGATTTATGTTTTGGACAATAATATACCCATTGATCCTCAATACTACCTTGAGAACCAAATCAGCAAGGTTTGTGTCTGATGCTTCACCTGGTATTCAGAGCTTCTTCCCTCTGCTTTCCAAAAAAATATGTAACTGACCACTTGTCAATCGGCAGCCACTTTTGAGGATCTTTGAGCCAATTCTGAAGAATGCCAGCAAAGAATTGCTTCATGGAAGCCACACCAGATCTGTTTCAATCTCAACTCCTTCAAATAGCGGGATAATGAAATTTGCAAAGAAGCAATTAACTTGCCTTGGGTGCAAAGCTGTTATCAGGTGATGCATGCACTACACTGCAGGTGCAATAACCTATGCAACCAGTGTCTATAAACGCCTAACCGTTTGTCCTGCATTTCATCCTGCAGTGGTGCCAGTCAGACACTTTGCTCACATTGCAAGGGAAGAGAAGCAGAGTTATACTGCAAAACAGTAGCAAATGGTATGTGCTTCACACTCTTGAATGCATCTACGTTTGGAAGCAGTATGCCCCGGAGCTCACCACTGACAGATCAAATTTCTACATCTGCAGTTTCTGACCTGGAGAGGCTCTTTGGGAGGCTATGGACACAGTGTCAGGAGTGCCAAGGATCTCTGCACCAGGACGTTCTCTGCACAAGGTTTGCTGTTTTTCCCTCAATTCAACATCTCTCATTACTTAGTTCCAGTCACAAGTGTAAAACCTACTCCTGTGCTATCAAATCATTGCAGTCGGGATTGTCCGATTTTCTATCGGCGAAGGAAGGCGCAGAAGGATATGGCCGAAGCTAGGCTGCAGCTCGACCGGTGGGACTTCTGAACTTGTAAATTCTCACACTGGCTGCCTGCATCTGCTGTGGATATGTTGCTGCGGAGGACAGGAAGCTACCGTCAAGTGCATCACGATGCCTGTGAAGATGAGACTGGACTTTTGCGAGCATCCAGGCACACTTGCGTCCGTGTCACGTAGGCTGGCTCGCCACTTCGCCAGTACGATTCACTGGCATGTTTGCTGTTTATGTTGAGTTGTAGTTTAGGTGTGAGTTGGTAGATGGTGGGAGGTCTGTGTCTCCTTCCTGTGGCTAATGCCGAGAAAGAATGCTTGCTCCTGAGGTGAGGTGCTGCTGGTGTACAAGGCACAAGAATTCTGGAGCAGTTCACGTTGTAAGATGTAACCGAGTGAGACGAGACAATTTGAAGGCCACGTGAACTCTCCATCTGTCTCAATCATCATGCTGATCGTGCGATTACAGACTAGGAATGAATAACCGGGAATCGAGGCTGTTGCTTGCAGCTAAAACTTGGTGCCGTCATTAGATTGAGTATTCAATATATATAAAATTTGAACCAATGTGATGATTGTACGAAAATGCTATCGGATATCTGTTGTTCCGAACCGTTGTACGAACATGCGGCCATCTGTTGTCCCGAACGATCCTACATGATTGGCAACTCAGCTACATCTAGTGATAGAATTTCGGATAACAAATGTTTCTCTGTAATTCTCTAGGATAAATCTATATGTATAATAACTCTGTATGGATAAAAGAAAACTATTTTTTTCAGCTCCTAATCTTCTAGTTTATTTTAGTACTTCTAAGTAAAAAAAAAAAAAAAATTGGCAGAATTCTCAGCTTGGAAACTCTTCTAGAGCTTTGCCAAACAGAGCCCTAAGTTATTTGTGGGGGGTTGCATAGGTTAATTTGTGCTATAGACTATGGTTATGGTTAAGGTTAACTGCGGCTGTTGCCTGTTGTGCACGTGTTGAATGTAATTTTAGGTGTGTCACATGTGGTGTCATATGGGAGTGTTCGAATAGTAATAATAAAACAAATTACAAAAGTCCTCAAGAATCCGCGAGACGAATTTATTAAACATAATTAATCCGTCACCAGCACATGCTTACTGCAAAAATGTACTGTAGCGCTACATTGTCAAATCATAGACTAATTAGGCTTAAAAATTCGTCTCGCAAAGTAGTCGCAATCTGTGTAATTAATTATTTTCTAGTCTATATTTAATACTCAATGCATGTGTCCAAACATCCGATATGATAGGGACTAAACTTTAGGGGGAACTAAAGAAGGCCTTAATATAATTTTGTCCCCATATAGGGGAGCAAAGGGTGTTTGGATCCGAGAACAAAAATTTAGTAGATGTCACATCGGATATTTGGATATTAATTAGAAAGGCTAAACATGAGCCTAATTAGGCTTAGTAGATTCATCTCGTAAATTAGTCTCAATCTATATAATTAATTTTATAATTAGACTACGTTTAATACTATAAATTAGTGTCAAACATCCTATGTGTTATGTGTCAGGGACTAAATTTTATTAGGGGGAAAGTGCTTCACCATTCACCAACACAGAACTACAAGAGTATAGGCTTCAGAAAAATATTCTACTCCAGCTAGGCATAGGATAGCTAGGACTACTCCTCCACTCCAAGCACATACACCAAAGTCTGTAAAAGCTGACAAAAGCTAACACCATTTTTCTTCCGCTCTCTCTTGCGGACGATCGTCTTTCCCCCGAGGCAGTAGGAGCTTCTGTAAGTCACACTGACACCGCACCTAACTTTTGCACACTCTTGGCATCCGAGGCTCCGAGCCACTAGCGAAGGCACTGCGTTGGGGCTGGCCTAAGATGCTTAGTAGTGTACTTTATCTTGTGGTTATGGATTCATGTACAATGTAAATGATGGATCTTACAAACACACACACTGACGCCCACGGCCCATGAACGCACAAACCAGAGTGAGTAGGGATGGTGAACTTGGTAGGAGAGGTGGGATGCAATGCAATCATGCAAAACTAGTTGAATATCATAGTATTACATGGACCATTTTTGAAGTGATATGATCATGATCAGCACCTGGTTTAGTCATCTTTGAGTTGTTTGTTCGTTGCATAGTATATTCCATCATATCGTTTGACTTCTGAATTCTTGGTGAGTTCACTGTGTTCATGTCCTGACCAGCGTGCATTAATGGTCATGTGGTCGTTGCTAATTCTAGCCTTGCGGTAGTCACCCGGTGGGCCAGTGGTAGAATGATGTTGGTGAACTTGCGAGTGTTCATGTGTATTATTGCAAAGCTGCTCAGTGCTAGACTACTGAGAGTCTCAGAGATGACTAGAAACATGGGCCTGGCTTTGCCACGCCTACACCAGATTTGTGGCAGAATAGAATTTGGTGTGAGACTGTAAGCCATAGTGACCTAGAGTTCTCTCGAGATGATCTATCCACTTAAATCTGCGCCATGGTGAGTAGATATAGTCTCTTATCATGTTTCCACCTAAATCTTTGGCTCAAGTTAAAAAAACTAAGGTAAGAATGCTAGGAGTTGCATTGAGATACTGATCCGAGCCCCTTGTTCCCACAAAGAAGTCAGTTTCTTTTGTTGGACCAATGCTACAACTGACTTCTCTCTAGCTTCTTCACAGGTGTTGCCTGAGCTACATTTGTCAGCCTCGTTCTGATACTGTGAAGCTAATTTCTGGGCCTCGAGCAACTTAACATCAGCCTCTTGCTGGGCTTGTGTTGCCTCCTCTTCTCTCTGTTTTAGTTCTTCTACAAGCAGCTTTAAAACTTTTATCTGTCTGTTCATCAGATGCGCGACTCTTAACCCCTTTGAAGTGTTTAGCACAATCTGAAAACATGGAAAGGCATGAGTTTCATTTAAAGCACAGTAATCAGAAATTGATTAACTCCACTTTGCCCTTTGAAGTGTTTAGCACAATCTGAAAACATGGAAAGGCATGAGTTTCATTTAAAGCACAGTAATCAGAAATTGATTAACTCCACTTTGTCATGTCTGTCTCAATCAAAGACATAATTAGGCCCCTACGTTTATTGCGAAGATAATTCTAATATATCATGGCATAATGATAAAAATCTACTTTGAGATATGGTATTATTGTGATGTCCAGCTCTCAGCACTTCTTCGATACATTAGTTGCGCGTAACATTAAAATGCGCGCGCGCGCGCGCGCACACACACACACATATTAGGATCATAAAGCCGGTAAAATCACTCAATCGTTTTATTTTATGCGTGGTATGGATAAGCTACCGTAAAAATTTCATAGCAATTTGAATAAAGGAACTAACTCTATTAATTATTTATAGAAAACTTTAGAGAAATGTAGATCCACATTATGTTCTTTACAAAATTTCAACCATTTTAGATAAATAATAAATTCGTAGAAAAATAGAAAAACGTCGTCGGGCTGAATTCGGCCTAGTACGGCCCAAGTCCGGCGATATACAGGCCCAAGCGGGAGGAAGGCCGGCCCATTTAAAAGGCCTGGACTGCGGGTTGATTTCGGTAAAGTTCGAGGGCTTATTTGCAAAAAAACCGTGAGAGGAGGTCTGGATTGCGGGTTGATTCGACTAAAGTTTAAGGGTTTTTTTGCAAAAAGACCAGGGCTCGCACGATCTGGGCCGTCCGCCCGGCCGATCCGATGGCCAGGAAAAGCGGGCGACGTGGCCACGCTGCCTGGCCCTCTTTAGGTAGCAGGATTCTTAGACTGTCTCCGACGTTGAGACGCAAACCCAAAATACGTCCCCAACAGTGTTTTACCTACCGGAAAACATCTCCCAACGGCTGACCCAAACCCGTGACCCATTTTGCCTGCTGGAGCAAACGATCGCAAAAAAGCATCGCCTCTCTCCTCGCTTCACGCAATCGTCGCGCTTCAAGCAAGGCGTCGGCACCGCCAGATCCGAGGTGGCCCGCCTCCCAAGACCGCCCGCCGCTGCCCCCACGGCGGCAGCGCCCAGCGCCGCAAGGCCGACCCGCTTCGCCGCTGCTGCGCCCATCCATCCGATCCGCGGGACCAATGCCAAGAACAAGAAACCAGAGAGGACAGCGGCGAATCCAATCCGAATCCTCCAAAATCCACCAAACTGCCTCCCCATCTGCAAGAACAAGAGCAGCAGGAGAGCATCCTAGTAGGGGGGACATAGGAGAAAAAAGAAGCCCAGAGAGACCAGCTGACCAAGCAAAAAGTAGTAAGAACAAGAGCAGCAGGAGAGCCGCCAAGATTTCTTCGATCTGTGCTTGCGTTTTCTCTTTGTAAAGATTTCGTTTTTCCTTTGACTGTTACTAGCCTTGGGTTGTTGAGAAGTTTCGAAGAGTGGTGTGAGTGTTGAAGAGCTCAAGATGGATCCGGCCTTGCTTGACGACGCCATACGCCGGCTTCTGGAGGTGAAGAATCTCAAGCCGGGAAGAACGCGCAGCTGTCGGAGTCGGAGATTAAGCAGCTCTGCGCTGCCGCCAAGGAGATCTTCCTTTCACGTGCTTCTTCTCCCGTGCCGCTTGTCCGTGCCTTCACTTACGTCTTTCGCCCGCCGGAGGCGCCGCTCGAGTGCTGGCTGCAGCAGCCTTCTCGTCGCTTGCTTCCTCTCGGTGCCGCTTTGCCCGTCGGGGACTCCAGCGGCCAGCGTCTTCGCCTTCTCCGCCGCGGAGGGATGAGGACCGGGGAGGAGGCGCACAGAACCGCAGCTTTTGCGTTGGGGATCTGCTTTTGCGTTGCTGTTGGAGAGGCTGAGTTATGGGTGCGCGACCTTTCTTCTGTTCGTAACCTAAAATCGGGAATGGGTATTGTATTTAGGTCTCGGTCGTTGGAGACAGTCTTAGTAAAGAGATTTTGGCCTCCCGGAGGCATAAATTGTCCTGTTGTGCCATTGTGGTACTGCTGTGCTGGGCATATAAAACGATAGTTATCAATTAGAAAAAAAATATGATTAACTACTTTTGTTGATGTCACATACATAATAATAACTTTCTACTTTAAAATACATGTTTTTTACATGCATAATTTTTTTTACCTTTTAATTATTTTGAGGTTCGAAAAGAACATGTGGACTTTTGGTATTCATGTCTATATGTTTTTTCTTGCACGGTAACATGCCACAACTATAATTTTAAATAAATCAAACACATTTTATTTTTTTGTATCAAATAACATTTTGAAAAAAATTAAAATAATGTGTTCCTATAATGGGATTTCAATATTATCCAAGATAATATAAAATAGTTATTAACGGAATTCTGTTGGAACGATTTCATTCCATGAATTATGGATTTGTGTACCTGCGGCTAATTCCAGACGTCAGTGTGAGAGCCCAATGCCATTGCATAGTGCCACATTTACACCCATTCACATGGGATTGCCCGCAAATTCTAGTCATCTCGACGCATGCGTAGTATCGATTGTGCGTTAAAAAAAACAGTGCCAATATGCAATATCTTTATCTTTTCAGTGAGGTAGTGTGCTTGATTAATGAATTAGAGTGAACAAATCGTTGACAAATGTATATCGACGAATATTCTGTAAGTATTCGCCTACAAATGATTACTAGTACAAGAAAAAAATTATCTAATCTAAAGGAAAAAAAGAGAGAGATAAAATATTATAATAATCACCTACTAGAAGGGCTAACTGGCCGGAGGCCAGACTAGTCATCGTTCACTGTTGCTACACTTGGCCGGGGACTCGGGGAGCCCGCCGGACTGCAGTAGCGACGCAGGCGCAGGTGCAGGTGCAGCCGGAGAACCTCCGCAGAACCTTCTTCCCTCCAAAAATCCATTTTTTTTCTGATGGAATAAAGAATTCATACTGTCAAAATTTGGGGGAAACGTTGGGTTGCGTGCTGCTGAAGCCATTTTGCTCCATCCCCGCATCCCCTCCGCCGCTGCGCACCCGCCTCCGCCTCCCAACTCCAGACCCGCGCCGCCGCCGGTCTGCCCCCCGTCCTCCCGGGCTCCCGGCGACCCCCGATGGCCATCTCCGTCTTTCCGGATGGAAATGGAAGTAAGCTCGGCGGCGGGGGAGGAGGAGGACAAGGCGCGGACGGGGAGGATGCGCCGGGGAATGAGCTGGTCCTGGATGTGAAGGTCTGTCACTAAATCGCCATCTTGTCTTTGTATTGTTACCGAGTGAGGTTATTGTCTGGAAATGGAAGTAAGAATCTGGATTTGTTTTTTCCCCTGGGAACATGGGGGGAAATTTTGTGCACCTAGTCTTTTTTTTTTTTCAGTTAAACCAGCACGATTTTATGGATAAAGCAGTGAAGGTATTGATTGGGGAATCTGAACTGTTGATATAGGCTCCACGTCAGTTTTTGAGCAGGATTCGGATTCACTTTGCATCAGACCTTTCAATGCCTGGCCTCGCCCTTTCGGACACTTGTCCCATCCTGGATTTTTTCTTGCCACTAACCTTTGGATGTCTCTACTACAGCATGTGGTTCTGTTAACACCTTGCATCTTGTGGTTAAATTGAGCTATATTTTGATGCTGCCTTAGTTTCAAACCCTGCTTGTACTGAATCTTAACAGTACCTTGTACTGAATGTCATTGATCTGTGCCTACACTTTTCACATGGATATATGTGTCAGCCTTTGTTGTGATATATGTACTTCCATTTCTTCAAAGCTTCTTTATCGTAAGTTGACAATGCAGCTGCCCTGGGATCAATGGACTTTCTTGGGAAATATATTGGCCTCTAGGCTTGCCAATTGGAACAAAGCCATCAATTTTGTTTGAAACAAAGCCAGGAGCTCTACCGCTCAATTAAGACGAAAGAATATTATGTACAAGAAGGTTAGCCAAACGAGATGCCAAAAGGCACCCGAGGGACTAACCACCCCACGCGACGCGCTTGAGCACAAACACAACACACCGCCATGGGTCATTGTTGCCGAGCATGGAAGCCAGCAGCAGCTTCGACTTCCCATGGTAGGCCACCCACTAGTCACTCCCCGACGGGTTCGAAGCTAACGATCACCACCGGTCATCGTTGCCAAGCTCGAGCGAAGAGCAGCTCTGACTTCCAAGCGTGAACCGTCATCTCGCATCGAAAACACGACGATAATCCAAATGCGGCGCCTTCAGGAAGGGAGCAGCGCCGATGATGCCACCGTCGCACGTCCATAGTGGATCGGGTTTTCACCCTTGGAAGATATACTAGAGGGTTAAACATGACGCCCCAACAGGGAAACAACACCCAACGGCGTCGCCGTCGCCAAGGCTTTCGCCCATGAACCCTCTAGCACAAAAGCCGAGTCACGGCCAAACCCCTCCGCCAGTTACACCGCTAACGCCGCTGTCCCACCGCTTCACGGAAGCCCTTCAGAGGGGCATGACGCGCCGGGCCGCACATCGCAGCCGACGCACAACTACGCCGACCGCCACCCCTCCGATCGGGCCACGTGAGTCGGACTTGACTCGCCACTCACCACACGCCGCCGCACGCCGAGACCACCATTGACCATCGTCGTCATCGGCTCAGGCACTCGCCAATGTCGCTGCCGACAAAGCCGCCAACAGCCACAGGGCTTGTGCTTCCACCATCTCGGGCGCCGCCCCGCCTTACGAGGTCACCGGTCCGGACGCCAAGCCCGAACCGGCGACGACTGCCGCCGACGCCGACGCCGACGCCTCAACTTGACCACAACCATGGCACCGCTTAGAGCGGGCTTGTTGTTGCATTGCCGCAATGTCGCCTGTGTCGCCAGACCGTCTGGTAAGGTGGTGGCGGCAGATGCCGCCCGGCCACAACCAGCCCTAGAAGAGGCTCGGTCGCCGCAGCAGCAGCCAAGGCCGTGCGGGGAGAGGCAGGCAGAGAAGAGAGCGCTGCCCCTAGCCCTGCACGAGCTCTAACAACCGCCGCCGCCGTCCCAACCGCCACCGGCTACCACGAGCCGCCAAGGCAGATCCGGCCACCTAGGGTCCGAGTCCGGCCATCTGGGCACCGGATCCGGCTGCCCGGGCACCAGACTTGTGGCCCCGGCCGACGGTGCCGCCGTCGTCTTGATGGAGGAGAGGATGAGCGAAGGAGAAGAAGGAAGGCTCCGCCACCATCCCCTGCGCCTGCGCAGGCATGGGACGCCGCCGCTACAGCCGCGGCAACCATCCCCACCGAAGCTCCACGCAGCTCGCTAGGTGAAGGACTGCCGGCCCTCTGCGGCGCGCGCCGCCACACAAGGGAGGGAGAGCCCCGCCGCCACCTTCCTGGCCAGTCGGATGGCCATGCTAGCGGCCAGGTTTGGTGGCGGCGCGGTGGGAGAGGAGGAGAGGGGTGGGAGAGTGGCAGCGGCTTAGGGGTCCGCCCGTGTCGCCCTGCGTGGGGGAGCGACGCGGGGGAGAGACGAACTCCGCACAATTCCTCAGGCAAAGCCATCAATATAGCCCTCAGCGTTCTGTCACTTGCATCTGTTTCTATTTTGTAGAGTGAGAGGCTGATTTTTTTTTCTGATGCTAGGATTAGGGCATTTGACAATAATTTCTTAATACTTGGAAATATCATAGCTGTTCTGGTCCCTGTCATAATCTATTCTTTCTTAAATGCATGCAGATGAGCAGATCACACCAAAATTTCTAATGAACTTGGCTGTAATAGCCTACTAACAAAAAAATCCCCTTCAGTTCAGTTGCATTATATAGAGCTGTCCATTTTTAACTGCTTTAATCTTCTCACGGTCTGTAGCTCTTGGCTTATGTGTTGATGCTTTAAACAATCTTTAGATTCAAGGTATATGTTGATGCTCAGTAGTGTAGCTCTTGGCTTATGTGTGGTGTGCTATATGTTGCTCAACCAGTTTCCTAGTAATGTTCAGTAGTAAAATGGATTTGCTTGGCCCCGAGTTTACTGACAACTGCCAAATCAACCACAAGAGCACCGACTCGCTGCACGATGAAATAGATAGAAAATATAAATAATCACTATATTCATCTAGAGGTGCGAAACCCTAAGAAGCAAGTAGTAGATAGGAAATTGAAAGCGATGACTTGCTACCTGATGAAATCTGATGAACCGACGACCGATGAGCAAAGGAGAGGATCACGGGGCACCACTAGAATCGACAAGGATATGCCTAGGGTTAGGGTTTGGCATTGTGAAGCAGTGCAGCGGCCGAGAGGGTGCAGCAGTGCAATGCAGGCACGGCTAGGGCAAGCGGCGGCGCAGGCACGAGCTAGGCACAGGTGTGGCTAGCGAGACGCTGCGAGGCAGTGGATGCTCAGGCGCTGGCGCAGTGATGGAACAACGAGATAGGCAGCGGCGCTGGTGCACGGCGGTGGAAGCGCAGGCGCGAGCGTGGCACGGTGAGGGCAAGGCACGGGCGCGGCAGAGACGTAGGCGGAGCAGGCGTGATGGCACAATGGCGAAGGCAGGCACGGGCGCGGCGTGGCGCGGTGATGGATGCACAGGCACGACGCAGATGGGCACGGGTGCGGGTGTGGCTAGGGCAAACACAGGCACGGGTGCGGCGAAGACATAGGCGCAATGTAGGCACAACGAAGCAGTGGATGCTCAGGCACGGGTGCGGTGATGGCACGGCGGCGCTACGGCGGATGTAGACGCGAGAGTGGGCGGTGTGGATGACCTAGATGCGGACGAGATGAAAACAGAGGAAACTTGATTTAAGGTGGCCCTCGTGTGACAGACAAGGAAAGAAAAGAATCTGGATCCACTCGGATTCAACTGACCAGACGCACCGGTGACAACGATCGAACGCTGCCACCCGGAGTCCCGTCGATAACGGAGAGATCCAAGACCCCTCAAATCGTGACCGGACGCGTCTGGTCCATCATCATCGGATGCTCAACAGAGTCCGGTCGTTCCTGACATCTTCTTCTTCGTTTAACCGGACGCAGGGCCAACTTCACACCGGACGCTGCCACTCAGAGTCCGGTTGACAACAGAGAGGTCCAAAACCCCTCAAGTCGCGATCGAACGCGTCAGGTGCCTCATGACTGGACGCACCTCAGAGTCCGGTCGATCCTGACATCGTCTTCTTCGTTTGATCGGACGCAGGATCATCTTCACATCGGACGCTGGAAGAACACTGTGCAGCGTTCGATCACCATTTTTCAGCAAATCTTCAAAGTTCCTTCGCGCTGCCTATTCCCAATCAAGTCCCAACTTCAATAAGACACAAATAAACACCAATTGGGACTGATGTGAGAGACCTCTCTCAAACCCTCAAAATTTTCAAAGTATTTTGCCTTAGGCTATAATTCTTTTTAAGAAAATATGCAATAAAAGGGGCGAGGAGCACCATGTGACCACACAAGAGGGTTTTATGACCAATGGGAACTTCAAATACTCTCCCTATTTGTGGACAAACACAGTGGGTGCTCAAAACATAACAAAAAAGAAACGACACAGCAACACACATGCACATGCAATGCAATACTTGAAAGTAAGTCTAGTTGCCTGTCAAGTTTGATCCAAGGTTAAGCTTCTTCACACGCTTTTCGGCGGTTATCTTAACCATGTTAGACAAGCCTAAATACATTACCAAAAATTAATCATGTTTTATATTACAATGCAATGTAAGGGACAATACAAGCTCATTTTTAGTGAAGTTACTAAAGTCAAGCACATTGAGCTCATTCCTCAACCGACAAAATGTAGCCTCATCTAGCGGTTTAGTGAAGATATCCGCCAATTGATCCTCGGTCCTTACACCTTCTAGTTTTATATTATTTTTAGCAACATAATCTCTAAGAAAGTGATGGCAGATATCTATGTGCTTGGTGCGAGAGTGTTGAACCGGATTATTAGCAAGCTTTACCGCGCTCTCATTGTCACACAAAAGAGGTACATTTTTTAGAACTACACCATAGTCTAGCAAAGTTTGCTTCATGTAAAGAATTTGTGCACAACAAGCACCCGCGGCAATGTATTCCGCTTCGGCGGTGGACAAAGCCACACTATTTTGCTTCTTGGAGGTCCAAGACAATAGTGATCTACCAAGCAAATGGCACCCGCTGAATGTGCTTTTTCTATCAATTTTGCAACCGGTATAATCCGAATTGGAATAGCCAACTAGTTGGAATCTAGCTCCTTTGGAATACCAAATACCAATGCTTGATGTGTGCTTAAGGTACCTAAGGATTTTTTTAACGGCAACCATGTGAGCCTCCTTAGAATTAGCTTGAAATCTAGCACACATACACACACTAAACATGATGTCGGGCCTAGATGCGGTCAAATATAATAAACTACCAATCATAGAATGGTAGAGAGTTTGATAAATCGATTTACCTCCCTCATCTACGTCGAGATGTCCATTAGATGGCATTGGTGTCTTGATTGGCTTACATTCATCCATATTGAACGTCTTGAGAAGATCCTTGGTATACTTTTCTTGAGAGATGAAAATCCCTTCTCTCATTTGCTGGACTTGAAAACCAAGAAAGAATGTAAGCTCTCCAATCATAGACATCTCAAACTCCTTCGATATCAATTCACCAAACTCTTTGCAATAATCTTCATTTGATGATCCAAATATGATATCATCAACATATACTTGACAAATGAAGATTTCTCCATCAAGCTTCTTGGTGAATAGTGTGGTGTCGACCTTCCCAATGGTGAAGCCCTTCTTAATGAGGAAATCACAAAGGCGCTCATACCAAGCTCTTGGGGCTTGCTTAAGCCCATATAGTGCCTTGGACAACATATAAACATGATTAGAATATCTAGGGTCTTCAAACCCGGGAGGTTAATCAACATAGACTAGTTCATTAATGAAACCATTTAAAAATGCACTTTTAACATCCATTTGATATAATTTCATTTCTTGATGCGATGCATATGCAAGGAGGATACAAATGGCTTCAAGTCTTGCAACCGGTGCAAAGGTCTCTCCAAAATCCAACCCTTCAACTTGAGAGAACCCCTTTGCAACTAGTCTTGCCTTGTTCCTCACTACAATGCCTTGATCATCTTGCTTATTGCGGAACACCCACTTTGTTCCAATGACTCTTGCACCTTGTGGTCGCTCTTTAAGTGTGCAAACTTCATTGTGGGTGAAGTTGTTCAACTCTTCATGCATGGCATTTATCCAATCCAGATCTTGAAGGGCTTCTTCTACCTTTTTAGGCTCAATGCAAGAAACAAACGAGTGATGTTCAATAAATGAAGCAAGTTTTTGAGAGCGAGTCATTACACCCTTTGATGGGCTCCCTATGATGAGATCTTGTGGATGTGCTTGTAGTAGGGGTGAATTTCTTCTATCAGCCACTTGAGGAGGAGGTTGTGGAGCATCAACATCTTGAGCTTGTGCCACCATTTGATCATGAGAGATACGAGTATCTTCATTTTCTACTCTCCCATCTTTATCATCATCTTATGGCACATTTGATGAAGAAGGTGGATCAATCACTTGTACATCATCTTTGGGCTTGATGTCTCCAACCGGAATGTTCTTCATGGCCTCCCTCAATGGTTCATCACCTACATCATCAAGATTTTCATGTGCTCCTTGGGAGCCGTTAGATTCATCAAATTCCACATCATATGTTTCTTCAACCAAGCCGGTGGCATGATTAAATACTCGATATGCTTTGCACTTTGATGAGTAACCAACAAGAAAGTCAATATCACAACATCTTTGAAACTTCCCTAGGTGTTGTCGCTTCTTGTAGATGTAGCATTTGCAACCAAACACCCGAAAGAATGATACGTCTGGCTTCTTCCCATTGAGCAACTTATAAGGGGTCTTGCCAAGAAACTTGTGAAGAAATAGACGATTTGATGCATAACATGCGGTGTTGATAGCTTCCGCCCATAGAGCTTTGGGTGTATTGTACTCATCAAGTATTGTTCTTACAAGTGTGATAAGCATCCGGTTCTTTCTCTCTACTACATCATTTTATTGAGGAGTATATGTTGCGAAGACCTCATGCTTGATCCCTACTTCATCACAATATGCTTCAATGTTTGTGTTGTCAAATTCTTTTCCATTGTCACTTCTTATTTTCTTGAGCTTCACTTCAAATTCATTTTATGCTCTCTTGGCAAACTTCTTGAAACATGAAGCCACTTCGGTCTTGTCATGAAGGAAGAACACCCAAGTATATCTAGAGTAGTCATCAACTATCACAAGACAATAGAGATTTTCTCCCAAACTCTTGTAAGTTGTTGGTCCAAATTGATCCATGTGAAGGAGCTCTAGCATTCTTGTTGTTGACATGTAAGCTTTTGTAGGATGAGTGTTTGCAACTTGCTTGCCAACTTGACATGCACTACAAAGCTTGTCCTTCTTAAATTTCACATCCTTCAAACCTCTCACCAATTCATTCTTCATTAGCTTCTTGAGTGAGCTCATCCCAACATGTGCAAGTCTTCTATGCCATAGCCACCCAAGTGATGTTTTGGTGAATAAGCATGTCTTCAAGTTTGCATCTTCGAATGTGAAATCCACTAGATATAGGTTGTTGTATCTAAAACCCTTGAATATAACTTGATCATCATCTTTCTTAGACACAGCCACTTTCTTCTCGGTGAACAAACATTGAAAGCCAAGATCACACAATTGACCAACGAATAGCAAGTTGAAACTCAATAAAGCAACATATGGCACATTTGAAATTGAATGATCATTTGATATTGCAATTTTGCCCAATCCTTAAACTTTGCCTTTGAATTATCACCAAATGTAATCCTTTCTTGAACATCTACTTCTTCATCTAGTGAGGTGAACATACGAGGATCACCGGTCATATGTTGAGTGCAACCACTATCAATAACCCAGTGACTTTCACCGGTCTTGTAGTTCACCTACACACAAAAGATCAAGCTTGTTATTTAGGGACCCAAACTTGATGGGGATCCTTGACTTTCTCAACTAGTGACTTTGCAACCCAAATTTTTTTAGGCCTATTCTTGTTGGGAGGACCTAAGAACATGACTTTCATTTTTCCACTAGAATCCTTTCTAAGCATGTAATGAGCATTGAAGGCAAAGGGTCTAGCATGCTTGGACAAGGGTTGTGGTGGTGGAGTTTGACACTCATGGGCAAAGTGACCTTCTTGTCCACACTCAAAACATCTCTTTGGCTTAGGCTTTGACTTGAGTTGTTGTTGATGTTGAGCTTGAGCTTTCTTCTCTTGATTTCCCAAGTACCCAATACCACTTCTATCTATCTTCATCACGGTGTTCATGAGTAGCTCACTTTGAAGATGTTGGCCTCTTGTGAACTTGCTCAAACCGATCTTGAGATGTTCTTTCTCCAACTTGAGCTTCTTGTTTTCTTCTCTAATTTCATCATGATTTTTCTCCATCTTGAGTCTCTTGTTCTCTTCTTTAAGCTTCTCATTCTCAAGAGCTATATCACAATCATTTGCAAGATTCTCTATCACAATTGTCTTGGTGGTTGATAGCTTTTCAAGATCTTTCTTGAGCTTTTCATTCTCATCCTTGAGCTTGACATACTCATCAAAGTTGTCTGACTCAACCACTTTCTTGCCTTTGCTACTAGAACCTTGCTCAATGCTCTCAATAATCAAGTCATCACATGATGTAGTTATATCAATCTTAACAACATTGTTAGTAGCATCATGTGACTCATTGGATAATAACTCATGAGAAACAACAAGATTATCATGATTAACCTTGAGATTGGTGTACTCTTCTTTTAGCAAATTATAGCTAGTAGTGAGCTCATTATGTATCCCCTCAAGTTTATCATGTTTTTCCTTAAGCTCCTTTTTAGAGGATTTGAGCTCCTTGAGTTTGGATGACATAATTTTCTTTTCTTCTCTAAGCTCAACACTAGCTTTTTCGGCTATGTCATATTTTGCTAAGAGTGAGTCCTTCTCAAGTTCTAGCTTTTTATTTTTAGCTCTTATCTTTCTAATAATTTTAGTGTATTGGTTTAGCAACTTGACAAGATCATCATAAGAAGGCGATTCAAATTCTTCATCACTATCACTACCACTTTCATCATTGCTAGCATTATCATCACCAAAACTATCATCACCATTTTGTACCTTACGTTCACCCTTGGCCATAAGGCATAGGTGTGTAGAGGATGACGGCGGCGGTGTCGGTGAAGATAGTGAAGAATCAATTACAATAACGACCACCTTCTCGTTCTCACTTTTATCATCGGATGAGCCACTTGATGATTCAATATCCGTGAGCCAATCACCAACAATGTATGCCTTGCCATTCTTCTTCTTCTTCTTGTGGATTTCCTTCTTCTTGCCATCCTTCTTCTTGTATGGCTTGTTCTTTTTCTTCTCATCATCATCTTCATCACTTGAGTCATTTTTCTTGCCCTTGTACTTCTTGTACTTGTCTTTCTTGGGTTTGGGGCATTGATGAGTTAGATGACCAAGTTCTCCACAATTATAGCAATCCATTTCGGAGATGAGCTTCCTTCAATTGCTAGTGAAGAATTTCTTCTTCTTGCCATCAAACTTGACACCATTCTTGTTGAGTTTCTTGAGCATCTTGGCGGTTTTTCTCACCATGAAAGCAAGACTTGCATCATCAATTTCATCATCACTTGAGCTATCATGATCAACTCTTGCTTTGCCCTTCTTCTCTTGGCTAGCCTTGAATGCCAAATCTTTCTTCTTGGTGGAAGAAGAGCCATCTTGTGGTGTCATGTGCATGTACATCTCATGTGCATTGATCTTCCCCAATATTTGAGTTGGTGTTGTGGTGGAAAGATTACCTTGATGAAGCACCGTCACAATATGCCCATATTTGTCAATGGGGAGGACACTCAAGATCTTTCTTACAACATCAGAGGGTTGCATTTGTGTGAGTCCAAGCCCATTGACTTTCTCTACAAGAACATTCAAGCGTGAATACATCTCATTAGCACTTTCTCTAGGAAGCATCTTAAATAAATTAAGCTTTTTCATAACAAGGTGGTAGCATTCCTCACGCTCACTCTTTGTTCCCTCATGGAGCGCACAAATGTCCGACCATAGTGCATGGACGTCTCTGTGGTTCTTCACGGTTAAAAACATCTTTACAAAGGCATCTAAAGAGGGTGTTTCTAGCCTTTGCATTTCACTTCTCATAGTTAACCTCATCGCCTTGAAGGTTTGTGGGATCCTTAGGTTTTGGGAAGCCTTGTGAGGCGGCTCTAAGAACTCCAACATCTAATGCTTCTAGATAAGTCTCCATATGAATTTTCTAATAAGGAAAATCATCTCCCTCAAAGATAGGAGGGGTCCATCCCCATGGGACATCTTTCTCTAGGCAGTTAAGCCTAATTTAGCGACCACGAGGCTCCGATACCAATCGAAAGGATCAAGATGCCCAAGAGGGGGGGGTGAATTGGACTAATTCTAAATTCTTTGCAATAATTAAGCCCTACACTTAGCCCACTTCACCCCTTGTGCCTAGAATGTGTTTCTATTTTTCTACCGTACAAAAGTTTTGCACCCTAGGTTCCAATCCTACTCTAGCATGACAATTCTAGGAATATAAAGACATGAAATGAATTGCTCAAATATAAATGCTCAAAGTAAAGAGAGGGAAAGGAACGCGGCGATATTTTTCCGAGGTATCGGAGAGTCGCCACTCCCCACTAGTCCTCCTTGGAGCACCCACGCAAGGGTGTAGCTCCCCCTCGATCCGCGCAAGGATCAAGTGCTCTCTACGGGCTGATTCTTTGACACTCTGTCACGGTGAATCGCCCACAACCACTCACAACTTGAGTTGGGTCATCCATAAGCTTCGCCGAATGATCACCAAGCTCCCAATCACCACCGAGCCGTCTAGGTGATGGTGATCACCAAGAGTAACAAGCACAGACTCTCACTTGACCAAGCCAAGCCTAATGAGAAGGGTGGATGCACACTTGCTACTCTCTATGCACTAATGAGTCCTTAATCTTGGATTCTCAAATCTCAATCACCTCACTAAGCTCTTGCTCTCCCTTGCACTCCAAAGGTGTTTCTCAGCTGAACAAATGGGCAAGAGAGCTCCCATGGACGAGTGGAGTAAGTATTTATACCCCCTCATTCAAAACATAATGTTTGGAGGCTGAGTGAGCACTCTGCGGGTTGACCAGACGCTTCGGTCATGGTGATCGGACGCTCCGGTCAGTTATACCTGCCACTGTGTCAGAAAGAGCCGTTAAGCTCTGACCGGACTCTGACCTGCGTCCGGTCAAGAAAAACTCTCTCTGGAACCTTACTAATGTTGACTGGACGCTAGCACCCAGAGTCCGGTCACTTCACTGTTTAGCGTCCGGTCAGTTACCAGATTTTGACCAGCGTTCGGTCAGCACATACCGGACGCGTCCGGTCAGGAAAAAGTCTCTCTAGAACCTCTCTGGAGTTGACCGGATGTAGGCACCCCAGCGTCCAATGCACCTTCACTCAGCGTCCGGTCAGTACCAGATGACTTCAGTTGATCAAATGAACTGACCAGACTCACCCTTCAACGTCCGATCACAACCAGACCAGCGTACAGTCAATCATTTGTCCCTCCATTCACTTCTAACTCAAAATCCTATGTGAATGAAGTTTACTCCAATTGATCTTAGGGCTATTCCTGAGCTACCTAGTGCTAGGTTTGACAAGTGTGCACCACACCTAACCCACTAGACTTACCTAGGAAAAGCTACTAGTCCATACCCCCCTTAATAGTATGGCCAAAGGAAAAACAAAGTTCTAAACTACTCTAAGTGTCTCTCCAACACCAAACGACACTTAGAACTAGTCCGTCCTTAACCTTGTCATCCATCCTTTGAAAACCGAAACGATTTCCATCGATAGGGGCATGACAACCATGATTGTCCAATCAATTGTCATTACCATGACCTAACTCAAATTGCCTCTACAAAACACACGTTAGTCATAGTAATCTCGTGTTGTCATTAATCACCGAAACCCAACTAGGGGCCTAGATGTTTTCAGTGGGTTATATAATTAAAAACCTAGAGGACTCTTTAGCAAAATTGACACGCTGACCGGTATTGACCCGATCTGGGTCGCTAATCTTGTGTTCGATGGCCAGAGAAGAAGGTAAGGATGGAGTCATCGGCGTGATGCTTCCAGGCGGCGGCGGCGCCATGGTTGACAGTGAGAAGCTCGCCGGTGATCGGTGAAAGGGCGGTTCTAGGCGCGAAACTTGGCGGTGAAAGCACGGGAGGAAAGCGTGGGCGACAGCGAACTCACCTAGGGGCTTCTCGGTGTCAGAGAAGGCTCCGAAACAGCGTGTAGCTCGATGGGGTGGCAATAGCTACCTGCAAAGTTCGGCTATGGCGTGAGAAAAATAGAGACCAAGAGAGAGTAAGGGGAGGGGCTCGGCAGCTTCGTAACCTCAACGCGGAGCTTGAAAAAGATTGGCCAATGGTGGTGAGGTAGCAGATGGCGAGCACAACTACGACGGCTTCGGCTCCCAACTCGATGAGATCCGAAACAGGGTAGGATGAGTCCAAGGCAAAACGGCGACCCATAGATGGGAAACGGGGATGTGGCAGGGTCACAGGAGTCTTATAGGGGCGCCTCGGCGTGGGCAACATGCCAAATCGGGCGAGGACGGTGCGGATTCGATTCGGAGCAAAGTCCGACCTGGGCACAACTCGGGGTTGAAGACGGCCCTGACAGGGCGGGCCCACCTGTCGGCAACTAACGCGTGGGTCCCTGCGGTCAGCCACATAGAGAGAAGAGAGCACCTGCGTTGCTGGGCCGGCTGCTTTGTGTGCTGCGCGAGAGAAAGGGAAAGGGAGAAGTGAGGCCGAGCTGGGCTACCGCGTGCAGTAGCGAGGAGGGAAGGGAGCTGGGCTCCGGTGAGGATGCGGGCTGCACGAAGGGAGAGCAGTGCTGAGCTCCAACTTGGACCTATAGGCCGAAAAAGAGAGTGAGGGGGAGAAGAAGAATTTCTTTTCTATTTCTAAAACATATTTTCAAAACCAATGCCAATTCAAATTTAAATTCTCTTTGAAACTTTGATCAAAACCAAACATCACAAAATAATATGTAGTGGCATGTATGCCCAAAAATGTTGCTAAATTCCTATGATGAATTTTAATATAATGAAAATTATTCTTTTTCCTATATTTCATGAGCACAAAAACAAGTATTTAAATCAATTTAACTTTATTTTATAAAAGGCAAATTTAGGGTGTTACACCATTGTATATATATATTTCATCATGTATGGTTGTCGTTGGCTTGAACAGCCCCCCTATGCTCAAATCCTAGCTCTGCTCTTTGGTTACAGCACACAGCGCAAATAGATCTTAAATGATAGCTAGATGCCACGTAAGCATATAAGTGAAAGAAAATATAGCTACGACAAGAATTATACAAAATAATTAAGAAAGTGCAAAACCTCAATGATGTTTGTGAAAGCAATGTTCTTGTCCATGATGTTGAGGACATTATTCATCTTTTGCTTGTTAGTGCTCTTTATGTTTTCCTTAACCTCAAGGCGCTCCACTTCAGCCCCTCCATGATCTTTTTTTTTGTCGTAGGGGCAGGGGCTCTTTGTTGCTATCTTGTTCGATAGCCTTCATGCATGGCACCGCGCATGCATTTCTTGTTAGCTTTAATATTTTATCTATTTCTAATTAAGAGCAACTCACACAGAGTTGTCATTTCTACTTTAGAGTCTAATTTAGAGTTTATGGGGAAGAAATTAGCCTCCACCGGCTATTCTAGGATTTCAAATTAGCCAACCAGCCATTCCGCACTTCTCGGTGGCTAAAGAAAGCGAGCCTCCCCGGCTTGCCATCCGCCTCCGCGCGCGATTCCCGCACAACGCTCGTCCTTCCTGCGCGCCACCTCAAGGCAGTCTCCTCTCCAGGGTGTCGCACGGACGTCCTCCTTGGTGTCTCACGGCCCACAGGACCACCTCAAGAGCTTCAACTGCTGCGGCCTGGACCGTGCCCAACTGTCCGTGGCCACCGCGGTGTCCTCCTCCACCGCGCGTCACTTGGTGGCCAACGCAAGCACCGGCCTCCATGACTTCGGCGAGCTGGCTAAGCTGAGCCGCAGCTAGCTTAGTTTGGTTCGTGTGCGTGTGAGCAGGTAGAGGAAACAAGCTCAATGTGCAGGTAGAAGTAGCGCTTAGCTTGGTTCATACGAGGCGGACGAGAGTGGCTGCCAATGTGCGGTCGGTCATGGCGCTGCTGCCGTTCGAATGAAAATGTGCCAACCGTGGAGTATGTTACCTAGTGATGTGGCGATTTTGAATATTGAGAAAGCCAAATTTTTACAAAGTCTGTTGGGGTAGTCTAATTATTTTTAGACGCTTCTATTTTAGAGAATAGCTAAATTAGCAAATTTGAAAAGTATTTTTGGCTAATCTCTTGGAGTTGTCAGTAACTACTAAGAGTCGTTTTGGTTGGGCTTTCCAACCTGCTTCTACTTTTGCAAAAAGCCAAAAGCCAACCAAAGGGCCCAAAAGCCATATGAGCTTTTGCCCAAAAGCAGTTTTCACTGTAGTACCAATTTAAAAGCCCTCTCCTCCTGCTTTCACTCGGGCTTTTGAGCCGCCAAATTACTCACCGCCACTTTGGTTATGAAGGAAAAATAACGATTCGCTCTGTTATGTTCGACTCAAGGTCCGCTCTTTCCGTCGCCCCTTCCTTTTTTTCATGAAGGGCCACGACCCTCGGCTAGGGTTCGCCGGTCGCCCACCACCCCTCATTCGGTGCTCTCCTCCGTCCGGCCGCCGCCCACCACCAAGCCTCTGCCCAGGCCGGCCGTAGCCCGACCGAGGGAGGCTGCAGCAGCCTGTGCCGACGCCATCCCCGCCTCTTTGCTTTCTTCTCTCGAATCACACGCTCGTAGCGCCTAGCGACACTGCATCTCAACATTGCGCGTCCCAAACACTGCCCCTAAGCGTGGCCGCCCCCCGCCAAGGGCGCCCAGATTGCCATGCTCCTCCACCGACTCGTCCCGGTGACATCGCTCCCGAAAGTATGTCCGCTCTACCCTTCTATTCCAAATAGATCCCTCTGCTCCAAATAGAATGGGTTACAAGTTTGGATGAAGAATGTACGATTATTTGTTTGCGTTGAAGAATGTATGATTACTTATTGTTGCCTCGCAAATTAATTGATTTTTTTTGTTTGGTTCAAGAATGGGTGACAAGGAAGATTAGGGTGATGGTTTTTGAGGCATTTGTTTGATACCCGCAAAGAAGAAATAGAAGCTCGAAATAGGCCTTTGGGAATTTTCACTGCTACGGTTGGAAGAATGTTGTTTCCAAGTTTGTAGAAAAATCCGGTGATAGGCCAACCAAAAAACAATTGAAGAACAAGTTAGATGTCTTGAAAAAGGAATATTCAATCTTTATGGAGTTCAAGTTTCTCGCCTCGTACTCAGAAGCATATCATTACGGCTTGTCTTGCATTGCATAATTTTATCTGTGACAACAATTTGCGTGATAAGAAGTTCAAGAGATGTGATGCTGATGAGGATTACTTGGTACAACATACAAATGGCACGACACAAACACAAGGGAATGCTAGTGAGGATGTGGAGAACGAGATATCATGAATACCATTCGTACTAGAATAGCAAATGCTTTGGTTAGTGTGAGAGAAGGCTAGTTATGTTGAGGGATGGCACCGTTGTCTAAGCCCTTTGATGGATATTGTTCTATTTATGTGGACCAATCACTTTGTTGAGGATGAAAAACTCAGAAAATTATTTTTACCGTGCTTAAATAGTCATTTTTATGTGAATCAGTGAACAAATTATTTTGTTATGGGCAATTTACATATAAACATGTCCCAAGTCCTTCAGGGGCATTATAGGTATTTCTTACACAACCTACAGTTTGACAGCACCTCTAACCAGACGGCCTTATGCTTTTCCCACAGCTCACAGACCACAACAGTTTTTTTCAAAGTCACAACCCAACCAAACAGACCTAAGTTTCATGCATGGCTGCAAAGACGAGCAGCAAGGGGCCAAAGTGGGCATGCCATTGCATGTGTTGGTGTTTTTTGTAGAGTTGGCCCATAATAGCAGATGCCGATTCCTCTTGGAAAGAGAACAACAGGCTGATGTCAAAAGTTTTTTTTCTATTGTCATCAAAAAATGGACTCAGCATTGCCACCTTTAATTTCTTCCTCAATAAATATCCACTTGTGTGCCGACATGTAGGTTTATGATTTGGTGTAACTGCCATCATATAGGGACGCACGGCTTATTTATATATGGTGGCCTCTTCCGTGTGGTAAAGATTTCAAAAGTCAAATATTTTAATTAACATTTTAGTGCTTAATAAAGCTCTTCATAGAGAAGGTGCCAACCGATAAAATAGATAACTATCTTAGCACACATAATTCAATGAGTAACATATGTACGTGCTCCAATAGGTCTTGACAACAAGGCCCTAGCTAGACCTCTTCCTAGTTGAAGGACATATATTGATCCCATATTGTTGAAAACTAGTGCAGTGACTCGTTTTTCTAGGCTGCTATATATGTGTGTGGCCTTTCACCTAGTAATTGGGTGGAATGTTTTCGGTCGCATGGGCTTTAGTTAGGCTAGAAATGCTTGAGGCCTTGACTAGATGGACTGGCTAAGAAGATTGGGCCAACGGAAATTGATATGGATGTTTCCTCGTTTCATATTTCTTTTTGTCGGTCCTCATTTCATCAAAATACTCATTTCATGAAATGTTTCAAACTTCATCTTTATGTTTGACAATTTTGGGTCTTAGTTTGGAATTATTTTTTCAAAACAAAATACATTCATGGATGCTCACACATAACATTCACCTGGTCTGCATGCATAAATACATTGCTCGCACACTCTATCCCTATAAATAAATAAATTTAAAAAATCATACAATCAAATCTTTATATTAATAAAGTTACCACACAAGCATCTTGTTGTTAATGGTATGTCACATACGAAAAAAACTAGCTAGCCCCTAATTGGTTTAGGGGTACACCTCAGCTACCCATCCACGCTTTGCTTAGTTTCTATTATGAAGTACATTTGAGCAATGATGGTTAACGCAACAAATAAGATGCACATTAATATATATATGTTGCAACTTTTAAGAAAAAGTCAACAATGGCTGTTGAGATTCAAAACGTTCAACGTGTGTTATTACAAATTATCGAAATAGCTAGCTATTGCAGATTGCTTGCTCAACAAAATATTTCAATCATGATGAAAAACTAAAAAAGTAAAGATAACGTTATGTCCTATACGTGGATTGACATTTTTTTATTGTGACACGTGGCATCACCTTTCTCTCGAAAAGGCAGAGCAATGACTAACCAAAGAGGTGAAAATATGAAATGGGCCGAGATAAGATTTTTTTTTAACTAGTGTCTTGATTGTCACTATGGATGAAAACGGTACGGATATTTATTCGACCGTCCGTTCGACCGAACAAATATGAACACTTATCTGGATAGTTACTCGGATATCCGTTTTTTTTTTTCGGATACGGATACTAAAACGGATATCTTAGGCGGATATCAAATACGGATGTAATATCATCGATATCCGGCGGATATCGGATAATCCGGATAATTATCGGATATATCCGGATATTTAAAAACGGATATTATCCGGATATTTATTCAAAATTTAAAAATCACAAATTTGAACCATCCAAACTATCTCAAATGGAAAGTTGACCAAAACAACAATTGTAGATCTTGATGAGTTGAACAAACTTGGTATTCAAAACTTTTCAATTTGAAGTCATTTAGAGTTCATAATACTAGAGTCAAAGTGTTGTTTTTTCATTTGACCAAATTTGACTTGGTCAAACTTGCTCAAATGAGACACTAAATGACCTCAGATGAAAAAACTCTGAATACCAAGTTTGATCATCTCAGCAAGATCTACAATTGTTACATAGCTCATTTTCCCATTTGAGAAAGTTTTATCAAACACTAGTCATAAATTCTTGAATCTCATATAGACTTTCTGAAACTATGTCACATACTTGTGAAATTTGAACTATATTTTGTTCAAACTTTCTCAAATGAAAAAATGGCCTATATAAGGATTGTATATCTTGATGAGATGAACAAATTTGGTATTCAAAACTTTTCAATTTGAGACAATCTAGGGTTCCGAAAACTAGTTTGTAAACGTCGAAATTTAAAAATCACAAATTTGAACCATCCAAACTATCTCAAATGGAAAGTTGACCAAAACAAAAATTGTAGATCTTGATGAGTTGAACAAACTTGGTATTCAAAACTTTTCAATTTGAAGTCATTTAGAGTTCATAATACTAGAGTCAAAGTGTTGTTTTTTCATTTGACCAAATTTGACTTGGTCAAACTTGCTCAAATGAGACACTAAATGACCTCAGATGAAAAAACTCTGAATACCAAGTTTGATCATCTCAGCAAGATATACAATTGTTACATTGCTCATTTTCCCATTTGAGAAAGTTTTATCAAACACTAGTCACAAATTCTTGAATCTCATATAGACTTTCTGAAACTATATCACACACTTGTAAAATTTGAACTACATTTTATTTAAACTTTCTCAAATGAAAAAATAGCCTATATAAGGATTGTAGATCTTGATGAGTTGAACAAACTTGGTATTCAAAACTTTTCAATTTGAGACAATCTATGGTTCCAAAAACTAGTTTGTAAGCATCGAAATTTAAAAATCACAAATTTGAACCGTCCAAACTATCTCAAATGGAAAGTTGACCAAAACAAGAATTGTAGATCTTGATGAGTTGAACAAACTTGGTATTCAAAACTTTTCAATTTGAAGTCATTTAGAGTTCATAATACTAGAGTCAAAGTGTTGTTTTTTCATTTGACCAAATTTGACTTGGTCAAACTTGCTCAAATGAGACACTAAATGACCTCAGATGAAAAAACTCTGAATACCAAGTTTGATCATCTCAGTAAGATATACAATTGTTACATAGCTCATTTTCCCATTTGAGAAAGTTTTATCAAACACTAGTCACAAATTATTAAATCTCATACAGACTTTCTAAAACTATGTCACACACTTGTGAAATTTGAACTACATTTTGTTCAAACTTTCTCAAAATGAAAAAATGGTCTATATAAGGATTGTAGATCTTGAATCCATGACCATGACTCCATGAGACCCATGAAGCAATGTGCTTGGCTATTTCTACTCATGCCGCGAAGATTGGTGCTTATATGATGTATGATGTATGATGTATCTGTATCTTTATCTTATTTGTTGCTTTACTCTTTAGTCTTTCGGGTTAATCTAGATGGATTATGGACTCATAGAGTGGTGTAATGGTTTGCGCACGTATGATATATATATATATATATATATATATATATATATATATATATATATGCTGCTTTTACTCAATATCCGAATAGATATTTGTATCCGACCTTCTCCGAATCCGATTCATACCGTATTCGATACTCATTATTCATATCCGTAACCGAGTCAATCCGTATTCGTATATGTATCCGAATACTATCCGTGTCCGAATCCGAATCCGAACAGAAATATGAAAACAAATATAATATGAGTGATATCCGTTCGTATCCGATCCGTTTTCATCCCTAATTGTCACCGCTCCAGTATGCTCAATATATGGACACCAACATCATGCGGTAGCAAACCAAGTGCAGCTTTATTAGTTGGCTCGATTTTTTTATGTTGGAAGAACTGAACATATATGTTCGAGCTTGAACTCAATACGTGCGTACGAATGCTCCCATATCTAGGATTGACTATTCTTAATAGTAGATCACGTGCACGTCGACACGAGCCACTTCTAATGACTAAATTTGTGAACTTGCCTTTACTTGGTCATTACCTGAAGCATATCTATGCTTGAGAGTAGATCAAAAATACACATACTGTTTTTCAAAGCACTACTTCAGCAGATTACTTTTCAACAAACGAAAATTATTTTCCTATCACAATAAATCAGCATAAGCATCAGCAGCAGCCAAATTTCAGCGAAACGAACATGGCTATAATATTTTAGATATGAAAATAGATAAGTTTTAAATCATTTTTCACTTGTGAACTTATTTTATTTGATGTATTGTGCTAATAACCTCAATGTGTTATTATGACAATTTTTCAATTTTTTGTCTCATCCTCTAGAAGTGTTGATAGCCTACAGATGGCGCAAAAAAATATTTAGGCCCGACAAATGTTGACAATCTTTGTTAGAATAATTGGGCTGCAAGTGGGTGCAAGTGGGTGTTTAAGAAAAAGCTTAGGCCTAATGGTACAATTGAAATGTACAAGGCGAGGCTTGTGGCCAAGGGTTACACCCGTAAAGAAGACGAAGATTACTTTGATACTTACTCACTAGTTGATGATTGACCACGATTAGTACTACTATCCTTGGCTGCCTCACAAGGTCTTCTCGTCCATCAGATGGATGTTAAGACAACTTTCCTTAATGGAGAGTTGGATGAGGAAATTTATATGGATCAGCCTGATGGTTATGTAGTAGAAGGTCATGAAGGAAAGGTGTGCAAGTTGTTAAAATCTTTGTATGGCCTAAAACAAGCTCCTAAGCAATGGCATGAGAAATTTGACAAGACTCTCACGTCAGCAGGCTTTGTTGTGAATGAAGCCGACAAGTGCGTGTACTACCGTTTTGGTGGGGTAGAAGGAGTGATCTTGTGTTTGTATGTTGATGGCATATTGATCTTTGGTACTAATCTCAATGTGATTGAGGAGGTTAAGAGATTTTTGTCTCAAAGCTTTGAGATGAAAGATATGGGAGTGGCTGATGTGATTTTGAACATAAAACTACTGAGAGAAGGCAATGGTGGGGTTACACTTCTGCAATCCTATTATGTGGAGAAGATCTTGAGTCGCTTTGGTTATAGTGACTGCAAGCTAGCTCCCACGCCTTACGATTCCAGTGTGATATTGCGGAAAAACCGTAGAATCGCAAGGGGTCAATTGAGATATTCTCAAATCATTGGCTCGCTGATGTATCTAGCTAGCGCTACGAGGCCTGACATCTCATTTGCTGTGAGCAAACTCAACAGATTTGTCTCAAATCCTGGAGATGATCACTGGCATGCTCTTGAGAGAGTAATGCGCTATTTAATAGGCACAACGAATTATAGAATTCAATATGCTGTTTATCCTAGGGTACTGGAAGGGTATAGTGACTCAAACTGGATATTAGATGCTGATGAGATAAAAGCCACAAGTGGATATGTGTTCACACTTGGAGGTGGCGTTGTTTCTTGAAAGTCTTGCAAGCAGACCATCTTAACGAGGTCAACAATGGAAACAGAACTCACAGCACTAGATACTGCCACAGTTGAGGCTGAATGGCTTCGTGATCTCTTGTTGGATTTGCCGGTAGTTGAGAAACCTATATCGGCTATTCTAATGAACTATGACAATCAAACGGTGATTGCCAAGGTGAACAGTTCCAAGGATAATATGAAGTCATCAAGACATGTGAAGAGGCGGCTGAAGTCTGTCAGAAAAATGAGAAACTCCAAAGTGATAGCACTGGACTATGTCCAAACAGCTAAAAATCTGGTAGATCAATTCATTAAAGGTCTTTCACGAAATGTGATAGATGAGGCATCGAGGGAGATGGGAATGAGACCCACATGAGATTTAAGTCATAGTGGTAACCTACTCTATTTGATCGGAGATCCCGTGAACTAGAGTGGTGAAACAAGCTATTTGACTAACTTAGAAGGAGAGTACTATTGTAATAACCCACTCCGTTGGAGATGCAATCTCTCCTAAATCTACATGGCAGGTTGGTAAACACCTTAATGTGATCCGAGTAGCTTAGGCAAAGATGTTAACCTGCATAAACATCTTTTGAGGAACACACCTATATGAGTTTGACTGCTAGTCACAGTCTATGAGATTGGGTAATCTCTAAAGACTCATGAAAGGCCAAGAAGTATGACATATATGCTTCAACCAGAGGAGATGCATTTTGCAGCCTAGTATCGGTAAAGGACTTAAGTGAAACTTGTTCGCACAAAACTGATAGTTCAAGGCATAGTCCATTGTTTAGTTGTGGACAAATGTAGCTTATGTTCTAGGTGGATGTTCAACCTTATTCAGGTCTCCATCGAAACACTGGTATATCCAACAGCAGTTGAACAAATTCCCAAATGAGCCTTAGAATTTGGTGGGGATTGTTAGAATAATTGGGCTGGCCCAATTATTTAATTAATCAAATAAATCCCAAGGCCCATTAGTGGTGGTAGTTACAAATAAAATTAAACCAACTTGGAAGTTGAAAGGGTCTCTAATCAACTTATAGGGTGGAGTTGTGCTGCACCTGTTGAGAAGTTGAGAGAGGGATAGCAGGATGCCACACACGCGCGCGCGCTCGCCTCGCCGCAGCGCGGCGCGGCGACGTGTGGGCTGGGCGTCCGGTTTTGTAGTTTTTTTTATCACAGTTGATGACTAGTAACTGAATACTCTTTTAGTGACTAGTAACTGACGATACAAATGACCAGTAACTGACAATTGCTAATGGCTAGCAGTTACCAGAAACTGTCCATTTGATTGCTGCATTAACCTGTGCATCCAAGGGCCATCTGGTGCCTATAAGAGAGGTGCTATCTCTCATTCTTTCGTGTGCGAAAACACTTACCACCAGAGCTTTTGTCCACTGCTGCGCTGTGTTTTTTGACATCTTCGTTCCGGCGATCTATGTGCACGGACTTCGCCGGAAGAGCAGGCCTCCGAAGTTGCGCTCTTCACCAGAGACTCTGCACCCGGAGGAGAAGAAGCGATCAAGTTTTTGGGGAGCGTGTTTGCGCTTATCTGCTCACCGTTCGCTCACGACTACTTCCCGGTGACGCATCTGCAATGCCTCAGCTCTACACTGCGTCAAGTCTCGAACGGCTACATCGAACAGGCTCGACTATCAATGTCGGGCAACGGCGCATTCGGTTCCTCCGGAATTGGACCCGCCTCAGGGTATTTTCTAATGAACTTTCTTGTTCATTGCGTATTTTCTGTTGTTTCCATCACATGCTTTATGTTGGTCGCTACAAACACAAATGTTTTTGTTTCTGTTCATGCTATCGTTTATGTCATGTTTTATTTTATATTTCGGATTAAACTGAACCGTAAAATGCCTCTGATTCCTTCAATCTTTATGTGAAATATGTTAGTTAGATCTTGTTTGGATGCTGCCTCCCGGGTAGCAATCTGCACCGCAGGCAGATGAAATCCTACACCTAGGGGCTGTTTGGTTCCAACCTTGAAACCGAGCTGCCTAGGCGTCGAGGTGCCTGGAGGCTGCCTGCAACTCATCTGGTTGGAGCCTGGAGATCCTGCCAGGTCCAGGCAAAGCTGTTCAGGTCCAGGCATAGGAAAAAGATCGCCTAGCGCAAGGGAAACCCTGCCTGGAGTAATTTGAATTTGAATGTGATACGCAATTTATTGGTCTCCTATGGTCCCACAAAAACACAACTTGCTGCTGCTCCTGTAATAGTAGTGTAATACTAGTGTTAATTACTTTTCTTTCTTAGAATAGCACGTGGTGCTACTATAATAACAACCGTAGAAGTGTCTTGTCTGCGTGCATGGATATGTTGTGTTTTGGTGTCAGTGCCTCTGCAGCTGGCTATGGCTACTGAGATCGGGGATTGGGATTTTGTTTTTCTTTTGTATTTTTGGAGGTGTGGTGTGGCGGAGATAGAACTCACGCGACAACATATCGAAACCATGGCAGATGGAAGGGAGCAATGGGTCTGTGTGGCGATGGCAGCTATGCCGTGACATGAGGATAGGCCCAATGTTAGTTTTACACGAACCCTGTTTTAGTTCATGTAAAATTCAAAGCAGAAAATACATAGTGCTATTGTGTAGGTAATTTTACATGGAATCAATGTTGTATTAGTGAACAAACTGTACAATTATATTTACACAAAGAAATAATTTTTCTTATTTTTAATACAAGTCCCATGGGAAATAAGGATTTATTTCTTTCCCGTCGTAGCGCACGGACACGTTTGCTAGTATAGCTCAAATAATTAAAATATGTTTCTATTTATTTTTAAGGTTTAAAATTAGAATGCAGTGTTAACATGTATGAAATATTTTCACCGTTCTAGATTTGAATCAAGTCAAAATTTCTTGAGTTTGGCTAAATTTATAGAAAATAGTATTAACATTTATGTCTCAAACTAAATACTTATTTTGTAGCATAAATGATAATATTTTTGTATAGATTTGGTAAAATGTAAAATTATTTGACTCCTGGAAGATGAGAATTGCATATTTTTTAGGACATACACTATAGGAACTGCTGGCTTCCCCGAGTGCTAGTTGCACTCGGGGAAGGCCCAGTTGTACTCAGGGAAGCCTTCCCCGAGTGCAACACTCGGGGAAGAGCCTCCGGCTAATCCTCCCACGAGAAAGGCGCCTTCCCCGAGTGTCGAAAATCGTGCACTCGGGGAATGCTTTGCCGAGTGCCGTGCTGGCACTCGAGGAAGACTTGACGCCGTTGGTCGACGGCCAAAGCCGTTTTTTTTATTTTCTTCCCCGAGTGCAACACTTGGGAAAGATTTTTGAATTTTTTTTAAATACTCTTTGCCGAGTGCCGTAGCTCAGACACTCGGCAAAGAAATTTGTTTTTTTAAAAAAAAATCCCACTTTCGCGAGTGCCACAGCACAGGCACTCGGGGAAGCCACCTCTAAAATTCTTTTTTTTTGTTTTTTGCTTTTCCATGTAAACAACAAAGCATATATATATATCACAAACCACAAATCAACACCAATATGTCACAAACCACATTTATATATCACAAACGACCAAATTTGTCCGAAATCCACAATATATTACAAACCACACATTCAAAAGTACACACTATTCTAAGTTCACAAGTTCAATACATAAAAACAACTCCGAAGGCGGCTCACAGCGACTGTGAGGGGTGGGACGCCCCAGCGTGCGATCCCGGCGACGGTCCAGGTGGGGATGGCCCGACGTGCGATGCCGGCGACCCTTCGACATGGTTCGACGCCGCCCCCGATTGATGCTGCAAAAAAGAGAGGAGATTGCATGTGAGTGACAAGATAAAAATGTAAGGAGTGTAAAGAAAAGTTGAAAATTTCGGCAACACCTCCCCTGCACGGGGAGGTTTCCAAAACCTGCAAGAAAAACGTCGGCACGAAGGCCGACAACCACATTTCCGGCACGAAGGCCAACACATCAACAAATCATGTGCCGACACATTTCCGGCACGAAGGCCGACACATCCCAAATTTGAACAAGGAGTTTTAAATAATGTGAGAAGGCCTCACAAAAAAATGGGGCAAAAAAAACAAAAAAAAAATCTCCTGGCAATGTGAAACCCCAGAAACAGCATTAGAGGGAGTACTGCACAACTGTGACCATTCATGATATGCATGAATGAGAATTAATAAACACAAGAAACTCAGAATTTTAAACAACACCATAATTATGCACAAGTGTCTAATGCGATAAACCCTGAAAAGAATTACCAGTATTAAACACGCATGGTGCTTGCATGATAATAAAGATTATTGATACTTTCCATTCATTCTTGTTAATAATGGTCCTACAGCAAACTAACAAACTTTAAAGGCTTACATCAAAATGTTCAACCGGAGGCAGGAAATTCAAAGAAAGAAATCCTGGGCAGTGGTTTACTTGGATAATGCTATCATTGTTTAGATGACGAAGCAACTGAATCCTCTTCCTATAGAACACTAAACAAATATATGTATATAAAAAAAAGGTGTTTGGAGATAATGCTAGCAACTTGGTACCTCGTAATCAATCAGCTGTATGATATTGCCTTTTCCTTTCAACTTATTTAGGTACTCGATTTCCTGACAAAAGCCATAGGCAGTTGGGTAGTCACGGCCTTTAAGCTTGATCTTTTTCAAGGCATATACTATGCACTCAGCTGATATAACTTTGTGAACCTCACTGCTACCCCCAGAGCCGAATTTTACCAAGCTTCTGGTAAAGTTTCCCATTCACCTTAAAGAATACATTGGGATCATAATTCTTCTTACGACGCTCCTTCTCAACCTTGCTAGTCCGGGAACCACCAACATCCCTAGCAGACATAGACTGGTCATTCGACAAACGACTACTTGCTGGTTCAAATTCAATCTTAGACAACTATGCAGTAGCATTTTTTTTTTGGATAGAATCTACAGAAACTTCTCTTACGAAAGCATGTACTGTTGTCAGCTACAAATCTCAGATTACTATTTTCTTGCATTGATTCTTTGCATCTACTACCCAAGTAAACCACAAAGCACAACACACGTGTCTGCCGCGCCTCTGTTCTAGTGTTCTGTTATACAGTTACAGATGATAATGCTATGTTCCTGTGACAGGTTCTCGGAAGCCGCAAGCCTCGGACTGCTTGCTGGTTGGAAATCATGACAAGATACAAAGCAAGATGCTCTAAAAAAAACTCGAGTTATGCCGCTTACCTTGTGTTCAAGATAGCTGATAGATCCTAGTAACCTACGGACTGGATTCACCTGCCAAAGAGGCATCAGTTAGCATTGGAGAGATGAAATCAACAGGCCAGGTTTGCGTTCATGACAGCGAGGATGATGAAGACGAAGAAGAGCCTCGAATACCTCGTAAAAGGGTGGACGATTGGATGGAGTTGGAGCCGGGAGCGGCGCGTCAGCGTCGCGGGGCCGGGGCTGCGCTTCCAGCGTGCTCGGTGTCGGCGGGAGGCCGGGAGCTCGTCGAGTCGACGACGCCGTGGATCGCCAGTGTCCAGCCGCTTCGTCGAGGACGGCCAGCGAGAGAGCTGCAATGGGAGGAGGAGCCACGCTTGAGGGTCTGGCCGATCACCGACGGCGCTTCGCCAGAGAGGCGCCCTGCGTCGTCAAGAGCCGCCGCCGAAGGGACAGAGGGAGAGATTGGGTAAATTTGAAGCGATTTTAGGGTTTTGGGGTGTATACGCTGCGGCGGGCTGGCGGGAAACGGAAATTGGGCGGATTTATGCGGTTCTAGCTCGGTGATCGAATTCGTGTGAAATTTTTTGACCGGTACGAACTGCAATGGGCGCGGCCAGATCCATCTAAGCTGAACCGAAAATTCTGACCGGTACGAACTGCAATGGGCGCAGCCAGATCCATCTGAGCTGAACCGAAAATTTCAGTTGGCTGGAGAAAAATTCCAGGGAAGGGTCGTCTGTACGTACATCGATATTTAACGAGAAATTCCAGCTCCGAAGGACAATAAGTCTAGAGAAGTGTCCTCTGTACATGATCAATAATTAACTAGAATTTCCAACTCGGGAGACGAATAATTCAATGTAATGTACTGAGAAGAAGTGAGAAAACAAGTGCGCTGGATAGTAATGACCAACAAGCAAAAGGTGAGGTTAATTCTGAAATTATGTGTTAACCACTAGGAATAAAACACTCTTAGTGCTTAGTAGTCTCATATATTCAAACATATTCTGACATAAATGAATAAAACACTCTGAAATTATGTTAACCACTAGGAATTTTCATATGAAATGGTTTTATTAACTTTTTTCTATTGTCAAGTAAATAGATAAGGCATCATGTGAATTCAAATTTTATAATTATTTTTTATAGATATATTTACATATACAATAACTAAAACAACTAGAATAGTTTAAAATTGCAAAATTGAACCTTTAAAAATGGGAAAAAATTTAAAATTTAAAAAAAATAAAATCAAAACTACTAAAATAATTGAGACACCAAATGATCTCAAATGAAAATTTGATAAACATCAAAGTTGTAGAGATCATGAAGAGCTACAACTTTTATTTTGGTCATGTTGTCATTGGACAAAATTTGAACATTTCAAATTTGAAATTTTAAAAAATGACAAGTTCGAACCAAAATTTGAGACCCAAAATGATTTCAACATAAAAAGTGATGAATACCAAAGTTGTTCAAATCATTAATATCTACAACTTTTATTTTAGTAATCTTGTCATTTGACAAAATTTGAACCTTTCAAATTTGAAATTTTGAAAAACGACAAGTTCGAACCAAAATTTTAAGACCCAAATTGATTTCAACATAAAAAGTGATGAGTACCAAAGATGTTCAACTCATTAATATCTACAACTTTTATTTTGGTCATTTCTTCATTTGATAAATTCTTAGCACACATTGTTCACTAATCTTACACATGTCTCATATAGTTTATAAAACCATATGAGAGATGTGTTACATTTGTGAACAATGTCATTATCACTTTATCATATGAAGAAATGATCAATACAAAAGTTGTAGATCTTGATGAGTTATTCAACTTTGGTATTTATCACTTTTTCAGCTGAAATTATTTGGGGTACCAAAATCTTGTCTGAAGTTGCATTTTTTTAAATTCAAAATTTAAATTGCTCAAACTTTTCATATGTATATATTGACAAAACCAACAAAAGAAATTGATAGAGAATGATTTTAGGAAATTTTAGGAAAAAAATCATCAGATTTGGAGTTAGTATGAGGAAGAAAAACTAGTTACAAAGTTGACCTACAGATTAAAAAAAAATCACACTATTTACTATGATCATGTAAGAATCATCTAGAATAGTGTGATTTTTCTTTTTAATCTGTGGGTAAACTTTGTAATTAGTTGTTCTCCCTCATACTAACTCCAAATTTGATGGTTTTTTTCCTAAAAATTTCTAAAATCATAATTCAGCATTTAAGTTTGATCAAACTTGGATGTGATAATGTTTTACACATTTTAAATTTTGAAATTTGACAAGTTCCAACCAAATTTTAAAACCTTAAATGATTTCAGATGTAAAAGTGATAAATACAAAAGTTGTTCAACTCATCAAGATCTACAACTTTTATTTTGGTCGTCTTGTCATTTAACAAAATTTGAACCTTTTAAATTTGAAATTTTAAAAAATGACAAGTTCGAACCAAAATTTGAGACCCAAAATGATTTCAACATAAAAAGTGATGAATACAAAAGTTGTTCAACTCATCAAGATCTACAACTTTTATTTTAGTTATCTTGTCATTTGACAAAATTTGAACCTTTTTAAATTTAAAATTTTGAAAAACGACAAGTTCGAACTAAAATTTAAGACCCAAATTGATTTCAACATAAAAAGTGATGAGTACCAAAGTTGTTCAAATCATGAATATCTACAAATTTTATTTTGGTCATTTCTTCATTTAATAAATTATTAACACACATTGTTCACTAATCTTACACATGTCTCATATAGTTTATAAAATCATATGAGAGATGTGTCATATTTGTGAATAATGTCATTACCACTTCGTCATATGAAGAAATGACAAATACAAAAGTTGTAGATCTTGATGAGTTATTCAACTTTGATATTTATCACTTTTTCAGCTGAAATCATTTGGGGTACCAAAATCTTGTCTGAAGTTGCATTTTTTTGAAATTCAAAATTTAAATTGCTCAAACTTTTCATATGTATATATTGACAAAACCAACAAAATAAATTGATAGAGAATGATTTTAGAAAATTTTAGGAAAAAAATCATCAAACTTTTCATATCATGAATATCATTTTTTGAATCACCAAATTCTATTATTTCATGCACCTGCAGTTCAAATTTAAAGTATGCAAAATTGTCCCAAATTTAAACAGGGAGTTTTAAATAATGTGGGAAGGCCTGACAAAAAATGAGGCAAAAAAACAAAAATTCTTCCCCGAGTGCCTTCCCTGGCACTCGGGGAAGGCAACCTCTTCCCCGAGTGCCCTGTTCTGGCACTCGGTAAAGGGCCTCTTCCCCGAGTGCCAGGGAAGGCACTCGTGGAAGAATTTTTTTAAGTTTTAACGACGTGGGCAGTGTGAACCGTCAAGTAACATGTTTCTTTGCCGAGTGCCGATCTTCCCCGAGTGTTGCACTCGGGGAAGAGGGCCTTTGCTTAAAGTCTTTGCTTTTACCGAAAGTGCCGGGATCTCTCATGCGGCACTTTCGGGAAGCCTATCTTTTTCGAGTGCAATTCTTCCCCGAGTGCAACACTCGGGGAAGATTCTCTTTCCCGAGTGCCCGATTTTTGGCATTCGGGGAAGCCAGCGACACTCGGGGAATTTTGCCTCTCCCGTAGTGATAGGAGTTTATTTTAAAATGATTAAGTTTAAGCATATTATACATTATTAAAAAAGGTAATGACTTAATATAGGATGACTGTTTTTTGGCCCTTTGCACGCCACACGATCTAGCGCCGGACGCCGCACCGCATGCCCAACGCCTAGCACCGCCCATCTTCCCCAACACAACACACTCTCTCTCTCCCTCTGCACTACCGGTGTCGTCGTCTTCCCCAACTCCCTACGCCCACGTGCCCATGCCCGTGGCCTGCCCCATCCCTTTCTTTCCCAACTGCTTTCAAATGGTATTTTTGCATGACCCTTCGTTTCAACCATTCAGTCTTGCATTTGAAATAAAAGGAAAAGTATTAATACACATATATGTATATATATTCATTTAAAAATAAATAAAAATTGATATATACGTACTCGAGGACATCTTCGGAGTTCTTCTTATGTGCGCAAAGATAAATTCACAAACGTAGTATCCACACAAGTTATTACACGTTCTGCCAAGAAACACCACTTTGTCGAGAAGAAGATTATTCTCATCATCTCACACGTAAATTGAAGTACGATATAGTAATTAAACACGTGGGGAAGTGTATATAGTACAACTTATCGGGTATTTCAACTACATTAAGTGGTGCCTTGCAATCCTTGCGATGTTGCCGAATAAACTCTTTCCAAACCCCGTATACACCAATAATGTAATGATCGTTAATAAATTATGGCAAAGTCTATTCAATAATAGTTGTGCGCGAGATCAAAATTACCCCGGATAATGTCTATCATATCTTGGTATAGTGCCCGTTCTTTTCTCAACGAGTCAAAGATTAGTAACCGACTTGAGTTTAACTCAATAACAATGAGTATCTAGTGAAAACTGCATTGGTTTATACACACACGTACATGCATATAAGTTGTATTGATATTACATAAAATGTGTAGACTACATTATTATTAACACTTACTCAAAGTTGTACGGGAAAAGTATTGTTGTCTTGTCGTGTTTGCTTCACGAAGAACATCATGATATTCTCCGGTGCTTCAGATACCCATCGCTCCTTGACAATAATACCGCTTTTGAATACGATATAAGGATCAATGAAGCCAACACTGGTGTCTTGTATTCTTTGGAGCTCGACATCCGGAATCAGATATAAATATAAGTTACATGTGAGGATAATTATATACACGTACGCATGGAAGTGAGTTTATTAAATAAAAGTAAGAATCACTTACAAACAAAAAGAGCTAATGATTGATTTGTCCAGAGCGTCCATGTGGTATAGTTGATGCAATTCTTTGAAACTAATATGTAAGATGTCATCGCCACGGAAGTAATGATGGTCTCTAAATCTGACAAAGATCCAATGCTCACCCCTGCCACACGCCTGCATGTACCACTTGTTGAGCAAGTACATTTGCGTACCCAATTCATTCAGAGCCGCAGGGTTGTACAGACTTTTGCCATATTTATAAGTCTTCCAGGTATCAACTTCCAGGTTCTGGATTGGAGCTTTGCCCGTCAATTGATCCAAGGTTAAACCAGTATCTTGAAAAAAAGCATTAAGGGCTTGAACCGACACTTCTCCAGAGTTGTCTGGTCGATAGACTTCTATGTTGGAACCATATTGATTAGCAACAACAAGATTTTGCATTGGTTGCTTCTGTTGTCCGAGCTGTGGGACATCCTTCCCTGATGCTCTTTTCCTTTTCTTATCTGCATCATGTGACTTCACGAGGGAGCGGTCATAGTCTGATAGTGGCGAAGGCTTACGAAGTTCAATCATCTTTTTCTTGTGAGCATCGACCTTCTGCCTCAACACATCTCGTGGTATGTAAAAGTATGGCTTCTCCTTAAGCTTCGCTTGACTCTTGTTTTTTATATCTATAAAAAAATCTTTCACTTTTTTGTCTTCTTCAGCTGCTATTTGCTCATCAGTCTTTTTCGAAGTATTTCTTGAGAAATAACTCTTTTCTCGGGGTCTTCTTTGCTTGCCGGACCTTAGGCGTCTTTGTAGTGCGTCATTTGTGGAGGGGTGGGGCGGTGTTGGAGACCGGCGTGGAGACGATGAGGCCGGTGTTGGTGGAGACCGGCGTGGAGGCGTTGGAGATCGCTGTGGAGGCGGTGGGGCGGTGTAGGAGTTGGAGATCGTTGTGGAGGCGATGGGGCCGGTGTACAAGTTGGCGATCGCCGTGGGGATGAAGTCGTCTCGCCCCCCGTGACGCTGTGATGAGATGGGGAATGAATGATTAGGCTAGGCTGGGGGGAGACCCTGCTACAAAAACAAGTTGTGTGTCAATTATTTTTGAAGCCAATAGAAAATTAATGGAAAATAATATTTCATTCACTTTCATTCGTACCTAGGGTGAGGTAGGGGAAGCGGTGGCGCCCAAGGAATGATGATGAAGCGTTTGCGCCATTGAATAAATGTCTTCTCTGGTTCTCCTAGTGTCTTCTCCCCATCACCGCCTTCAATGTCAAGAGGAACATTGCTGTAACCTTTGAGCACTCTATCGATCGAGATGCTAGCATATCCGGGTTGAATAAGCGACCCATGGATTCTTGGTGTCTTCGTTCGGTCTATTGGAGATACAACCCCATGCACCCACTATGATTGATGCATTATTACCATCCGGAATGTGCAGCTCACATGTTGTTAGAGGCTCGGTAATGTCATCAACGAGGAAGCGCAACCCAAATATTGTCTTGAATAACTGGCAGCTCCAGTAGAAGCACAAGCGCTTTTCATCGACCAACGGGCTAATGGTGACTCCGGTGTTGATTGCGATTGCATTTGACTCATTGCTAGCTGCACTTGCCTCTTGATCTCCTCCTCCGCATTCTTGCCTCAAGAGATTTTTCTCGTTCACGTGATTCAAGCAATGCTTGTCGTGACTCATCAACAAATTGCTCCAATGCACGGATTCGCTTCGCCTCCTCATCCTTCTTTCTCTGGCGGCTTCAGTGGGTATCCTTGTTCGCTAGGAATGCGTGTAGCCACGGAACCGCCCCATAGCCTCTTGTTCGACCACCGTGTTCGGGATTCTCTAGGGCATATGTCAATTCATCCTTCTCTCTGTTGGGCTTGAAAACACCACTATCAGCTTCTTCCCTAGCACGAGCTAGTCTCTATGTTGCTCTCTTAATTTTTTGGCCGAAAATTAGCTTGCCAGTGTCTGGGTCTAGGCTTCCCCCATGAGCGTAGAACCAATTCTTCACGCGTTGAGGCCAGTTCTTCTCTATTGTTTCAGGTATGATTCCCTTGGCAGTAATCTCTGCTTCTAGGTTCTGCCACTTGGGAATAGCACTCTTATAACCACCTGATCCCATGCGATGATGGTATTGCTTCTATCGGGCATTCTGCCGATTCCTCATCACATGTTCCTCACTGTCTTGGGATGTCTTGTATTCTACGAAGGCATCCCAATGGGACTCCAACTTGACAAACGCCTTAGCATTGAAATTTGGCGTAGCATTCTTTAAGATAAACTTTTTATACAATGTCTTCTTCCAACTCTGGAACAATGTTGCCATCTTCTTCATTGTCCAATCCCTCACTAGCTCCTTCAAAGCATCATCTGCTTGTAATGTGAAATGCTGAGTGATATCTCTCCAAGCTAGGTTCTTGTCACGATCAGATACAAAACTAACATTAGGAGCGGATATCTTCTGCTTCCATTCACGAGCACTAACTGGGATCCTATCCCTTACAACGAACCCACATTGATTGACATATGTCTGAGCATGTGGTCCCAATGGTTTGCCGGTGTCGGTGTCGAATTCTGATATTATGAAACGGCCCTCTAATGGCTTTTTTGGCCCTCGGACTTTCCTACTTTTGTCGGTGGTTGATGTAGATCCAGAGACCGGCTACATGAGTAGAAACACAACGATTAACAACAAATATACGTACGCATGCATCTATAAGAGATGATAGATAATCTAATATACCTCGCCAGTATTT
The DNA here is from genome assembly GCA_904845875.1 of Miscanthus lutarioriparius. Classification (NCBI taxonomy): domain Eukaryota; kingdom Viridiplantae; phylum Streptophyta; class Magnoliopsida; order Poales; family Poaceae; genus Miscanthus; species Miscanthus lutarioriparius. Next base: position 98,875,965 of record CAJGYO010000010.1, on the reverse strand, counting down.
TCTTGCGCGACAATTTGTTGATCTTCAACCACCGGCATATTCAGGATATCCTCATAATCAGCAAAGTACTGACTCGTGTCATCTACATCCACATTGGTGCCGGCGTTGATAATATCCGCCATTATGTCATCACTCAAGTTATCATCCGGAGCAGCCATTTGTATCTTCAAGATAACACATAGATAGAATTACTATGGTACATAACATAAGTACATGTGATAACATATATAGAATTACTAAATCCAATTAAATATAATAACACATAATATTTCATCAACATGGAAATAAGTACATGTATATATATACACATAGAATGATACAATATATTTTCTCTCTCTCTCAACACATAGAAATAAGTGCATATGTCTATATCTCTAGATATGCATGTGATACACATAGAATGTCTCTCTAGATACAATTTTCTCTCTCTCTCAACACATGAAAATAAGTACATGTATATATACATATAGAAATAATTAAGTACATATGTATACATATAGAATCTCTCTCTAGATATATAATATATATAGAGAGATAGAATATATAATTACTAAATCCAATTAAATAAATCTAACATGAAATTAGATAAGCTAGTAATAGATAATACATTTTACATATATCAAAAACTATAATAAAAAACTATCTAAAAAAACTACTAATTAAATTTTAATACATTTAAATCTAATATATCAAAAACTATCTAAAAATAACTAAAAACTAACAATAAACTACATGTACTTATTTTAATATAACATACAGCCGAGACTTTGTAAAAAAATCTAAAAAACATGGCCGATCGAGAGCAAGCAGATCATATCGAAGTTCGGCGGAGGCCGTCTGCATGCGTGGTAGCGCTGGGGCGTCAGCGACGGAGGTGGAATCAGAGTCTTGGCGGGCGGAGGCAGGATGCGGCGATCGCGGGCTCGAGAATGGCGCAGCCGGGCGGGGTAGACGACGACGGCGGCAAGCAGAGAGCGAACTCGACGATGGCGGATGGCGCGACGAAGCGAAATTGAAGCGATGGAGGCGAGATCGAAGATGAACAATGCAGACGTTCGATATATATAGCCATGACCCTTTAGTCTCGGTGGTAACACCAGCCGGGACTAAGACATTTTAGTCCCTACTGGTAAGACCAACCGCCGGGACTAAATGTCCTTTAGTCCCGGCTGGTGTTACCAACCGGGACTAAAGGTATTTTTTGGCGGGCACCGAATTTGCCACCCACCCTTTAGTCCCGGTTCTTGGTCTGAGCCGGGACTGAAGCCCTGAAAATTTTGCCAACCCGCCCGCGTAATTGGAAAGTTCTGGGATTTTGATTTTGTTTAATACTAGGTTAATCAATTAATTCCATATCAACTTCAATACTTTGCAATATTTATTTTAAAAAATACTATTAATTAACTAATTATTTATTGTAAATAGGAAAATTTTGTAACCTAAAGTTTTTAATTTCTTTTATGAATATAGAATATAAATGTTACTAATACTAAGTATTTTGTTAATGCAAAAATATATTTGTAACTTAAAATTAATAAAACTAATATTATTCGATAGGAAATTTATTATCACATTATTGTAACGTCAAATGTTTCAATTTTTTCTCGGTTTTTGACCAAAATTGACAGGATCTTTTTGTTGAACCTATAAAAATAGAGAAAATGTAGTATTTTTTGTTCTACAACTTTTTCAAATGAAAAAATGGCCTATATAAGGATTGTATATATTGATGAGCTTAACAAACTCGGTATTCAAAACTTTTCAATTTGAGACAATCTAGGGTCCCGAAAACTAGTTTGTAGGCGTTGAAATTTAAAAATCACAAATTTGAACCGTCCAAACTTTCTCAAATGGAAAGTTGACCAAAACAACAATTGTAGATCTTTTTGAGTTTAACAAACTTGGTATTCAAAACTTTTCAGTTTCAAGTCATTTAGAGTTCATAATACTAGAGTCAAAGTGTTGTTTTTTTATTTGACCAAATTTGACTTGGTCAAACTTGCTCAAATGAGACACTAAATGACCTCAGATGAAAAAACTCTGAATACCAAGTTTGATCATCTTAGCAAGATATACAATTGTTACATAGCTTATTTTCCCATTTGAGAAATTTTTATCAAACACTAGTCACAACTTCTTGAATCTCATATATACTTTCTAAAACTATGTCACACACTTGTGAAATTTGAACTACATTTTGTTCAAGCTTTCTCAAATAAAAAAATGGCCTATATAAGGATTGTATATATTGATGATCTTAACAAACTCGGTATTCAAAACTTTTCAATTTGAGACAATCTAGGGTCCCGAAAACTAGTTTGTAGGCGTCGAAATTTAAAAATCACAAATTTGAACCGTCCAAACTTTCTCTAATGGAAAGTTGACCAAAACAACAATTGTATATCTTTTTGAGTTTAACAAACTTGGTATTCAAAACTTTTCAGTTTGAAGTCATTTAGAGTTTATAATACTAGAGTCAAAGTGTTGTTTTTTTATTTGACCAAATTTGACTTGGTCAAACTTGCTCAAATGAGACACTAAATGACCTCAGATGAAAAAACTCTGAATACCAAGTTTGATCATCTCAGCAAGATCTACAATTGTTACATAGCTTATTTTCCCATTTGAGAAATTTTTATCAAACACTAGTCACAACTTCTTGAATCTCATATATACTTTCTAAAACTATGTCACACACTTGTGAAATTTGAACTACATTTTGTTCAAGCTTTCTTAAATGAAAAAATGGCCTATATAAGGATTGTATATATTGATGAGCTTAACAAACTCGGTATTCAAAACTTTTCAATTTGAGACAATCTAGGGTCCCGAAAACTAGTTTGTAGGCGTCGAAATTTAAAAATCACAAATTTGAACCGTCCAAACTTTCTCAAATGGAAAGTTGACCGAAACAACAATTGTTGATCTTTTTGAGTTTAACAAATTTGGTATTCAAAACTTTTCAGTTTGAAGTCATTTAGAGTTTATAATACTAGAGTCAAAGTGTTGTTTTTTTATTTGACCAAATTTGACTTGGTCAAACTTGCTCAAATGAGACACTAAATGACCTCAGATGAAAAAACTCTGAATACCAAGTTTGATCATCTTAGTAAGATCTACAATTGTTACATAGATTATTTTCCCATTTGAGAAATTTGTATCAAACACTAGTCACAACTTCTTGAATCTCATATATACTTTCTAAAACTGTCACACACTTGTGAAATGTGAACTACATTTTGTTCAAGCTTTCTCAAATGAAAAAATGGCCTATATAAGGATTGTATATATTGATGAGCTTAACAAACTCGGTATTCAAAACTTTTTAATTTGAGACAATCTAGGGTCCCGAAAACTAGTTTGTAGGCGTCGAAATTTAAAAATCACAAATTTGAACCGTCCAAACTTTCTCAAATGGAAAGTTGAGCGAAACAACAATTGTTGATCTTTTTGAGTTTAACAAACTTGGTATTCAAAACTTTTCAGTTTGAAGTCATTTAGAGTTTATAATACTAGAGTCAAAGTGTTGTTTTTTTATTTGACCAAATTTGACTTGGTCAAACTTGCTCAAATGAGACACTAAATGACCTCAGATGAAAAAACTCTGAATACCAAGTTTGATCATCTCAGCAAGATCTACAATTGTTACATAGCTTATTTTCCCATTTGAGAAATTTTTATCAAACACTAGTCACAACTTCTTGAATCTCGTATATACTTTCTAAAACTATGTCACACACTTGTGAAATTTGAACTACATTTTGTTCAAGCTTTCTCAAATGAAAAAATGGCCTATATAAGGATTGTATATATTGATGAGCTTAACAAACTCGGTATTCAAAACTTTTCAATTTGAGACAATCTAGGGTCCCGAAAACTAGTTTGTAGGCGTCGAAATTTAAAAATCACAAATTTGAACCGTCCAAACTTTCTCAAATGGAAAGTTGACCAAAACAACAATTGTAGATCCTTTTGAGTTTAACAAACTTGGTATTCAAAACTTTTCAGTTTGAAGTCATTTATAGTTCATAATACTAGAGTCAAATGAGACACTAAATGACCTCAGATGAAAAAACTCTGAATACCAAGTTTGATCATCTCAGCAAGATCTACAATTGTGAAGTCATAACATATTACATAATATCCGTCTCTAAAACATAATATATTAAACATGCATCGTTGTATCATACGGGCACAACAGTGAATTTCTTCTTGACGTATGACCCTTGGTTATGATATTGTCGTAACCATGGAGTGTCTTCATCATTTAACATGATGCTTGGTTCTTTCTTCACTATGAAGGGTGGAATTCGGACATTTCTTTCGTAATCTTCTGACATGTCTGACTTGTCTTCAATTCCCACTATATTTATTTTCCCAGAAAGAATTATGTGGCGCTTTGGCTCATTGATCATTGAGTTGATGTCTTCGTTTTTTCCTCTCTTTGATTTTGTAGACATGTCTTTCACATAGAACACCTGACTCACATCGGCAGCAAGGATGAATGGTTCCTCTTTGTACCCAATATTGTTGAGGTCCACTGTTGTCATTTCATACTCTTTGTCGACTGTTACCCCTCCTCCGGTCAGCTTCACCCATTGGCACCGGAACAAAGGGACTTTAAAATTAGGTGCGTAGTCTAGTTCCCATATCTCTTCTATGCGGCCATAATATGTTTGTATATTCCCATTTGGATCTGTTCCATCTATGCGAACACCACTATTTTGATTGGTACTCCTTTTATCTTGGGCAACTGTGTAAAATGTATTCCCATTTATCTCGTACCCTTGGTGCGTGAGGATATGCCACGATGGTTGCCTAGCCAACAAATCTGATTGCTCATCAATATTGTCATCGCCTTGACATTCTTTTCGCAACCAACCACTGAAACTTTCCATGTCTTGACGCCTAATCCAAGCTTCAGTCTTCCTCGAAACTTGGATCGTAAGAACTCCTTATGTATCTCGATGTATGGATGCACCAATGACGAGTTACGAAGAGTCATGTAGTGTGCTTTATTGAAATAATCGTCTTCCATGCCGATATATGTTTTCTTCCCTAAAGTTCCTTTACCATCGAAGTCTCCCCTCGTGTCGTGATTCGGGAACGCCAATCGGGCAAGGTCAGAATAAAGTCAACACAGAACTCAATGACCTCCTCTCGTTCCATAGCCCCGGGCGATGCTTCCTTCAAAGCTTAGAACGGACTTTCACATATTTCTTCAAGACTCCCATAAACCTCTCGAAGGGGAACATGTTATGTAAGAACACAGTCCAAGAATACTAATCTCCTTCACCAAATGAACTAGGATGTGTGTCATGATATTAAAGAAGGATGGAGGGAACACCAACTCAAAGTCGACAAGACATTGAACCACATTATTACAGAGAGTAGCTAGTTCCATTGGATTGATTGCCTTCGAGAAATTGCATTGAGGAATGCACATAGCTTCACGGTGGCTAGACGTACATGTGGAGGTAGAATTCCTCTTAAAGCAACTGGAAGCAATTGCGTCATAAGCACGTGGCAGTCGTGGGACTTTAAGTTTAGGAATTTCTTATCTGGCACATTTATTATACCCTTTATATTGGAGGAGAATCCCGATGGGACCTTGATGTTTGCTAGACATTCGAACATGCTGTCCCTCTCTTCTTTGCTAAGCGTGTAGCAGGACTTAAGTAATGACGTCCATCATCTGCTTCTCTCGGATGAAGGTTGTCTCGTTCTTTCATGCCTGCAAGTCTGGCGTGCTTCAAGTGAATCCTTTGGCTTCCCGTACACACCCATGAATCCTAACAGTTCACACAAAGATTCTTTGTCGGTGCATCACGTCGATTATGCTATGGACCTCTAGGACTTGCCAATAGGGTAGCTCCCAAAGATGGACTTCTTCTTCCACATGGGTGCGTGTCCCTTAGCATCTTTGGGAATAGATTCACTGCCTTGTCCCTTTCCAAATACTAATTTCACATCCTTGACCATTGCGAGTATATCTTCCTCGGTTCGGTTATGAGGCTTCTTCCAATGGTCTGGCTTACCTTTAAAATGCTTCCCTTTCTTTCTTACTTGGTGATTCAACGGAAGGAATCGACGATGGCCAAGGTACATGACCTTTCGACATCTTTTCAAATATATACTGTCAAGGTCATCAAAACAATGTGTGCATGCATTATATCCTTTGTTTGTCTGACCTGAAAGATTACTTAAAGCAGGCCAATCATTGATTGTTACGAACAACATTGCTCGTAGGTCAAAGTGTTCTTGTTTGTACTCATCCCAGACACGTACACCTGGTTTGTTCCATAAAACTAGAAGTTCTTCAACTAATGGCTTCAGATAGACATCAATATCGTTGCCAGGTTGCCTCGGACCTTGGATGAGGATCGGCATCATAATGAACTTCCGCTTCATGCATAACCATGGAGGAAGGTTGTAGATAAATAGAGTAACTGGCCAAGTGCTATGACTAGTGCTCTGCTCTCCAAAAGGATTCATACCATCTGTACTTAAAGGCGAACCTTAAGTTTCTAGCCTCATTTGCAAACTCTGGAAATTCCACATCTATCGCTCTCCACTGGGACCCATCAATTTGGGTGTCTCGAAGATATTGTCTACCTTACGGTCTTCTTTATACCACCGCAACAACTTTGCATGGTCTTTATTTACGAACAAATGTTTTAAGCGTGGTATTATAGGAGCATACCACATAACCTTGGCGAGGATTTTCTTTCTAGGACGTTGTTCACCCTCGGCGTCACCGGGGATCATCGCGCTTTGATCTTATACCGCGATGCTTTACATACCGGACATTCATCCAAATTCTCGTATTCATTGCCATGGTAGAGGATGCGATCATTAGGACATGCATGTATCTTACGGATTTTAATCCCAATGGGCGGAACAACCTTTTTTGCTTCGTGCGTGGTGGTGGTGGGCAATTTATTTGGCTTCGGAAGCATCTTCTTTATGAGGTTCGATAAATTCCCAAATGCCTTGTCGGATATACCATTCTTTGCCTTCCACTATAGCAATTCCAGTGTTGTACCCAGCTTTTTTTGCCCCTCTTCGGCCGTCGGGTATAGCAACTTCCTATGATCCTCAAGCATGCGCTTGAACTTAACTTTCTCTTTTTCACTTTTCAATTCTTGTTGTGCATCACGAATGGCATCGCCAAGAGCATCACCGAGATCATCTTCTACCGCTACCTCTTCTTCATCTCCCCCATTGTAGTATCATCAAAGGCACCATACTGAGCAATAATGTCATCAATGTCTAAATCTTCTCCTTCACCTTCTTCCATCATTACCCCGCTTTCTCCATGCTTAGTCCAACATATATAGTTTGACATGAAACCTGACTTAAGCAAATGTGAATGAAGACTCATTGAGCTTGAATGTTCCTTTAAATTCTTACATAGGGCACATGGACAGCACATGAAACCATCCCGCTTATTTGCCTCGGCCACACCTAAGAAATAGTGCAAGCCCTCAATAAAGTCTTGGGAGCGGCGATCGGCATTGTACATTCAATGGCGTGACATAATCTGTATTACACGATAAATTATGAAAACCTTGAACATAATTTAGTATTTTATTACACAACATAAATGACACACACACGGTTGATTAATTAACTAAGCCTGGCTACAACATAAGCAATTCCAACTATCACTAAACAAACTAAAACTACAATGCACTTCAGTAACATAATTATTTCGTGATCGTACGCAACTAAAACAGACAAATCATTCTTCTGTTGAATATCAATAAGCTTCTCCTGCTGGCTCACTGACTCATCAGCAGCAGCCGCTACCTCAAGTGCACCCAAATTCTGCACGTATGTAGCATAATCTTCCTCCCAGTACCAACCATCGCATCCATTGCCCTCCCACTGAAATTAAAGCCAAAAAATATTTAGTCAAAAATATTCAAGAAAAGCAGGTCAATTAGCCATAAATAAAAAATGCGTCAGAAACTCACATCGCGATCCGGGCACTTGTAGAAAACACGACCCTTGTTGGGTCCCTGTCTCTTGACTCGGTACTCCATCACAATCTTCTGCTTACACTTGCCGTAGATAATGAGAGGGAGTTCTGGCCTCAGTCGTTTCGCAACCGAACGAGAGGCCGAGGATCCGGTACCAGTTGTCATCTACTTTCTATACTTATTTTTGCAAACTAGTGTAAATTTCATATTTTCTAAAATGATATATTTAACCTAAACTAGTACGGATTTCACATGTTTCAATAAATAACCATCCGTACTAGTTGACCTTGCTTACGTGATCATCTCGCGAGCATTTCTCCACCGGACGGCACCGTACTTGGCCAAGGAAGAGCTCCGATTCTACGAGAAAGGGAACACGGTCTTCCACGACCGTTGCCGCTCTCCCTCGTAGAATCAAAGCTCCTCCTTGTCGTCCGTTACCGCTCGGCAGAGAACATGCTCGTCGAGATGAACACGGTCCGCAAGTTCAACTAGTACGGATTTTCTACAATTTTCTAACAATTTTCTAAGTTTTTCATTTCATGGAAAAATTAATTCTAAGATCACGTAAGCCACCGGGGACGAGGATGGCGCGTGCTCCAGCGAGGACGAGCGAGGCGTGATTTTGATGAACTAATTTAACTTTTGTTTATCCAAACATATATGCAAATCATCATGTGATTTTGAGCTAAAAATGACATATAAAATCATAATAAAGTCCAACATATAAAATTACACATGCATCTACATCGTAAAATGAGATAAGCTACTGACAAAACATAAGAGGATTAAGTTTCTTACCTCCAAAATCGAAGAGCAACACCAATGGAGGGGGAGAGAGCAAGAACAACAGCAAACTGAAGAACAGAGGCAGTGAGTTTGAATGCAATGGCTCGGGCTCGGGAAGGAAGAAATGAGCTAAATTATAGGCCGGGATAATTAGTCCCGGTTAGGGGTCCAAACCGGGACTAAAGATTAATCTTTATTCCCGGGGCATCACCTAAACCGGAACTAAAAGCTTTAGTCCCGGACCTTTAGTCCCGGTTGGTAATACCAGCCGGGACTAAAGATCCCTGTCCCGCGGAGAACCGTTGGGCAGGGACCTTTAGTCCCGGGGGCAAAAAATGCCGAGGCTAATGCTAAATTGGGACATCGTTCTAAAGTCTATTCTCTAGTAGTGCTAGGTCGGTGTGGGGGAGCTCCATGGCCATGGCGGAGCTCTGGTGAGAGGAGGGGAGGGGAGGTGGCCATCGCGGCCACGCTAGACTTCGGCCGCGGAGCTCCGGCGAAGCCTTAGCACGCCCGTGGTGGCGGGAGAGGGCAGCGGCGGGGCCGAGGATCATCGGAGACGAAGAAGACAACGGCCACGCGAGCGAGGAGGAGGGCAGGGTGGAGGGAGCCGCTGGCAGGAGGCGAGGAGGAAGAGCCACACGCCAGGGAGGCTAGATCGGAGCGGCCGTGCGGCTGGCCTAACGCACTGTGGGCCATGCGTTAAAAGTGTCCTCTTCCTTGTGTGGTACGGCATGGACAGCTTAGTCACCGAGACACTGCCGCCGCCCCGGGCGTGCTTCGGGGAGTGGCGCTCCCGCGGCGGTGGCTGCGTAGGTGACGCCGACTTCTGGTGCCACTACGCCTGGTTCAAGTTTGAGCACGGGACGCGCGTACGCACGTGGGCCGTCGCGTAGGTCGCGGAGCACGGGTCGCGGAGGTCGCGGAGGCCGTCGCCCGAGGTGTTCGCCATGTACGCCTGTCTGGAGCTGCGCATGGGATGCGACCGCCGCGCGCGCCGCGTCGTCGGACGCGCGCGCGACGTCTTCGCCGTCGACGAGGACGCGGCGAAATGGGTCACCGACGATGTGGAGCGGTACCGGAACTGCCTCCATGATGCCGCGGCGAGGCCGACGATTGGTGATATCTTTAGGTGCCTCCTTTTCTTCTGCAGCTGCGAGTCTGTTGTGTACGCAACCACGTAACACTCTATAGTATGTTCAAGTTCTTGCATTGGGAGCTTAGCTACTGCATGTTTTGTTCTGAGTAGACATCTATATTTTTTCTTTGTCTGCTAATAATAAAATAGCTGCATGACAGATAAGCAGTGCTGAATTTGCACATTCAACTTCACAGCGGTTTGCTTTATTGATGAATTGGCCGACAAAAACTAACTGGTATTTACTGGGAAATAGCAGGAGAAGCAAACTGTGGCATATCAAATATTACCATCGTTACATTTTTCATATCACCACAAGTCAAGGTTGCGGCACATTTAACTTGTTGCGAAATACAGCTGTTTAGTTTGTTGCCACACACACATTAGTTAAATGTGGCACACTAGGAATGGTTGTCATTTGGCTCTCGACCAAAAGTGCTCACCACTCTTGCTATACTAGATGAAACCCCGCGCGTTGCTGTGGAAATTTGTAGCGCTGCACAAAGAGGGGATTCATGGAGGGATAAATTTATATTTATATTTACCATTCACAATGATATATATCATAGTAAGTTGTGGAGAAATTGAGGGTAAATTTAGATTAAAAATGAAATAAAATGACGGAGGTGAGATTGAGGGAAAATTCGGATAAACAATGGATAGTAATATGAAATAAAATGACAGAATAGCATAATGTTAGCGGTTCAACTTTTTGAACAACCATTGTACAAACTTCATCTCGATTTAGTTACAAAACCCAAAGTGTATGTTGGAAAATTCAGCACATACGGGAATGATGTTACACATGGTTTTATTAACGGGCAGGGTAGCTGTAGCATCTTGTGCGCTATTAACTACATGATGAAAATTGTGAGCTTCTATGTTGCCAGTACTAAAATTTGAAGTTGGGGCAGTCCTAATTTCTGACGGCATTTTCAGAGACTATCAGAATGAGCATATCTTCTGTACATGCAGTGAGAAATATCCCGGCCTCATTGTGGAACAATTGTCGGCTTTTTCCTATTTTTAGCTCAAAATCTCCAACGCATGGAAGACGATGATCCATCTTCAGTAACATCTGAAAAGTAGGATGCTGTGAAAAAAATAGTTATCAAGGTCAACGTTACTTCAGTTTTGTCATTTTTCTCTTGAGAACTATTGAGCCAGGACAATCATTCACGGATTCACCTGATGACATGAAAGTGCAAAATGAGAAGGAAAACGATACCTAAAATATGAACGGAAGAAGTATATAGGAATCTAAAAATTACTAACAATAATATGATTTTTTTGCCCTTCAGGGCATGTGCAACCTGAACGCAGACCTGCTACTTGACGTCACAGGCTTGCTTTTGTTAAGCTTCAGGCTTCAATGGCCGTGAAAGCGATACAGCATAGTAGCGAAAACAAATGAGCATGTCTCATTGGGAAGACGCCGCGGCGGCAATACCTAGCTGGAGCCAATTTCCTACGCAGGCACTGCCAGGCGAGCTTGTGCCGTCCACCACGGCCAGCTCGTCTTCTGCCATGGCCAGTCGACGGGATCTTGAGTACGTCATGCCACACAGCAGCACCGGTTTACGCGAGGCGGTGCATCATGACGGAGACGATGATGGCACTGATCTGCGCGGCAAGGGAGAGGTGATGAGGTAGGCGTGGAAGACGAAGTTGAAGGCGACGTGGAGACAGAACAGAAGCCGCCGCCGTGGCGCTCTGCGTACTGCTAGCTGCATGTGCCCGTGACCTGACTACCGCCGCTCCACTTTGCAAGCGTATCATCATCACATATCATTATTTTGAGGGTTCTCCGTCTATAATAACCGTTCGATCTATACGCCGTGCTATATGAGTCCTCCGTTATACGTGATCTTACTCTTCCCCTATAAAAACCGTTAGATCCACGCGTTGTGCTATATAAGCCCTTTGTCATATGTGATCTTACATATAAGATGTAAGACTCCTATTCAATTTTAAGCACGTCTCACGGTACGTCTATAATCCCACCTGCCATAAGTCACGTTTATTTTAGGTACCTTGACGTGCACCATCTTTTTTTTAAATGTTTATTTTATGCAATCCTTGAGGCTCCTGGTCCTTCCTGCACTGTGCTTCCTTGGTCCGGGAAGTAATCGCCAGGGATGGCGTATGAGTAACCGCGGCCCCTCTCTGTCTTCAACCTTAGGGCTTTTCCGTGGATTGTGTGAAGTGGATAGATGAGATCAGAGATTATTTTCGGGAGCCTAGCCATTTAAAAAGGTGTCAAGTCAAAGTGCAACAATATATGCAGCTGAAGCATCCTAATGAACAAACAATTTGAACTTTATTCTAGACGACCCAATAAAATCGATGAAGCTACTTTTATTGTATATTAACAATTCAATTATCATTTCCATTACATTTGAAATAGTTTTTTAGAAACACATGCGTGTCGCACATGCATATTTGCTAGTGAATATAAATGGATGGCTTAGATGGTGCTTGGTGGGTTCAGAAGCGAGACAGACGGATGAAGACGTACTGATGGATAGCAATGACTGCTCATTTTTTTTAAACGGCTGCTCAGTTTTCGTGCACCAAGATGTGAACGAATATTGTGCATGACTGGATGGAGAGGATGCTTCGGGTTACCTTTGGAACCGACATGCATAATATAATAATATAATAATGGATTCACTATATGACATAAAAGGAGGAAACCATGGCTAGTGGAATACCAAGAGAAATATCTGTGTGGTGGTGAGTGAGGAGCCCATGAGGCAAGGCCGTAGGAGTTGAAGCGCAAGTGAGGAGCGCGAGGCAAAGTGGCAATTAAAGGATAGTTGAAAGTTGATGATGTGGCTGCATAAGAAGGTAGAAAAATCAGGCAGTGGGGTTCTCCTATTTAGGTATAGAAGATATGTAGATAATTCTTTGTGTTTGTTACATTAAAGACGTACACAAACACAATACTAAAAGTAACTATGGTACGATCAAGGTTCAATAATAATATTAATTTGAAAAAATAACAAAAAAATCAATTATTAATGCATGATCTTAATGGAAAAATGTGGAATATAGAAGAAAAATTGGTAGAGAAATGTAGCCACTATACCCAAGTCACAACTGCAGACGCCCTCTTTGCCGAGTGCTGGGGGCACTCGGCAAAGCCAGCCAAGCACTCGGCAAAGGCTTTGCCGAGTGCCGCACTCGGCAAAGGTCTCTCGGCAAAGATCTTATCGGCAAAAATTTCTTTGCCGAGTGCCAAAAATCGACACTCGGCAAAGTTGGAACCGAAAAAAACCCGAAAAAATAGGAATTTTTACCAAAAAAAAATGAAAAATTTGTTTTAATTGGTGGAGGCCCCCACCGGTTAGCGCCCATTCATCTCTGGCTTTTTTCGCGTCAATTTCACGGCTACGCGGCCGACGGGATTCGAACCCGAGACCTCCCGCTGCGCACAAACTTCCTCTACCACTACACCACACTGTAACTTGTGTCTGGATTCCGTTTTAGTTCCTAATATATTATACTAAACCGAGTGTAAATTGTTTGTTTGAGGCCCTAAACGAATTCAAATAAAAAAGTTGTGAACTACAAAGTTTCATAACTTTTCGAGATCTACACTTTTAGTTTAGGAAGTTTTTCCATTCGAGGTCGTTTACAAAATTTGAATTTTAAAATTTAGAAATTCAAACACAGTTTTGCATGACAAGATGTTTTCAAATCAAAAAGTTGCCAACTACAATGTTTCATAACTTTTGGAGATCTACAATTTTTATTTAGGAAGTTTTTCCATCCGAGGTCTTTTAAAAAATTCAAATTTTAAAATTTTCAAATTCAAACGTCGTTTTTGCATGACAAAATGATTTCAAATCAAAATGTTGCCAACTACAAAATTTCATAACTTCTCAAGATCTACAAAGTTTATTTTGGTCATTTATTCATCCGACATAGTGGTAGTGACATTGTTCACAAATCATATATATCTCTCTTCTACTTTCATGAAACTAATATGAGACATATATATTTTATGAACAACGTTATTGTCGCTTTGTCAAATGAAGAAATGACCAAAATAAACTTTGTAGATCTTAAGAAGTTATACAACTTTGTAGTTGAAAAGTTTTTCATTTGAATTCATTTAGGGTCTCAAAAATTGATTCGAAAAACTGATTTGCCGAGGGCCAAAAAAATGCACACGGCAAAATGCCTCTTTGCCGAGTGCCAAAACATAGGCACTCGGCAAAATATGGCTTTGCCGAATGCCAGAAAAAAGGCACTCGGCAAACTTAAAGTAAATTGCTTGTTTGAGGCCCTAAATGACTTCAAAACAAAAAGTGGTCAACTATAAAGTTTCATAACTTTTTGAGATCTACAATTTTCATTTAGTAAGTTTTTCCATCCGAGGTCGTTTGAAAAATTCAAATTTTAAAATTTTCAAATTCAAACGTCGTTTTTGCATGACAAGATGATTTCAAATCAAAATGTTGCCAACTACAAAATTTCATAACTTATCAAGATCTACAAAGTTTATTTTGGTCATTTGTTCATCCGACATAGTGGTAGTAACATTGTTCACAAATCTTATATATCTGTCTTCTACTTTCATGAAACTAATATGAGAGATGTAGATTTTATGAACAACGTTATTGTCGCTTTGTTAAATGAAGAAATGACCAAAATAAACTTTGTAGATCTTGAGAAGTTATACAACTTTGTAGTTGAAAAGTTTTTCATTTGAATTCATTTAGGGCCTCAAAAATTGCTTCGAAAAACTGATTTGCCGAGGGCCAAAAAATGCACACGGCAAAAAGCCATGCTTGCAGTGTGCCAAAAAACAAAGGCACTTTCGGCAAAATACATCTTTGCCGAGTGCCAGAAAAAACACTTTGGCAAAGACGTATTTTGCCGTGTGCCAAAAAAATAGCACTCGGCAAAATACATCTTTGCCGAAAGTGCCGAAAAAACACTCGGCAAAGACGTATTTTGCCGTGTGTTTTTGTTTGCCGAGTGTATTTTATTTGGCACTCGGCAAACACGGTCTTTGCCGAGTGCCCGATAAAATACACTCGGCAAAGACTCCGGCACTCGGCAAATCGCCGGTTTCCCGTAGTCTAGAAAAAGTTAGAGCATGTGGATTGGCACTACTATAGCTGGGATCTTTAGAGGCAGCTAGGAAGCCTCTATAAAGGCGGAGGGCCTAGCTGCTTCTAATTTTCCATCTCTATAAATTGTTATCAATTTTTAGAGGTGGCTCGGAATACAACACCAAAAGATAGTAAAAAAAAATCTAGGAAGGCCCAACAAGGCAACCACAAGCAAGTCGTCACAAGTCATTATCTCCTCTAACCATTCCACCCATAAATTACCTGTGACCATATGAGTTATTCTTTCTCCTCGTATTATCTTCATCTATTTTTAAAATGAGTAGTTGGCACCATAAATGAATTCAAACGAAAAAGTTTTCAATTGCAAAGTTGCACATATCGTCGAGTTCTTTTGATTGTTTCTCCATCCGAGGTCTTTAAAAAAATTGAATTTCAAATGTGGGAAATTCAAACGCAATTTTCTTTAGAACCAACGGGCCTTCCCCACAAGCAAGTGAATCTCCGTTTTGCCTTCTCCTAGACCTCTCCCCGCCATCTTCACTATTGAGCTTTCGGCCGAAATGTCGTGGGCCTCATTCCCTCAAGTACATTGGTGGCGACCACACAACAAACGCAGTTGGTGTGATCTCCACAAGACTACAAGTCACCCGAGTACAATAATAGTGCGCACAAACATCGAGTAGTAAGAGTTTGTGCAAAACCTCACTGAACATTAGGCCTAAACCTAGAGCAAATGCATTTATCGGTGATCTAACTAGCCTAAGCATTGCACAAAGCACCAACACTAATCACCGAGTGATTCCTTAAGCGCTATGGTGGCTAGAGCAACTAGAGATGAGCCTCAACTCACTAGCACCTTCCTTGAGCCCTAACTTCTGCAAAAGAGCCAACCAAGGGGGTATATATAGCCCCAAACAACAAAAAACTACCCGTTGGTGGCGTGCTGCACTTTCTGCTGACCCACTGGAAATTCCGGTGCCTACGACCAGAAAATTCCAGTGGTGACACATGTACTAGTTGTTTGAATTCGACCGTTGGATCTACCGACTATTGGTTGTCGTTTCTCCGATGCTTTCTTGGGTGGCCTCACCGGAAGATTCTAGTGGCTTGTTTGTGCCCTTGGGTTCTCCTCTGGATCTTCACCATATAAGACCCTTTCTCTGGTGATGTACAATAGAGATTTCCCATGCTCTATTTTCCCCGGAACCTCTCTGGATGCAAACTTATGTTCTGGTGTTGACTAGCTTTGTTAAGCCAGAGTTTTTCGGTGTTTTGATTTCTTCTCTATAGAAGTATTGCCGGGGACCATTTTCTCTGGTGCCCTATTTGAGGTCATACCGAACTTTTCCGGTGCATGCAATCTACATGAGCTTGGCTTCTTTTCTTTATGTTTTCACACATATGTGCTTTTTCCATCTTGTGACTTGGACTTCTAGTATCTTCTGTAGCAGCTCAAGTGTCTTGCTTTGGGTGTTGATTACTTTGATCTTCACATTGCCTAAGTCCAAGCAAACCTTGTATCCATTTGAACTATACCTTGTATACTAGTAAACTTTATTAGTCCCAATGGCCAACCTTGTATGGTAGTTTTATTTGTATTTAGTAAGCTCCCACATAGGCATTTTTGATGATGTGGCAATGTTTCTAAGAAGAGATAGAAGAATTGAGTCTCGTGGGATGAAACTCTCTTGTCATGATTACTAACTCTTTATGAGTCATTAAATTAAATGTCTATGAAACCATAAAATGGAACTTTCCATTGATAATGTTGTTTCATTCATGTTCCATTTTATTCTATATGACATGATAGTCTTGAAAACAACGCCATGAAACTCCTTACTGAGAATGGCCTAACTAGTAGCTGTGGATAGTATTGCTACCTCAGAAGGTTCATGTAGGGAGTAGGATGTGCGGGTCTCCTTTGGAATCTTGCTCACAAGGATTCCAATGCCTTGCCCCTTGTTGTGCAGCCAGCTAGCTAGGTGGCAAGGAAGGGCCGCGGCAGCGACCTAGCCCTAGTGCTGGCCTAGGTTCATGTTTCGCCATGGCCAGGCCATGAAGAACGACAGCTGCCAGCCGACAAAGGCAGGGTGGCGGGCTGCAGGTAGGACCACAGGAGGTGGCTTGCTAACTTGTGGAGGAGAAGGAGATGGGACAAGTTGTGGAGGAGAAGGACAAGGGATAGGCCGCAAACAAGCAACAATAATTGGGAAGGGTAAACGCCGGACGTCGGATGAGGACGTGGCGAGTGGGAGGGGTGCGACTGGTGGCTATTGTTAGGGAGGGGCTGTGAGTTGGGCTACTTAGGGGGCTATTGGGCTAGGTCTAAATACGTGCTCCCAAAAGTTTTGGCACACGACCCCTCGCCCCTCAACCTAATTAGGGTATTTGAAAATCTTGTAAAATTTCTAATATGCTAAAAACCAAGCACAACCTATTTTTTGTGAAACTGGCATTTTTAAATTTAAACTCTTTCCTTAATGCTATGTTTAAGTTTTCGGTTAAGCTATTTAGCAAAAAAATCTTTCCAAAAATCTGAAAAAAATCTAGATTCTTGGTTTGTAAAGTAGAATTTTATCATGTATTTCCGGTCATACATGCTCAAGTGAAATCTAAAGTTCCTTAACAAATTAAAACACATAATCAAATTTAGGTTTTAATGCAAACACAGACTTAAGACAGTTCAAAACAAGCTCAAAGTGATGCATCTAATGCAAGAAACACAAAATGTATGTTCATTTAAGCAGTTTTAAGAGTGTTTTAAGTTAAATTATTTAAATATGCATTGAAATGTTAATATATGAGTTATGGTATAAGAAAGAATCCTAAGCCCTGGAAAATCAAAGTTAAGCCCAAATTTTCAGACAAAATCAGCTTACGTAGCTTGGTCCAAATTTGGAACGTCCAGATATGCTCAAAAGTGAAGATAAGCTTAATAACACCCAGCGCATGAGCACATGACATGGTTGTGCGTGTCTGATTTGCCGCGCCAACACATGTGACGTGAGAACGTGATTTTGTCATGCCAGATGCGTTGGCATGACCAAAAAAGTTAAAAATAAAAAAATAAATGGGCTATTTTTAAAATAAATTTAAGTTAAAAATGATTAAAAATAAAAAAAAATCCGGATCTACGTAACTGACGGCTGGTGGTTGCATGCACTCAGTGTTTAGTTAATAAGAAATATTGTTCGACGTGAGCCGCCACCGAGTCCTCCGCATCGTTATCCTCCAGCGTCGCATGCACTCGTGTTCAGTTAGAGCTAGCGCAATCCCCGCTCGTCGTGCGCTGCGATCTGACTATTTCTCACGCTCTCCAGCGATCTGACTATTTCTCGCCGTGCTGGTGGTTGCAGCTATCACATGTATAAAACCCTATTACATCTCAATTCTTTCAGCCCTATCCTATACCGCCTCGATCCAGTTCCAGTTCTTTGGTGGCTGAAGTTGAACACATCTTCTCCAGCGGTACGCGGCTTCTTGGTTTGAGGAGAGATGGCAAGGTCAGCGACCAAGCGGATGCCGCGAGTCTTAGCGCAGCCGGAGTGGGACAAGGACAAACCCACGCGCAGCTGGGCGTTGGCCTGTTACGAGGCGGCGCTGGAAATCTACGAGGAAGACGGCGACAGAACGCCGATAAAGCAGGCGCGCGACCTCTTCCTCGGCGCGCTCTCCAGCGGCGCCGACCAGCAGACCATCTTCCACGCGTGGATCGTCCTGGAGCTAGGTCACGGAGACATCGCCGCCGCCCGGGCGTGCTACGAGGAGTGGCGGTCGCGCGCCGGTGGCTGCCGAGGCGACACCGACTTCTGGTGCGGCTACATCAGGTTCGAGATTGTGCACGGGACGGCCGCGCGCTCGCGGGCCGTCGCGGAGATCGCCATGGCGGCCTGCCCGCGCAACCCCGTGCTGATCGTCTTGTACGCCAAGCTGGAGCTGCGCCTGGGATACGACGGCCGCGCGCGCCACATCGTCAGACGTGCACGCGAAATCCTCACCGCGGATGTCTACCCTATAGATGAGGACGCAGCGAAATGGGTCGCGGACGATGTGGAGCGCTACCGACAGTACCTCCGTGACGAAGCCGCAAAGAGGCCGACGATTGTTGATGTCTTCAGGTACTTCTTCTTCTGCGGCGACGGCTCAGCGTAGCATGGTGGCAGGCGCGTAGCACTAGGCTAGTGGCTATGCTCAAGTTCTTGCAGGGAGCTACTGCATCTTTTGTTCAGTCGTAGACATCTATATCTTCCTTTTTTGTGCTAATAATTGATATAATAGCTGCATGACAGATAAGCAGTGTTGAATAAAATCTTAGCCTAGCTGGTTGGATTCATATCCAGATTATCCCTTGTGGTTTTTATATTAAACAAATACGCAATATTAAAAGTAACTATGGTCACGGTTCAATATTAATGTGAAAAAAGTAAGAAAAAGATCGATGCTGTATGTCGGCAGCTGGAACCACAGCATGGCAATAAAGCCGGCGCACGCGCTCTGCTGCCGGGTGTCAGCCCCATACCATACCATCCGCTTGCCGCTCCAAGCTCTATGACAGAGCTTCGTCTGTCCACCTCAGCAGTACAGTCCATCTCTCGAGTCTCGACGGAGAGCAACAGGCGGCGAGAGCGACTGCCTCCTGTTCCCATCTGGCTGCAGAGGCGACCAACCACTCCTCCAACTTGTCCCATCCCGTCGACGCGCTCCCGCTCCACCCTCCGCGGCCGCGCCATGGATTTGGAGGCCCTCGGGTTCTCCTTTGTCCTCTCCTGCCGCTCTTGCTCAGCCCGCCCCCGCCCCATCTCCTTCCACGGGATCATCGCTTTCCTCAGCTACTGGGCCTGCCTTCACCCTTTCTTCTCCTAGCCCCCTGACGGCGGTGCCGGAGGAGGAAGTGGAGGCGCCGCCAGGAAGATGCCAAAGCTTAGGCCGTGCCCGAGTCCAGCAAGGTAAGAGATCGAGTCATCGAGAATGAGAATGAGACGCATCATTCCTCCGCCTCTTTTGTTGATTGGAAATGCTACATGTCGTGCGTCTGGTGGACCGCACAAACGTTGGATGGCTTTTTCACCTCCACCGCTTGCTCCCGCCTACGTGTATATTAAAAAAAACTAATCCCTTCGCTTCCTCATCCCCGTCCTTACCCCTTCCGCGCTCCTCATCCACTGTCGCAGCGCACCAACGCCCGGCGTCCTCCCCTACCCCGGCGTCCTCATCAGGAGCCCCCAATGCTTGCAGATCTGGCATCCCTCTCCCCCACCCCGACGAGATCCATGGAGCACGAGCGAGATCCATAGATGTGGCGCGACGGTGTTGCAGGTGAGTGGGTGGCTCACCCCCACCTCGGCGCGGCGCCCTCCCTACCCCAGCGGCGCCCTCTCTAACCCCAGCAACCGAGCTCCTCCCACCCCAGTAGCCATGGCGCTTCCCACCCCCCATCCCCCACCGTCGCCGCCGAGCCAAGCCCGGTGCCGGTGGCGCTGGTGGTCGTGGTTCTCGTGTGCACCGCTAGTGCTGGTGCTCGTGCGCAGCCGCTCGGTGCTGGCTCCCACCCCATCGGCCAGAATCAAACGGCCCAGGCCTCTCTCCCCATATGTTGCAAATGTATGTTTCAATTGTTTCAGACGTTTCATAGGCATGTTGCAATTGTTTCATATGGATGTTGCGAAAGTAGACCAATGGATGTTGCACATGTTGTAAGTGTTTTAGAGGCATGTTGCAAGCGTTTGTTCAAACAGTTTCATCTGTTTCCAAACATATGTTGCAAGCGTTTTGATCTGGATGTTGCATATGTTTTCACACATATGTTGCAACAGTATGTTCTAAAATATTTCATCTGTTTCAGTCTTTTGTTAGGTGTAGCAAGTGTTTTCATGTTGCAAGTTGCAAAAATTCTATCTGGATGTTGAATATGTTTTCACACTAGTGTGTATTCCAGATGTTTCATCTGTTTCAGACATATGTTGCATTCAAGTGTCTCATGTTGCACGTGTTTCCTGCTGTTTAGAGAGTCAGGGGGCGTCGGGGAATGGGGCGCTGGCGAGCCGGTGGCCGACGGACATGGCGTCTTGGCGTCTTTGAGGGCTAGTGGTCGGGGACACGACAGGCGATGGGCGCTGCTGGGGGCGAGGGTGCTGCGGGGTGGGCGAAAAGATGGGGATGGGGGCGGGGTGCGCGGATGGGGGCAGGTCAGGCGTTGGGGCGGGCTTGTCAGGTGTGGGGGCGAGCGTCCGATGGAATTCATCCGCATCGGACGTTCGTGTGCTAGCATTTCCCTTCGTTGATTGGAATTTTGAAAGCGACTGCAATCCTCCCGATGATCCATTTGATGCTGGATGGATAGCTTCATTGCGTTCTGTTCCCGTGCCCTTGTCTTTGGAGTTGCGGTTATGCTTGTATGGTTTGATTTCGATTAAAAAAATAGCATAGGCCAATTTGTCAACACAAACTCTGTTGCTCTCCTAAAAAAAAGAAAAAAACCAACATTTTTTTTTCTGAGACCCTTTTGCCACTTTTAGCCTTCTTATTACTAGGTTTTTATTGCTTGTTGCCCTTTTGTCACTGCACAGGGGGCTAATAATCAAGTGGGAGCTGAGCAAATCCATTCCAATGACAGCAAGAATGATCACATCGATAAGCTTATGCTTCTTTTGACAACAATACAGCATTCCCATCTTGAAAACAATAGTGAGCGGTAAGCCAACATGTTCTCCTCGATAATCGTCTGACAACAATGGAGAATCGCATACACTAGTCAGGGCCCTAGTACGCCACCTGTGGTGAGAAACTTTTGTGGTTTTGTCTCTCAACCTCTATGTTTTTCTACTTTTCATTTTATGTATGGTGATGACGTCAACTTGTTCATGCCTCCAATCAGCTGATCGATACTCCAGCAAACAGAGATGCTGTGAACAGGATGAAGGTAATTTTAATTTACCCTAACCTCTTTCCCCTTTGCCTACCATTCAAGGGTACACCTAAACTATTTCTTTTTTATTGCAATGAAAAGTGAAACACTCTTGTGCCAAAAAGAACAAGAAAAAGAAAAAACATACCTAAACCATCAAAACATGGTCAGATGTAAGATATCCTAGCAATTGATGTTCATGCAAATCTTTGTGGAATTCACTAGACCTTTTGTTGGTTTGTTCTTCAATTTGTACATACCTAAAGTGAACATACAAACACTTGAATCGTGAATATGTAAATGCTTGTTCGTCTCACTTCATTGTTTCAAATCAGGGTTTACTAGGTTCCATGCACTCTATTGCGGATAAGCTGCTTGTGTTCTGTACTTTTGTCTTGTCATGGTTACTGTCGAACGCCTCTGCCCCAAAGGCAGGACAGAACTTTGAGGACCTTGGGATGCAATTCCTTATCATGGGAACTCTCATACTATACCACATCAGCTTTTATATGTTGTTTCTCGCTTCAAAATTCAAGGACGGCGAGTCAATTGATGGTGTTCTATTTAAGTTCAATATGTGGTTGTTGCCTCAAAGATGGCTTAGATTTTTTTCAAGAATTAATTAGGCTTAATACATTCATCTTGCGAATTAGTTTTTATTTATATAATTAGTCAACGTCTAATACTCTTAATTAGTATCAAACATTCGATCAGATAGGAACTATAAAAAAACTCGACCCGCAAGGGGTAAGACAGCCTCCGGGCATTGTGCATAAGAAGAAGACCTTCTCACGCAGGTCGAGAAAATCTCCGAACCTCTGCCCCACCCATACACAACGGCACCGCAGCCCTCGTAAGACTGAGCTGGCCTTAGACCTGTGCTTTGGCGTGGTACAGATGAGGGGATTTTTTTCAACGTGCAGATAAACTGCGCCTCCTTCGACCAACAAATCTGCAACCGAGGGGATTCGAACTCTGGCCGGCAGGGGGGAACCAAACACCCCTAAGTTGCTTTTAGTACTGTACCTAACTTATACTGTATTATTGTTACGCATTCATATGCCACGTGAATGGTGGTTATTAGAGAGGGAGAGGCAGCATGGTGGAGTTGATAGGAGAGGTGGGATGCGAAGTTGTGGTACTTTTTAGAAATATAGGATAATATGATTATGATCAGGACATGGTTTAGTAATCTTTGAGTTGTTTGTTTGCTGCCTGGTATATTCCACTGATAAATTTGTTAGTTCTTTGTGAGTTTACTGTGTGTTCATGTCCTGTGTGCATCAATAGTCATGTGGTACCTATTTCTAGCCTTGTGGTGAAATTGAGTTACCCAGTGGGCCAGTGTGCTCGCATCATGCATATGCTTCTCCCCAGACGCACGAGCAATATTTGAGCATGACGATGAACTTGTGAGTGCTCATGTGTGGTGCAAAGCTTCCCAGTGGGAGGCATAAATTGGCCTGTTTTGTTGTATTGTTGCACTAGGCATATCAGGCTCTGATCCATCATCTAATATGACTATAAGCTCTATACATTGCGGGGAGTATAGTACATCTAATCTGACAGTCCATTTATTTTGGTAGTTTTGTTATTATCTCAGTGTCGGAGAAATTTACCACAACTATACTTTGGCATCTTAGCAAGGGTCGCTAACTGTTAGTCCTTCAAGCCCCTCCCTGTTTGGTTGAAGGCGCCACCTGATCGGCTGCACTAAACAACAATATAGCTGTTTGTTATCTAGTACAGTAAAAGCAGAGTGTAGCACAGCCGCAGTCTGCAGCAGCGGCGGCGGCTCTTTGAGAGTGATTCCTAGGAATGTTTCATTTTGGATGCCACATCAGAAGGGCAGTTGAGGCACGTCCTCCCCAAGGCCAAGGGTGGGCACGTCTCTCCTAAGGATGGGCTGCCGACTGCCGAGGTTTGCCGCAAGCCCACAATCGCATTCTTACGTCGTTTAGACCTAAATGTTGTACTGGATGGGGCATTGGCCTACGTGTCCATTAACTTTGGCTTTGGTTAGCGCTCTGTCTGCATTGAGATGGTCGGATATTATTTTTTTCTCGTTACAACGCACGTGTGATCCTGAAAGGTCCTAATGGCTAGAGGGGGTGAATAGCCTAATAAAATTTGTACAACAACATTTAACAAAAAGATTAGACAATTATGAGGCGAAGCGAGTTTTGCGCTAGCCTACCAAAATGCAAGCCACCTACCACAATTCTAGTTTAGATGAAGTATATCCACACAATAGCTATATCACTACACTAAGTTAGTGTGCTCTCAAAAGCTAACTAAAGAGCCACACTAACCAAACTAACAAGCTCTCACAACTAGTTACACTAAAGAGCTTGACAACTAGTTTACGGTAATGTAATGAGTAGGCAAGAAGGTTATACCGTCATGTAGATGTTTGAGCCAATCAATCACAAGTGTGGATAACAATGAAGACCAATCACCTCGGAATCAATGATGAACACAATGATTTTTTACCGAGGTTCACTTGCTTGCCGGCAAGCTAGTCCTCGTTGTGGCGATTCACTCACTTGGAGGTTCACGCGCTAATTGGCTTCACACGCCAAACCCTCAATAGGGTGCCGCACAACCAACACAAGATGAGGATCACACAAGCCACGAGCAATCCACTAGAGTATCTTTTGGCTCTCCGCCGGGGAAAGGTCAAGAACCCCTCACAATCACCACGATCGGAGCCGGAGACAATCACCACCCTCCGCTCGACGATCCTCACTGCTCCAAGCCGTCTAGGTGGCGGCAACCACCAAGAGTAACAAGCAAATCGCGCAGCGAAACACGAACACCAAGTGCCTCTAGATGCAAACACTCAAGCAATGCACTTGGATCACTCCCAATCTCACTATGATGATGAATCAATGATGGAGATGAGTGGGAGGGCTTTGGCTAAGCTCACAAGGTTGCTATGTCAATGCAAATGGTCAAGAGAATGAGCTTGAGCCGGCCATGGGGCTTAAATAGAAGCCCCCATGAAATAGAGCCGTTGTACCCCTTCACTGGGCACAGCGCGGGGTGACTGGACGCTCCGGTCCGATCGACCGGACGCTGCTCCTCAGCGTCCGATCGCCCGATGGCGGCCACGTGTCTCCTATGTTCAACGGTGATCGTTTGATCTCAACGGCCGAAATGTTGACCGGACGCTCCGACAGAGCTGACCGGACGATGGACCCTCAGCGTCCGGTCGTTTACAGTAAGGGTCCAAAACGTGTTTTTGCCGACCGGACGCGTCCGGTCATGCTCGACCGGACACAGCCCAGCGTCCGGTGCTTAACCCTATTTACTGTGACGCCTGACAACTCGACCGGACGCACCTCTTCAACGTCCGGTCGCTGAGTGACCCAGCGTCTGGTCAGTAGACCGACGCCAGCATCATTGCGACTAACTCTATTTCACCTCTAACTTCTTCATCCTTGTTCAAATGTGCCAACCACCAAGTGTATTACCTTGTGCATATGTGTTAGCATATTTTCACAAATATTTTCAAGGGTGTTAGCACTCCACTAGATCCTAAATTTATATGTAATGAGTTAGAGCATCTAGTGGCACTTTGATAATCGCATTCCGATACGAGTTTCACCCCTCTTAATAGTACGGCTATCAATCCTAAATATGATCACACTCTCTAAGTGTCTTGATCACCAAAACAAAATAACTCCTACAAATTATACCTTTGCCTTGAGCTTTTTGTTTTTCTCTTTCTATTTTCCAAGTCGAAGCACTTGATCATCACCATGGCATCACCATCATCATGTTATGATCTTCATTTGCTTTACCACTTGGAGTGTGCTACCTATATCATGAAACTTGATAAACTAGGTTAGCACTTAGGGTTTCATCAATTTACCAAAATCAAACTAGAGCTTTCAGATCCTAGTGGTGGAAAAACACGGTCAATATAAACTGCCGTGATTTAGTTTTTGTGTGGAAGCGGTGTGAACAAGCGTGGCCACAAAAAGATGCAGGAAGTCATGCCATTTGATTTTAACTTACTTTAGTCATGCACAGCTTAAAAGTTGTAGGAGACATGGTCCGTACCGATAGCTACACTACCCCAGATCAGGAAAATACTGCCGGCTCAAAACACCCCATCACTGCCGGATTTTGAACCGGCACAACCATACCGGCAGTGATGAGGGTTAGCTATCACTGTCGGTTCCTACAAACCGGCAGTGTCCTGCAACTTCACTGTCGGCCCTTTACACAACCCGGCAGAGTTCAATTCCACCAACACTATCGGTTCATGAAACCACCCGACAGTGCAACCTCGAACATCACTGTCGGTTTGTGTCTTTAGCCGGCAGTGTTGTCGTAACCATCACTACCGGTTTAGGACAAGACCCAACAGTGATGGCTAAGCCAACGCTGCCAGTTTGTGGCTCAAGCCGGCAGTGCCATCTTGGCCATCACTACCGGTTTATTGCTAACCGACAGTGATGGCCCGTTCGCATTTATTGTTTTTATAATTTATTTTAATTTATATTTTTTCATGGAATCGGATTTCGCTTTATATACGCTATATAGACGACAGGTCCATCAATATTAAACATTATAAATGTTATGGTTATAGTTCAAATGTTCTTATCAAGATCTAGATCCCTCAAAATAAAAAAGAAATTATTCGATAAGATGAAGCATGCTTCTCGGACTTCTTACAATAAACTAGCGAGCCGCTCTAAGCTATACTGGTCCTTGAACTTCACGGATTGCGCAATGAAAAATACTCCATCTTTTTCTAATACCTCGGCTAAGATAATTTTTGCCAGCTCCGATTGCAGTGTGACGATCTCCATGTCTAACAGCATTTCGTGGTTATATTTCTTGCGCTGCCGTTCAAAAAAGATGATATCCAAAGAGGAATCAGTAAATCATTTTGTTGAATTATTAACAGACATAAATGAAATGGGGATTATACACACCAACCTATTTGCTTCTTCTGATTTTTCGCCGATGTAGCGAAGCATTGCCCACATTACATAAAACCGGCATTCATTGTTTCCTGCCGGCTGTTTTAGGTACTTTCCCTCCATTTCGACAACCTTCAATGGGACCTGCGTCCCACCGATATGTATTCTTCGGATACTGTGCAACACTAAAAGGAGAAACATTAGAAAGCGGTATATGTGATTAGAAAATAATATGTTATTAGGATCGCTTACTAATTCAGAACTGCCACCAGTGCATCCAGATGATGAAATTGTTTTTTTCTTCGCGTCCCACACCTCGATCAGATTTTTAGCAAGATTGACACAAATAAAGACGAAATGATTGCTGCAATCACAGAATCCTAATTATCGAATAATCTTCACGAAAAAAGAAGCATAAAATTAAAAGCCGAGAACACATACTCACAGTTGTAGGCTAGAAGTAAGTAGATTTTGTTCTTCATCTTGAATTCATTAAAAACAGCAATCAATCTCTCTTTCAAGTTTTCCACGTCGCATCCATGGAGGCCTAAATATGTCTTCTCATTGACTCGCCCGGGTCCAAGAAGCCTATGTTATCCCATTTGCTTTTTAGTATGCAAAATTTTGTTATACACCTACATAAAATCATGGGAAGTGCTCAAAAGTTAATAATTTGTGTCTCGAGAGAGTAGTTAATTGTAATTTTGTGCGTGTAGGGTACTTACATAGTCCATAGCATCAACATTTGTGAATCGATAGAGCGTTTCTGGTATAGCTGGAACAAGCACTCCTACTCGACATCGAACTTCTCTTCTTTAGGATAATGAAAAATATATGGCGAATGGATAATAACCTCAAAATCAAAGTCCTCTATCTCTGTTGCTTGAGCCATGTAATATTCATACAAATGGCGCATATATGTTGTCAAATTTTTATACTCGTCATCGGGAATCAAAAGATTGCCCCTTTCATACTTCATTGCCGGTGTTCCCGTCCCTTGTACATCATAATAGATGTTCATGGCCTCTTCCATGGTTAATTCGGGATTGTCTTCGACGTACTTCTGTATCTTCCTTAAATCTTCATTGTGTATTTCTTCAGCTCTTATTGTAGCGTACATATTCTGTGTTTGCCTTTCGAATTCAGACTTCAACAAACACTGAGGCAGTGAGGCACAGAGATTAAAGAAACTAACACCGTCTTCCTTCGAGATGTGTGCTATAAATTTTGCTTTCATCAAGTTTGTAATGCTGCCACTGAACGGCCTTTTATTTTTTTTGTTGGTCCACTTTGGGAGCATTAGCGACCGAATCCAAGGACCTTTTCTGTGACTGCAAGGATGCCTTTGATCTTGTTTTAGACTGAGGTGGAGGAGGAGGAGGATGATGACGACGAGAATTCTATTTTCTCGAGGTTGATGAAGATGGAGGAGGAGGAGGAGTCTTCTCTTTTCTCAGGGCTGATAAAGATGGCGTCGCACGAGGAGGAATGAAGGAGACCTCTGTCTTCTCGGGGGTGATGGCAAGGGATGAGGAGGGGAGTGATCTCTGTTGGAAGATGGTGAGTGATCATCGTGGGTGGGCGAAGACTCGTAGTCGTCCTCATCATCAGAGGACAATTGGTGGTCAAGCTTAATGAAGCGCTTGCGCTAGGCCACTTGAGAGCCCTTGTTATGACCAAGTTTTGGCCTGTCTTCTGCTGCGGGGTACTCAATGTGTATCTTGTTATACTTCTTATCAAGTATTCTATCAATGGTGACGTGAGCGTACCCATATGGAATTAGACAGCCATTAATGGTCCCATCTCCCATAGGCCAGGCCTGGCCTAGCGCCACCTTGTCCTTTGTCCATTTCTAATGGATGTATAACTTAACATTGACGGGTTCAGTGATGCCGTCCACCGGATGAGGCACATTCGCATCTTCTTCGTCGAGCGGGGTCGATCTGTAGCTGCTGCGACCCCTCAACTATGGGCTAAAGGCAGTAGGAGTAGGGTTTTGTGGTACTCCTGACCCCTTGGACACCAAAAATTGCTGGACTCGTGCTTCAACAGTCGTCTTAATCCGTGCGTCCATTCTGTCTTCCATCTCTTTTAGTCACCTCAAACACTCTGCCTCCTGTTCCGCTCTAACCCTCGAGTGGCTCCAGTAAGTGTGAGATTCTTCAGGGAATGCTAGTTTCTAAGGAACAACACCGGTTCCTCTAGTGCGACCAGGGTGCTCATTGGTTCCGAGTGCTTGGGTAAGCACGTCTTTCTCCCTATTAGAAGTGCGAGTCCCTTGCCTCACCTCCTCAGTTACCTGGGAGATCTTCTGGATGAGTTTGCTCATGGGTGGATTTGTGGAGCTAAAGCTCCCGTCCTCGGCGTGGCATACAATCCTCCCCATACATTATATTACCGATCTTGGCTCCCAATGGGCGGTCTCAACCTGAATGCCTTCCTCAACAAGGCGATCCATCTTTTCAAGTTCTGCTTCAAATTCTGGCATCTTTTTGGCGTAGCCATGAGAGCCAAGATGATGAGGATTCATCACTTTCTGCGAGTTCTCCTTATTCTTGCTACTCAGTTCTAAGTACTCCTCGGATAACCTGTATTCCTTGAAATCCTGCCAGAAGTCCTTCTGGTTGCTAAACTGTACACCATCGAAATCTGGCTCTTTATTTTGGAGGACAAAATGCTTGTACAATGTCCCCTTAAAATTCTTGAAGCATGTCCCCATAATTTCTTTTGCTTTTTTCTTGACTACCTCCTTGTCATACTCCTTTGGGAAAGTGAAATACTCTAGGATCTTGATATCCCATATGTAATCCTTCTCACTTTCGGGAACCCTCCATGGGTAATTATCTTTCCCAATCCACTTCTTGTATCTAATCGGGATGAAGTCCCTTACAAGTAACCCGAGGATAGTCTTATATTTGGTCAAAGCTATAGGCGGTGAGAGTGGATCCCCGAATTCATCAAACTCAGTGATGTGCCAGTGTGCATTCCTACCAACAGGAATCTTTGACACGCCTCGCTTGGATCAGGCCTTCCTGCTACTCGAACCCTCTGGCTCCTCGGCCGGTGGAGGCTCCTGCTGGAGACACCAAGTAAGCTATGACCCTCTCAATTGATTAGTGTGTGTGGCTATATAGTCACATGATACCAAAGTTACCTGGCCATCTTGGTCATTTTGACCCAGCTCGAGCAGGTCGGACGGGGTCCATGGCTGCTCATTCTCACCGTCCTGATTGACACCATCACCGTTTGTCGGATCATGTGGCTCTCTCTTCCCAGCGATATTAGAAAATATTTCACTTATTTGTTAGCATCAAAAAACAAAAGATGTTGGAAAATATTTCATACAATAGCTGAAACAGGGAATCGCGGAATGGCCACATTATGAGCGAATGGCTCATCGCTAGGGTGAAAACCTGGTTCTTATGGTGGGGGGTCCGTTGTTCATACCACCTAATCGATAAAATGCAAAAAAATATGAACATAAAATATATGCACAAAAAATTCTTCCAATTAAAATGTGGCAACATAATTAAATATAGATCGAATGCAAGGAATAAGAATATATATAAATGTAGAATGCAAAGAAACATGAATATAAATATAGATCAAATGAATATAGATAGAATATTGGAGAAGACAACATATCAATACCAATGAAAAATGCTGGAGCCATGACCAAATCACGTAGAGAGAGAGTGGATTTCTTGAGAAGTGAGACTGAAACGTGAGAAATGAGACTGTGAGAGTTCGTGGGTGGTTGGGATCGATGTATGTGGCCGGCGGTTTATTTTATATAGGGGGGCATGGACATCACTGTCGGTTTTCAGTTAGAATCGACAGTGAAAGTGAATATCACTACCTGTTGTGCATATATGTAAAGGACTGTGGGAAAGTTTTAACAACAATGATATATTTATTTAAATAGAGTAAATAAATACATCAAAAAATAACAAAAATATTAGAAATAAATTACATATATGATAACAAACATCTTACACTAAAATTACATATACGATAACAAAGACCTATTTGTGTACAAGTCAATGTTAAAATCAATATGTATCAACACATTGTAATTTAACCACCTCAGTAGCATTCTTCTAGCACCAACTATGGTCAAACAGCAGCGCCGAGGTGGTCAACAAGCTATACCGGTTGGAGATGAAAAGGTGGCATCGATGAATCCATGCCTCTGCTGTACATGGCCTTTTTCTCGGTACAGTCCAGAGCAGAGCATACCGAATTCAGCTCGGCACCGCACCGATGAACCAATGCCGCTCTGAGACAAGAAATTGCCAAGAGCACACCGGGTAGGCCGAGCACGGAGGATGCCATGTCTCTCTGGACATACAGTCCAGAGCGCACCACAGCGGATGACTCTGTGAACCTCGCGGCATCTCTAATCTTTGGTGTTGCTCTATCTTCAGTAGCATTCTTCTATTACCTCTTGTGTACACCATTTTGGTGGACTACAAAGCATAACGATATCTGTACGTGGAGGGCTTTCTCCCGCGAAGAGACCATGTATGTGGAAACTAGTAAGCAGAGAATGATCTAGAGAAATAAACAGCAAACAAACAGACAGTCTGTTCGTTGGTTGGTGCTGGGCTGATAAGCCCAGCTGGTGCTGGTTTGTTGCGAGAGGAAAACACTGTATCATGGCTGATAAGCCCTGGCTGAAACCAACAAGTCATGGAGAGCCTCCCTAGCAGGGCGCCATTTTATAGGCTAGCTGTCGTGGTAGGTGGGAGCAGTGCTCCTCTTGTGGTGATCATCGGGAGCACTGCTGGTCCGTGGAGGGAATATTCTTATCACTATTGGTTTTGATAAAAAACCGATAGTGATAGGGGTCATCAGTGCCGGTTTTTAGAACCGACAGTGATTGCATTTATCACTGTTGATTTTTATGCAAAAACCGACAGTGATAAGCCTGGCAAAGCAGCTGCCGCGCCGCAGGCGCTCAACTTTTATTTTTTAAAAGGAGAGCCACTACCGCGGGCTCTGGATAAAAAAATAAAAAAAATTGTCCCGCCTGGATTTCGAACCGAGGGAGCGAGAAAGAAGAATTAGTGGCTTAACTGCTGCATTAAAAGAGGATTTACGTTAGGAAAAGTTTTGTTATCATTTTTATAGTTTAAGTTGAGGTTCATTTAATTCTGTAAAAATATAAAAGTGATTGCCGCACCTAGGATTCGAACCAAGGGCGCGGGCTTCACAGTAGCTGGCTTTTACCGCTGCGCTATGATAGGGAGTACGTCAAGGTAGGTTTTCTTTTTTGTTTTATCCTCTGAATGGGAGTTAATTAATTCGAGGTCCAGATTATAGGGCCTTAACCGCTGCGCTAGCATTAGGGATTACGTTAGTTTAGGTTATACTTTTTCTTTTATCTGTTCAGTGTATGTAAATACATATAATTTAATGTAAAATAATACAAATATTTGTGTCTCGATTATTTATTTCGATGATAATTAATTAATGGTCTATAATTATCAAATAATAGTGTTTCTGAACATTATCTCAATATTTAATTACATAATCAATTATTTAATTTAGAGACGCACACAAAATATAAATTAGATTACATAGTTGGTGAATAACGTCCGAATAATAATTATATAGTTAACAATAATCTAACTATCTTTAGGTGCATCAACAATGAGGGCCTCTTTGTGATCAAGCCGTACGTAAGCAGGTTCATCACCCTTTTGAAGGATAGGTAGGGCTACGTTTGCCCCAAATGGAGGCATTTCCTGATAGCCCCTGTAGTCTTCTTCGTCCGTCACTCCATCGAGATCGACAATCTTCATTTTTCCTTCTAGGACTACTTTTAGCCTTCCTTTTGTCTTGTTGTCCCTTGCATAGAAGACTTGCATAACATCTCTTGCAAGGACGAAGGGGTCGTCTCTGTATGTGGTCTTAGTGAGATCAACGGTAGTGAACCCTTCACTGTCAGTATTGATTTCCTCGAGCCAGACCCACTGGCAGCGAAAAAAAGTTGCCTTCAATGGACCATAGGCTAGCTCCCATATCTCCTCTATGAAACCATAGTATGTCGCCTGCACATTGCCGTTTTCATCGTGAGCATCAAAACTAACACCACAATTTTGGTATGTGCTCTTTCCATCTTGCTTTTTTGTGTAAAATATGAATCCATTGATCTCATACCCTTGGTACTTAAGATATGTACTCAAAGGTCCATTGACTAAGGTATCCAGTTGATTACCCAACTTTATTCCAAGCAAGCGGCGTCGTAACCAGTTGACAAATTCCTCCTTATGTTTTTTTATCCAGCCAAGCCTGTGACCTGCTCGAATATAGAGTTTGCAGCGATTGCCTGTGCTCGTCAATGTATGGCATCACACCCTCGGCTTGCTGGAGAACAGCGAATTGTGCCTGTCTGAAAGAAACAGGGTCATCTACTATAACATATTTCTCCCCGATCGTTCCTTTGCCACATAGTCTTCCCTCGTGACGAGATTCTAGAACTCCGACCCTTTTGATGTCCAAATAATATGTGCAGAACTTAATGGCCTCCTCTGTTGACCATCCTCAACCATGCCCCCTTTTGTCCTGAATCTATTCCTAACATACCTCCTGAAAACTTTCATCAATCTTTCAAAAGGGAACATCTGATGTAGGTACATTGGGCCAAGGGCTCTAATTTGGTCAACAAGATGAATGAGCAGATGCAATGAGATATCAAAGTAAGTCAGCGGGAAATGCATCTCATGCCTAACGAGAGTTTCGGCTATGTGCCGCTGTAGCTTCTCTAGCATGGACATATCAATGACCTTTTTTGAGATCGCGTTGAAGAACGAGCACAACTTTATGATTGGGGCGCGGACCTTTGGGGGGAGGATACCACACAGGGCAATAGGGAGCAGCTGAGTCATAATGACATGACAGTCATGGGCCTTCATAGGGCCATAGTTGAACTTAAGTTCTCTCATGTTCACTAGCCTCTTTGGGTTCGCACAGTAGCCTGTCGAAACTTTGAGTTCATTGAGGAAAGAAATAAGCGCACGCTTTTCTTCCTTCTTCAATGTCCATGATGCAACCGGAAGTTCGAACAGGCCATTCTCTAGCTCTACGGGATGCAGCTCCTTCCTGATTCCCAAGTGTTGCATGTCCAGACGTGTGCCTAGTGAATCCTTCGATGTCCCCCCAGTGTCCATCAAGGTGTTAAGCGTGTTAGCGCACATGTTTTTGGTGATGTGCGTGGGATCAAGACAGTGACATACACTCAGAAATGGCTAGTAAGGTAGTTTCTAGAAAACTGATTTTTTTTCTTCCAAATGCTCCCATCTGGCGCTGCTACTGCATTGTCCCCCTTCCTAAGGACAACCTCTAGTTTGTTGAGTTCTTGAAGTATCGCAGGCTTGTCTTGATATTTTGGAGCTAAGCGTTTCTAAATAGTACCGTTGAAATCTTTTCTGTTCCTGCGGTAAGGGTGATCCTTAGGTAGGATCCTATGCTGTCCCATATAAACTATCTTTGAGTTATTTGGTAGATTTACTGCATCGGTGTCGTCCAAGCACTCGACACATCTAGTATAGCCTTTTGTCTTCTTTCCGAACAACGAACCTCGACCTGGCAGGTCGATGATTGTAGCGATAAGTACTCCCTTGATCATGACATGTTCCTTTTTGTACTCGTCCCAAACATCCGACACACCCTTTTTAAATATCGCTACTAGTTCATCGATCACTGGTTCTAGAAACACATCGATGTCATTCCCAGGTTATCTTGGCCCTTGGATCAGTAGTGGCATCTAGATGTACGACCGCTTCATACAGACCTAAGGTGGAATGTTGTATATATAGAGCGTCACTGGCCAGGTGCTATGATTGCTTCTACCTGGTTGAAAGAATTCATCCCATCTATGCTCAAAGCAAACCAAAGGTGCCTTACCTATCCACCGATGTCCTTATAGAACATAGTATTGACAGTCCTCCAATCATGCTCATCGGCGGGGTGCCTCATCATTGTATCTTTCTTACACTCTTCGTCATACCAGCGCAACAGCTTGGCTGACTTTGTACATGCATACAACCTATGCACCCGGAGAGGTATATGGAAATACCAAACGACCTTTACGGGACCTCCTCTGGCCTTGGTACCCTCATCTGACAGCCCTTCCTTATACCATGGAGCTTCAAACTGGGGGCACTTGTCCAAGTCTTTGTATTTTTCTCTATGGTACAATATGCAATCATTGGAACACACGTGGATTTTTTCAACCTCAAGGCCGATGGGGCAGATCATTTGCTTGGCCAAGTATGTCATTTCTGGCAACTCGTTTTTTCTGGGAGCATTTCTGCCAAGTATGTCATTTCTAATCAAGTGCGATCGTATAGACTCAATTTGATGAAAGTTCCTTTGATTCTTGCAATCTTTGCATGGGTAGAAGATAGGGTTCCCATTCCCAGCATGGGCTTTGGCATCAGTGATAAACTAGCTGACGTCATGCATGTACCGCTTGTCCGTTTGGGACAGATGCATCCACTCTCGATCCATCTCTGCACAAAAAATTGAGACAGTAATTACAAAAAATTAATAAGAAATCGAGCTTCATGAATAACAATTCTAGCTTAAAAGTACCATTTTTGAAAAATATTATTGTACACTAATTATTGAAAAATTGAAATTGGTAGCCCCGGCCCCTGTAAGTTGAAAATCATAGTAAAAAACAATTATTGTACAATAATGAAGAACAACTTTTCTACTCCATGCCACATAAAAATGGAGGCACTTATTTTAAAAAAGACTAAAATTGGAGACATGATCATGAACAACAATGTAGCTCCAAACAATGCCCATATAAATTAAAAAACGCAGCCCCATAAAAAAATTATTGCACAATAATGAAGAATAATTATTCTACTCCATGCCACATAAAAATGGAGATACTAATTATAAAAAAAGTCTAAAATTGGAGACATGATCATGAACAACAATGTAGCTCCAAACAATGCGTTGCTATGTGACACATAGATTAATTTTCTCAGAATCTACTCTACTTCTAAGAACTAATTATAGCATCACATACTAACAATGATGATCTTGACCACCATGAAATAATTAGCTAAGAATTTAAATGTGTTCATAGACACCAATATTTTGAATGATGGATTCACCATAATTTGAGCCTTGCACAAATGTCCAATTAGAAAAGTGCTCTCTAGAATAAAAAAAGAACTAGAATGATTATCAAGCAATGTAGCCATCAAAACGAAGCTAATTAAGCAACAAAATCAAAGGAGTGGATGTTTGTTACTAACCTTAAAGTAAAAAGATCAAGCCATTCTTCAAAATCCAAGCGCTAGCTTTATGGTGAAGAGCAGCCGCAACAATGGAGGGAAGGGCCCAAACGCGCACCTCTATTCTCGAGATGGAAGAGAGGAGGAAGGAGAGGACGGTTGCAGCCTTTTTGCATCGTAGGCTTATCACCGTCGGTTCTTGGCTAGAACTGACAGTGATAGAGCTCAATCACTGTCGGCTCTTGGCTTGAACCGACAGTGATATGTGGTCGTCAAGCCACTGCCGGTTAGAGACACAAACCGGCATTGATAGTTGTCATCACTGTCGGTTTGGTCACATCCCAAATCAGTTTCTGATTTTCAGAGCCAAGAACTGACAGTGAAGGATAAACATTGCTGGTTCTCCTAATTTCGGCAGTGATGAGGGCGACAGTGAAGTGCTATTTTGTAGTAGTGCTAGAATGAGATGTGATGGCAAAGAGTGGATAAGAGCAAGGCCAATAGAAACGCCAACCGTGGGCTTCAAGCAGGCCGTGTGCGAGAGTATAAGAGCTAGTATAATAATGGGTTTATAGTCAAGCTTATGCTGATATAGAGGAGACAAGAGAGGAGAGAGTTGATAGCTTGACTCTTATGTAAGCACCAAGCTTGGCACGAATGCATATGCAGTGGTGGGCCCAAATAGCAAGTGTTGTGAGAAGGAATAGGAAAGAAAATTTTTTCTTACAGACAAATATGACAATTATTGTATAACTTGGCTCTTATAACTTGGCTCTGTTATTGACCTTGCTCTAAGCCATCACCTATACTAGGCAAGCTAAGAGGTTAGCTATAAAGGAAATTTAGACATTTAATACTAGCAGGCTTGCAGGGAAGAAAGAGTCTTCTTTTGGCCCTCCCATGGCTGCATGTAGGCCGCACACAAGCTGTTTGTCTCGTTACGCGTGCTGCGCCGGGCGGTAAGGCAAGCGCCCGCTTCATTATCTTACTTGATTTCTCTCTCCGCAACTTAGCATTTTGATGATGTGGATTAGCTAACAGCCTGCGAGTAAGATTTACTATACTTGCTCTAACCTCTGGATCAACCAAAGCCCAGTGGGCCGCGTTTGGTTTGGTACGCAACTACCAAGATAAGCCAGGTCAGGTCCATTTGAATTTTATATATATATATATATATATATATATATATATATATATATATATATACACACTAAAAACTGACGAGTGGGTCATGATGTAAAGGCGTGAGTCACCACATGTTGCCCACTTTGTGATTCTGTGCAGCCTGGCTTAAATAGCCAACGTCTGCCTCTTAGCCTTGCATCGTTGGACGCTCGCAGGTCAACGCCTCTGGAGCTGGAGCAATAACGATGCGTGTAGGCCGGCCCTCCGGCTTGTCGGAGAGGAATGAACTGCAACAATGCCAGATCTGCAACGCCTGCTGTCTATTCTTCTCCGTCCTATCGTGGTAACGTTCCATCACATTTCAAGCTTTAGTTTGGAAAAACTCTAGGTTAACTTGAGTTTTGAAGTGCTTTTGTGTTTTTCGAAAGCAAGCTCGGTGCATGCGGCCACGGCGAAGCAGGCAGCAACAAAATGGCGGATTCCTGCTCTGCAATTTGTAACGAGGCTGCAAGTTTTCGTTTCAGCAGGTAAGTGCAAACTCAGTTTATGGTTTTGCTGGATTGGCTGAGGGCCAGCCAGTTAACTTGTTCATCAGCGAAATTTTCATGTGGCCAGGTGGGTAAGCGGTTCTGGATCTGGCACAAGCACAAAGAAGAGTTCATTCTTCTATATATTATATACTACTCCCAACAAATTACTCATACAATGAGAAGTTAAGTCGCCCAACAAATACTTTTGTTCTCCACTTCGACCAAGAGTTCTGGTAAGCAGGACAGGACGCTTTCTGGTTCTTCTCCCGTCGTCCTTGCTTCTTCCCCTCTGATCTCTTCCTTCTCCTTCCTCCTTCCTTCTTTCCCCTAAAAAATGGAGGAGTTCGATCAAGCTCAAAAATGGACGAATTGTTTTGCAGATCAAGTTGAGAGCCAACGATGACGAGTGACTCTAGAGGTGGAGCCGATGCAGGGGGAGTAATCAGAGGCGGAGCATGGTGGGCAAAAATAGCCTCCCGGGCTTCCCCCTCCTCCGTCTTATCATCTGAAGTTTGGTGTGGGCAGGCCTGCGCTCAAGTCTTTGTTCGCTAAAAAAACACACGAGCGGCCCAGCCCATCTTCGGAAATAGCCCAGCGGGAATATTCCAACGCGGTCCACACGCCTCCCGGAGTCTAGCGAAACAGGCCTCTACACGTGTACGGGTCCAGCTTTTTGCTGCCTGGGGTGTCCCATCTGCTGGCCCCTTCGGGCCCACGCGCATGGGAGGAGAATTGTGATGGGACGAGATGGAGCTGAGCCTTGTGCCGTTGCCTGGCGTTGGAATCGGACCCTGCCGTTGCCCGCTTTTACCTGCCGTGCGATGGATTTCAGGCGCACGTGGCGTCCATCCAGCTTTCCTGTTGTGCCATTGTGTTGTTGCTGCGCTGGGCGTGCCATTGTGTTGTTGACTTGTTGCTGCGCTGGGCATATAAAACGATAGTTATCAATTCGAAAAAAAAAATGATTAACTACCTTTGTTGATGTCACATCTCCGCTTTTCCCCCTTTGGACGACGGATTCCATCATGGGCCTCACACGAAACCTCCATTCTATAAAAGGACACGGAAAGAAGAGAGGGGTTATCTATCTGTCGATGGGCCGACAACTGGACAGGGAATGCAGGGAAATATATTTATAAGTTTGTGAAGTGAGCGTGCTATATTGCCGTCCGCACGGCGTGGCGATGGACAAGCTCTTTTCAAGGGGAACACGGGCGCTTCATCGAGAGGTACGAGAGAAAAAACCTTGTCTCTTAGATTTTTTTCCTGGTGGGGAGGGAATTTCGATGATGTTATTATTATTTGTCCGTGTCTCCACTGCTCTGATGGGTAGTTCTACCGGTCTTTTTTCACCACCCATCGAGAGGTACGAGAGAAAAAACCTTGTCTCTTAGAATATTTGCATGGCCTATAGCATACTTGCTAAGGAAGGAATAAGGATTAGGAAAGATATTAGATTAGATCAATTAGAGGGATTTGATCGGTTAGAGATAGGATTAGATTTGGGTCAATTAGAGATAGGATTGGATATGATTTGTTATGATTTGATTGGGCCTTCCTTAGGTGGCCAGGAGTCCTTTCTATTTAAAGGGAGGTGATGTACCAAGGAGAGGATAAGCAATGAAGGAAGAACAAACAATCCAGTTCCCCCAAATACTCTAGTCTCCCTCCACACCTACTTTGCCCGGTCACCTTCCAAGCAATGGTTATCTCTATACCCCAAATGAACTAAGGTTCATAACAGCCAATAGAGTCTGGGCCTCAGGGTCTGAAGGATAAGAACCCTGGACGTCAGCCAGCCACACAGGAGCAATTGCAGACACCGCCATCAGCTGAGAAGGTGCTAGATAGCGAGAGAGAG
Source organism: Miscanthus lutarioriparius (assembly GCA_904845875.1). Classification (NCBI taxonomy): domain Eukaryota; kingdom Viridiplantae; phylum Streptophyta; class Magnoliopsida; order Poales; family Poaceae; genus Miscanthus; species Miscanthus lutarioriparius. The sequence goes on along the minus strand of CAJGYO010000010.1, from coordinate 98,836,349 downwards.
CATCGGCTGCACTATTATCAACACTGCGTTTATAGATAATGTGGTACTGCAGGCCGAGAAGCTTGGTGAAGACCTTCTGCTGCCAATGGGTATGTAATCTCTGCTCATTGAGGTGGACCAAGCTCTGCTGATCGGTGTGAATGAAAATTTCACCGTGAAGCAAATAATGTCGCCATTGATCGACATCAACCAAGATGGCAAGGTACTCCTTTTCATATGTGGAAAGGCCTTGACTCCAAGGACCCAATGCCTTACTTATATAGGCCAATGGATGTCCATTTTGAAGCAACACTACACCAATTCCGGTAGCACAAGCGTCAGTCTCTATATGGAATGGCAAGGAGAAGTCAGGAAGAGCCAAACATGGAGCAGAACTGAGAGCTGCCTGTAACTGCTGAAAGGCTGACATATGCAAGGAGGTCCAGTGAAAGGGTGTATCCTTTTTCAGCAGATCAGTGAGTGGCTTAGCAAGGAGGCCAAATTCTTCACAAATTTCCTGTAATACCTAGCAAGCCCCAAGAAGCCCCTAACATCCTTGACACAAGTAGGGACAGGCCAATTTTGAATTGCCTGAATCTTGGTTGGGTCAGTAGCTAGTCCAGTAGCACTGATGACATGGCCCAAATAACTTATGGATTGCTGGCCGAACTTACATTTAGAGAACTTGAGCTGCCATTGGTCATTAGAAAGCCACTGGAAAACCAATGCTAGATGATGTATATGATCTTCCCAAGATTTACTGTACACTAGGATATTGTCAAAGAAGACCAACACAAACTTCCTTAACCCAAGAGCCAATGTAGAGTTCATGGATCCTTGAAAGGTTCTTGAAGCTCCAGTGAGACCAAAGGGCATAACAGTGAACTCATAGTGGCCAAAGTGAGTCTGAAAAGCAGTTTTAGGTTCCTCTCGGGGGTTGGTGAAATCCAGCCCTGAGGTCCAATGTAGAAAACCACTGAAAGTTTGCCACTTCATCCATTAACTGATCAAAGATTGAGGATTACACACACCTGTGCTAGCTTAAGTACTAGGAACTAAACCCATTCTGGGCCTATTACATTGGCATTGGGCCTGCGCACTCGCTTGGGCCGTCCACTTGGAATTACAGTATCCAGCTCTGGTTCAGTGTCCTCTTCGCTTGTTGCCAGTTGATGAATAGGAGCAGCTCCAGGCGTAACATCAAGTCTTTTGAACAACCAAATATTCTCCAAGCACTTGATGTGGTACTCCTATTATGATTGCTGTCAGATGCGGCAGTGAGCTGCACTTTACTAACATCTGCTATTTTCAGGACGATTTGCTGTCCATCTTTGCTTGACTTGTCCACCTTAGGTATACTCATTTTCCTCTATGCTGCTAAACTCAGTCCCTCCATTTTCTCAGTTTTCATATGATCATGTCTCGTTGATGTGCCTAATAGTGAGCAGATGTGCGGTAGACTAACCTATATGGACGCTTCTTGTGGTGGGCATGCAGCTTCTGAAAAATATGATGAGGTAATTTGTCCCATTCTTGTATACATTTATTTACCTTAACAAATAAAATTTTTATAGTTCCATGTCAAATTAAAGCCTGCTGGACTTCGTTACTGGCCACATAATGTTTCCTGCTTGTATAGTTGTTTTAGGTGCATGCCCATGAACTGTATAGGACACTATGAACATAATGATAATGTGGCTTCTTGCCTCTTTGGAGAATATTAGGAGCCGACCAATTTAATGAGAGCTGATGGAAGCCATTCCCATGAAAACGATAGTAATGAAATTGAGAAATTCTGGGTACTTCACCTGAAGTCTGAAGACACTTGCTTCGATGCTTGATGTGTTAGAGAATATCATTCCTCAGATGGAGAACTGCAAGGTCAGTACCCAGGTGTCATATATATATGGTGATACATATTTATTATATCGATTTCCTTCTGTACCTTCTCCTTCTATTTTCTTCTCTAATGGTTATTTCACCTTGTTCATGCTTGACAGTTGGCAGCCAATACTGCAGAAAACGAGAAGACAATGAAGGTGATTTAACCCATTCTCTTTTTACCGCTCTGGCTACCATTCGAACACACCAATCCGTCAAAATCTATTTAGATACATTTGTTTTTTCAAAGAACAGATGTGACAAGCCCCTACTCGTCGTATATTAATAATAAAAAAAGTTATTTGCAAAGCAAAAGAAAAAGAAAAAGGAAACATAATAGCAAAAAAAGTCTACTCAAAGGAGTCCAGCCAGTTACTCATATCTGGGTTATTTAGATATCTTGGCAACAGTAATGTTCATGTAGATGTTTTTGGAATTCATTTATGCTGACTTTATCTCCAATTAGTTAAATCTTGTTTATCTTACTACAGGGTTTACTGGGTTCTTACTACACTATGGTGGAAAAGCTGTTTGGAATCAGTGGTGGTATCTTTCTCTCGTATGCATACTTGCTCGCCCAAAAGCCACAAGGGAGTGTCGAAGGAATTTGGATGGCCATATTCATAGGAATCTTCATAGCATCACTAAGCAATTTCATTCTGTTAATCCATGCTTCATACTTGAAAGAGAGGGGGTCCATTGACGGCTGTGAGCCTGGAATCCTTAAATGGCTGATGCTTTTAGTGCTGGCATTCCTTTATGCACTATTTTGTATCCTACTGCGGGCTTTTGCAAATGCCTCCGACTTGGTTTTATGGCTCATCGGAATCATAGGCCTCTGCTCAATAGTGCTCGGTTGGGTTTGGTTCTTTTACAGAAAGTGGCCCAAGGTATTGTGGTTTTGTTGGTAACAATAGTATAGTACTTGATCAAAAAGAGTGAAGAACTGAAGGTAGATGTCATACTGTGCTTTGATACTGTTCTTTTCTCCTCCCTTTCAGATTCTGGAAGAAATTGATGCAAGTCGTTGTATCAGAGAAATTGGGATGTCTGAGATCACTGGCTCTGCCTCCAGAGGCAGCGGTTCAGACAGGTAATCTACTCCTTAATTTAATTATAATCTGTGTTATCTGAAATTATATCAGAGGTTGGGTGTTTGTAAGGAAAGATAGGGCACAAACTTACAGAAGCATATTTGGATGGATCCTTGGTTGTTTTCTTTGTTCTCCTTTTTATCGTTGATTTGTTGAGTATGGCGTTATTTGACTGCAGGCCAACCGGCATGTGCAATTGAAGTGAGATGAGGCTTATTAAAGATCTATCAAGTAGCTGAAGGAAATTTGGGGGCTTATATATAATCAAGATAAAAGATATTGTCTTCCCAGTGAAGCAACTTAAATATTTGTCCTTAAGTTCAACTTAATATGACTTTGTTTTTATCTAAGTGCTTGCTTTACGGCCAAAGAAAAATGTAGTCAAGGAGGAGGCCCACACCCTGTGCACTGCAAGAGCGAATTTGCTGAGATCTTGCCAATCATATACGCCTGTAATGTTTGATACCTTTTCTTCTTCTCCGTGAAGTGCAATGTGTTGGTTTTATTTTCCTTTGGTCTAGGCCTTGTTACTTCTCCTATTTTTTTAATAAACGGCAGGTCCTGCTAGTTTACATTTAAAAAAACAAAAAGGAAAAATGTACAGTCCAGAAATATTTGACCAAAATAATTAGCCCTGTTTGCTTTGATTTTGGACCATGAAAAGCAGCTTGCAGATTGTATACTGTAATGTCCTGCATTGTCGGATGTAAATCTAGTTATTTTTATCCATTTTAGAGCATTATTTCCCTACTTTTATCCTTATTTCTTCATAAGAAAACTGGCCAAAGATACATTGTATGATGATCATAAATTTGCCCTTAGAAATAATACATCAAAACTACTCCCTCGTAGCAAACAAAGCATTAGCAATACTATCACGAGACACATTCATGTCAGGAGTTCTATATCCTAGCTACTTTATTGCCAACATTTCCTGGGATAACGATGCCTCGGTCATGTAATTTTCATATTGATGGCACTTATCAAAATCTCTCTCTCTCTCTCTCTCTCTCTCTTAAGAGCATCTTTAAGGATCTTTCTAAAATTTACTCTCTATGGAGAATTATTTGAGTAAAAGTCGTTTTTTATATCTTTGTATCCTCCAACAGCTTTTCTATAACTCGTGCACACTCTAGAGAATCATCCTCACTTCATCTTTGGCTAGTGAAAAATCCGAAATAGAGGATGTTTATATTTGGAGCTCCAACTAAAGAGGTTATCGGAAGATATTTTTTCGCATATGGCCAACACATTTTAAGTAGCATATATATCCATATGTTCAAACACGTGAATCAACATTGACAAAATGCACGCTAACAAGTACATGTGTACCATCTATTAGGATGCAAGTTCAAAAATATTTTGGGTCATCGAGTCGTCCCAAAAACTTGATAAAATGAACTAGAATGGTATTCATGTAATTTGATGGGAGAGGACAAAATGAACTAGAATGGAATTTGACCGTAATTAGTTAGCCGACCCAAATAAACACCATTGGTACCCGCTTGCATCCCTGCCATCTATTATGCCTATGCAATTATTGAAATGTGGTGTAAAACAAGGAATTTTCAAGTTTAGGGCGCACTTAATTAATTGAACTCTCGGTCTCTTGTTTGATAAGATCTTTAGCAAGAAGATTGCCACTGTCCAAAACTTTGACAAATTTTCTACTAATTGCTTCAACTGACCTCTCAAACCGGTTTGCAACTTGGCTAAATGATTGTGAAGCTCCAATAATCCATAAAGACAGGCGATGATATTCTCCCAGTAAGGCCTGAAACTTTTTGAATGAACAAAATGTGATGTGGCCATTGTTCTGGACACTAAGACATTCCGAGTTTTCACACGCTGCATGGTGCTTCTGTAGTCACAACCAGTTTTCTCAATTCCTCATGCTGTATCGTATTTTTTTCCCAGTGTGTTGATGATTGTATTGTTCTTAGCCCTGCTGCGAATGTACCCAGCGTGGTCGCAAACATGCTTCGCTGCCCGGAGGCGTCAACATGAGTGCAGGACTGTGGTGAGCTGATCAGTGCTCGCATATGTGTCGTTGAGCTGATCAGTCAGTGTTTGATGTACTGAACCCAGCTCGATCTTTTGAGTTCTGATGCAGATTGCTTAGTGTCCGTCCGTCACTTGTACCGATACATAGTTGCGTATCTAGACACATAGTTACGCATCTAACATGGTAGATACATAGTTACTATCCTGAGATAGTAGGTAGATGCATAGCAATATCTATGTATTTAGAACAACCAAATCGACTTATACTTTGTAACAGAGGGAGTATGATTTAACTGAGATGCGAACAAAGATAAAAGACTGCTGCTTTTATCCGATTTAGTTTATAGCCATGTTTGTAGCAGCAATATCTAGTTTCTATAAATAGACAGATCGTTGAAGACTGTTTCCCATTCATTAATTAACATTCTATCACCTAAATAGTTCCCTGTACTCCTGCGTCTGGGCAAATAGAGGAACCTTCTGGTGAGCCAAACATCTGCCAAGATGATGTTTCGAACATTTTTTTTGAAAAAAAAAGTCATGTTGAGATTGTCTGCCCTGGTTCTGTGCCTTACTAGATAGCGTGCTCGTGCGTTGCTACGGGATAACTAATAATTTGTAGTAAAAACACACGGATCGTACGATAAGATAATAATACCGTAAAAATTAAATACCAACGTTAAAGTGACAGTTAATCCAAAAAGCATAGTTTGTGAAATTAACAGTCACGGAGAGCGCGGCGTCGCAGGCTCACAACTCTATTGTATAGACTTTTCTGTGATGCGGCTAAGATCATGCCCGTGCGTTGCAACGAGAACAAGATAATGCCACGGTAATTTAAATTCGATCGTGCGTTGTATTGTTAAAAAAATGATTTCGACCGTGACGTTCGCAACAATCCGTTTGTAGCCCATAGTTGTAATTTTGGATGGAGACATTTATTTAAATACCCATGCATCTCCTACTCACAACAATCACAAACCGTATTTGTAGTTACGTAGATAGTTTTTTAGTTTAGTGCCCATACTTTGCCTAAATACCAGCTGCTCCAACAAATCACCCGACCTCTCACAACCCGGAGGTGAAAGCGTGCAGTGCGGTGAAAGCTTGCAGTGCCATGAAAATTAATCACTCAATTTATGCTCATTGATGCCTCCTTATGTACTGTCGTCGTTCTACAAAACCATGGAAAGCCTCATAAAGGAAGCCTCATGTTAACGACAAGAATAAGCCTTTTGCAGATGATGGCATTCCGAAGGAAGAAAAAGATTGGTATCAAACAATCCCTACTAAACCTCGGGCCCAACACAAGGCCTTAACCTAAGCCTAAAAGCATTGATTACTTAACTATCAGTCAACAAGCTCGTAGTATATACTTGATAGGACAATTACTTAATAGGTCCTTCTGATGACACTTGCATAAACATTGCAGCTACAAAAGCTAATAAGAAAAATACAGTTTAACAGTTTAGACTTTAAAAACTCTACAGGGGAACAAAGAAGGCAATGGTCAACCTGTTAGACACCCATCACCGATGATCGCCTGGTCAGCGAACTTCATGTCCTAAGTAGTTGTGGTGAGTTACGCAATGGGTAGTAGGTCGGTTGGCTTTGGCTATCAAACATACAAGTAATAACTTAATGAAATATAAGTGAAATCCATGAAGCATTAAATTGATGAATAGTGTAAGAACTTGCATGTCGGTTGGCTTTGGCTATCAATCAGATTTGAGCATGAGCAAATTCCTTAGAACACAGTAGATCGCGCACCATTCAGACTGCATTCAAAGTAATTTGTATCATATCACCCTATTCATGATCGTAGAATCAATCAGATATGTTGGCTAAGGCTAAATTAATGTGGTTTATGATTATATGATGCTTGAACTTATGTGGAAGGTAAATGAAGTTGAGATGAATAGCGAGTTCATTTTTGTTAAAAAAATGTGCAGCTATTCACTTCGCTATTGTCAGTTGGTGAAAAGAGCAACTACTGCAAGTAAGCTGTGAATATATGGAACGTCGGTAAACTGATGCTAACTATATATAAACATGAGCAATTGGGCAATCATTCAGAAATTTTAAAGAAACTAATAAATGATGGTGTGAGATCGAAAACAATTGATTGAAATAGAAACACAACAGATCTACAGTTGGACTTGGAAACTCAAACTGCTAACAAAAATAATCTACAAGCCTTTCCATGCTCTATTAAACTAAAACTAAAATTGTGACAAGATTGTGACATTCACGTACTTAGATCTTAGCTGATGACAAGATTGTGACAATATTAGAAAGAAAAACACAAAGTGTTTGGGTCTTAGCTGATTACAAGATCTTACCTAGAAAGTCATGGTTACACAAACTGAAAGTTGATCCATCGAGGACCAGTGAAAGACAGCAAAATTGAGAGAACTTCAGAAGATTAACAGCCTAGTGAACAACCGACTTGCATGACCAAATTAGTTGGTGAAAAGACTAAATTAGATTAACAGCCTAGTGAACAACCGACCTGATCGCGATTCACAGCCTTTCGTCAAGACTCAATACAAGTTAGCGATGGCAGGTTCAAAAAGCACAGGGTTAAATTTGTTGATCAGCTTGCTTAGGAACATCCCCCTGAAAACAATGTGCCTAAACTTCTATAGAGTGCAGTGCGCCACTCAAACTGAATTTAGGAACACACCATTTTTCACGCGGCGTGTTTGGCCAACGCCCACTTCATCAAAAAGCTACAATTCCGTCATGGAAGCAATCGAAAAATCAAAGCACACAAAACTACAGATCAAGGGAAAAATCCAAGAGACAAAAAAAGGTAATCAATGCTTAATCATTCGCACGGCATGGCAGTGGCGAGCTCACCTGGCACTGAGCATGCGCCGCGGTACGTCTGGTTCGAGGTCGGCGGGGAGGCCGAGGAAGCCGCCAAAACGGTCGTAAGTGATGTGCGAGACGTGTGGCACGTCCGTGGGCTGCCCAATCTCGATCCGCTCCTCGTCGCTGTCCTCCTCCTCGTGATCGTCATCGTCGACACCCATGGCACCGGTGCTGCACCATCACCAGCGACTCCGCAGCACCCCCACGACGGTGCCCACCAGCCCTCCCCCTCCTCCTCCCCTCCCCGACCAGAGCAAACTCAAGTAATCACAATCTCAACAAATATTTAATTCAAACATCAGGAAGGACAATGTTACTTTGCAACATAGTTAAATTGTATGTATCTCGACGGCAACCAAACAATTGACAAGATAACTGCAACAACCGAGCATTTCCAAGAAGCAACAAATATGGCACTAAGTCGACAGGACTTACCAAAGGACATAGATGTCATGAGGATACAGTGACAAACATGGCATACATTAGTGAAAGGTCCTAATGGCTAGAGGGGGGGTGAATAGCCTAATAAAATTTCTACAACAACACTTAACAAAAGGATTAGACAATTATGAGGCGAAGCGAGTTTTGCGCTAGCCTACCAAAATGCAAGCCACCTACCACAATTCTAGTTTAGATGGAGTATATCCACACAATAGCTATATCACTACACTAAGTTAGTGTGCTCTCAACAGCTAACTAAAGAGCCACACTAACCAAACTAACAAGCTCTCACAACTAGTTACACTAAAGAGCTTGACAACTAGTTTACGGTAATGTAAAGAGTAGGCAAGAAGGTTATACCACCGTGTAGATGTATGAACCAATCAATCACAAGTGTGGATAACAATGAAGACCAATCACCTCAGAATCAATGATGAACACAATGATTTTTTTACCGAGGTTCACTTGCTTGCCGGCAAGCTAGTCCTCGTTGCGGCGATTCACTCACTTGGAGGTTCACGCGCTAATTGGCTTCACACGCCAAGCCCTCAATAGGGTGCCGCACAACCAACACAAGATGAGGATCACATAAGCCACGAGCAATCCACTAGAGTACCTTTTGGCGCTCCGCCGGGGAAAGGTCAAGAACCCCTCACAATCACCACGATCGGAGCCGGAGACAATCACCACCCTCCGCTCAACGATCCTCGCTGCTCCAAGCCGTCTAGGTGGCGGCAACTGTAACACCTCGGTGTTAAGCATGCATTAATATTTTGCAAATCATGAGCATGATCATTATTATGCATCCATAAGCATGACATGAAATATAGAATGGAAACATACTAATGAAACGTGTGAAACATGACTATGAAACAAATGTAACATTTCAATTGTTTTTCATTATCTCAGTACATACAGTGCTTGATTCTTGGGTGACCAGTGTGTGATGTGGCTAATAATTTTCTTAAACCACTTAGTCACACCTAGAATGTCATTTGGAACAATGTTCATGTTGACCATATTGCCTAATTACACTTCCAAGTAATAGTTTGACTTGTGTTGACCCCTGATGCTCTTGTGTTTGACTGTTTAGAAAGTGTAGCGTAGAGTGTTTGCATGTCGGAGCAACCTAAAACAAAGTTGTAGCAAATTTTATAAGGAACAAACTTTGTTTAGAATCCAAGTCATGAAAACATGCACAACATGCTCAAAATGGTCCCGCAAGTCAGTTTTGGGGGCAATTTGGTGACTTAGAATTTTTCTAAGTCCGAGCACTGATTTTCAAATTCAAGTATCGATGTTTGGAGCCTTGTATCTCCATAACCAGGCCGAACCAGCTCGAGCTCCAATTGTACAAGTTGTAGTTCACATGTAGATGTTCAAATTTGTCAATTATACCTTGCGCTATATCATCATGGATTAGGAGTTAATCACTGTCAAACTTCGCCTGTCAGTCGGTTCATTTGGAAACTGAATCGAGTTTCAGACACGCTACAGTGCCGACCGGGTTCAGAAAGCTACGCCGCGTGGGGGGACACTCGTCGTCGGTCGCCTGACGCGCAGGCCACACGCCGCGGTCGTCCTGGTGCTGCTGGACATGACTTGAACTCGCGCCCGCCTGCCTAACACGCTCGCCATTTCATTTTTCCCTTTCTTCGCTCCTGAAAGCTCATGACAATACCAAGAAGAACTCTCGACGAGCTCGTGCTTGCTCATTTGTCAAAAAACGCGAACTACATCTTCACCACAACCGCCGTTTCTCCTCTACCTCCTCCATCTCTTAGCTGAGCCGATTGAGCTTTGGTAAGGGCGCATTGACCATTCCCGCCACCGCCGCCATGGGCGTGTCCTCGCCGGAGTTGAGGCCGCCGTGGTCGGGGTAGCTAGGAACTCTTCCGTCCTCTTCTATTTGTTTGGGTAGTATCGTGGTGACCTCCTGAAGCCTCATATCGAGCTTAGCCATGTCCCCAGAGGGCCGAACCTCGCCGAGCACCGTCGGATCAAGGCCGGGCCCACCATGCACGCCGTCGTCCTTGCTAGGGTTCGGTAGAGGTTGAAGTGAGGGCATGAATGGGTGCGCATCGTTGTGGGGAACCACGCCGCGCCGTCGGTTTTCGCCGGAGGAGCCGTCGTCGACGAAGCTTCGCCACCACATGCGTCGCGTCGCCTCCCCCTTTTCGTCTCACTGACAAGCGGGTCCGGCTGACACGCGGGTCCCACACGTCAGTGACTGTTGTTCATAGGGCTAGTTCGAAATTGCTGATTTGAATGCTGTTTTGTGAATTTTGTAACTCCAAATGTGTAGATCCAAATGGTGTGATTCAAATTTTGTTAGAATCACAGAGAAGTCTAGTATTTAAGAAAAATATGATATGAGCACATGATGTAGGAATTTTGGATGATTTCAATAGGAACTTGAAATGTGTTTTTAAATGCATGCAAACTTGTTTACATTATATCTTGAGTTTCTGTGCTCCAAAAATTATGAAATTTTGTGGGGAGTATATTAGTACCTTAAGGATGTTAGAAAAAAATATGAAACCTGTTGCTTGGCACTTCTAACTAAGGTTTCCTATTTATGCCTTTTTAAGCATTTATGCCTTGTCATTTTTGTGTAGGCTATTTTACTTATCTAAATGCCATGAAAATTTTATGGTAGTCTACTTAGAGTAGTACTAGGCTACTGTAATTTTCTCAGATTTTTATGAGCACCAGAAATATATGTTGCTGTGGTAGCCCTAGTTTAAAATGAAATAAACAAATCTTCCTTAATGCATGATTTGTTAATAATGTTTGCCTTGGTGTATATTTGAAGCATCTTAGATTGCTGTGATGACTTGGCATGTTAGTACAAGTGGTTGTAGTAGTAGTATAGTAATACATGTTCTTGGATGATGTTGGCTACTTTGTAGAAGCGCTTTACTTCTACTATGTCCAATAGAGTTAAACATGTTCATCGACATTCCATGCATCATGATCATTACATGTCATCTCTCCGATGCACCTCTGCATTAGCACTTATACATCTGCATCATACGGGATCAAAGGAGGAGTTGTTAGTAGCAGTTCATGAAGAGCAGACCGGGACAGATCCATAAGAAATCCAGTCACAGGAGGTGCCAGAGGAAGAGGAGCAAAGAGAAGACTTGCCCGAGTGCGTGGATCATCATCCTAGTTCGTTCGAACGAGGCAAGCCCTGGAGCATTCTAAGTCTCCTACTTTATAAAAGCAATTCTTTCTATATATATGAGTCTATATATTGTTGCATTAAGTTGTAGGAGTTGATTGAAACCGTTGATGCATTTATTACTATCCTTGTCTACCTTATTACCTTTTACCCTGTTAGGTCAAGATCGAATAACTGCTTAGCCTTGCTTAGACCGGTAGCGATCGGTGATACCCTGTCACCTACATTATAGGTGGTTACTGGAAGAAATTGGCTATGAAAAGAATGATATCCTGGAATTAACCATATGTGATGGAAAATTTGAGACTGGACAGAAAAGTTAGAGGCAACCAGACAGGGTTCTGGGGTGCTGTTAGGTTCCGTCTGTGTCAATTAAGGACCTATCGTTGCTCGTCCCTCTTGTCATGTTGAACGCATGCCTCACATTTAGCTGGCCGAATAAAGTACCTTTCGACCGCGAAGCTAGTGGCACTATTCGGGCTGGGATATACACGAGTGTGCGTATTGGTGCTGATGGGGGTATGACAGGGGCGCGAAGAGTGAGCCCAAGGGTAGGTGCAACCTAATTCCTGGCAGTCGGGCGGTCCCTGGGTACTGTGGCTCTAGATTGTCCCGCGGCTACCTGAAAAGTGTCATTGGTGATCTGTAGCTCACTTGATCGGTGAGTGTGGTTTGTGTGAGGAATAAATCACCAGCTGGTTAGGAATCGATTCGAATAGTCATCGCTCCTGGATAGTGAGCACTTGACTCGAGCTACGGCATCGTAGTAATTATGATGTAACACTAATGGTTATCTGGATGATATGAGCTATGCTAAATCTAAGTTGGTAACTGGATGTTATTGATTAATCAAGTGATTGCTATAGTACAGGTGCTTACCTAGATGGATAGGTCATAATAAAGATGATGCAAAGTATTTAAAATGGTTTCTTCATGATAGCTTATGCTTTTCACAAATAAGTCAGCTAGCCCACTAAAGAAAGCCTTGCATAATCCTTGGTGTCGCTTTATTTTGGTTTAAGACAAGTAAGTGTAGCTGAGTACCTTCTCGTACTCAGGGCGTTGTTCCCATTGTTGTTGCAGATGGTCAAATGTACTACGGCTATTGCATTAACTGCCTGTACTCGGCGATGGGTGACCACAAGGACCAAGGGCAAATGGTCACTCTGTATCTCTCATCTGATGCTTTTGTTGGAAATGACTACCTACTGGCATTGTATCTGAACTAAAAGTGTGTGTGTGGCTTTAAAACTATTTGCTTCCGCTATTTCAGATCGAACTTGGGTTGTAATAACTTTATGTTCTAAACTCTGATGTATCCACTGTCATTGTGAACTTTATGTAACATGTGACGGTACTTGCTAAACTTGTACGATCTTGGTTTGTATGTCGATTGGTTTGAATTCCTTCGTGGTTTCACGGACTACCGGGTTATACGGGCTTAAGTTTGCTAAATTGTCTGCTTTGGCGGAAGATTTTCTTACTTAATCTCATATAATTGGTCGGTTCTGTTATAGCTGGCATTAGAGCAAGGTTTAGCAAGTTACTGTTCATGCATGTATTTAAAACAAAAGGGTTTTTGTGTTACAAAACTAATTATGAACTTATAGTATATAGGTGTTTCAACCTTTAATTTAAAACTTAATAGTGTGCCAGTGGTCATATCCTGTATGCCAGTTAAGGACTCTAGGTGGCTTATTTAAGTACTGACTTGGGGGGTCTTTACATCATATTTCTATTTCGTTGCTCATACGGCGTGCTATTGTATGAGTGCCATTCACTTGAGTGGTAATGTATGGATCCATTGCCTCTACGCCTCGGTAAGTGAGAGTTGTGAGAGCATGATCGGATACACTGCCGATCTAGGGAAGTGCTTATATGATGCCGAACTATTTACATGCCATATGCGTGTTTGTATGAAGGTATCCAATGTGTGGGGGATTCCGTCCTGTGGTGACGATGCCGTCGATAGGACGATGGTTCAGGTAGTTGCTACTGTTGTACGCGTATCTGGGGATGCGTGTAGAACGAGTAGATTACTTTACTGCTTTCATGCATAATTTTCATAATGTCAGGGTTTGGGCTGAAGTGGATCTTTTGTAGGTACATAATAGCGCTATCGTGTAGTACGTATTAGCTACGTTATGAGAGACCGTTGTATGCCACCGTCTATGCCGCTAGCAATTGTTATTTTTCCTAAGTTTGCGAGAACGTACGGGACGTGCATGCATCATGTTGTTACATATATTTCATGGTATTGTTCCTCCCCTTATAAGTTGATTATCTCATTTTGATAAAAATGACAACTTAACCTTGTTCTCACGTGAGTAATAAAACAAATTTGCTATAGATGGCACGCACAAAGCAGACTGCTCGCAAGTCCACCGGAGGCAGAGCTCCCCACCATCCGCTTGCTCCACGTACCCATCAGCGCCACACGTTTCTTGGAGAGTTTGGGATGCCTACACTCTTGTGGAGAGTGCTCAGCTATGTAGGCTATCCTGATGGAATGGAGCCCCGCTATTTCTGGGCAAATGAGCAGTTGGGGGAAGGTCTCTTGGTTACTGTGGAGGCCATTGTTCGTCCCCGAGGTGACGGTTCTGAGTGGGCTGGTTGGCGTTATGAGTCAACTGGCAGGACCGCTGAAGAAGCAGCTGACATGGCAACCTTTGGGATACTAAGGGATATCATGGATCGTTTTCCTCAGGAGTTAGCAGCTGCTTTGGTTGGAGTCTTTCCGAGGGGCAACCCCTCCACTGACTTGTGGCAGCAGGCAAGAGGAAGATCTTTGGAGATTGGTGCGGCAGAAGGACAGAACAGTGATAACCCTGCCATGAGCGCCATGTTCGTAGTGATGAAGGCTTTCGATGGAGTAGAAGGTAGCCTGATACGTGTGTCTGGTGCTCTTGGTTAGGCCCGTGATGACCGACGTCAGCGTCAGAGGGATCACGATGCCAAGATTGAGAGGCTCTATGCAGAGATGGCTCAGTTGACTCGTCAGAGGGATCAGGCGACTCAGAGGATTGGAGTCTATGAGGGAGACGTACGTGCACTGAGAGAGCAAGTCGAGCGTCTGACCACCGCCAACAGGAACGCTGAGCGCATGTTGACCCATGTGCTCCACTAGAGGAAAGAAGCCTGGTCCGTAGAAGATGTTCTGAGAGCTCGACGGGTTGAGCTGGAGCAGCAGCTGGCCAATGCGGAAGAGTACAACGACAACCTGCATGAGGAGGTTCATCAGCTGAATAACCAGCTCCACCCTTACGTTCCTCCGGGAGCAGCAGAGATGGATCTAGATGAGGACGAAGATCCCGAAGAGCTTGAGGCTGATGATGACAACAATGATGTGGATAGTGACAATGTCGACATCTCCGACTTAGACAGCGACCACGATGAGTAGGCTAGTAGTTGTTGCGCTAGCTACTAGGGTTTCGGTTGTGATGACCTTTTGCATGGTTGGCATGTCTAGCATGTAATAATGAGTAGAAAGACTAAGACTTTGATGTAATGTTGGAAAACTTGGATGTGTTGTGGCGATATCTGAACGTCAAAAGTCCAGTATATGTATGCTAGCAATTTGGTTGTATTGGACGCGATGTGTGCGCTTAAGTGATCTAATTAGTGATGTTATGTTAATTGGAATGACCTATTATGCCCTGTATTATTGTATGAATTTATTCTCTCCAGTGAATTCAGTACGGCATAATTTTTCGTTCAACTACAATTTCTACAACATCGCCTAATAATTACTGTTGCTGAAATATGCAGATGCCAAACACTTGTCGTACCGTGTATGATGCGACTGAGGTAGGTGGCAGTGCCATTGGGAATGAGAACCGTGATCAACCACCACCACCTCCTCCTCCACCATACACCGCGGAACAGTTCTTCGCACAGTTCCTTGGAAGTCAACGCAACATGGAGGACATGCAGCAGAACATGGAAGCTGCATTGCGCCACATTGCTGACAACACCCGCCGTGGGTTAAACCCAGGTGGACATGAAGCGAATCAGCATAGCAGTTTCAAGGACTTTATGGACACCAGACCACTAATTTTCAAAGAAGCTGCAGAGCCATTGGATGCAGAAGAGTGGATAAACACCATGGAAGATAAGTTTCGTGTTCTAAGGATGATAGAAGTATTGAAGACTGAGTATGCAGCTCATCAGCTGCAAGGCCCTGCGGGAATGTGGTGGAAGCACCACCGCACCACTTTCCCCCCCAATGCCCACATTACTTGGAGGGAATTCACTGAGGCTTTTCGTGGAGTTTACATTACACTTGGTTTGACAGAAATGAAGTTTGGAGAATTTCTAGCACTAAATCAAGGCACCAAGACTGTGACATAGTATCTACATGCATTCAACAATCTAAGTCGCTATGCCTCTGACATGGTGAATACCGATGCCAAAAAGATCGCTAGTTTCAAGAGAGGTCTGAATCCCAAGATGATGAAGCACGTGGGTACCAACACCAGAACTGGTTTCAATGACTTTGTTAGTGACTGCTTAAAGCAAGAAAAGAACAACAATGTATATGCTACATCCAAGACTCGCAAGAGGGCTTTTGAGTCAGGTCCGTCCCAGTCAAGGGCCCCGATGGCAAATCGATCTGCGTACCGTCCGCCTACCCCTGGTGCAAGGTTCAGGCCACCCCAACGGAGGAATCAGAATGCCCAGCAACCTCAGAGGAATCAGAAGCCATTCAAAATGGCGGTGCCACAAGCCAAGACCAAACAAGGCAGTTCATCTGGAGCTGCTACTCAAGTAAGAGGACCGTGTTACAACTGCAATCAACCTGGGCACTTTGCAAAGTTTTGCCCATATCCCAAGAAGCCGCAGAATCAGTACCAAGCTCGTGTGCACCACACCACCATTGATGACATCCCGGAAGGAGAGCCCATGACAGCTGGTATGTTTTCTATCAACAATCATCCTGCAGTTGTTTTGTTTGATTCTGGATCATCTCATTCATTCATAAGTCAAGCATTTGCAAGAAAGTATGAGCAAAAGATAGTTGAATTGGAATGTGCTTATCGGATCAGTTCAACGGGGGCTGATCTGTTAACTAATTAGATAATCCGGGGGGTAACCCTGTGTATAGCAAACAGGCAGTATAAGCTTAACTTGATAGTTATGCTAGGGCTAGTTCTGGATGTAATCCTGGGAATGAACTGGATAAATAAGATGGGAGTAGTAATTGATGTTGGAGGAAGGAGCATTTCTCTCAAGGAACCTGTTGGAGAAGGTACATTTCAAGTAACCTTACCTCGGAGAATAGATCTGGCCAGTACAACTTGTGCAGTCCAAACTACTCTTCTAGCCAAGATTCCAGTAGTGTGTGAGTTTCCGAACGTGTTTCCAGATGAGTTACCTGGTCTTCCATCGGACAGAGATGTTGAGTTTGCCATTGAGTTAATCTCTCGAACACCACCGATTTCAAGAAGGCCTTATCGGATGCCTCCAAATGAATTAGGCGAGTTGAAGAAACAACTCCAAGATCTGTTGACTAAGGGTTTAATTCGGCCAAGTTCATCAAAATGGGGATGTCCCGCACTGTTCGTGAAGAAAAAGAAGGATAACTCCTTACGAATGTGCGTGGACTACCGGCCATTGAATGCGGTGACAATTAAAAACAAGTATCCTCTACCTCGGATTGATATCTTGTTTGATCAATTGTCAAAAGCCAAGGTGTTCTCCAAGATAGATTTGAGATCCGGGTACCATTAGATCAAGATTAGACCACAAGATATACCCAAAACCGCGTTCTCCACCAGATATGGTTTGTACGAGTATCTTGCCATGTCCTTTGGTTTGACAAATGCTCCTGCATACTTTATGTATCTGATGAATTCGGTATTTATGCCAGAGTTGGACAAGTTCATGATTGTGTTCATTGATGACATTCTAGTATCCTCAGAGAACGAACAGGATCATGAAGAGCACCTAAGAATTGTCTTGACTAGACTCAGAGATCACCAGCTATATGCTAAGTTTAGTAAATGTGAGTTCTGGCTGAAGACAGTTCGTTTTCTCGGCCATGTGTTATCTGAGAATGGAATCTCAGTGGATCCTAGTAAGGTACAAGAGGTTATGGACTGGAAGGCACCAAGTACAGTTCATGAGGTTTGGAGTTTTCTTGGATTGGCCGGTTACTATCGTCGTTTTATACCAGACTTCTCGAAGATTGCCAAGCCAATGACAAGTTTGCTACAAAAGGATCATAAGTTTATTTGGACAGAGGAGTGTGTGGTAGCTTTCTGCACCTTGCGAAATTTGCTAACCACTGCTCCTGTTCTGGCGCAACCGGATATAGAGAAGCCATTTGATGTGTTTTGCGATGCATCAAAGAATGGTTTAGGATGTGTTCTGATGCAAGATGGAAGGGTCATTGCTTATGCCTCACGTCAGTTGAGGAAGCATGAGGTTAACTATCCTATGCACGATTTAGAGCTTATGGCCATGGTGCATGCTCTAAAGATTTGGAGACACTACTTGCTAGGGAATGTGTGCAATATCTTTACAGATCATAAGAGTCTCAAGTACATATTTACTCAGTCTGAGTTGAATATGCGACAGGGAAGATTGTTAGAGCTGATAAAGGATTATAATCTGAATGTGCACTATCATCCGGGAAAGGCAAATGTAGTAGCAGATGCCTTAAGTAGAAAGTCACATTCTCTCGCTGTACAACCGTTGTTTGAAGATGGGTTCAATTTGTTGCATCCTGCTGTGTTGCATAATATCCAGGTTAGTTGTACCTTGGAGAGCAAGATCATTGAGGGTCAGAAAATAGATAAGGGAATATTCCATATCAAGGAGAAAATGAAGAAAGAACCGACTAAGCACTTTAGAGTGGATGAACAAGGAGTGTTATGGTTTAAGGACCGTCTAGTTGTACCTAAAGATCGAGAGCTCAAGAACAAATTGATGGATGAAGCTCATTACTCTAAGCTGTCTATCCATATTGGAAGTGGCAAATGTACCAAGAATTGAGACCTCATTATTGGTGGACGAAGATGAAGAAGGAGATTGCAGCATATGTTGCTCGATGCGACATGTGTTGTAGAGTGAAGGCTCTTCACATGAGACCTGTAGGAATGTTGCAACCCTTGTCAATACTAGATTGGAAATGGGATGATATAAGTATGGATTTTATCACCGGTTTTCCCACCACACCAAAGGGAAATGATTCGATTTGGGTAATTGTAGATCGCCTTACCAAATCAGCTCACTTTTTACCAGTCAAAACAACATTTCGACCACCTCAGTATGCTGAGAAGTACATTGCAGAGATTGTCCGATTACATGGTATACCAAAGACTATCATGTCTGACCGTGGGTCACAATTTACCGCTTATTTTTGGGAGCATCTTCATAAAGGTTTGGGTATTAGCTTAATTCGGAGTACAGCTTACCACCCACAGACAGATGGGCAGACAGAGCGAGTTAATGCTGTTCTAGAAGATATGCTTAGAGCTTGTGTGTTATCGTCTAAGGGTTCATGGGAATCATGGTTACCTTTGGCAGAGTTCGCTTACAATAATAGCTACCAAGAGAGTATCAAGATGGCTCCATTTGAAGCATTGTATGGCAGAAAATGTAGGACACCATTGAATTGGGTCGAGCCTGGAGAAAGAAGGTTTTACGGAGTCGATTTTGTTGATGAGGCTGAGAAAAAGGTCCATATTATACAACAAAACATGAAAGCGACACAGTCACGCCAGAAGAGCTATGCCGATAAGAGAAGGAGACCGCTTGAGTTTGAGGTAGGTGACTACGTTTATCTGAAGGTCACTCCAATGAAGAAAGTACAACGGTTTGGAGTAAATAGAAAACTTGCTCCTAGGTTTGTAGGACCGTATAAGATCGTAGAGAAGAAGGGTCCCGTGGCCTATAAGTTACAGTTACCAGAAGCGATGGGTTCGATCTTTCCAGTCTTCCATGTATCATAGTTGAAGAAGTGCTTGCATATTCCGAAAGAGAGAATTGAACCTCAGAGCATTCAGCTCAAATCAGACTTGGAATACCATAAGCAACCGATTCTAGTTTTGGACACTAAGGACCGAGTCACTCGGAATAAAGTGGTGAGAACCTATAAGATATAGTGGAGTCATCACGATGATGGTGATGCGACGTGGGAAACAGGAGAATATCTGCAAAACGCTTATAAGGATTTTTATAACAAATGGTTCGTAACTCAAAATCTCGGGACGAGATTCTTATAAGGGGGAGGGTTGTAACACCTCGGTGTTAAGCTTGCATTAACATTTTGCAAATCATGAGCATGATCATTATTATGCATCCATAAGCATGACATGAAATATAGAATGGAAACTGTCGGGGACCTAATACCAGGGTACCCCGGAAGGTGGAACCGATGACCATCGAACGTGAAAAACTTCTAGATGCATAAGGGCTCCATGTCATCCCTTGTTCGAGTGACAGGAGTTCGGTTCCGCCTCGCCCGACACCTTTGGGACGGGCTCGGTCTCGCCCGAGGGCCGAGGGATAAACTCCGCCTCGCCCGACGCCTTGAGGACGGGCTCGGTCTCGCCCGAGGGCCGAGGATGAATCCTGCCTCGCCGACCCCGGGAGGGGCGGGCCACCTCACCCGACGCCTTTGTAGGATAACCCCGCCGCCCCAAAAGCTCAAGGCAAATCTCCGCTCGCCCGACGCCTATAGGGCGGGCTCGGTCTCGCCCGAGGGCCGAGGGATAAACTCCGCCTCGCCCGACGCCTTGAGGGCGGGCTCGGTCTCGCCCGAGGGCTGAGGGATGAGTTCCGTCTCACCCAACCCTGGAGGGGCGGGGTCAGCCTCACTCAACGGCTGCAGAGCGAGCCTCGCCTCGATCGATATCTATCCCTCATAATGATGGGTACAGGACGAGACAAGACGTTGGGTCAACCATGGCTCCAACGACCATACCTCGCGCCTGGCAGAAAAGGACCGCCAGGAACGACAGATCGATGCTTTAGACCTTTCCGGCGCCAGCAGAGCCCAAAAGGTATTACAGGCGTGCACCTCGCCTCAGAGAGTTGTAGGCGCCGCCTTCAGCCTGGGACACGGAACCCGGACGAAGATATACGACAAACGCCTACGCGCCCAGAAAGGATTTGCTATCTCCACGAACGATGGGTATTCCGTCACCACACGGTGGACCCGAGGGAGCGGCGCCCGCTTCCCGACCCCTCAGTCCTCCCAACAAGGCCTTGACCACGGCGTTACACCGGACCCCGACCCAAGATTCTCCCAACGAGGACTCACGAGAACCGTATATGCATGCGAGCAAGGCCGAGGGAGGCTCATAAGTCAAAACCATCAGATCAGCAGCCCATACCTGCAAGCAGGCGATTCTGTGACTAACCTGACATCCTACAGAGACATCGACAACATTGTAAACACTTATCTTCCTTCGCACTCATCGTGAGTGGAGGACCCGACCAGTAGACGTGAGCCACAAGACTAAGTAGAGTACGCGCCCCGGAGCCCTTACCCTTGTAAAGCCGGCCCTTCATCTATAAAAGGGGATGCGCTTCTTCCATCAAGGGAGAGGAAAAAAGAGGACCGAACAATAGAACGCACTCACACGCATTCAAGCAGCCACGGGCTCTTGACCACCTTTCAATCCTTCGATCGTAGACTTGGGACCAGTCCCTCTCTCGGCAGCTTTGTATCCCTTACTACAGATCGTTACGGTGCTAATAACACAAGCAAAGAACAAACGGACGTAGGGACGTTTCGCCCAACCAAAGATAAATCTCGTGTCCTTTAGCGCACCATCCGAGCCTAACGCGCACACATAAATTTACTTGCCGGTGCTTGTACGAAACACCGACAACATGCCGCCAGTAGGGGCTTTATGCTGCTCCAAACCAGTCTCTCGATGACCACCCACACAATCACTGGCCCCAAGCGCACACATGCGCTTTCGGCGACCGGATTTCATCATCACACTAGAAGGAGAGCTGGCACCGACTCACTCAATTACCCCATCTCCCCTTCCATCAACCTCACCCGCCTCTGTGCTTGAGGGTCCACCGGCAACTCCCGGGAGTCCCGTCACCCAAAGAAGCCTCTCACAACGCCACCATGTGTCCGAAGGGTCCGTATGGAGCGCCCGACGACAGCTTTCCGCTCGGTCTCCGCAACGCTATGGCAACCGCCGGCCGCCTTCCGGCGCTTACGTGTGGTTCAACCACCCACGGACATCGAGTTCGTGGGGGCGATTGAGCGGGATACGGAGACCTTCTACGAGCTCCTCAACGAGGAGCTCAGATTACTTCCACTGGATTCCAGCAGGGGAGCCACCACCCTTCCCGAGAATGCTACATGACGCAGACCCACGAGGGTCACGCCGAAAGCGCCTCAGGAAGAGGCCACCCCACGAACAATCCCGACAAAGAGATCCGGGAAGAAGGGACAGCCCCATCTCGCCGAGGATGGAGCAACTAAAGGGCTCGCCAAGAGATCGATGAGGTCGGGCAAGGGCTCAGACGGGAATACGCGACATCAATCGCGAGATTGAACGCCGCAAAGACGGGGGCGCGCCACCACAAAACTTCGCCCGCACCGTACATCAAAGGATCCTCACCGACGATGGGGCCTTTCCTCACTTTGCTCGAGCCACCGTAATATCGCCAGCAGCCGACCGCTTTGCCGCATGGTCTCCCGGAGGCCACGACGTTCGAGGATATCGACGCGCTTATCGGGAGATTCGCACGTTGCTCGAAGCGCCAGCCGCACGCAGCAAGCGGAAAGTTCGTTGTCTCGACGACGCCAACCCGACACCAGCCAAATACAGCACACCTTCGGTGCATCCCACCAAGGACGATCCAGACACCAAACACCGCCGCCGGCGGCAGCCCTCCGTCGTCCCTCAGACATCAACGCCGCGGCGGGCCGGGCGCGACGTAGCATCATCGACGCCGGAGACGCGCCACGGGCGACGAGGGAGAAGCAGCGGCCACGGCTATCATCCCCGACGTGGCGGGCGCTTACGACAAAGAACGAGGACCGAAGCCCGAGCCCCGTCCGCCAGCCCTCGTGCCTTTGGACGGCACATCCTCAACGCTGCGTTCCTCTAAGGTATCGACCACCTACGAACATTCCTAAATATTCTCGCGAAACAAATCCCGGCTTTGGCTCAAGACTATCGGCTTGCATGTCGTGCCGGTGGTGCGAGTGATGATAACTTCATTATTCGCAATCTCCCGCTGTTCTCGGCCGACTCAAAGACGAAGCGTGGCTGGAGCACCTACCGTCCAATGCTATTCGTGAGTTGGGCGGATCTCGACCGAGATCTTCGTGGTAATTTCCGTGGCACGCATAAACGCCTCGAAACCCATGGGACCTCAAGAATCGCCGCCGAAAGCCGGTGAAACCCTCCGCGGGTACATCCGGCGCTTTTCACGACAAAGGTAATGAGCTCCCGAACGCCGCCGACGCCGACGTAATAGGGAGCCTTTCGTCCGAACGACTCGCGAATCCCGGGTCCACAAGCTAGGACGCAGGGGCCCGTGAACTACCAAGGAACTCTGGACATCGCCACTAGTCACGCCTCGAGAAGAGGCAATGGGCCATCTTTGATCGTATCGACGGAAAAACAAGGCGGGGACGAGGACGCCAGCAAAGCGCCCAACCGTCCCCGCCAAAGGGAAAAATAAGAAGCAACGGCGCGACATCTTACTCGCGGGCCGCCGCCGCCGATCAAGAAGGTGGCTTAAGCCCGCGAGGGCACTCAACCACTTCGAGAAAATGCTCGAGGGGCCATGCCCAAACCACGCCTTCCCGCCAAGCACCTATACAAGGAATGCGGCCTTATGCGCAAATACTTGGTCGGGGGCCTTAACAAGGAGGAGCAGGGAAGGAGCCTGTTCCCACCACTAACGACACGGAGGAGAAGGACGACACCTTCCCAACTCCGACCGGTGCCCTCATGATCTTCGGAGGATCAACGGCCTACGACTCCAGGCGCCGCCAGAAGGTCGCACGTCGAGAGGTCTATATCACCGACCGGCTATGCCACCTATCTCCGGTGGTCGGAATCCGCCATAACCTTCGACCGACCGACCATCCGGATGCCATCCCACACCCGGAAGGTATCCGCTTGTCGCCGACCCGATCGCCGGTCCAAAGCGGCTCACCAAGGTACTGATGGATGGGGGCAGCGGCCTCAACATCATGTACGCCAAGACGCTTCGACGAGATGGGCGCCGACCGAACGCGCCCGCCGCCTCGGCCCGAGCACCTTTCCATAGAGCGCTGCATCAGAAGGCAAGCCGCGCCACTAGGGGCGATTGACCTGCCCGTCACTTTTGGGGATCGATCCAATTACGGACCGAGACCCTCACCTTCGGCGTAGTGGGGTTCCTGTGACTTTCCACGCCATTCGGGGCGACCATGTTACGCGGTTCATGGCCGCACCCAACCACACATATCTCGTCAAGATGCCGGGCCCCGTGGGATCATCACCATCGGCACCTCCTTCCAAATAAGGCTTTACGAGTGCGAGGTCGAATGTCGCGGACACGCATCCGCGGTCATCGCATCCAAAGAGCTCGCCACCCTCGTGGAGGAGGTCGCGAGGGACACCCGACGCAAAGAAGTCGTCCCGGATCGCTCGAATCGGCAGAGGGTTCCAGGGACGCCTCTTGGATCCCAAAGAGCTCCGAGGGCAAAAAGTCCGAATCGGGACCACGCTCTCCTCCGCATAGGAAAGCGCGCTTCGTCGACTTCCTCCGCGCCAACAAGGACATCTTTGCGGAAAACCTTGATATGCCGGGCATCCCGAGGGGAGGTCGCCGAGCATACTCTCCAAATCCTTCCTGCTCCAAGCCGGTGAAACAACGCCACGCCGCTTCGACGAGGAGAAACGCAGGCCATCGGCGAGAGATAGCCAAACTACTGGCCGCAGGATTCATTAAGGAAGTATACCACCCAGAGTGGTTAGCGAATCTTGTTCTTGTTCGGAAAAGAGCGGAAATGGAGAATGTGTGTTGACTATATCGGCCTCAACAAAGCGTGTCCAAAGGATCCATTTCCTTTGCCACGAATAGACCAAATAGTCGATTCCACCTCGGGTGCGAAACCCTCTCGCTTCTTCGGACGATACTCAGCTACCATCGATCGCGATGAAAGAGTCCGACCAGCTCGCGACATCTTTTATCACGCCTTCGGATCGCTTTTGCTACGCTTTCAATGCCGCTTGGTTTGAAGAACGTTGGGGCAACGTACCAGCGCTGTATGCTTAGTTGCTTCGGAGATCTCATCGGGCAAACCGTTGAGGCCTATGTCGATTTACATCGTAGTCAAATCCAAGCGGGCTGACCACCTTGTCGCCGACCTTGAACGTACTTTGCGAAACTCCGGGCGAACGGCATCAAGCTCAATCCCAAAAATGTGTTTTCGGGTCCCGAGGGGCATGTCGCTTCGCTTTATCGCTCTCCGAACGTGGCATCGGGCCAACCCAGAGAAGATATCGCCATCACGAGGATGGGCCCGATCCAAAACATAAAGGGGTTCAGCGGATCACCGGGTGCCTTGCCGCCTCAATGATTCATTTCACGCCTCGCGAACGAGGACTTCCCTTTATCGACTCAAGAAAACCGACCGCTTCGAGTGGGACAAATGAGGCTCAGAAGCACTTGACATGGTTAAACGATTTTTAACCAAGCCGCCGGTCCTAGTTCCTCCATGCGATGGAGAATCTCTCCTACTATATATATCGCCACCACCCAAGTGGTTAGCCGCCTTTAATAGTAGAGCGAGAAGAAGAGGGCACGCCTTCAAGGTGCAAATACCAGATATTTCATCGCGAGGTGTTATCCGACTCCAAAACCCGCTAATCCCGCATCCGTAAACTCCTCTACACCATCCTCATCACCAAAAGGAAGCTACACCACTACTTCGAGTCAAACCCCGTGATGAAGAGGTGACGCTGCTCCCCCTCGGCGAGGTCGTTCAGAGCCATGACGCTACGGGAAGAACCGCAAAGTGGGCACTCGAGCTGATGGATCGTGGCATTTCTTATGTCCCCGAACGGCGATCAAATCTCGTGCACCGGCCGACTTCATCGCGAGTGGACCGAGGTCCAGATGCCACCAAAGCAATTGGCCGATCAAGAGTAATCGATAATGTACTTCGACGGATCGCCGATGAAGAAGGGCGCCGAGCAGACTAGTCTTTGTATCCCCCTTGGGGTCCACATGAGGTACATGGTTCGCTTCATTTTCCCTCATCAAAACAATACCGCAGAATACGGCGCTCATCAACGGCCTACGAATCGCCATCGAAGCCGGGCATCCGACGCCTTGACGCCGGGGCGACTCTCACCGGTCGTCAACCAGTGTCATGAAAGAGTCGGGCTACCACGATACCAAGATGGAGGCATACCGTCAAGAGGTCCGACGTCTGGAGGACAAATTCGACGGCCTCGAACTCAATCATATCCCCAGCGCCTCAACGGCGGCCGATACACTCGCAAAAAAGCAAAGATCCACCGAGAGCCGCCCAACAGCGCGTCTTCGCCAATGCGACCAACACAAACCCTCGATATCGCTACGCTGGGTCGGAACAAGCCGACGATGGCCTTTCTAGTCCGACCCCCAAGGCCGATCCGCCAACTGCTCCTCCCCCCACCCCGAGGTCATGGAGCTTGAAGAAGACCCAAAGAATGGAGTCCGATCCTCCCAATGACCGGAGAACGCTTTACATCGACTATCTCCTCCACGACGTACTACCAACCAACAAGACAGAAGCCCAACGGCTCAAGGACGCGCCAAATCCTTCGCTCTTGTAGAGGGCGAACTCTACAAACGAAGTCACATCGAATTTCAAACTTTGTATCCTCGGCGAATGTGGAAAACTCCTACCGAGCGACATCCACGGAGGGGCATGCGACACCATGCCGCACTAAGAACCTTGGTTGGGAAGGCATTCCGACAGGGTTTCTATTGGCCCACCGCAGAGCCGATGCCGAGCAAATTGTACGCGACTGCTGAAGGGTGCCAATACTACGCCGCAAAACGCACCCTCCCGCCCAGCTCTCTAGATGATCCCCATCACGCGGCCCTTCGCGGTCCGGGGCTTGACCTGGTTGGGCCACTTAAAAAGCGCCCGAGAGGCTTTTACCCACCGCTTGTCGCCATAGACAAGTTCACAAAATGGATTGAAGCTCGCCAATATCCACAATCAAATCCGAGCAAGCTGTTTTGTTCTTTCTCGACATCATCCATCGCTTTGGAGTACCGAACTCCATCATCACAGACAACGGCACGCAGTTCACCGGTAGGAAATTCGTTCGTTTCTGTGATGAACAACACATCCGAATCGATTGGGCAGCCGTCGCACACCCCCGGACGAACGGACAGGTCGAGCGTGCAAACGGCATGCTCCTTCAAGGCCTCAAACCCAGAATTTTCAACCGGAATGAACAAGTTCGGCGCGCGTTGGCTCGCTGAGCTCCCGGCTGTGCTCTGGAGCCTAAGGACGACTCCTAGCCGGGCCACCGGCTACACACCCTTTTTTATGATCTACGGCTCCGAGGCCGTTCTCCCGACGGACCTCGACTATGGAGCGCCAAGAATCAGAGCATATGACGAACAGGGAGCCGAGGCATCTCACCAAGACGCCATGGACCAGCTGGATGAGGCCCGCGACATCGCCTCCTCCGCTCAAATTAAGTACCAAAAAGCGCCACGGCGCGGTACCACAACCCGACGGGTGCGGGTCGAGCCTTCAACGTCGGAGACCTCGCCCTCCGCCTTTGTGCAGAGCAACAAGGATCGCCACAAACTCTCCCCTCGCCTGGAAGGGCCCTACATCGTCATGGAAATACTTCGCCAGCGCCACCGGCTGAAAACCATCAAAGGCGAGGTCTTCACCAACGCTCGAACATTGAGCAGCCACGCTGCTTCTATCCTTAAAATAAGCTTACACTTTTCCTTATCGGGCCGCCTTAACAGTAACCCCGATCCTTAGTGACTACCGACCCTCAAAATCGCGAGGGGTCGACCTCACTGGGGCCGGGTATATGATCGTAATATATGTCATGTGTAATACAAGTATTACGCTTGTAAAAATCCTCTCATATACTTGCAAACATTTTCTAAGTTTTCCATTCGCCTCAGAACGAAGTTTCGAGGGCTAAGATCTTGGGAACCAATTCTCAATACAACCGGTAGGACTGCAAGGGCACCCACGCCCCAAATGGGTCGCAACCTCTTTGCTCACCAGCTCAATCAGAATTAGTTCACCCACGTTCCTAGTTTCCTATGACTTAGACCACGAGAAGGATTGGAAAGCGTTAAAATGACTTGCCATAAGCCAAGGATGCAATTTTGTTCATTTTTTGCACAAATTCACCACTTACAAAGCGATGTCATTACAAAAAAGGAACAATATACTCCGAGGATCTGTTTACCCGGGCTTCCCCACAACGTTATTTCATTACGCCTCGGCTCACTTCTACCACAAGTGTTATTGCGGTCGCCGCGCCACGCCCATCCATCGGCGACGTCCGGGCGTGTACACATCACGGCCAGTCGTCTCATCGCGGTCACCGTACACGCCTCCATCGGCGACGTCCGGGCGTGTACACGGCCAGCTTCGTCTCATCGCGGGTCGCCGTGCCACGCTTTCCATCGGTGACATCTTCGCTGGATCCTCGGCGGCGCCACCATCTCGACGACGACTCACCGAACGTCCGGGACCACGCCATTGTCGCCGCCACCGCGACCCCGCAACGACGCCCGCCGAACGTCCGGGACTACGCCATCGCCGTCACCGCGACCCGCAAATGACGCCACCGCCATGACGTCTCAAGACTACGCCATCATCCCCACCATAACCCCGATAATGGCATATGGGAAGGAAACGCCCCGCCAAGGGAGGGGCGCAATAACGACGGCGCAGCCAACAACGCACGACGCCCACCGACGCCTCCTTTCTTCGCCAAAGAATACCTCAAAGCAAGGGCCGCGCACCATCTCATCTACGTTGGATAACCTCCGCTCGACATCACGCACTGTAATCACGAGCAAGTTTGTAAGTTCTCTATCTCTCTCGCATTACTCGCCTCACTCAGAACCACCACGACGCACGGACGCTGCTTATGGAAAGGAAGAAGAAGGAGAGATAGCGGCTCGGAGGCGTAAGAGGTGGGCCGAGAACTCCTCCCCTCCCTATTTAAAGAGGAGGCGCAGAATTAAGGAAAGGCGAAAGGTCGGACGAAAAACCCTCCCTTCCCTTTTTAAATACGCAATCAATGCCGATTGATATCCGAGGGGACGCACTGTAAGTGACGGGACGAACCCCGGCTCCACGGTTACCCTCTTGGTCAAACCAACACCGCCTGGTATGGCCCGCCACCGACCCCGCTCCGGACGCTGCAGATTAAGGCACCCGCATATAGGCGCATAAATTTTTCGCTTTCCCATGCAGACCACTGGACGACCCGATGACGGGACCTTCAGGCTTCTCCCGGGTCGACTGCTCGCCCAAGAAGACACGATTTAACGAACGACCAAAGAAAGATAAGCCTCTCATCTTTCACTTTTTATGCGTTAGAATTTGTTCGCAAGATTCCGACCCCGTCGAAAAGGTGGACGCGAACATCCGCCGAGGATGACTACCAATCCGCACATCCCTTCACCCGACCCTCCGTGACGCTTGAAACTAAGGGCGCGACATACAGCACAAAGCTTTGAGTAAAACCGATGAACTAGCAAACCCTACGCCCGATTGCTACGGTGTTTTTATTCACCGTAAAAATCATGCTCAACGCCTCGCGTCTCTAGTTTCGACGCCCCGCCTCCCCAAAGAGGGGATCGGAGGGGTCCGCCACGTAATCTCCCCAAAGGAGAAGCCGCCAGTTGCCCAAGTTAATCGAACAAACTCAGATTGTCACCGAGACACGAAAACAAAGAATGGCAATTCTTATGCAGGTTTTTCCAACCTCGTCACAAACGTCAGGACCCGAACCCATCTGGTAGGAGCTTTTCCGCCACTCATACCACCAAGGTAACGCCACCACCTTTTGTTTTCAATTAAATCCCGCATTCAAAACATTTCATATGCAAAAAATTGCATCCCAATGATTCGTGTCGCACCACGAAACGACTGTCGCCTTATCCGATATAGGCAACCACAGGCTGAGGTTCGAAGGTCGGCCCGCGAAGGGCTCGAGGCCGCCTCACGCCGAACAGAGCCAGGGAGAGATAACCGAGACGAGCCCCAGCGGCCCTGCCCGACCTCGCTCAGAAGCGAACCGGGACGCCTCTCGACCTTCTCTCGCTCGATTCTAACCTCGAGCCAAACCCACGTAATCTCCATCGAGGAGAGGCCATCGGGCCCCGAGCTTATCGAATGACTCGTGCATCTGCCGGAGGCGGGTTAAGAAGTTGTGGAGTGCCACCAGAGGGCTCTCACGACCCCATCAAAAATGATGGACCCGGATTCCGCATTTAACGCATTCGTTAGCGAGCTCGTTGAGCACGGTACTCAAGCCGCCGAGGCAAGTGTCGCTCACTCACCCTCCGATTGCATGTAAAACCGAGGACGGGTAACACGCAAAATAACGGCCGACCCCTATCGCACCCTCGACAAGGCTCGGGGCTCGGGCCAAACAATGCAGGACAAAGGCCCCACCTTGCCGAGCCCATAGAGTTCCTAGTTGGGATTTCTGTTGGAAGACAGTGTATGGATTATTGCGATGGCATCCATTATCACCGTAACCACGATTCCGGTCTCCAAGAATACCCGACCCCAAAGAAAAGGGGGTCGGACCTTACTCGGGGCTGCTAAGGTACGGCCACCTCCTCTCTTCTTTTTTTCGGACAATCTCCTCGCATTATAATCAGCGGCATAATTCGGAGGAACATATTGGTAAGACCGTAAAAAATGAAATCGCAGAAATCAAACAAAACGAAATTAAGACGCAAAAGCACGAAAGGCGTCCAGACTCGAAAAGTACCGACACTTGTTCACATATTACATATAAGCTGTTCTCACAATTGTTCGATTAATTTCTCCCGCCAAGGAGAACCATTTCTTTCAGATCGTCTCGCCAGTTTCTTCGCAAGGGGAGCGACCATCCGCCCATTTTCTCCAAATCTTCATCCTCGTAGGTGGACGGAAAGCCTTCGCCATCACTTTCGTGTTTATTTCCTTCTCATAGTGGGCGTGGCGACGGTGAAGGCCTGGGTAATCCCGGCGTGAAAGGCACTCTCCTCAAGCCGGCCCACCCGAGCCGTGATACCTCCGACACGAGCCACGAGCGGGCTGGTCTCCACCGGCTCCGTCACATTTAGGGCGCTAAGGACCACGCCGACCGCAGCTTGTAGAAGATCGTGCTCATCACTCTCAACCTCAAGGGCTCTGCCAGATAGGCAACCTCTTTCTCCAAATTTTGGTGGCGGCGTTCTCAAGACTCGACTTTCCTCTCACTGCGTCGTCAAGCTCCGCCTCGAGAGAGCGGACCACCTCGACGCCCCTCGTCCACCTTCCACTGGAGGGTCAGGGCCTACCTCGGCCTTCCACCGGAGGTCCCGCCTCCATCTCCAGCTCCTTCAGACTTCACTGCCTTCTCATTGGCCATGGCATTCCTCAGCAGCAGCTCGTCTCGCTCTTTTTTTGAGTCCGCAATCTCCTCTCCATCCAAATTTTAGACCTCGCCGACAGTCCTCGAACATTCCAGGCGCCTCCCGCATCCCGACGCGCCTGGGCCTCCCGCCTCCTGCACAAGAGTAAGTCAAGCGCCAAGTCTGCTCAGCAATGGGCCTCCTCGAAGGCGATCCTCTCCGCCTTCCGCTCATGGAGGAATTGGGATTTATCCCGCCACGAGCAACAAGAGTCCGAGGAGGAAGAAGGCTGATATCGTGAATACGAGAACACAAAAACACATGAAGAAAGAAGAAAGTCCGTAAAATACCCGAGTGGTAGGGATAACGATCTCACGGAGGGCTCCTCCGCCCGGTCTCAGTATGCTTCAAAGATGGTCGAGATCCCGATGTCAAGACCTCCCCGCCCATGCTCTCGGAATGATCATCGAGCGAGAAAAGAGCCGACGCCGGGTCCTCGAGCATCCATCCACCGGAGCGGGCGGCTTCCCCTCGCAGGGAGCGGTTTCTCCCGACAAAGGGGCCGGTGGCGGCTCCTCCTCGACCTCAGGCGGCACCACCGCCGCACTCGAGGACCTCCGGCTGACCTCCTCCGTTTGGGCCGCTTCGAAAGCGCCACGGGTGGATCCACATGGGCGCCAAGCGACGCGATTGCACCACGCCGGTGCCACCACGACCGCGTCCGGCCGATCTCGGCTTACGCGCAGCCACGACCACCGTCACCGGCGGTATGCGGTCCTCGGCCGGCTTGTTCCACGCCCACCACGGAAGAGACCGCCGCCAAGAATCCTCCGCGGGTGGGAGCCACCTTGACGCCGCTGGTTCGCCAACGCGCGCCCCGACATCGGCACCACTCCTCGCCAAATGGGGTGGCTCCAGCGACGCCGTCTGTCCCCACTTGAAGGGCGAGACTCTTCTTGGGCGCCACCCGGGGGTGACCCGTCCGCAAGAACTCGCGCAAAGGTAATAAACCATTAAGTCAAAATAAAAATGGAAAAGGATGAAAACAGAGGAATCAACACCTTACGTTGACGCCCTCGGCCGGCGGAAGCGCTTTTGGGGATGGATCCCGCACCCCCCTTCGCCTCGCTCATCCGGGCGGGACTGCTTATGCCCGCCCCGCCCGGCGGGGGGGTTCATCTCGCCGGGCGCGCCCCGAGTCGCCCTTCCATCGCCTCGCTCGGGCGCGCACCGAGCCGCCCCTCCGCTGCCTCACGGGTGCAAAGACCGAGCTGCTCCCTTCATCGTCGCCGGGATGGCGGCGACAGTTTGCCTTCCCCATCCACCGGTCCTCGCCAAAGACGCTGCAGGCGAAGAGCGGACTCGCCGCCTCCACCGACCTCATCGATCCACTTCCCTCCGCGGGAAAGGGAAGGGCCCTCGACGGATGGGTGGCCACTGTCAACAGGTCCTCGCCCCTCCAGACGCCTCAATCCACGCCGACGGCTACCTCGTCGTCGCCATCATCATCATCATCATCGCTATCCTCACTACTCACGCCCTCTCCCCGATCCCGCGCCTCCGCCTCGGGCCGTTTTCTTTTCTTCATCTCCTCCTTTGCCTTCTTGTCCCGCCGGCCATGAGTCGATTCGGCCGCCGCCACAACCTTGTCCTTCGGCAAATGGGTCAAGGCTATCTTGAAGACTAGCCCCCTCGGCTAGCCCCAACATTACGGAAGCAAGTGTTAAAAGAGGGAGATTCAGAGAAAGAAAAGAATGCGGAGAAGAGGGCTTACGAATTCAAGAACCTGTGCTCCGGCCGATTGGAGATGCCCGCACCGGATACACGATGTCGAGGACCTCGCCGGCGAATCCTTCGTCGGCTCCGTCTTCTCTTGACACGCCGCGCCACTTCCGAATAAGGGAGCGCCACGTCAACGAGCACCGCCCCTCAAACGATATCCTCAAGGCCATCCGATGCAGGGAAGCACACGCGCCATCGCTGGCGCCACCTCCTCGCAGGTAGGCACCGATAATCCCCGACCTTTACACCCCGACCTTCTTCAGGCATGGAGGGCGGAGAGAAGGTCGGAGATGTGCTTCTTGTCTTTAGTCTGACGCCCCAACCACGACGCCGGGCATCCACAATAAGACGTCCGGTACTTCGGTAGGGTGGCACTCACATCATCCCTAACATAAAACCACTGCGAATGCCATCCCTTGTTGGATGTAGCCGACGCATGTACGGGTAACCCTTCGATCGGGTATGGCGCAGTGAATGCCGGCACACCCCATCGGCGCTGGCCCACTTCTTTCCCCCCCCAATCTTCCTCTTCGACGCACTAACGCTAAAGAAATACCGCCACGATCAAAATGGGGATCGATCCTCAGAAACCCTCGCCTTGGCAAACGAACGCCGCCATATGTCAATCCCATTGGGAGTGAGATGTCGCAGCTCTACCTCATAGAAATCTAATAACCCCGAAGAAATCTATGCGGGTACCCCAATCCCGCCATGGAAGATGGCAAAGGAGACGACATACCCTTCAAAGGCACCGGCTCACCTCGTCGCCGGGAGTAACCACTCTCGGACGGCGGATAGTGGGCGGAGAAGGCCACGGCGACGAGGCCCTCCGCACGCCGGAAGTGATGCTTGATCTGCCCACAACTCCATTGAAGCAGAGGGGGAAGGGCAGCGCGAGCTTAACGGGCGGGTCAAACACAAACGCAGTTTGGTCGACGGTGGTGATGCGGGCGCAAGAGGCCAAAAGATTACGGCGGATGTTTCGTAACGCAAAGGAAGGGGAGGAAACACGGACCTCGGGGCGAACCTCATGGTTTTATAGGGGCGACGGACGCGAGAAGGGCAACCGTCTCGCCTCGATCTCCGGTTCGCCACGCGCGCCATCACACACGTCATGGACACGCTCACGCAGCCCCTATCCTCTCATCCCAAAAATCTCGGCGACGGTTCGCCTCCCCCAAGCGAATCCGGACTCTCCACCCACTGGAAGCACAAGCCACAAAGGCCTGCTTTTTTCTCTTTGGCCCACCTAGGGCCCAAAGAACTCACCGGCCGCCTAACTAAGAAGGAATACACGAACAATCCGCCACCAAGGGCGTAAGCACCAATGAGGACGGCCCCGAATCAGTCCCCAAAGAAATGACGCGCCACGACCCACTCGGAAAAACACCCAGCTTGATGAAAAACTAAGTCCTTCACCTTACCCCGCTGAGGTTGATGATTCAACCCCCGGGTGACTCTACTCGAGTCACCCGGGGCTCGGGTTACACTCCATCGGAGGCCACCAGCACCACCCCTCCAAATTAGCTTCAACGAAATAAAAAACACCTCCAGCGGTTCTACCCAATCACCGGAGTCTCGGGGCTACTGTCGGGGACCTAATACCAGGGTACCCCTAAGGTGGAACCGATGACCATCGAACGTGAAAAACTTCTAGATGCATAAGGGCTCCATGTCATCCCTTGTTCGAGTGACAGAGTTCGGTTCACCTCGCCTGACACCTTCGGGACGGGCTCGGTCTCGCCCGAGGGCCGAGGATAAACTCCGCCTCGCCTGACGCCTTGAGGGCGGGCTCGGTCTCGCCCGAGGGCCGAGGGATGAATTCTGCCTCGCCGACGACCCCGAGGGGCGGGTCACCTCACCCGACGCCTTTGTAGGATAACCCCGCCTTGCCCCAAAAGCTCAAGGCTAATCTCCATCTCGCCCGACGCCTATAGGGCGGGCTCGGTCTCGCCCGAGGGCCGAGGGATAAACTCCACCTCGCCCAACGCCTTGAGGGCGGGCTCGGTCTCGCCCGAGGGCTGAGGGATGAGTTCCGTCTCGCCCACCCCGAGGGGCGGGGTCACCACTCAACGGCCCAGAGCGAGCCTCGCCTCGATCGATCGATCTATCCTCATAATGATGGGTACAGGACGAGACAAGACGTTCGGGTCAACCATGGCTCCAACGACCATACCTCGCGCCTGGCAGAAAAGGACCGCCAGGAACGACAGATCGATGCCTTAGACCCTTCCGGCGCCAGCAGAGCCCAAAAGGTATTACAGTGCGTGCACCTCGCCCTAGAGAGTTGTAGGCGCCGCCTTGGCCTGGGACACGGAACCCGACGAAGATATACGACAACCGCTACGCCTCCAGAAAGGATTTGCTATCTCCACGAACGATGGGTATTCCGTCACCACACGGTGGACCCGAGGGAGCGGCGCCCGCTTCCCCGACCCCCTCGTGTCCTCCCAATCGAAGGCCTTGACCACGGCGTTACACCGACCCCGACCCCAAGATTCTCCCAACGAGGACTCACGAGAACCGTATATGTCGCGGAGCAAGGCCGAGGGAGGCTCATAAGTCAAAACCATCAGATCAGCAGCCCATACCTCGCAAGCAGGCGAGATTCTCGTGACTAACCCGACATCCTACAGTAGACATCGACAACATTGTAAACACTTATCTTCCTTCGCACTCATCGTGAGTGGGAGGACCTGACCAGGTAGACGTGAGCCACAAGACTAAGTAGAGTACGCGTCCTGGAGCCCTTACCCTTGTAAAGCCGGCCCCTTCATCTATAAAAGGGGATGCGCTTCTTCCATCAAGGGAGAGGAGAAAAAAGAGGACCGAACAATAGAACGCACTCACACGCATTCAAGCAGCTACGAAGCTCTTGACCACCTTTCAATCCTTCGATCAGAGACTTGGGACCAGTCCCTCTCTCGGCAGTTTGTATCCCTTACTACAGATCGTTACGGTGCTAATAACACAAGCAGCAACAAACTGGACGTAGGGACGTTTCGCCCGAACCAGTATAAATCCTGTGTCCTTTAGCGCACCATCCGGGCCTAACGCGCATTACCATAAATTTACTTGCCGGTGCTTGTACGAAACACCGACAGAAACATACTAATGAAACGTGTGAAACATGACTATGAAACAAATGTAACATTTCAATTGTTTTTCATTATCTCAGTACATACAGTGCTTGATTCTTGGGTGACCAGTGTGTGATGTGGCTAATAATTTTCTTAAACCACTTAGTCACACCTAGAATGTCATTTGGAACAATGTTCATGTTGACCATATTGCCTAATTACACTTCCAAGTAATAGTTTGACTTGTGTTGACCCCTGATGCTCTTGTGTTTGACTGTTTAGAAAGTGTAGCGTAGAGTGTTTGCATGTCGGAGCAACCTAAAACAAAGTTGTAGCAAATTTTATAAGGAACAAACTTTGTTTAGAAGCTAAGTCATGAAAACATGCACAACATGCTCAAAATGATCCCGCAAGTCAGTTTTGGGAGCAATTTGGTGACTCAGAATTTTTCTAAGTCCGAGCACTGATTTTCAAATTCAAGTATCGATGTTTGGAGCCTTCTATCTCCTTAACCAGGCCGAACCAGCTCGAGCTCCAATTGTACAAGTTGTAGTTCACATGTAGATGTTCAAATTTGTCAATTATACCTTGCGCTATATCATCATGGATTAGGAGTTAATCACTGTCAAACTTCGCCTGTCAGTCGGTTCATTTGGAAATCAATCGAGTTTCGAGACACGCCATCTTGTGCCGACCGGGTTCGAAAGCTACCGCCACGCTGGGGACACTCGTTGCGGTCGCTTTGTGCGCCAGCACAGCCATGCGCCTTGGCCGTCCGGGCTTCTGCTTGGCCATGACTTGAACTTCGCGCCCGCCTAACGCGCCGCCATTTCATTTTTCCCTTTCTCCGTGGCGAAGCTCATGAATAAACCCTTGAAGAACTCCGACGAGCTCGTGCTTGCTCGCCGCCACAAAAACGCGAACTACATCTTCACCACAGCTCTGCCGTGTTCTCCTCTACCTCCTCCATCTCTTAGCTAAGCCGATTGAGCTTTGGTAAGGGCGCATTGACCATTCCCGCCACCGCCGCCATGGGCGTGTCCTCGTCGGAGTTGAGGCCGCCGTGGTCGGGGTAGCTAGGAACTCTTCCGTCCTCTTCTATTTGTTTGGGTAGTATCGTGGTGACCTCCTGAAGCTCATATCGAGCTTAGCCGTGTCCCACAGGGCCGAACCTCGCCGGAGCACCGTCGGACTACGCCGCCGTCCGCCATGCACGCCGTCGTCCTTGCTAGGGTTCGGTAGAGGTTGAAGTGAGGGCATGAATGGGTGCGCATCGTTGTGGGGAGCACGCCGGTGTCGTCGGTTTTGCCGGAGGAGCCGCCGTCGGCGAGCTTCGCCGTTGCCACGCCATCGCGTGCGCCTCCCCTATTTTCGTCTCACTGACAAGCGGGTCCGGCTGACACGTGAGTCCCACGCGTCAGTGACTGTTGTTCATAGGGCTAGTTCAAAATTGCTGATTTGAATGCTGTTTTGTGAATTTTGTAACTCCAAATGTGTAGATCCAAATGGTGTGATTCAAATTTTGTTAGAATCACAGAGAAGTCTAGTATTTAAGAAAAATATGATATGAGCACATGATGTAGGAATTTTGGATGATTTAAATAGGAACTTGAAATGTGTTTTTAAATGCATGCAAACTTGTTTACATTATATCTTGAGTTTCTGTGTCCAAAAATTATGAAATTTTGTGGGGAGTATATCAGTACCTTAAGGTTGTTAGGAAAAATATGAAATCTGTTGCTTGGCACTTCTAACTAAGGTTTCCTATTTATGCCTTTTTAAGCATTTATGCCTTGTCATTTTTGTGTAGGCTATTTTACTTATCTAAATGCCATGAAAATTTTATGGTAGTCTACTTAGAGTAGTACTAGGCTACTGTAATTTTCTCAGATTTTTATGAGCACCAAAAATATATGTTGCTGTGGTAGCCCTAGTTTAAAATGAAATAAACAAATCTTCCCTAATGCATGATTTGTTAATAATGTTTGCCTTGGTGTATCTTTGAAGCATCTTAGATTGCTATGATGACTTGGCATGTTAGTACAAGTGGTTGTAGTAGTAGTATAGTAATACATGTTCTTGGATGATGTTGGCTACTTTGTAGAAGCGCTTTACTTCTACTATGTCCAATAGAGTTAAACATGTTCATCGACATTCCATGCATCATGATCATTACATGTCATCTCTCCGATGCACCTCTGCATTAGCAATTATACATCTGCATCATATAGGATCAAAGGAGGAGTTGTTAGTAGCAGTTCATGAAGAGCAGACCGGGACAGATCCACAAGAAATCCAGGCACAGGAGGTGCCAGAGGAAGAGGAGCAAAGAGAAGACTTGCCCGAGTGCGTGGATCATCATCCTAGTTCATTCGAACGAGGCAAGCCCCAGAGCATTCTAAGTCTCCTACTTTATAAAAGCAATTCTTTCTATATATATGAGTCTATATATTGTTGCATTAAGTTATAGGAGTTGATTGAAACCGTTGATGCATTTATTACTATCCTTGTCTACCTTATTACCTTTTACCCTGTTAGGTCAGGATCGAATAACTGCTTAGCCTTGCTTAGACCGGTAGCCATCGGTGATACCCGGTCACCTACATTATAGGTGGTTACTGGAAGAAATTGGCTATGGAAAGAATGATATCCTGGAATTAATCATATGTGATGGAAAATTTGAGACCGGACGGAAAAGTTGGAGGCAACCAGACAGGGTTCTGGGGTGCTGTTAGTTTCCGTCTGTGTCGATTAAGGACCGATCGTTGCTCGTCCCTCTTGTCATGTTTAACGCATGCCTCACATTTAGCTGGCCGAATAAAGTACCTTTCGACCGCGAAGCTAGTGGCACTATTCGGGCCGGGATCTACACGAGTGCGCGTATTGGTGCTGATGGAGGTATGACAGGGGCGCGAAGAGTGAGCCCAAGTGCAGGTGCAACCTAATTCCTGGCAGTCGGGCGGTCCCTGGGTACTGCGGCTCCAGATTGTCCCGCGGCTACCTGAAAAGTGTCATTGGTGATCTGTAGCTCACTTGATCGGTGAGTGTGGTTTGTGTGAGGAATAAATCACCAGCTGGTTAGGAATCGATTCGAATCACCATCGCTCCTGGATAGTGAGCACTTGACTCGAGCTATGGCATCATAGTAATTATGGTGGAACACTAATGGTTATCTGGATGATATGAGCTATGCTAAATCTAAGTTGGTAACTGGATGTTATTGATTAATCAAGTGATTGCTATAGTACAGGTGCTTACCTAGATGGATAGGTCATAATAAAGATGATGCAAAGTATTTAAAATGGTTTCTTCATGATAGCTTATGCTTTTCGCAAACAAGTCAGCTAGCCCACTAAAGAAAGCCTTGCATAATCCTTGGTGTCGCTTTATTTTGATTTAAGACGGGTAAGTGTAGCTGAGTACCTTCTCGTACTCAGGGCGTTGTTCCCATTGTTGTTGCAGATGGTCAAATGTACTATGGCTATTGCATTAACTGCCTGTACCCGGCGATGGGTGACAACTAGGACCAAGGGCAAATGGTCACTCCGTATCTCTCATCTGATGCTTTTGTTGGAAATGACTACCTACTGACATTGTATCTGAACTAAAAGTGTGTGTG
Organism: Miscanthus lutarioriparius; assembly: GCA_904845875.1. Classification (NCBI taxonomy): domain Eukaryota; kingdom Viridiplantae; phylum Streptophyta; class Magnoliopsida; order Poales; family Poaceae; genus Miscanthus; species Miscanthus lutarioriparius. The sequence goes on along the minus strand of CAJGYO010000010.1, from coordinate 98,796,824 downwards.
TGGCTTTAAAACTATTTGCTTCCGCTATTTCAGATCAAACTTGGGTTGTAATAACTTTATGTTCTAAACTCTGATGTATCCACTGTCATTGTGAACTTTATGTAACATGTGACGGTACTTGCTAAACTTATACGATCTTGGTTTGTATGTCGATTGGTTTGAATTCCTTTGTGGTTTCATGGGCTACTGGGTTATACGGGCTTAAGTTTGCTAAATTATCTGCTTCGGCGGAAGATTTTCTTACTTAATCTCGTATAATTGGTCGGTTCTGTTACAGCAACCACCTAGAGTTACAAGCGAATCCCGCAGCGAAACACGAACACCAAGTGCCTCTAGATGCAATCACTCAAGCAATGCACTTGGATCACTCCCAATCTCACTATGATGATGAATCAATGATGGAGATGAGTGGGAGGGCTTTAGCTAAGCTCACAAGGTTGCTATGTCAATGCAAATGGCCAAGAGAGTGAGCTTGAGCCGGTCATGGGGCTTAAATAGAAGCCCCCACGAAATAGAGTCGTTGTACCCCTTCACTGGGCACAACGTGGGGTGACCGGACGCTCCGGTCAGATCGACCGGACGTTGGCCCTCAGCGTCCGGTCACGTGATTCACGCCACGTGTCCCCTGCTTCAAATGATGTTCGTCAGATTTCAACGGTCGTCTGCTGACTGGACGCGTCAGTTAGAAAGTGACCGGACGCTGGACTTCAGCGTCCGATCGTTTCCAGTAAGGTTCCAAACATGATTTTTTTCGACCGGACGCATCTGGTCATGCTTGACCGGACCCAGCCAGCGTCCGATCACACAACGTCTCCTCTGTACGCCCTACGTCAGCATTGACCGGACGCACCCCGCCAGCGTCCGGTCGCTGAGTGTCGACGAAATATGGTCGGCAGTCCACCGAGGGGGGTGCCCGTGGTGGTAGATTATCGGTAGGATGCGCGTAATCAGGAACCAGATGGTGACACAAGGCGCAGAGACAGCGATTTAGACAGGTTCGAGCCGTCTGGTCGACGTAATACCCTACGTCCTGTGTCTTTGGTGTATTGTATTGAGATGTATATGATTAACTTTGTCCTCTCCTGGGGACCCCTGCCTCTCCTTATATACTCTGGAGGAGGAGGGTTACAAGTAAAGTATCCTATTTGGTATTATTTACAATATCTAGTACAACTTGTAATCTTGCCATGTACGCCTTGATCTCACGGGCCGGGCCACCTCGGATGGTGCGGCCCATGTACCATCTTGTGGTACCCGGGGGTATATCCCCCACAGCTAGTCCCCGAGCGCCATATATTCTGATACGACACGCCATTTTAATCTTCTCCGAACAGTGAGGCTTGAGTTCTTGACATCTCCGACCACCATTGTCGCCGGAGAAATAGGTTGTCCGAAGAATGTATGGTGCTCTTAAAAAGAAAGAAAAAGATTTTCGTCCTGGGAAGTGTGCCCACTTGTATTTCTGAAAAGAAATGTAAGTGCGTCTTGAAGCGTAGCGTCTTTGATCATCAGATCGAGCACATTCACTGCAAGGTGAAGTGTGCCCACTTAGTCCCCGAGCTTGGTAGTAGGTGATGTAGTCGCGTGGTGCCAGGGTCTAAAAAGAATTCCCAGTTAAATTGAGAATCCAATCGTCGTACAGGCGATACGAGATGCACCGGCAGGTGCATCGTACCGATGTAGTCCCCGAGCTTGCTGGAAGGCGAGGTATGAGCCTTGTAGCAAGGTCTAAGTGCGAAAAAATATCCCAACTGTATGCGAGTTGCCAGTCGCATGTAGCCGAGACGCAAAGTCCCCGAGCCGTGGTCGGAGAGTGGTCGAGGCGGTCCCGTCTGTGGAATCGAGAAACAAGCGACGAAGTCCCAAAGCGTGGTGGGAGAGTGATCGAGGCAATCCCCGAGCACAGTCGAGGCGCGACGACGAAGTCCCCGAGCCGTGGTCGGAGAGTGATCGAGGCGATCCCGAGCACGGAGTGGTCTCGCCCAAGTCCCGAGCACGGAGTGGTCTCAGCGAGTCCCCGAGCACAAGGGTGGTCTCGCCGAGTCCTCGAGCACCGTGAGTTGTCTTGGCGAGCCCCGAAGCATGAGCTCGTTGACCGAACTATGTTTCTGAAAAATAAACACGGAGAGCGGTAGTACATGATGATGTACGAAATATATTGATCTCTCTGTAGGAGGTGAAGTAAACACTTGGTTTTCGGTTGGCGATGAATTATACTTGGTGTAATATTCGAAAAATAACATTAGCTGTTTTTAGCCCTTTTGTTATGTAGTGGCGTGGCGCGATGTATTAACTTTATCTCGAAGAATGCGCCACTACAGGGCTGACCAACATCTCGTGGCCTTGAGGCACGGAACGCCGCCGCAGCGTAGAGTGCCGATGTTACCGGGGAGCGATCGCCGACTACCCGTGAGCGCAGAGGACGGACTCTCATGCATCGTGGGGTGGAGCCGAGACAGTCTGGCTCTGGGATTCTCAAGCGAGAAGGAAAACGTGTCGGCGAACCGTTGTAAAACCTATATACATGTTTTGGATTGTATGTATGGAGAAAATTCGACGCGAGCGCACCCCTAAGGGTGGTCGGCGGAGGTGTATGATGATCGAAGAAATTTTCAATTAAAAATAATACTTAGCTTTATTGGACGGCGGTGGGTGTAGTCGACGTGTTGCGATGTTCGAGAGATGGCTTGACGTGTCGTTGGCAATGAAGTTGTCCGGTCCTCGAGCTTTTCGACTGTCGTCATGACCGTGGTCGCGATTGTCGTAGCGCCATTCTTCGCGGCGATCATCATTGCGACGTAGTCTTGTGGTCGAGGTGGTCGGAGCTCGGCGGAGCTGCTCGGGACGTGGTCGATGTGGTCGCGGTCGACGTGGTCGGAGCTCGGCGGAGCTGCTCGGGACGTGGTCGACGTGGTCGCGGTCGACGTGGTTGGAGCTCGGCGGAGCCGCTTGGGACGTGGTCGACGTGGTCCGTAGTCGACGTGGTCGGAGCTCGGCGTGTTCAGCGACTCGGCGGGGCTTGACATGGCTCGACGCGGCTCGATCAGCGGCTCGCTTGGCTCGACGTGGCTCCCTCAGCGGCTCGACATGGCTCAACACGGCTCGCTTGATGATGTAGCTCGCATGATGACTCTGACGGTTCGCTTAGCGGCTGGAAAGTACCGCTCGGCTCGCTCGACAGCTGTACCATAGGCACGGTACTCGGCCTTATGCTCCTGTGTCCATGCACTACTTCCTTAAAGCTCCGGCGGCGGGCGCGTGTCTAGGGTGCATGCATCTTCCTGTCCATGTACGCAATTAGTTTGCTGATGATGTAGCACAACAAAAGATCGTCATCGTGATCTTGCATCTTGCATGTTGCTGTACGTAGATCTTCCTATGTGCCAAAATTCCAAACCGTCCTTGTTTTTTATACGTCAGGACGAGTGCTTGATTTTGGTAGTTGTACGTTGCTGCCGGATTTGGTTTCGTCGTAGTCACGATAGCAGCCCTGTCTCCCGGGTTGATTCATGTGCACAACAAATCGATCGATTCTGCTCAGCACTGCAACATGTGGCTTCGTGTGGGCTTAACGCCGAGTAGCCAATCCGATCTGATCTGATCAGAACTTGACTCTGCTTTTGACTTAATGCCAAGTAGCCGATTATTTACCACGGAACAGGAAAACACACGGGAGAGAAGACTCCGTGCCGTAGATTGATCCCAGCGGGAATACAATGTTGATTTTGACGAAGGGTGCTGCCGCGGTCAGCCGATAGCAGGTCGGGTTGACGAAGGGTGCTGTCTCGGTCGTTAGCGAACGCTGTCATAGATGGATTCCGCCACGAGCAGGTTTCTCAGTACACCCGCCCGAGATCGAACGATGCTCGTATGCCTGCTTGTGTAGGAGCACCTTCCCGACGATCGGCTTATGTGAGCGTCTGGATGTACAAGGTCGTCGTCGAGAACATGTCGTCGATATTGAAGATTCCCATCTGATTCGCCGGAAGATTAGCACGCACAACCCCTAAAGGGGGGCCCCTACCTGGCGCGCCACTGTCGACGAAATATGGTCGGCAGTCCACCGAGGGGGGTGCCCGTGGTGGTAGATTATCGGTAGGATGCGCGTAATCAGGAACCAGATGGTGACACAAGGCGCAGAGACAGCGATTTAGACAGGTTCGAGCCGTCTGGTCGACGTAATACCCTACGTCCTGTGTCTTTGGTGTATTGTATTGAGATGTATACAGATTAACCTGTCCTCTGGGGGACCCCTGCCTCTCCTTATATACTCTGGAGGAGGAGGGTTACAAGTAAAGTATCCTATTTGGTATTATTTACAATATCTAGTACAACTTGTAATCTTGCCATGTACGCCTTGATCTCACGGGCCGGGCCACCTCGGATGGTGCGGCCCATGTACCATCTTGTGGTACCCGGGGGTATATCCCCCACACTGAGCGACCCAGCGTTCGGTCATGAGACCGAAACGCACGCCCTCTGCTGCCACTGACCGAACGCGTCGGTCCAACCGAGACCAGCGTCCGATCACTTACAGTGACCTCCATCTTTTCTGTCTAGGGCGCCGGTGGCACCGTCGGGTGGAGTTTCTTACCCTTGCACCCAAACTTCACCACCCTTGATCAAATGTGCTAACCACCAAGTGTATCACCTTGTGCACATGTGTTAGCATATTTTCACAAACATTTTCAAGGGTGTTAGCATTCCACTAGATCCTAAATGCATATGCAATGAGTTAGAGCATCTAGTGGCACTTTGATAACCGCATTCCGATACGAATTTCACCCCTCTTAATAGTACAGCTATCGATCCTAAATGTGATCACACTCACTAAGTGTCTTGATCACCAAAACAAAATGGCTCCTACAATTTATACCTTTGCCTTGAGCCTTTTGTTTTTCTCTTTCTTCTTTCCAAGTCCGAGCACTTTGATCATCACCATGGCATCACCATCATCATGTTATGATCTTCATTTGCTTCACCACTTGGAGTGTGCTACCTATATCATGATCACTTGATAAACTAGGTTAGCACTTAGGGTTTCATCAATTCACCAAAACTAAACTAGAGCTTTCAATCTCCCCCTTTTTGGTAATTGATGACAACCCTTATACAAAGATATGAATTAAAATTCAATTGAATCCATGTTGCTTGTCCAAGCATATTTACCATGTGTAAAAGGATATGGATAAGTTTCATGAATCCTATATGGTAGCAATTGCTCCCCCTACATATGTGCTAAGAGTTTGGATTGAAGCTTGCACATATGCTTAGATAGGAAATATAGGAGACAATGTCTACCAAATGATGCTAAGGTATAAAAGATGGACCTTTGAAGCGTGATACCAATCGGAGTGCACCAATATACCATCCTTAGCATCATGTTTAGCTTGATACCACTTGGAAACAACACTTGGAAATGAAATCACTAGTTAACCTATGCATCCTAGATTTTTATTTCATCATTCAAACCTACAACTAGCATACACCACACAAGCATGGATATTGAAATTTAAAACTTGTGCCATGCAAGCAAACATATGAAATACACATTCAAATGCACCATACAAGTTCATGAGCTTGCTCCCCCTACTTGTGTGCTCAAGATTCTAATTGATCCATTTCCTTTGTTATATCTCTATATCTTGCTTATTTCAAGTTCTCCCCCTATCACTTATATCTTTATTACTCTCCCCCTTTGTTATCTTTTCACTATCTTTGTACACCATTCTCTCCCCATTTGTCATCAATGACCACAAAGTGTCTTGATCACTTGATAACCGCATTCCGATACGAGTTTCACCCCTCTTAATAGTACAGCTATCGATCCTAAACGTGATCACACTCACTAAGTGTCTTGATCACCAAAACAAAATGGCTCCTACAATTTATACCTTTGCCTTGAGCCTTTTGTTTTTCTCTTTCTTCTTTCCAAGTCCGATCACTTGATCATCACCACGGCATCACCATCATCATGTTATGATCTTCATTTGCTTCACCACTTGGAGTGTGCTACCTATATCATGATCACTTGATAAACTAGGTTAGCACTTAGGGTTTCATCAATTCACCAAAACCAAACTAGAGCTTTCAATTAGCGAGTAGAATCACATGCTCCGTGACAGGCAGCAAAGAACCAGACCAGTTTCAATTTTAAATACCCTGCTCAAGGTCACGCAGTACCATCCCCAGCCTATAAGCACTACTTACAGAGAAGCTATCTGATTTTTCATCGATCCATGCCACAAAATCCTGGCGAGCAAGCTATGGAAATGGTCCACATCTGCGTCAGGACACCTTGCCTATAAGCCAATAATTCTGTTTCATGGGATACTCTTCAGTTTTGCTAGAATGGGAGTTGTATTTTCTATTAACAGACATTTATGGTTTTAAATGAAGGAGTTATATCAGGACATCCGAGAATATAAGAAAGATGTCTGCCGTGTTATCAATTACAAAGTAAGAGGCATGTATCCTCCATCACTATAAATGGTGAGTTTGTTGTGTCAGTGCTCCCGCAGGAAACTCTTAACAAACATTGTAACACCATTTATTAATATTATAAAGTATGTTAATACACATGCCACTAAAATCAGATTGGACTCATGTCTATATCTTTAAACACAGAGTGTCATACAACAGTATACTGTTTGAGCTTTGAATCAATATCTCTTCTTAGTCGCTTTGGAGATTGAGGTCACATACCAGGCTGACAAATGGCTAATTTATTTACCGTCTTAACCGATAAGTTCAGCTAGGCTCATGACTTATCTTCATTTTATAACCTAAGATCATTTTCCATACATTCAATCAGGGATAAAGTGCCAAAAATATAAAATTGTCATTTCACTCGCCAATGGGGCCTTTGAGGTGAAACCATGAAACACCTTTGGTCAGTTATAGGCTATAAACATTGCCATGGTCGTGGTGAAATACTAAACTGAAGCCCCAACCTCCCAAACCAAGTGTCAATCCGATGATATTTTGTAAGTTGAGAACTTGAGTATTTTGTAAACTTCAAGTTTCATCACTTGTTTTGGTTGCTCATCCATTGTTGCATATACTACATCCATTCTACGCTAATTGTTACTGCTCAATACTACTTGTAATTATCATTTGTAACTCGCAATTGGGTTCTTTAATATACTGATATTCTTTTGGTGGCTATGTTAGTATGGATGTGATGCAAAAGAAGGCAGTGCTCTTGAAACTGGTAACTTGTGAATTATGACACCCGATGATGATCATTTCTCATTTAGATATAGCTATAAATGCAAAATATTTATTCATCGACAGCTTGAGGTGAAATGGAGAATTTTCAAGATTTTTGAGTGAATGTTTTTTAGGAGGATGTTGGAGCATTCATGATTCAACCCTTACTAAGTGATAGATGGAGCAAAGAAGTGGTAGTGCCTAAGCGATGGGATTAGGGGAGGATTTTGAGTGATGGGCGAGCAACCATGGTAGTACCACAGCGGTAGGATTAGGGAGGACAGGTTTGATGCAACGGCATTGAGAGCCATTGGTCATCGGTTAAGGAGGAAAATGTGATATGGCCATTGAGCTACTAATGGCAGTTAGGAACGACACAAAAAGGGTGGAGGAGGTTGAAGAAGGGGTTTTGTGTGCGACTATCTTAGGTTATCATGCCCATAATATAAAAAATATGCACCATTTTTGCCATGCATGGACTGGACACTATACCATGAGTACAATCATTTTCAATTTATGTGGAGGACCAGATATTCAGATTATGAGATGAGTAGAAAAGCAATCAAGCACCCAAAAAAGAAACAAGCCTTGTCCTTTGCCTACAATGTGAGATAACATTGCATCCATATATTCGCTACCAGTAAAGCAGATAATCAATACTCATCACAGGAAATCTCCAACCAAAAGTTTATCTCCACTCTCCCAATTTCAAAAAAGAAAAACCTCACTCAATAGCCTTAAAGAAAATTATACCACAAACCTTGATTGCTTTGGTTCAACTTGTCTTAGCCTATGCTTGTCCGAGATATTTCAATCACGTTATGCAACATCAAGTCAATTCCATATGAGTTCAAGAAGATCTCTTTCAGCAACCTTCTTATTTTCCTCTCGCAATGAGTACTGTAGCAGTTCACAAATTGCTAATCCATCATCAAACATAGGAAACATATGTAGTCTAAAAGTGAAAAGGAGTACAATTTTTCTACCTTGTTCTTTACAAACAGGAGAATGTATAAACAGGTACTCCATCTCAAATAAATTGGCAACACATACACCGAAGGTAGCTGTAAACCAAGAAAAATAATATAATTCTTGTTGCATTGGTCCATCATTATGACTATTTCTTTTGCCCTATGAGATGAAATCCAAACTGATTTTTTTCCACTTTGCATTTGTAAAGGAACAAAAGTCAATATATACATCACAACCTGATTTGACTTCAATGGTAGTAGTAAAAATAGAGAAACCTCATTTCAATGGTAGTTACCAAGAAAAGAACCTTTTCTCGAATATGCATTTATTGTACCAAGAACGAATCAGTCTAGGGATGGAAGCAGATCGGAACCCCAAGGTCGTTCATCTCCTCCGGCTCCTCCTCCAGCGAGGCGAGGAACAGATCGGAACCCGGGGCGGACCGAGCCAGCATGGATCGATCCAGGATTGGCGGACTAGGAGAGCAGATCGATCCGTGCACCCCGAGCGCGCGCAAACCCTAGCGATGGATGAGAAACAGGAGGCGAGGGGGGGAGCTTTATCGGCGCGCGAGAGTTGGCAATGTCGACGGAGCCATGATGAAGGCTCACCACGCCTTAGTGGATCCGCACCGCCACGCGATGGGCCACCAGATGCTGCTGCCGCCACGGCTTGAAGAGCACTCCATACGCCGCCTTTAGGAAGCCGCTCGACGAGGCCTGTGGCCGGCGGCCCGACATCCTGGGCGGGCGGCCTCGCCTGGTGCCCTGCCTGGGGTTCGTCCGTGTGGGAGATGAGAGGAGGAGTCCGCGAGTCGCACGTGTGGGAGAGGGGGAGGGGAAGACCATGCGCGTGAGGGAGCGCAGAGCCGGGTCCACCGCACGGACGGGCGAAAGAGGGAGGTGACGGGCGCGCGGGATCGCACGGGGGGAGAGGCAGACCCAAAACAAATGTCGCACAAAAAAGTGTTCACGCTTTGTTCTTTTTAGTTGTAGGAGATATTCCATCTGTCCTGTAATATAGTGCATTCTAAACATTTTATAAGACAGCTTAAGGGAATCCTCTAATGACACATGTATCCATAGATTAATACCAATTAAGATGTTTCTCCGTAAATTATGGTTTTCTTTTTAATAAAGTTTGCCAAATCTAGGCACTAACAACACCCATAGAATGCACTATATTTCAGTACAAATTTTAGAAGTCACAATGCAGTACTCCCTCCGTCCCAAATTAATTGGACGTCTGGAATTAATTGGACGTCTGGGATTGAAGTGGGAAACTTAGTACGGCTGTGAAATTACCATACTGCCCCTATAAAGAAGAGCTGCCAACCACTGAATAGGCCGAACATGATTACTCGTACACTTGCAGTACAAAATCTGACACATCGGGTTTTCTTTTTTTTTATTTTAATATACCATGGTTGCACTCGGTCCACAGAAACAACAAATAAAATAATATGTACTCCGTACTCCGTACTCTTACTCTGGGACGGGCTGCATGCGCCAGGTTCAAGGCTTCAGGCCTATGTGACCGATTAATGTTGGAAAAAATTTGAACGCGAGACGTCCAATTAATCTGGGACGGAGGGAGTATATTTCAGGACAGAAGGAGTATTGCATAGGGTTAATTGGATCTATGTCGTTTTTGAAGCACACCATTACTATTCAAGAAACTATACCACCGCCATTGCAACTCAAGCATATTTTGAGATACGCCATTATATACGCTTGAGACGCGACTTGGGCCCACTGTCAGGCATATATAGAGGGGGTACCGTATATCCGTATGGACAAAGATTGCCCCCCTATTCTTCTCTCACACACTCACTGACACATGGGGCCCACTTGTCAGTCTTCCCCACCGTCTTCCTCCCTCTCTATGTTCTCTTCTCCGGTGGCGGCGGTGCAGTAGCTCCTTCCGTCTTCTCCATCTCCGACTTGGTGCTGGCCATGCTGACTTCAGCATGCCCCCGGCTCCACCCGCTCGCTTTGGTCACTTGGCAGTGGGGGCGCGACATGCCAGCCCACGCGCGCGCCTAGCGGCAATGTAGAAGCGGTGCGGTGGCCTACCTGCCCACGTGCTTGCATCATCGGCGTCAAGGTCAAGCACGGCGCATGCCCGCCTACGCGCCACCCCACAAAGAGCGCCGTGACACCTTCCACGCCACGCTCGCATAGATAGCGATGTAGTAGTAGTGTGGCGCTTGATGGCCGCCTGCTGCTTCGCTTTGGAGGCTGCAGAATGGCCCGCACACGCGCTTGCCGGCCATGGGGCTAAGGGCTGGGCTCGAGGTTGCTCGACCGGGGGACGGGGCTCCGGCTAGCCAAACTAGGGCAGGCGGCATGCGGCCGGCGGTGCGACGCGCTGGGCGGGCCTGCGAACGGGATGCAATGGAGGTGGGGGTCGGGTAGCTGGTCGGCCGGGACACGGTGGCTCGCGGGGTAGAGCGGAGGGGGCGGCCAGGAACGAGGAAGAAAGTGTTTGGGAGAGGGATGACAAGTGGGCCCGATATGTCAGAGTGGGACAGAGGGAGACGAACAGGGTCAAAAGTGTCCATACGAAAATATGTTAGACTTTAGATGCTTGAAAGTGGGCCCAATATGCCTTTCGGTGTACATAATGACGTATTTCAAAGTAGGAAACAATTGTAACGCCACTGGCATAGTTTCTTGAATAGTAATGGTGTACTTTAAAAACGGCGAAGTTATAATGGCACGGATCCAATTAACCCTATTGCTTAATTGGATTAGTAGCTGTCTGAATATTGGTGCTGTTTTTGTTTACCTGAGTTACAAGGACTAGACACTGATGTGTAGTAACTAGCAAGGAAGCGCCAGTAAAGTAATATCTGCTGAATGGTACAATCTAGAGTGAAAGTGAATATCATCGGGCGCTGTTCTCAAGTTAGTGATTACACAAACACTAATGTACTTCAGCACGAACCTAAGTGGAGTGGGAGAAGCTTAGCAACTGTTAAGACAAAACCCCAGCCACACAGACCTGAATATAAATTTCAATCCCCCAATTCTCTAATTCCCAATCTACTTCTCCAGTTCCAGTAGATAGCTAGCACACATCCTTAATGAAATCACTAAAAGTCTACACTTGCACTTGGCTGCAGATTGGTATAGACAAAAAAGACAGCAATCTGTAAATTAACTGTTGAACCTATTCGGTCTGTACCAAGCCAGCCCTTTGACCAAAGAATAAAAAACATTAGTATAACGAATTAGAAAGCCTATCTTCATTCCCTATTCGTTTCGACTAGTTCTGCACTCTCAATTCCACCGAAAACTTCAAAGCATCACACTGAAATCAATAACTCCCTGCATGAAATGGAACTTTGTATTGCTGTACATGGTTGCCAACTTGGATCTGATGTTTAATGAGCAATGGCACCCATGTTCCAACGAACATGGGACCTAGTTAGCAAACAAATTTGAACCTACATCACTACAACAGATACAATACTGATTTTGAGTATTAACACAGCAAAGCATAAAAACTGATTGGTGCACAATAAAGAAACTTCACAGGTGAATAGTCTGCTGCTCCCTCAGCCACATTGCCAGCATTGATATTTGCACAAATTTGACTGCATGTTTTCATTACATCTTCCGATTCTTTTCTTAGCTTGCAACCAATTAAAAGAATCAGGTTTCCTGTGAAACAGATGACCCAGGCTTCTGTCAATATATTCCTGAGAATTTGAGATTAGACATCATCTGAAGGCTAAAATTAATTCATTTATGGAACTAGTGTTGGGCTGTGATGCATTTAACTCTCACATATCTCAGGAGTCAGGCCTATCTGCTCCAAACACAGGTCTCATCTAGTCAGTGTGACACGAACACACTGAGTGGCATCTCTCCTGAATACTAACAGTATCCCAATGCTATTCCATTGTGCTTTTCAAAGACTTAAGGCTCAAGACCCTGGTTTTGGTTTTTGCAAAGACATATTCACAGATTCACTAACAGTATCCCATGCTATTCCATTGTGCTTTTCTTCTTCGCAAGTCTAGGGCTTAGCTGATCACACATTTCTTTCAACATGGCCCTTGGCACATATCCACAATAATGCACCACAAAATTCTCATCTAGTGCCATATGTCAGCATATACTACTAGTTAAATAGAAGAAAAAAAAACTAAATATTTTATCATAGTGTTTGCAGAGCGAAGCCTCCCTGTCTACGCCTAGCCACGCCAATATGTATCTTTTTGCAGTTTGCAAATATGTATCAAACTGCAAAAAGAGTATACCTAAGGTGTTGCCTACGTACGGCACCCTCCGGGCTCCGGCACATCCAATAAGTCGAGTTTTTTTAGTATTGAGAAAACCTTTCATGCATCGAGATATCAGACGCTAACACTGGTTTTTGTTTTTGCAGCGTGCCGTGCAGTGCTTTTTCGACGGTTCCGAGGTTGCGCAGGTCTTTCCGTTTCGGTCAAGCATTGCCCTGCGACGGAATGGGTGGCAAATACTTAAAAAAAATTCTTAACAAAAATACATAGCCATTTTCTTAAAAAATAGTCCAATACTCAACCAGTATATATATTGAACGCTTTACCAACTGTCTACACTCGGCGCGGGGCGCGCCCACCCTAGTATACCAAACTCTGCACTCAGCAGAGTACCAAACTCTATAAAAGGGAGGCTTCGCTCAGAGCATTGGGCGAGGCGCGGTTGTCTCCCCTGGCCACTGCTCGGCGACAGTGCCTCCGGACGTGGGTGCTTCAGAGAAGTGCCGTGACACCGCCGAGCATCGTCCGTCCCCCCTGGTATGAGCACTTCTTCGCAGAGCTGAAGCTACACCCCTTTTACGTAAATCTGTTGTATAGTATTTTTCCCTTAGTGCCAGGAGAGTCTTCGCATCGCTTGATGCATCGAAGTAATCTTCGAGCACCGTCGTGTTCATTCTTAGATTTCTTTTCCCAATTATTTTGTTTTCTAGCCTATAGATCTAGATATTGGGCTAAATCTTGTCAAACTCCCGCCCAAAGAAAGAGATAGGAGAGGCAGAGTCGCTGAGTGAAGAACGAGCGGCGCTCGTCCCCCTCCCCGACTCAAGCTTTCATGCGGTCTCACCGATAGGCGACGGTGCTAACCCTATCGGCAGGAGCTCCGGGCACCAAGCGCCGTCCTCCGCCTGGCCGGTCCCTGATGCTCACCAGTACGCCACGCCCACGCGCGGATGCGCTACCGCCTCTCGGTGCCCTCTTGGCCACCTGCCCACCTGGGTCTGGCAGCAGGGCGCAAGCGTAGCTAGCCAGCTGCACGCCTGCACTAGCTGAGCAGAGCGACCGTGTGGGCAGGGGCAGCCGCCAGCTGCCCAGAGCCCCAGACCCTAGAGCCACAATCCGCACTCCACAGAGTGCCAGAGCCGGCCAGAGGCAGGCAGCAAGCACGGAGGCAGGAGGCCATGTGGTGTTTGAGTTTGACCATAACGTGTTTGAGGAAATGTCCGACCTGTGAGGTGAGTAGTTTGTACCGGCTCCTGTGTGCTAGTCTGCAACTATTTTCATTTACTTGAGAGTTGAGATAATTTTTTGTATCATCTCATGGAGCACCTGAAAGGCTAGAACAACATCCTTTAACACAAAGGATATGCGACGATGGACATCCATGACAAATCTGCTTAGAAAAAAATAGAATTATAAAGTATCTTACTGAATGATATATAATTTGGATGAGAAGGCGAATCAAACCATCATTTCTTAGATATTTTTTAACCACTTTCATGTTTTCATTGATTATGCTGTGGATTTAAGTATGGAATTTTGATACCATCTAAAACTATGCTTTTATGAGCTAGTTTTATTTAATATCAGTATTAGTCGCAACGCTGGTGGTATATGACCTGATGTGGGCGTTTGAATTGACGAGCTCCACCACTGGCGCCCAGACACTGTGCTTGTGCCCCCCATGGAAGTGAGCATCCTTGTGAGCAGCGTGGATGTCATCCAGACACCGTGCTTGCTTGATCGTGTCCCTTCCCAGTGTTCACAACAGGGACATGAACTTGTCGAGGAAGAGGAAGAGAGAGAGAGAGAGAGAGAGAGAGCATGAGACCAGTAGCCAACGTGACGACAGCCGACCCACAACATGCGCAGGCCGAGTGCTGAACCACGAAGCTAGAAAAGAGAAGGAAGAAAAACCACGAAGATTCTTGGGCCGGTTAATGGGCCACCCAATGAAGAACTATGGTGTTGGACTGCTAGTTAATCCAAGTCCGGCGGATCAGATAGATTGACATGGATTCGCTCCAGCCTGGGGCTTATACCTGTCGCTGGGTATTCGGCACCCGTATCCAAATTCACACCCATAGTATTTGGGTAGGGTAAGGATAAAAATATATTATCCAATTAAGTCTGGGCATGGGTAGGGTATACCCATTTCGAATCAGGGTAATACTCGCTCATTCACATGCAGTCAGCGGTTGAGCTCTTTCTGTGGGATCCCTGAGGACGTAATTGCAGTTCAAATTTATTTCATATTTTCGTTTTAAATAACAAAGGTAAACCTAGATGTAAAAGGCTTAACCCTAGGTCGCATCAAGTAGGTCTTCGGCAGTTCATGGGCGAGCTGCTCCAAAAGGGGGGAGAAGTGTCATGGGTGTTGGGCCCAGGATGGCCCAGCCTGGGCTGGCGTGAACAAAATCTGTGGTACTGTTGCATGGCCAAAAATAGACCACTCGGTTAACTAGTTGCCTCCGGCTATGTCCAGCGTCCAAATAATGTTGCTTCTTTCTTTTTTCTTTTGATACGGACGTTGCTTCCTCCTACGGAGTATAACACGAAACGGCATAACACCTGCCCTGCCCCAAAGATTCCTCAAAAAGAATTGGGAAAAGAAATCTAAGAATGAACACGACGGTGCTCGAAGATTACTTCGATGCATCAAGCGATGCGAAGACTCTCCTAGCACTAAGGGGAAAATACTGTACAACAGATTTACGTAAAAGGGATGTAGCTTCAGCTCTGCGAAGAAGTGCTCATACCAGGGGGGACGGACGATGCTCGGCGGTGTCACGGCACTTCTCTGAAGCAGCCCGCGTCCGGAGGCACAATATGCAGAGCAGTGACCACCACTAGTTAAATAGAAGAAAAAAAAACTAAATATTTTATCATACGTGCATAATAGCAAGTGTTACAACACCACACTTACACATAAAGCAAGCTTAGAGTGTCAAGACTAAACTAAAATTGCTAAGTCTGCTTGTCACGTTTATATTTATCAGCTAATTCCATCAGCTTATGGGTTCCCAGCAGATTCAACACGCACATTGGCAAAAGAAGCAGGAGCCATACCATCAGTGGACCCACCTCATCAAGGCCAGGTAATTTTGTGTAAAACAGATAGACGTATAAGATGATTTGTAGCAATACATAAGGATTCTGAAAAACATCCACAGAAATTAAAAATGTTAGTTATGAATTTTGTAACACTACAGTTGCATTTGCCATAATTATCAGAAAGGAGAATATTACATATCAGTAATTCTATCGCTAGCATATAGTGATATTACTGTAACAAAAAGAGTCCCACTGAAACTTTCGGAAGGATAGATAGTCTACGCATTATCAGTATAATGGTTGAGGAGCTTATAAAAACAAAAGCATTGGAACCAGTGGGAGAGCTTGAACCAAGCAGCAGGAGAGGGGGGGCACTTTGGCCTGAATAAAGCTCTGCCTCTGATTGAAACTGGGTGGTATTTGCAACTTCGACCAGATGATACATAGCTAATTCAAAATTGGATTAAATAGTCATACAAGTCAAGCTATCAAACAACGAAAAAAATACATGCACAAATACTTGGGCTTCCACAATCCCATGAGTAACAAAACTCAGTCTGCCCCTAACCCTGCTACCTGTTCTCCCTAACAAATGTCCTTAAGTAATTGATTTACCACCACATACCTCAGGACAGGACTTATTAACTGAAATGTGAACAAAGCAGTAAAGCAGAGAAGACACTAGATGCCATTTTTGCTAGAAGTTAGGAATATTGTGCGGCAAACTATCCTAACGTTATCCTGTGTAATGCAAGTTCTTGAAATTTGGCTATCACAGAAGTTTTAACACTAGCACAGAAGATGTAAAGATTTTTATCACAGCAGCTTCGAAACTATTTTATATGGCTGAACTTCCCATAATTTTGAGAACTTTGTAAGCATTTTCGGGCTCTTCTAGAACCATATCAATCAACCAATTTTTCTTGAGTGACATACAAGCTCCAAACTGGCTGCAGCAGGTACAGTTCACTGACTTCATTCTTCACTCCGCTGCACATTACTGAACTCAACGAAGCCCAAGTTAATCAAACCAGCAATCGGAGGAATCCTACCAAAGTTAGCACCAAGCATGCAGAGCTCGAATGAAGTGACATTGCAGCTGGTGGTTCTGGTGGAAGGACAAAACTGGAGGGAGCTGATTACAACAGCAACAGGCATGGCGGCATGGGTAGCAGGAGCACCGAGTATCACACCTATTACAGCCATCGCGGCAGGCGGTAACACTGAAGAGTAGCAGCTGTGGTGGTTTATTTGGATGCTCTGAATTATCTGCCCACTCACTCATTTACAGAGCCGTGCAGTGACCGATTCATGACAACGCCTACTGGGTTTGGGCAGCCAGAGCCGGCACCGTTAACTTTCTCGATGCACATCCTCACCGAGGCATGCCCCTCCGCCGCCGTGCCGCTCCCGGCCACAACGGCGACCCCAGTCCCCAAGTGCTGAGTTGGAAACCCCTATAGATGCGCGAAAACTAATGAATCCCCAACGCCACAACTTCCCGCTAGATAATAAAAGAAAAGCATGAATCTTCGGATGACGGCACACGGCGAGGCAATTATGGACAGATTTTTCGATTTTCTTTCTTCCTCGAACTACAGATAAAAGGGCATAAGGCATATGTGTTCAGCACGTGCTTACCTTGAAGAATCCGGACCAATCGAATCGTCCTCCGTTCTCCCTTCGTTCTTCTGGCACGCCGGCGCCGCCTTCCGCCTTCGTCACTTCCATCCCCTCCGCCCCGATTTTGCTCCCGGTGCTAGGAATGCCATCTACCAAGAAGTCAACGGGGCAGACGTGGGCTCTCTGGGCTGGGTATCGAAGTCGGACAGGTGGGCTGGCCTGGCCCAATGGGCGCAAAGACAAGCACTATATATTCTCTACTTATATTAGTATAGTATATACAAAATACCACATAAAATGATTAGAATAAATAAAAAGAAGAAGGAAAATATTTTATTGTAATTTTTAAAAGGAGAAAAATGAAATAGAAAAAGGATATATTTATACCTACTTAAAACATGTATCCGAGATGGGCCTTCGTGACCGTGGGGTAGTTGGAGGCTATACCTACTTAAAACATGTAGAAGAGCTAGTAAGAATGGGGGACGACACCTCCAAACCTATGATTGTCCATCAACCGAAAAGCCACAAAGGCCTCTCAGCCCATGCTACA
This sequence comes from Miscanthus lutarioriparius, assembly GCA_904845875.1. Lineage (NCBI taxonomy): Eukaryota > Viridiplantae > Streptophyta > Magnoliopsida > Poales > Poaceae > Miscanthus > Miscanthus lutarioriparius. The sequence goes on along the minus strand of CAJGYO010000010.1, from coordinate 98,779,161 downwards.
ACCTAAGGCCATGTTCAGTTAGGGACGGGGTTGGTCGGGATTGTGCTTCGACTGTATCACGTGAGACTTGTGAGACTTCCTCACGTAAGTTCTCACAATGCTCGTCAGGCTTGTTTCAAATCTTATAGTTTTTCTGGAAACTCCTACTTAGTAGGTGAAATTATATCAGCTCAATGTTCTTAAACTGCTTTTTATTTTGCAATCAACACATGGGCAGTGTATGTATCCTTGACCCTGTACGTTTGACGGCTTTTTCACCTCCGTCGCTTGCTCCCGCCTACGTGTATATTAAAAAAACTAATCCCTTCGCTTCCTCATCCCCATCCTTACCCCTTTTGCGCTCCTCATCCACTACTGTAGCGCACCAACGCCCGGCGTCCTCATCGGGAGCCCCCAATGCCTGTAGATCTAGCGGCCCTCTCCCCCACCCCGGCGAGATCTATGGAGCACGAGCGAGATCCATGGAGGTGGCGTGGCGGTGTTGCAAGTGAGTGGGTGGCTCACCCCCACCTCGGCGCGGCGCCCTCTCTAACCCCAGCAACCGAGCTCCCCCCACCGTCGCCGCCGAGCCAAGCTCGGTGTCGGTGGCGCTGGTGGTCGTGGTGCTCGTGCGCGCCGCTAGTGCTGGTGCTGGGTGGTGCTCGTGTGCAGCCGCTCGCCGCCGGCTCCCACCCCATCGGCCAGAATCGACCGGCCCAGGCCTCTCCCCCCCTATATTGTAAATGTATGTTTCAATTGTTTCAGATGTTTCAAAGGCATGTTGCAATTGTTTTATATGGATGTTGCGAAAGTAGATCAATGGATGTTGCACATGTTGTAAGTGTTTTAGAGGCATGTTGTAAGTGTTTGTTCAAACAGTTTCATTTGTTTCTATACATATGTTGCAAGCGTTTTGATCTGGATGTTGCATATGTTTTCACACATATGTTGCAACAGTATGTTCCAAAATATTTCATCTATTTCAGTCTTCTGTTAGGTGCAGCAAGTGTTTTCATGTTACAAGTTGCAAATATTCTATCTGGATGTTGAATATGTTTTCACACTAGTGTGTATTCCAGATGTTTCATCTGTTTCAGACGTATGTTGCATTCAAGTGTTTCATGTTGCACGTGTTTCCTACTGTTCAGAGAGTCAGGGACGCCAAGGAATGGGGCGCGGTGAGCCGTGGCCGACCAGACGTGGCGTCTGCGGTGTCTTGGGGCCAGCGGGGGCACGACAGTATGGGGTGTACTGCAGGGCGGGCGAAAAGATGGGGATGGGGGCGGGGTGCGCGGATGGGGGCAGATCTGGCATTGGGGCAGGCACTGGCGTCCGATGGAATTCATCCCCATCGGACGTTCGTGCGCTAGCATTTCCCTTTGTTGATTGGAATTTTGAAAGCGACTGCAATCCTCCCGGTGATCCATTTGATGCTGGATGGATAGCTTCGTTGCGTTCTGTGCCCTTGCCCGTGTCTTTGGAGTTGCGGTTATGCTTGTATGGTTTGATTTCGATTAAAAAATTAGCATAGGCCAATTTGTCAACACAAACTCTGTTGCTCTCCTAAAAAAAAAGAAAAAACCAACAAAAATTCTTTTTCGAGACCCTTTTGCCACTTTTAGCCTTCTTATTACTAGGTTTTTATTGCTTGTTGCCCTTTTGTCACTTTGCATTGTGGGGCTAATAATCAAGTGGGAGCTGAGCGAATCCATTCCAATGACAGCAAGAATGATCACATCGATAAGCTTATGCTTCTTTTGACAACAATATAGCATTCCCATCTTGAAAACAATAGTGAGCGGTGAGCCATCATGTTCTCCTCGATAATCGCCTGACAACAATGGAGAATCGCATACACTAGCCAGGGCCCTAGTACGCCACCTGTGGTGAGAAACTTTTGTGGTTTTGTCTCCCAACCTCTACGTTTTTTCTACTTTTCATTTTATGTATGGTGATGACATCAACTTGTTCATGCCTCCAATCAGCTGATCGATACTCCAGCAAACAGAGATGCTGTGAACAGGATGAAGGTAATTTTAATTTACCCTAACTTCTTTCCCCTTTGCCTAGCATTCAAGGGTACAGCTAAACTATTTTTTTGTTGCAATGAAAAGTGGATCACTCTTGTGCCAAAAAGAACAAGAAAAAGAAAAAACATACCGAAACCATCAAAACATGGTCAGATGTAAGATATCCTAGCAATTGATGTTCATGCAAATCTTTGTGGAATTCACTAGACCTTTTGTTGGCTTGTTCCTCAATTTGTACATACCTAAAGTGAACATACAAACACTTGAATCATGAATATGTAAATGCATGTTCATCTCACTTCGTTGTTTCAAACAAGGTTTACTAGGTTCCATGCACTCTATTGCGGATAAGCTGCTTGTGTTCTGTACTTCTGTCTTGTCATGGTTACTGTCGAACGCCTCTGCCCCGAAGGCAGGACAGAACGTTGAGGACCTTGGGATGCAATTCCTTATCATGGGAACTCTCATACTATACCACATCAACTTTTATATGTTGTTTCTCGCTTCAAAATTCAAGGACGGCGAGTCAATCGATGGTGTTCTATTTAAGTTCAATATGTGGCTGTTGCCTCAAGGACGGCTTAGATTTTTTCAAGAATTAATTAGGCTTAATAGAATTAGTATTTATTTATATAATTAGTCAACGTTTAATACTCTTAATTAGTATCAAACATTCGATCTGATAGGGACTATAAAAAAACTTGACCCGCGGGCTGTATGACAGCCCCGGGCATTGTGTATAAGAAGAAGACCTTCTCACGCAGGGCGAGAAAATCCCCGAACCTCTGCCCCACCCATACACATCGGCACCGCAGCTCTTGTGAGAATGAGCTGGCCTTAGACCCGTGCTTTGGCATGGGACAGATGAGGGAATTTTTTCAACGTGCAGATAAACTGCGCCTCCTTCGGCCAACAAATCCACCCCCGAGGGGATTCAAACTCTGACAGGCCGGGTAGAACCAAACACTCTGAAAGGTCCTAATATGGCTAGTGGGGGGGTGAATAGCCTATTCAAAAATCTACAAACCAACTAGAGCAATTTGATTAGTATGACAAATAACGAAAAGCAAACTTGCTCTAGCTTTACAAGGGTAGCAAGCCACATATCCAACAATTCTAGTTGTTATGATCACTAGGCACACAATCTACTAGGTCACTACTCACTAAGAGCTCTCACAACTGCTACACTAAAGAGCTCCACTAGATGAACTTAATCTACAAAGCAAGCTCTCAATTCTAGCTACACTAAAGAGCTTGCTATAGCTAGTTTACGGGAATGTAAATGAGTAAGTGAGGTGATTATATTGCCGCGTAGAGGAGTGAACCAATCATAAGATGAATACTTAATCAATCATAGGGAGAATACCAAAGGACAAGAGACAACCAATTTTCTCCCGAGGTTCACGTGCTTGCCAACACGCTACGTCCCCGTTGTGTCGACCAACACTTGGTGGTTCAGCAGCTAAGAGGTGTTGCACGAACCTCGTCCACACAATTGGATACCGCAAGAACCTACCCACAAGTGACATAACTCAATGACACGAGCAATCCACTAGGGTTACCTTTCGGCACTCCACCGGGGAAGGTACAAGTCTCCTCGCAATCACCGGAGATGGCCACGAACAATCACCAACTCGTGCCAATCCTCCTCCACTGCTCCAAGCCGTCTAGGTGGTGACAACCACCAAGAGCAACAAGTGAATCCCACAACGAAACACAAACACCAAGTGCCTCTAGCTGCAATCACTCAAGCAATGCACTTAGATTTTCTTCCAATCTCACAAAGATGATGAATCAATGATGGAGATGAGTGGGAGGACTTTGGCTAAGCTCACAAGGTTGCTATGTCAATGCAAATGCCCAAGAGAATGAGCTTGAGCCAGCCATGGGGCTTAAATAGAAGCCCCCGCGAAATAGAGTTGTTGGCTCTCTGTTCTCTGAAAAGTCAGGGTGACTGGACGTAGGACCCTAGCGTCCGGTCATGCGATGCACGCCACGTGGCCCCTGCTTCAAACGCTGATCGCCCGATCTCAACGGCCATCAGTACATTTAAGTTGTGACCGGACACGCTGCTTCGAAGTGACTGGATGTAGGACCTCAGTGTCCGATCGTTTCCAGTAAGGTTCCATTTGTGACTAGACGCGTCCGGTTGATAACAACCGGATGCAGGACCCCAGCGTCTGGTCACTTCCAGCAAGCATCCAGAGACAATTTTTCATGATCGGACGCGTCCGGTGATAGGGACATGAGCTCCATGCATACGGCCATGCTTGGAGATAGAGGACGAGGAGATCAAATGAGGTGTCCTCATCGATAAGGAGGCCAAGCTCATCTCGATTCGAGTCACTAAGGTGGAGGCCCAAATCAAGTTTGAGCCCATCTTGGGTTCTAGGACCAGTCTATCAAAAACTGGTCACACAGGCGTGTCCGGGGCTCCATTTTTGACGATCCACATAGGATGGAAAGCTAATTAGATAAGGAAGCCAATGCAACTGGTCTCACATCAAAATCCTTCGTAATCAACAGAATTGTCGAAACAAGTCGGCGTCCGTAATCCGCCCAGGTGTCATGACACCATCTTTTGGTCCGTTGGACCATGTATCGTGTTTGGGTCCATTAGGGGGCGCGTCCAGGGGGGTGATGCCCAAGACTCTATAATTAGCAGCCATCGCTCTCCTTAGGGTTTGGGTTTTGTTTAGTTCTTGATTTCCTCGTGAAATGTAAGTCGCTTTTGTCGCAATTGTGCCGCCAAGGCCGCTTGCTGTGAACCAGGGCCCCAGTTCTTGATCTTGTTCGCCTGTGGCGATTAGTCCTTTCGAATAAAGACTTGAACTCCTTCTCGTTATCATAAGCCTCATATTTATTTGCAATTTCAGATTGCGTTCATCTTGTTCTTGCTTGTGTTCTCGATTCGCTTGCAGGAAAGCCTTCTCGGCGAGGTCAATCGCGTTCGAGTGGTTGATAACTAACAGAGCAGTGGTGTAACGGTTGCGAGGGTCCGAATCAGTCTTGGTTCAAAGCCTAGATCGTGAACATCGAGTCTCCACCAATCGATGCTATCGTACCTATCGGAAGATCGGGCCTTGTCTACATCATCCGGTTACCCCTGACCGGACTCACCCATCGTCCAGTCAGTCACCCTCTTCTCAGTGCGCTGCCATGTCAACAGGACCGAAGCACTCCGTCGTCCGATCATGAAGTGACCCAGCGTCCGTCAAAGATCGATGCCGTTGTCTTCATCGCTTCCATCGACCGGACGCCTGGTCCGCTTGAGGGCAGCATCCGTGCACTCTGTGAAAACTCGTCTTTTTTGTGTACAGATGCCATGGCAATCCGTCGGATCGTTTCGCACTTACGGGCGGACACACTCCATTGTGAAGTTTCAAACCCTTGCTCCCAAGTGTTGAACACAATATGTATCACCTTTGTGCATGTGTGTTAGCGTATTTTCACAAATATTTTCAAGGGTGTTAGCACTCCACTAGATCCTAAATGCAAATGCAATGAGTTAGAGCATCTAGTGGAACTTTGATAACCGTATTTCAATACGAGTTTCACCCTCTTAATAGTACGGCTATCGATCCTAAATGTGATCACACTCTCTAAGTGTCTCGATCACTAAACCGAAAAAGCTCATATCAATTTCACCTTTTTGCCTTGAGCTTTTGTTTTTTCTTCTTCTATTCCAAGTCCAAGCATGTGATCATCATCATGGCATCACCATCATCATGCTATGATCTTCATTTGTTTCACCACTTGGAATGTGCCACCTATCTCATAATCACTTTGATAAACTAGGTTAACACTTAAGGTTTCATCAATTCACCAAAACCAAACTAGAGCTTTCACACCCCTAAGTTGCTTTTAGTATTGTACCTAACATATACTGTATTATTGTTACGCATTCATATGCCACGTGAATGGTGGTTATTAGAGAGAGAGGCAGCATGGTGGAGTTGATAGGAGAGGTGGGATGCGAAGTTGTGGTACTTTTTAGAAATAGAGGATAATATGACCATGATCAGGACATAGTTTAGTGATCTTTGAGTTGTTTGTTTGCTGCCTGGTTTATTCCACTGATAAATTTGTTAGTTCTTTGTGAGTTGTGAGTTTACTGTGTGTTCATGTCATGTGTGCATCAATAGTCATGTGGTACCTATTTCTAGCCTTGTGGTGAAATTGAGTTACCCAGTGGGCCAGTGTGCTCGCATCATGCATATGCTTCTCTCCCCAGACGCACGAGCAATATTTGAGCATGACGATGAACTTGTGAGTGCTCATGTGTAGTGCAAAGCTTCCCAGTGGGAGGCATAAATTTGCCTGTTTTGTGGTATTGCTGCACTAGGCATATCAGGCTCTGGTCCATCATCTAATATGACTATAAGCTCTGTACATTGCGGGGAGTATCGTACATCTAATCTGACAATCCATTTATTTTGGTAGTTTTGTTATTATGTCAGTGTCGGAGAAGTTTACCACAACTATACTCTGGCATCTTAGCTAGGGTCGTTAACTGTTAGTCCTTCAAGCCCCTCCCTGTTTGGTTGAAGGCGCCACCTGATCGGCTACACTGAACAACAATGTAGCTGCTTGTTATCTAGTACAGTAAAAGCAGAGTGCAGCACAACCGCAGTCTGCAGCAGAAGCAGCGGCTCTTTGAGAGTGATTCCTGGGAATGTTTCATTTTGGATGCCACATCAGAAGGTCAGTTGAGGCACGTCCTCCCCAAGGCCAAGGGTGGGCACGTCTCTCCTAAGGATGGGCTGCCGACCGCCGAGGTTTGCCACAAGCCCGCAATGGCATTCCAAGGAAATCAGTGTACCATTTCAATGGAAATCAGTGTACCATTTCAATTCCATTCGGCCTAAGTGCAGGCTGTGCCGCAAGGAAAGAATTCCAAGGGAATCCACACGTCAAAAATGGCTGTCAAGGTCGCCGCGCGAATTGATTAGGGCTCTACACGTGTACGGGGCCAGACTTCCCGTCGCCGACAGGGGTGATGCAGGAGGCCGTGCCCGCTTTTATTTATCTAGCGCCTCTCCCCTCTCCTGGCAGAATCAGAGACGACGGTTGGTGCCTCAGAATGATTGAACCATCCATTTCGTATCATCAGCTCCATCTGGTCAAAAGGTACGATAGAATTTTTGCTGCTGGGGTTCATTCCATCGTATTTGATTCTTTAGAGTGCTGCACAATTTCTCCATCCTATTTGGCGAACGTCTGTTGCATCCAATTCTATTGAGTTTGTTCATTTCAAGCTATGCGTGAGGCTTTTTTTTTGTTTCGTCCGATATATTCTCTTATTACCACACCCCGGTTGCTCAACTTTCTTTCAAGTTGGACCTGCTGTATTATCAAACGCTTGTTTTGGAATCAAATCATAGACGGCAGTTTATGGCGATCGAGTTAGTGTCCGTTCATCTAAAACCCCAGCCAGCCGCCTTTGGAGCACCGGTATATATCCATACATCCTGCTTTGACCCGGTGCTCCAATATGCGCCCCACATGGAAAAAAACAAAAATGGGCCAACGACGAGTGATCCCAGAGCACGAGCATGATATATTGAGCAAGGCCACGTGCACAAGGACCCAGAGGTTTTGCAAACAATAGCACGATAAAAAGGCGTGGATTTCCATTAAAAAAAGGCGCGGATTAATTAGCGGACGTCCAGGGTGCGCTGCGACGTCGTCGTGGATAGGCTCATGGACGTCGGTAGTCCCATCAAGATCAAGGCCAGCAACTGCAAGTTGAGCAAGGCCACACATTCCATTTTATTCCTTTGGATGACAGATTCCATTGTGGGCCCCACACGAAACCTCTATAAAAGGAGTGCCAATAGGCCGCCAAGGTTTCTGCAACCTCCTAGGCTGTGTCGTGACTTTGGGAAGGTCAAACGAGGACACGGAAAGAAGAGAGGGGCTATCTATCTATCGACGGGCCGTTCGGCTTCCGCAGCTGTGCACACCGCTGCAGACCGGCAAAACATCAGCTTCATCGAGAGAAAAAACCTTGTCTCTTTATTCTTTTCCTTGTTTCTTAGATTCTTTTCCTGGTGGGGAGGGGATTTTGATGATGTTATTATTATTAGTCTGTGTCTCCACTACTCTATTGGCTAGTTCTGCCGGGTCTTTTTTCACCACCTATGGACACCGTGCTTGCGGCCATGGTGGAAGCGAACATCATTGTGAGTAGGGTGAATAGCACCCAGACAGCGTGCTTGGGGCCCACCATGGAAGCAAACATCGTCGTGAGCTGCGTGGATAGCGCCCAAACACCGTGCTTGAGGCCACCATGGAAGTGAACTTCAACACTGCTGACGGCCATGTTCTCGTGGAGGGTCTCCGCGCTGATGCCGCCACCCCTTGGGGCTGCCGTGTGGCTGATGGGTTGTTTCACTATGATCGGGGGCTTCTATGCCTTGTTCCTTCTTCATAGGCCGGCCACTACTGATGATTGATATATGACAGGTTATCCAAACACTACTACTAAAAACATTTCCGAGGCGAGCAAAAATGAATTTACCGAGGCGGGCATCACAACAGCCTTGGACTAAAGGTCACGGTCAATCAAATCTTTACCGAGGCGATTAGGATGCCCGCCTCGGTTAATCAAATAAAAAACAAAAAAAACAAAAAAGGCCGCAGCCCAGCCTTAACCGGGCCTAGATCTGGGCCTCGCGTCTCAACCCCTGCACGCCGCCGCCGGGGGAGCCCTCTGGATCTTCCCCACGCCTTCTGGATCTGCCGCGATGCCGTGTGGAGGATCTGCCGTCGGGGGATCCCTATGGATCCGCCATCTAGATCCCGTGCCAACTGGATTCGCCATGCCGTCGTCAAGGAAGAGCGTGGCCGGCCTGGATCCCGTCGAAGAAGAGAGCGGTCATCGTCGTCGCTCGCCGGATCTGGCCACCCCGGCGCTGGATCAGGGCACCAGTCCGCCTCTCCCGGAGGAGAGGGAGTTTCAGGAGGAGGGAGATAGAGAGGTAGGGAGGAGGTGGCTAGGGAGGGAAGGAGGGAGGCATGGCCCGCGCTGCTCGCTTGGGAGGGAGACAGAGGGAGCGAGGGCACCGCTCGCTCGAGAGGGAGAGGAAAGGGAGCCGGTGTGGGATAGGTGAGGGATGGAAACCCTAAGTCACGATTTTATACTTGGTCATGCCTATCGGGCCTCTGAAAGGATCAAGATACCCAAGAGGGGAGGTGAATTGGGCTAATTCTAAATTTTTGCAATAATTAAGCCCTACACTTAGCCTATTTCACCCCTTGTGCCTAGTATGTGTTTCTATTGTTCTCCCGCACAAAAGTTTTGCACCCTAGGTTCCAATCCTACTCTAGCATGGCAATTCTAGGAATGTAAAGACGTGAAATGAATTGCTCAAATGTAAATGCTCAAAGTAAAGAGAGGGAAAGGAACACGGCGATGTTTCCCCGAGGTATCAGAGAGTCGCCACTCCCCACTAGTCCTCGTTGGAGCACCCGCGGAAGGGTGTAGCTCCCCCTTGATCCGCGCAAGGATCAAGTGATCTCTACGGGCTCATTCTTTAACACTCCGTCATGGTGAATCGCCCAAAACGGCTCACAACATGACTTGGGTCATCCACAAGCTCCGCCAGATGATAACCAAGCTTCCAATCACCACCAAGCCATCTAGGTGATGGCGATCACCAAGAGTAACAAGCACAAACTCTCACTTAACCAAGACAAGCCTAATGAGAAGGGTGGATGCACACTTGCTACTCTCTAAGCACTAATGAGATCCTTAATCTTGGATTATCAAATCTCAATCACCTCACTAGGATCTTACTCTCCCTTGCACTCCAAAGGTGTTTCTCAGCTGAACAAATGGGCAAGAGACCTCCATTGGACAAGTGGAGTAAGTATTTATACCCCCTCATTCAAAACATAACATTTGGAGGCTGAGTCATCACTCTGCGAGCTGACCAGACGCTTCGGTCAGGGTGACCGGACTCTCCGGTCAGTTGTGCCCGCCATTGTGTCAGAAAGAACCGATGGGCTCTGACCGGACTCTGCCCAGCGTCTGGTCAGCACCAACCGGACGTGTCCGATCAAGAAAAACCCTTTCTAAAACCTTACTGGAGTCGACCGGACGCAGGCACCCCAGCGTCCGGTCAGTACCTACTGGACGCATCCGGTCAAGCAAAAGCCTCTCTGGAACCTCTCTGGAGTTGACCGGACGCAGGCACCCCAGCGTCCGGTGCTCCTCCACTCAGCGTCCGATCAGTACCAGACGACTGTAGTTGATCAAATAAACTGACCTGACTCACCCTCCAGCGTCCGATCACAACCAGACCAGCGTCTGATCTATCATTTGACCCTCCATTCACATCCAACTCGAAATCCTATGTGAATGAAGTTGACTCCAATTGATCTTAGGGGTATTCCTAAGCTACCTAGTGCTAGGTTTGACAAGTGTGCACCACATCTAACCCACTAGACTCACCTAGGTCAAGCTACTAGTCCATACCCCCCTAAATAGTATGGCCAAAGGAAAAACAAAGTCCAAAACTACTCTAAGTGTCTCTCCAACACCAAACGACACTTAGAACTAGTCCATCCTTAACCTTGTCGTCCATCCTTTGAAAACCGAAACGATTTCAATCATCAGGGGCATGACAACCATGATTTCCCAATCAATTTCCATTACCATGACCTAACTCAAATTGCCTCTGCAAAACACTTGTTAGTCATTGTAATCTCGTGTCATCATTAATCACCGAAACCCAACAAGGGGCCTAGATGCTTTCAATCTCCCTCTTTTTGGTGATTGATGACAACACAACCTCGAGTATGTAAAAGAGATGAGTGAGGTTTTCAACATCCTTGGTTCATATAAGCTTTTGACAATAAGAACAAAGGGGTTAGGCATGCTTATATGACCCAAGCCAACATGGTGTACTCAAAAGATATGAAATAAGCATGAGTACACGAAGTAAAGCTCATTTGAATCGGAGTAAAACGCGGAAGCAAAACAAATGAGCATAACCAAGTGACATGACATATATATATATAAATGTAGAGAGCACACATGTCACATAAGTCTCACTATCACATGTATATAATATAATGCATGAAAGTAAATGTGAATGCATGAAGTATCACACATAAAAGACCAAAAGAATCGAATCGAGACTATCTCACACGCTCCCCCTAGATCTAACATACTCGCTCCCTCTCCCCCTTTGGCGTCAAGCACCAAAACCTAAGGGTCGGACGGCGGGATAGGAGCAGTCGAGTCGGGCGCTGAGGTGCGATGAGATATCTGGAACTGAGTTGCATCATCCTCTGACCCTGAACTCTGAGTGGTCTGACCCTCTATAGCTAGAAGTGAAAGTGAAGCGGTCTAGGTCTGCTCAGTAACTGGCATGGCCTGTGACTCTGAGGGTGTCACTGTAGGAAGTGGAGCCACAACTACCGTTGTCGCTGTCGTTGAAGCCTCAAGTGTAGGAGTGACTGTCTAAGGTGGCTCGGACGATGCAACAGACGACGGAATTGTCTCAGTAGTCCTAGTAACTGGAGCAGCTATGGTAGGGACAGGGACTCGGGACTCTGGAGGTGTAGGTTGCCCTGTAAGCTCACTGAAGGTAGCGCCGAGACTCCTGGAGACTAGGGTGTCTGTCACCAACACTGAAGAACTCTGACTCGAAGTGAAGCCCATAACAATAGGAGTAAAGTGAGGACCCTAAGCAGTCACTGGTGAAGCAAACCACTGGGACACCCACTCTGTAGGTGAAGCAAACTGAGTAGCTTGTTGTCCCTGACTCTAAAGCCCACTAGGCTATAGAGCTGGAGTCACTGGAGTGGTGATGGCAGGCTAGCCAATCTGAGGTGTAGACTGCTAAGGAGCAACCCCAATAGCAGTGGATACATGCTACATGAAGCTGAGTAACTGTTGCTAAATCATTAGCTACTGCTGCTGCATGGCCTCGCACGCCTCTCTGAACTCATCTTGTCGTGTGCTCGAACTCGAGCAAGTGCAAGTGCAAGCGTGTCCTCAGGCCTAACATGCCTAGTCCTGCCTCATCCGCTCAAGTATGTAGTAGGAGTGCCGGGTTTGTCTCATGGTGGCTATGGTGGAGCAGAGCTAGAGCCACTGGGCTCTCTGTCGTGTGGTCGAGGAGCCATCTATGGAATTGGCTGATAGTCATCATCTGAGCTGTCACTTGGGTCGCTCTTGACCTCATCCTCCTACTGAGCATCAAGCTCCTCCTCCTTTGTCGCTGCAATGCCCCTGATGATCTCATCCTGCTAGGCTACTGTCTCTGGTACCTCTGGGCGATGACTTGGCTGGTGAGGTGTCCTCGCATGACTATGACACAGCATTTGGCTCATGTCATACAGTGGAAACTCAGTGGTAGCACCTGTATACTCTACCATAGTCTCTGGGGACTTGTGTGTAATCGCTTTCTTCCAGTAGAAAAGTGATCCAATGAGCATAAGGCACCGACGGTGACCTCTCAAGCCCTCTCGCTAGTGTGTCCTCTATCTCCGAAAGCATCACATCCCAAATATCAAAGACTATCTGAGACACCAGAGAATGCACTAGCCATAGCTGAATACGAGTCAGGCCCTCGTGGTAGCCCATCCTTGGAAGCAGAGTCCCCCTCATAATAGCATCAAGGAGCCGAGCTGTAGGTGTAAGGTCACGTGGTGTCCTGCTCGACTGTGGCAGAACCTCCAAAATTATAGGGCCCACATGCATCTGTCACTGCCAAACGACCTTTGACATCTATGCATATGTTCCCGATAACTTAAGAAGACTGTCGGGTGTCCTCGGGGAACCCCGAATCATCCACGATTTCCGAGCAGGATCACATTACAGAGTCATTGTAGTATTACAACAGTTTATTCAATTAGATACATCAGAGTAATATAGCGGAAGTCTTACATTAACTTAGTTTACAAAACATTTATTTCAAACCTTACAAACTAAGTTTGATTAATAATACAAACCAAAGTAGTGGAGTGGCATTATAATATATTACAAAACACATAATTTAAGCTGCCCTGCCCAAGGGTGACACATTTACTTATCGTCATCGCATGGAACAGCAGTCATGCAGCACGGCCCAAAACAGACCTGCTCATGAGGCTCACCTGCAACAAGGGTCAACGAACCTTGAGTACAAAAGTACTCAACAAGACTTAACTGAAATAAAAATTGATAGAACTCAGGAATGCAGGCTCAGGGATTCAAGGTATGGCTTTAGCAATAATCAAAGTTCTTTTGCGTAAAAACTCTTTATCAAAATTCTTTATATCAACATTAACTTCATAAGATCATATACAAAGCTGACATGATCCGTATTGAGATCATGAAACTTCATAACCAACACTTTCTCAAACCTTAATCAAATTCCAGTTATTAATAACTACGATGATGAACAGTGAGTTGAGTCTCCATAACCGAGGAGCAACGACGATTCAAACCGATTAAACCCAGCTGGGGATTCCAGACCACACGACATATGCATGTCCCCGACTTACATATATCAACCTACCCTCGGATCCTCTAAAACAAGAACGGGTCCGCGCCACCCGAGAATATAGTACTCCACCAATCCAGCCCATTGCCACGTGGGTACACGCTATTCCCGCCATCTCTCAACTCCCAGTGCGCAAGTAGCCATTCTCATAATAGAATCACCAAGTTAAGGCTTATCGGAGTATGCGGTTAGTACTACAAATTCTCACCTCATGCAATTCAACAACGGTATAGGCCTTAATCGACACAAAGTGAAGAACACGCTCACAAGACATTACCAGGTCTTGTGGCTCTCCTACACCGAGTCCGCCCGATCTAGATTTATTACTCCACATGCTCATATTTCATGATAACATAAGTAACCAATTGTCTCCATGAAACCATTTAATCTCACAGGTGACAGGTAATCACCCGACCTTTATTTATCTAAGCATGACTAAGCATAGCTAGCCATATACGAATTAAAACGGTTAACAAGGTAGATAAGGAAAACAAGGTTGGTAATGCATCAATTAGGTTTTCACTTAACTCCTAATCACTTGATGCACAGATATGAAAAGCAAAAGCGAAATCAATTTGTAAAACACAAGGTAGGGCTTAAATGCATCCAAGGCTTGCCTTCGTTGACGAAAAAGTTAGGATCCGGAGTCGTTCCACAAATATTAATGCCGACCTCAACCGACGGATTAACCTCCTCAACCACTTGATTAACTACCACGTGTTCACCTTCGTTCACTACACGTAGTAACAATGCCATGTTTAACATGATGCGAGATATAAAACATGATGCTTGACGATGGATGCAAAAATTAATGACTTGAATACAACTTTCCTTCGCGGTACAGTTACAAGTAATTATCATAAAGCATTTTTAGTCGTTCTTCTAACAAGTTAAAGGTTCACTTATCATACATGCTTACCAACTAAAGCCTCATCATGAAAAGACATGTATAAACAATATACAAGGAAATGTATAACTTTTACTTTTTACCCAAGAGGTTGCATCTAAGAAGCAATCAAGTTTATTAACATGCATTTACTAATGAAATTCTTAATTAAGTCATTTAGAATTATTAACTAAAGAGTGAACATAAGCATATCAAGAAGGTAATCACTTGGGCATGACATAGCAGGGGTGGGGTGTTTCATGATCTATAATCAACTCCAAAAACCATTCAGGACATCTCATGATTTATGTTTATCATTTTGACAATTATTAACTAATAATTAAGGCATATAAATAAGAGTATAATTAAACATCATCAAATTAATCCCAAACTTTTTGTGGAGGCAGGCTTTAACAATAAACATATACAATAAAAGTTTCATGGTCACTGGATATTTATTTTGGCCTATAAAAATCACACAACAAGCATTTATTAATTAAAAGAGCTAATTTTTAAGCATCCAAAAACTGTTGATTTTCATGGTTTCATATTTTTCCTACATAATTTACATCTCAGAGAGGTCACACAAATTTTTTTATAATTTTTGGAGCTCTATTTAATTCTACACAAAATAAACAAAATCAGAACATTTATTAAATTAACAAAACACAAATAAAAAGGAAACAGGCCTCGGGTCCTATTCGGCCCAACTCGCCCCAGCGAAGCAACAGGCCGGCCCAGCGTGGCCTGGCAGTTTTGCGAAAAGTACCCTGTGCTTTAGAGAAAATAACCCCAAGATCGCATGCACTATTCATAAGAGTCACAGTTTTCTCACCTAACACCCTTATCTTTCTCTCATTTACGTTTCCTCGCCCTCGCCCTCTTCACAGAACAGAGCACACGGCGGGGGTGAGCTGACCGGCGACCAAATCAACCCGGGGTGGCCGACGAAGGCGACAGTGATGCGTGGGGCAAAGGCGTCCCAAGCCGCATGCATGAATTGAGGTGGCCTGAACGGGACCGACCGATGGTGGCACGGCCACGCACGAATGCGGCAGAGCAACTGGCAGCAGCGCGGCTACAGCGGGGCGGCGGCACTGCGCACGGCGGAGCAGCCACAACGGCACAAGACCGTCCGGCTAAGGTCAGGGAAGTCACGGAGTAGCTCACCATGACTCGCAAGGCTAGCCGGTTGAGGCAGAGGCAAAGCAGAGGTGGCTGGCCACGACGAGGTGGAGCATGGCACCATGGCGGCTCGGCCGCGGCGGAATTCGAGCGGACAGGCAATTTCGGCAGGTAGTAGTAGCGCCTATGGATGATGGAGCAGCGCAAGGAGCAGGCGAAGCTGCGACAGGCTTGGCTGCGATAGTGAAGCACTAAGGCGACGGCGCGGGCTCACCGGAGATGATCGGCGATGTCGGGAAAAACAGGGGCAGGGAAAATGGAAATGAACGGCGATGTCGGAGACTTTTAAAAGCGGCCAGGAAGAACAAAGAAGCCATGCAGCAGCCCTCTCCGCGCTAGTGCGAAGCCGAAGATGGACACAAATGCGCCTGGAAGCTGATCGAAGCTCGCCGTCGGTGAGGACGCGTCCGCGAGCACTGTTCACTTAAATTACCGAATTGCCACTATTTTTGAAACCCAAATTACTCCCAAATTTGTGTAACAACTCAAAAATATTCAAAAATAAAAGTTGCTCAAAATTTAAAGTTCTACAACTTTGCTTTTATAACCACCCCCTAATTAGGTCTACATTTCGAAATGCAAATTTGAATTCAAAAAGGGGACATTTAAAGAATTACGCCTTTTCAAATTACTTCGAATTTTTCTAAACAACTTTGAAAACTCCAAAAACAAACTTTGTACAACTCGACAAGCTCTACATTTTTGCTTTAAGGCTCAACCCCAAAATGTGCTTAGATTTTGAAATGGGTTTCCTGGGTAAACTTAAATGCTGGAAATTCGGGTTTTCGGAAATCCAATTAAACACAAATGTTTTGAAATTGATTCATCCATACAAGTCAACACATATCATAAAACAAGGTTCACACCAAGCATTGCAATAAAGATTATAAAACTTTTATTAAGGAAGAATTTTGACTTGTTTAAAAGATTCCCACATCAAGATTCATAAAGTTTCCTAATAATTATTATTAACATTATTTCGTGTAACATATAAAACACTTTATAAACAACATTTACATGCTATAATTAAACATGAAATGCATTAATGACTTGATGCTTGATGATTATGCATAATGATGACATGATCACCTTCTTAAGTACTTTAAACATCAGGGATGTTACATCGACCCCTCGCCAAATGGCTCTGTGAAGCACGGTCTGACGAGATCTGTAGGTGGTACAAGTCCACCGTGAGGGCGTCTCGGAGGCTCTGTCTATCCATAGTATACCTCATGAAGGTGAATAGGTAACTCTAGAATCCTTAGTATCTCTCGGACACTCGAGCTCTGGAGTTTGTAGTCACGGCCTCTGAAAGCAAAGTGAATAAACCTATGCCTCGGGTCAATCCACAGGGAGGAGTAGAACTCATGAACCCATGATGGAACATAGCGACATGTCCATCCAAGAAGATCTATCAACCCTAGCAGATAAGAAAGGTGTGGACGGATCTGCTCGTCTGCAGCTGCAACTAGAGACTCTATGGAGCAGACCCACTGAGATCTAAAAGCAACACCACTGTTGAGATATGCATTATACAAATCCTCCTGCAGTATAGTGTAGAAGTGCTCTGACACGCTCATCCCGCCTCGGTGGAAACCAATCCTCAAACTGAATGAACCGTAGCTGCTGCACCTGTCTGGCTATGGTTGCCCTCAGGTCAAGGTGAACCACGGGAGGCGAACCCTGTGGTCTGGGAGGTGGATGAGAACCCCACCTCTGTGTCTAAGGCCTTGGTGACACTTGAGTGCGTGTGCGACTGGAGCATCGAAGCTATGGTTGTGCTGCCTGATCTGCCTCCTCTACCTGCTCTCCCTACTAAGCATCCTCTGTCTGCTCTACTGACTATGTCTGCTGCTCAGTCTCCCCCTGAGTCTGACTCTCATCTAAAGAAACACGCCGTCCTCCAAGCATGACGTTTCTGGGTGGACTGCCAAGACTAGTCTCAATCCTCTCAACGGCGGCCCTCTGAGCCGGTGACAACAGGTCTCCTATGAGAACGGCACTGCCAGATCCACCTCTCTTGGCACACTCTACGGTGGCTGCCATTGCTGCTGCCCTCTCTGCCTCAACATCATCTAACTTCCGCTTCTTCTTTGTAGTCTTTTTTGCCTTTCCCTTTTGCTGAGCAGTTAGGCGAGGTGGAGACCTTGGATACTCATCACCGGGACCACCTCCGACATTCTTGCAACGTGCCATCTCTAAAGTTGATGAGAATCACTGCCACTGATAAGAAACAACTGCCAACTGACACTTGTGAGGCTTGGCCTCAATCCGTACTCGTGGGCTTGGCCCCAAGTAAAACTGCCACTGTAAAATCAACCAAAGAGCATCGACTAGTTGCAGTAGATGAGAAATTGAAATCGATGGCATGCTACCTGATGAAATCCGATGATCCGACGCCCAACAAGCAAAGGAGAGGATCATGGGGCACCACACAAGATTGGCAATGTTATGCCTAGGGCTAGGGTTTAGCGATGCGGAGCGGTGCGGCGGCCGAGGAGACATAGCGGTGGGAAGCCACAGGCGCTGGACGGCCGAGGAGATGCGGTGGCACAGTGGATGGCGGTGCAGACATGATGTAGCAGAGCAGCACGGGTGCACGGGCTACGCGATAGTGGTGGCGCGTGGAGTGGCGCTGCGGCACGGGTGTGTTGGCTTCGCAACAGCGGTGCGGGTGCGCTGGCTTCGCAATGGTGGGGCACGAGCACAGCGGAGCAGAGCAGCTGGGCAGCGTGGTGGATGTGAGCGCACACATGGCGGTGGAGGCACAGGCACGTGTGAAGTTGGTGCGTCGGCTAGGGCAAGAGCAGGAGCAGCGCGATGTGAAAGGATGGAATATGTAGTGCCCCCCGTGACAGACAAGGAAAGGGGTATTAGATCCATTTGGATTCAACTGACCGGATGCACCGGTGGTAACGACCGGATGCTACCACCCGAAATCCGGTCGACAACAGAGAGGTCCAAAACCCCTCAAGTCGTGACCGGATGCATCTGGTGCCTCATGATCGGATGCTCAACAGAGTTCGGTCGATCCTGACATCTTCTTCTTTGTTTGACCGTACGCAGGGCCGCCTTCACACTAGATGTTGGAGGAACACTGTTCAGCGTCCGGTCACACCTGCGCTGCATCTATTCACCTCCTGTGAACTGATTGGACGCTAGAAGCAGAGTCCGGTGCAGCGTCCGGTCACCTTTTTCAGCAATTTTTCAAAGTTCCTTCATGCTGCCTTTTCCCAATGAAGTCCCAACTTCAATAAGACACAAGTAAACACCAATTGGGACTGATGTGAGAGACCTCTCTCAAACCCTCAAATTTTTCAAAGTATTTTGTCTTAGGCTATAATTCTTTTTAAGAAAATATGCAATAAAGGGACAAGGAGCAACATGTGGCCAGACAATAGGGTTTAGAATCAATAGAAGCATCAAATGCTCTTCCTAAGTGTGGGCAAACACAATGGGTGCTCAAAAGATAACAGAAAAGAAACGACAAAGCAACACACATGCACATGCAATGCTATACTTAAAAGTAAGTCTAGTTGTTTGTCAAGTTTGATCCAAGGTTGAGCTTCTTCACACGCTTTTCGGTGGTTATCTTAACCATGTTAGACAAGAAGTGCATTACTAAAAATTAAACATGTTTTATATTACAATGCAATGCAAGGGACAACACAAGCTCATTTTTTAGTGAAGTCACTAAAATCAAGCACATTGAGCTCATTCCTCAACCGACAAAATGTAGCCTCATCTAGCGGTTTAGTGAAGATATTCGCCAATTGATCCTCGATCCTTACACCTTCTAGTGATATATCATTTTTAGCAACATGATCTCTAAGAAAGTGGTGGCGGATATCTATGTGCTTGGTGCGAGAGTGTTGAACCGGATTATTAGCAAGCTTTACCGCACTCTCATTATCACACAAAAGAGGTACCTTTTCTAGAGCTACACCATAGTCTAGAAGAGTTTGCTTCATGTAAAGAATTTGTGCACAACAAGCACCCGCAGCAATGTATTCTGCCTCGGTGGTGGACAATGCCACACTATTTTGCTTCTTGGAGGTCCAAGACCCTAGTGATCTACCAAACAAATGGCACCCACTGGATGTGCTTTTTCTATCAATTTTGCAATCGGCATAATCCGAATCGGAATAGCCAACTAGTTGGAATCTAGCTCCTTTGGGATACCAAAGACCAATGATTGGTGTGTGCTTAAGGTACCTAAGGATTCTTTTAATGGCAACCATGTGAGCCTCCTTAGGATTAGCTTGAAATCTAGCACACAAACACACACTAAACATGATGTCGGGCCTAGATGCAGTCAAATATAATAAATTACCAATCATAGAACGGTAGAGGGTTTGATCAACCGATTTACCTTCCTCATCTAGGTTGAGATGTCCATTAGATGGCATTGGTGTCTTGATTGGCTTACATTCATCGATTTTGAACCTCTTGAGAAGATCCTTGGTATATTTTTCTTGAGAGATGAAAATCCCCTCTCTCATTTGCTTGACTTGAAAACCAAGAAAGAATGTAAGCTCTCCAATCATAGACATCTCGAACTCTTTTGCCATCAATTCACCAAACTCTTTGCAATAGTCTTCATTTGATGAGCCAAATATGATATCATCAACATATACTTGACAAATGAAGATCTCTCCATCAAGCTTCTTGGTGAATAGTGTGGTATCAACCTTCCCAATGGTGAATCTCTTCTCAGTGAGGAAATCCCAAAGGCGCTCATACCAAGCTCTTGGGGCTTGCTTAAGCCCATATAGCGCCTTGGACAAGCTATAGACATGATTAGGATATCTAGGGTCTTCAAACCCGAGAGGTTGATCAACATAGACTAGTTCATTTATGAAACCATTTAAAAATGCACTTTTAACATCCATTTGATATAATTTCATTTCATGGTGAGATGCATATGCAAGAAGGATACGAATGGCTTCAAGTCTTGCAACCAGTGCAAAGGTCTCTCCAAAATCCAACCCTTCAACTTGAGAGAACCCCTTTGCAACTAGCCTTGCCTTGTTCCTCACAACGATGCCTTGATCATCTTGTTTGTTGCAGAACACCCACTTTGTTTCAATGACTCTTGCATCTTGTGGTCGCTCTTCAAGTGACCAAACTTCATTTCGGGTGAAGTTGTTCAACTCTTCATGCATGGCATTTATCCAATCCAGATCTTGAAGAGCTTCTTCTACATTTTTAGGCTCAATGCAAGAAACAAATGAGTGATGTTCAATAAATGAAGCAAGTTTTTGAGAGCGAGTCATTACACCCTTTGAAAAACTTCCTATGATGAGATCTTGTGGATGTACTTGTAGTAGGGGTGAATTTCTGCTATCAACCACTTGAGGGGGAGGTTGTGGAGCATCAACATCTTGAGCTTGTGCCACCATTTGATCATAGGAGACATGAGTATCTTCATTTTCTACTCTCCCATCTTTATCATCATCTTGTGGCACATTTGATGAAGAGGGTGGATCAATCACTTGTACATCATCTTCATCATCTTTGGGCTTGATGTCTCCAACTGGAATGTTCTTCATGGCCTCCCTCAATGGTTCATCACCTACATCATCAAGATTCTCATGTGCTCCTTGGGAGCCGTTAGATTCATCAAATTCCACATCATATGTTTCTTCAACCAAGCCGGTGGCATGATTAAATACTCGATATACTTTGGACTTTGATGAGTAACCAATAAGAAAACCAATATCACAACGTCTTTGGAACTTCCCTAGGTGTTGCCGCTTCTTGTAGATGTAGCATTTGCAACCAAACACTAGGAAGAATGAGACGTCTGTCTTCTTCCCATTTAGCATCTCATAAGGGGTCTTGCCAAGAAACTTTTGAAGAAATAGGTGGTTGGATGCATAACATGCGGTGTTGATAGCTTCCGCCCATAGAGCTTCGGGTGTATTGTACTCATCAAGCATTGTTCTTGCAAGAGTGATAAGTGTCCGATTCTTTCTCTCTACTACACTATTTTGTTGAGGAGTGTATGTTGCGGATACCTCATGCTTGATCCCAACTTCATCACAATATGCTTCAATGTTTGTATTGTCAAATTCTTTTCCATTGTCACTTCTTATCTTCTTGAACCTCACTTCAAATTCATTTTATGCTCTTTTGGCAAACTTCTTAAAACATGCGGCCACTTCGGTCTTGTCATGAAGGAAGAACACCCAAGTATATCTAGAGTAGTCATCAACTATCACAACACAATAGAGATTGCCTCCTAAACTCTTGTAAGTTATAGGTCCAAATAGATCCATGTGGAGAAGCTCTAGTACTCTTATTGTTGATATGTAAGCTTTGGTTGGATGAGTGTTTGCAACTTGCTTGCCGACTTGACATGCACTACAAAGCTTGCCCTTCTCAAATTTCACATCCTTCAAACCTCTCACCAATTCATTATTCATTAGCTTCTTGAGTGAACTCATCCCAACATATGCAAGTCTTCTATGCCATAGCCACCCAAGTAATGTTTTGGTGAATAAGCATGTCTTCAAGTTTGCATCTTCGGAGGTGAAATCCACTAGATATAGGTTGTTGTATCTAAAACCTTTGAATATAACTTGATCATCATCTTTCTTAGACACAACCACTTCCTTCTCGGTAAACAAACATTGAAAGCCAAGATCACACAATTGACCAACGGATAGCAAGTTGAAACTCAATGAAGCAACATATAGCACACTTGATATTGAATGATCATTTGATATTGCAACTTTGCCCAGTCCTTGAACTTTGCCCTTTGAATTATCACCAAATGTAATCCTTTCTTGATCATCTACTTCTTCATCTAGTGAGGTGAACATACGAGGATCACCGGTCATATGTTGAGTGCAACCACTATTAATAACTCAATTATTTTCATCGGTCTTGTAGTTCACCTACACACAAGAGATCAAGCTTGTTGTTTAGGGACCCAAACTTGATGAGGGCCCTTGACTTTCTCAACTAGTGACTTTGCAACCTAAATTTGCTTAGGCCTATTCTTGTTGGGTGGACCTAAGAACATGACTTTCATCTTTCCACTAGAATCCTTTCTAAGCATGTAGTGAGCATTGAAGGCAAAGGGTCTAGCATGCTTGGGCAAGGGTTGTGGTGGTGGAGTTTGACACTCATGAGCAAAGTGACCTTCTTGTCCACACTCAAAGCATCTCTTTGGCTTAGGCTTTGACTTATATTGTTGTTGATGTTGAGCTTGAGCTTTCTTCTCTTGATTTGCCAAGTACCCAATACCACTTCTATCCATCTTCATCACCGTGTTCATGAGTAGCTCACTTTGGAGATATTGGCCTCTTGTGAACTTGCTTAAACCGGTCTTGAGGTGTTCTTTCTCCAGCTTGAGCTTCTTGTTTTCTTCTCTAAGATCATCATGATCTTTCTCAATTTTGAGTCTCTTGTTCTCTTCTTTAAGCATCTCATTCTCAAGAGCCATATCATAATATTTGTCAAGATTCTCTATCACAATTGTATTGTTGGTTGATAGCTTTCAAAGATCTTTCTTGAGCTTTTCATTCTCATTCTTGAGCTTGACATAATCATCATAGTTGTCAGACTCAACCACTTTCTTGCCTTTGCTACTAGAACCTTGCTCAATGCTCTCAACAATCAAGTCATCACATGATGTAGCTATATCAATCTTAACAACATTGTTAGTAGCATCATGTGGCTCATTGGATAATAACTCATGAGAAATAACAAGATTGTCATGATTAATCTTGAGATTGGTGTACTCTTCTTTTAGCAAATTGTAACTAGTGGTGAGCTCATTATGTATCCCCTCAAGTTTATCATGTTTTTCTCTAAGCTCCTTTTTAGAGGTTTTGAGCTCCTTGAGTTTGGACGGCATAATTTTATTTTCTTCTCTAAGCTCAACACTAGCTTTTTTGGCTATGTCATACTTTACTAAGAGTGAGTCCTTCTCAAATTCTAGCTTTTCATTTTTAGCTCTTATCTTTCTAATGATTTTAGTGTATTGGTTTAGCAACTTGACAAGATCATCATAAGAAGGTGATTCAAATTCTTCATCACTATCACTACCACTTTCATCATTGCTAGCCTTATCATCACCACTACTATCATCATCCTTTTGTACCTTTAGTTCACCCTTGGCCATAAGGCATAAGTGTGTAGAGGATGATGGCGGCGATGTCAATGAAGATAGTGAAGAATCAATCACAAGAGCGGCCACCTTCTCCTTGTCATTCTCACTTTCATCATTGGATGAGCCACTTGATGATTCAATATCCGTGAGCCAATCACCAACAATGTATGCCTTGACATTCTTCTTCTTCTTCTTGTGAAATTTCTTCTTCTTGCCATCCTTCTTCTTGTATGGCTTGTTCTTCTTCTTCTCATCATCATCTTCATCACTTGAGTTATCTTTCTTGCCCTTGTACTTCTTCTTGTACTTTTCTTTCTTGGGTTTGGGGCATTGATGAGCTAGATGACCAAGTTCTCCATAATTATAGTAGTCCATTTCAGAGACGGGCTTCCTTCTACTACTAGTGAAGAATTTCTTCTTCTTGCCATCAAACTTGACACCATTCTTGTTTAGCTTCTTTAGCATCTTGGTGGTTCTTCTCAACATGAGAGCAAGACTTGCATCATCAATCTCATCATCACTTGAGGAATCATGATCAACTCTTGCTTTGCCCCTCTTCTCTTGGCTAGCCTTGAATGCCAAATTTTTCTTCTTGGTGGAAGAAGAGCCATCTTGTGGAGTGATGTGCATGTACATCTCATGTGCATTGATCTTCCCCAATATTTGAGTTGGAGTAGCGGTGGAAAGATCACCTTGATGAAGCACAGTCACAATATGCCCATATTTGTCAATGGGAAGGACACTCAAGATCTTTCTCACAACATCAGAGGGTTGCATTTGTGGGAGTCCAAGCCCATTAACTTCCTCTATAAGAACATTCAAGCGTGAATGCATCTCATTAGCACTTTCTCTAGGAAGCATCTCAAATGAATTAAGCTTTTTCATCACAAGATGATAGCGTTCCTCATGCTCACTCTTGGTTCCCTCATGGAGCGCATAAATGTCCGACCATAGTGCATGGGCGTCTTTGTGGTTCTGCACATGGTTAAAAACATCCTTGCAAAGGCCTCTAAAGAGGTGTTTCTAGCCTTTGCATTTCATTTCTTGTAGTTAACCTCATTACCTTGAAGGTTGGCGGGATCCTTAGGTTTTGAGAAGCCTTGCAAGGCGGCTCTAAGAACTCCAACATCTAAAGCCTCTAGGTATGCCTCCATGTGAATTTTCCAATAAGGAAAATCATCTCCCTCAAAGATAGGAGGAGGTCCATCTCCGTGGGACATCTTGCTCTAGGTGGTTAATCCTAATTTAGAGAGCACAAGGCTCCGATACCCATTGAAGGGATCAAGATGTACAAGAGGGGGGTGAATTGGGCTAATTCTAAATTTTTGCAATAATTAAGCCCTACACTTAGCCCATTTCACCCCTTGTGCCTAGAATGTGTTTCTATTGTTCTCCCGCACAAAAGTTTTGCACCCTAGGTTCCAATCCTACTCTAGCATGGCAATTATAGGAATGTAAAGACATGAAATGAATTGCTCAAATGTAAATGCTCAAAGTAAAGTGAGGGAAAGGAACACGACGATGTTTTCCCGAGGTATCGGAGAGTCGGCACTCCCCACTAGTCCTCGTTGGAGCACCACACAAGGGTGTAGCTCCCCCTTGATGAACGCAAGGATCAAGTACTCTCTATGGGCTGATTCTTTGACTTGGGTCATCCACAAGCTCTGTCGGATGATCACCAAGCTTCCAATCACCACCAAGCTGTCTAGGTGATGGCGATCACCAAGCGTAACAAACTCAAACTCTCACTTGACCAAGACAAGCCTAATGAGAAGGGTGGATGCACACTTGCTACTCTCTATGCACTAATGAGGTCCTTAATCTTGGATTAT